>CM059836.1:5608021-6228223 GCA_030444775.1 Atalantia buxifolia | reverse complement strand
CGTCTGTCAAATAGAAGCCACATACACAAAAAGATCAGGTTTAGAGTTAATTTGATTTTGAAAGAAAAAGTGATCAATGCCGCTCATAATTCTCCCCCGGTTTTCTTTGATGTGCGTTTACCTTCTAAGATCCTGGGGTCCGCTGACTTTTTAGTAACATCTGTTATTAGTTGTATTCAGTTTCTTTTAATCTTGCAATGTAATTAAGGTATTTCAAATCATTCCAATGCATGATAACTACATATCCAAACTTAACACAATTACGTGCCCAACTCAAGAGAATAATAACGCTTATATAACTCAATTAGACATTAGAATGACAATACAGATTTAAAGCAAAATAATATTATCGCTTATTTTCTAGTTACAATTTAAATATATATAGTCTTTCGGAGTTTAAAAGAATGGTTTTTAAATAGTTATATTTAAGTAATCACTCGAGTTTAAATCTGAGATAAAATGGATAAAAAATTGATTTAGAGTTTTGCTCAATCTTGCAAGCTGAAGATCTATCCTTTGTGTCTCTATAATCAATTAATTTTAAACATTTGTTTAGGTTGATAGTTAGGAATTCTTGTCCTAATACAAAATTAATGAAATCGAGCAAGTCGTATGATTATAGAAGACTTAGGGATGGCAATGAGGTGGGAGTGGGGAGGCCTACCCCATTCCCCACTCCATTAAAAATTTTGACTCCATTTCTCATTCCATCCCCCCAATAAATTCACCCCATTCCCTATTTACTTATTTTGTAGTATGTATGAATAAATAATTTTAGTAAATTAAAAATTAGATACTTAAATAAAATCACATATTATAAAGTATTTAAATTATATGAAAAAAAACTCTAAAAGATTGAAACAATATCTTGAAATAATATCAAAATTAAAAAATATTTGAAGAGAGCAACACCTTGAGAGAGAAAAAAAACAAAATAATTTCCTAAGGCTGAATAAGAATTATAATGTAGGGTTTTATTTTAGTCATAACCTATTTATATTATGTAAAAGTAAAAGAAAAATTTATTAATTAACATTGTAATTGATAAAACAAAAATTATTAAATAAAAATTTAAAAAATATTTATATATAATGGAGATTGGGGTGAGGGTGATATGGTGAGTACAAAACCAAATCCCACTTTATTAAGAATTTGGGGATTATTTTTCTCCAATTCTCTAAAAAATTATACAAAATTCACCATAGTTAAGATGAGGCCCCATAAGACTCTAAAATTGTGTAGTATTTTGCCATCCCTAATACAAGAGTTGTTGATATCATGTGAGCAGCAGTGTCATTGGTTTAAATATCCAAGGAATCTATTTAATAAAATCAATTTATTTGGAATCATCCGATAGACAGGTGGTAAAACACTTGTGATTTAATAATTCCATTTAATTTTTTCTAAAATCAGTAAATTTTTTTTTTTGAGAAAATTTTCCATTCATGGCCAAAGAAGTAATTGGGATCGACTTGGAAATTTTCACTCAGCCCCCTTAACTCATTTTTATTTACATTTTCTTCATAAATATTTCATATAAAAATTTTAGTTAGCACCCTTATAGTATTATTATTTATAAATTTTTATTTTATATTGCACATATATCAAAATACCCCTCTCTTTATCACAATATCCGTGAACCCGACTCGCATTCCGGCCACTCCACTGGCTAAGGTTGGTACCGATCGGAAGCTCGTGCGATGCCGGTCATCTCCATGCTGTCCTTGTGGCAAAAGAAATCGAGTCGACTTGAACCCGCAAACCCGACCCGGATTCCTTTTCCGTTTCCGGCCACTTCACCGGCTAAGGTTGGTACTGATCGGAAGCTCGTGCGATGCCGGTCATCTCCATGCCATCCTTATCGCCAGAAAATGTTTGGAAAGTCGCCGATCAAGTTGCAGCGATTTTGCCGGTTTTTGGTGACGCCACCACTTGGGGTTTGTTCCCCACAATTCCCTCTATCTTTTAGACCAGCCACAGCCACTGAGTGAGCTGATTTACCGTTGATCGGCCGTTGAAGGATTCACGAGTTTGGGAGAAATGAACTTAATATTTGTGAAGTAAATTTTAAATAAGAATAAGTAAAAGGGGCCTCAATGATATTTTACACGGAAAAGGCATTACCCGTGCCACTGTTGCACGATAGGCGAGTCCGGTTAATTGATATTTTTATCCGGTTACACCATTTTGACCTTACCATATATAAATTGAAAGAGAATAATTAGTACTACTACATTCTGAACCCATGCATGCATTAAAATGTTAACGTAACCCCACAAGAATAAAACCATTAAAAAGAAAAAATTAAGTACATACAAATCATAATCATAATAGCAAGTAATAGAAGATAATGGATTCTTTGCCGATAAACACTCCCTCTCTCGGAAGAACAACCCTGTCCTGTTGTTCATGGCGTCTCCATTCCTGATTCTCATTCTATGTTCTTAGCAAGATTTGGAATTATTATTTATATTTGCATTTTTCTTTGTTTGATAAATTTTGAGATTATGGAATTAAAAGGAGAAAGAGAGGGTGATGATCTAAGCTAAGAGAATTAATATTTTGATGGGGAACACATGTGTAGGACCAAATCTTAACAGCAATGGATTCTTGCAATCTGTTACGGCAGCCGTGTGGCGGACGCGTCCGCCGGAAGATAGGCTGCCTCCGGCTCCTAAAAATGAACCCTCTGACAATACGGAGCGATCCCTCAAAGCAAAAGATCAGTCAACAGCTTCTGATACAGCACCAGCGCCGGCGCCGACGCCGATTCAAAGCACGCCTCCTCCTCCTGTCAAAATTAACAATAACACACAACCACCGGCACCGGCGCCACAGCAACAACAAGAACAACCCAAGAAACCTGCACATATGAAGCGGATTTCGAGTGCCGGGTTGCAAGTTGGATCGGTATTAGGAAGGAAGACAGGGAATCTGAAAGAAATGTATAGCTTGGGACGCAAGTTAGGGCAAGGGCAATTCGGAACAACGTTTTTGTGTGTAGAGAAAGCAACCCAGAAAGAATTTGCTTGTAAATCTATAGCAAAGAGGAAGTTAACGACAGAGGAAGATGTTGAAGATGTAAGAAGAGAAATTCGGATAATGCATCACTTGGCGGGTCACCCGAATGTGATTCAGATTGTTGGGGCTTATGAAGATGCTGTTGCAGTTCATGTTGTGATGGAGCTCTGCGCCGGGGGAGAGCTTTTTGATAGGATTATACAGAGAGGGCATTACACGGAGAGAAAGGCAGCTGATCTAACGCGGATTATAGTTGGTGTTGTTGAAGCTTGTCATTCATTAGGTGTTATGCATAGAGATTTGAAGCCTGAAAATTTTCTTTTTATCAACCAACAAGAGGAGGCGCCGCTTAAAACCATAGATTTTGGACTATCAATGTTCTTTAGGCCAGGTTGGTCAATTTAATTTCGTTTGTGTGTTCATTTTAAGCAAACTATAACATTTTGAAGACTTAATTGGGCCTTTATTATGAATGTATAGTGACACTTATCTATTTTCTTTCTTAATCTGAATGATTCCATCATTTTTTCTGCCATATGTACTTGTCGATTGATAGTTTCAAGGATCAGAAATCGTAGATTAAACTCATTATCCTTGAGGTGGGCTAGTTATCAATTGCGGGAATCGTCAGCTAAAAGGGCTAAGGAAATAGAGAGATCATAAATGGTCTTGGCTTTCTATGAACTAATAAATATATATTCAGTAGTCTTAAGAGTTGTTTCTCTTTTTCAAGCAAATTCCTCCGAGGAAGCATTTATTAGTTAGTCTTGGTATTTGGAGGAACAGAGAAATTATGCTCAAGCACTCTTTTGAACAACTGTAGTTTTTGGCCACACATTCATGTACTTTTGAAGTGATAGATTCTGATTTCTGAAGTCCTAGACTTGTTCTGATTTATCCAAGGAATCACTTGTCAGTCAGTCTTGACATCTGGGGAAACTGAGAAGCTATGGTCAAAGCCATTTTTGGAGTAATGTCTGCAAAGATATTTTAGCCCTTGGTACGGTAGTCAATGGATACAATTGGTGCATGGTAGCTGTGGCATTTTTGTGGCTAATTCAATATGTGGTGTGATAATCTTCTTCCATAATCCGCAGTTTGATAGTCAGATTTTCACAGGTTATTGTACACGAGTTAACTTAAATACCCTATAGCTGATCTCGAAAAGGACTTACGTTTGCAGTTTGGCTTAGGCTTCATTTTCTGTTCTTTCAAGAGCAGAGGCAAAGCGTATTACATACTAGGCTTGTGAGAAACCTAAATGAACCCGGCTCATTGTGGCCTCATAAAGTAGCAGTGCCTCCCATTGGGGATCCTGTTGCAGGATGACCGTTAATATCAATAATTAACCTGGTTCTAAGCTGTGAGAATTACATTATTTGGTCTGGTCATTGACGTCAATTTGGCATTCTGTAATATATTCTGCTATTGCTCTTTAACTAATGGTGACTAGTTGTGAAATTAACAATGTGCACAAGTAACATCTGAAAAGTGTCAATGTATAAGAATATATCAGTTATTTAGATTATGCCTTAAGGTTCTATAAATTACGTTATTATTAATTCAATGCTTTTGCTTTTGGATTGCTAAGTGCAGTTAAGTTACACCTTGCCAAAGTTAAGTTACGCCTTGCCAATATCCTCTCCTTATGATTATCGCTGTCCTTAGCCAGCATAGAGTCTCATCATAACCTCCGCTTCTGGAACTAACCAAAATTACGCTACTTTCTCCTCCTTTGGGTATCAAAATCCTTGTTTGTGTTTCTGAGAACTGATTATTCATACTTGCAGGTGAAACATTTTCGGATGTGGTGGGAAGCCCTTATTACGTTGCCCCAGAAGTGTTGCGGAAGCATTATGGTCCACAATGTGATGTGTGGAGTGCCGGGGTGATCGTTTACATTTTGCTGAGTGGAGTCCCTCCATTTTGGGATGGTGAGAATCTAATGATTCAAAACTTAATAATTTCTGCCATTTTTTTTAACGATTCCAGATGTATGACATATAATTTCTTATTTCGCTATGTTGTTTCCCGGATCAGAAACGGAGCAAGGAATATTCGAGCAGGTTTTGAAAGGTGATCTTGACTTTGTATCAGAACCATGGCCTAGTATATCTGATAGTGCAAAAGATCTGGTTCGCAGAATGCTTGTAAGGGACCCCAAGAAGCGTTTGACAGCACATGAAGTTCTGTGTGAGTCATTGTCATCTAATTTTCTTACGACCATTTTGAAATTTTCTTCAAGCTAAGGTTGTATGACACATGAACTTTGTAAAAGTCAACCTTTGTAAAAGTCAGTCTTTCATCTTAACTACATAAGTTTGTTCTGTGTATTTGATCCATTTTTGAGCTATTAGCAATGAATTTAATGGTCCTTTCATTCTTGTGCAGGCCATCCTTGGGTTCAGGTTGGTGGTGTAGCTCCGGATAAACCTCTAGATTCAGCTGTTCTATCTCGCCTGAAGCAATTTTCTGCCATGAACAAACTCAAGAAAATAGCCATCAGAGTTAGCAACTCTAGTTCTCACACTTGTTCTTCAATTTCATTGAGATCCTCTGGGTTGTGATTTGCCAATTTGAGTTAATCTTCTTAAAGCAAATACTTGCACATTTTTATAGGTCATTGCTGAAAGCCTATCCGAAGAGGAAATTGCAGGACTTAAAGAAATGTTCAAGATGATAGACACAGATAACAGCGGTCATATCACTCTTGAGGAACTGAAGAAGGGTTTGCAAAGAGTTGGTGCTAATCTCATGGATTCTGAAATTGACGGGTTAATGCAAGCGGTAGGTGTTTGTTTTATATTAGTACGGGAAATTTATGCATGTACGGAGGAAGAATCAGAGCTACCATAGCACTGAATTAGCCTAAAGCCATTCCATTTTGGTCTCACTGATTTCACTTGGAAAAATTTCAGGCAGATATTGACAACAGTGGTACAATGGACTATGGCGAATTCATAGCTGCAATGCTTCATCTAAACAAAATACAGAGGGAAGATCACACGTATGCAGCCTTCTCATACTTCGACAAAGATGGTAGCGGTTACATTACCTTAGATGAACTCCAAACAGCCTGTCAACAGTTTGGCTTAGATGATACGCAATTAGAAGATATAATACGCGAAGTTGACCAAGATAATGTAAATGCCTTGTGTGCCAATCGCTTCTTCACTTTCTTAGGAACAAAAATATTATTTATATTACCCTTAACACTTAAGATTACCCCTTTTGTTTTCTTTGCAGGATGGTCGCATTGATTACAGTGAGTTTGTAGCTATGATGCAAGACTCTGGCTTGGGGAAGAAGGTATTTAAGTAACTTGAGTGTTTAATTTGCATTCATGGACAGCCTTCAAAATATCTTAAACGCTGGATCCGGGTATGCTAGAACAATGCCATGCTTTCTTGTTGAATTTCTAGTGCCTACTTTTGTAAAGATCAGTTTATTTTAGTGTGTTCACATTTCAGTTCAGTCTTCTGTTGGGTATATTCAATCAGATTAGATCGTGATTCTTTTAAAAGAGAAAAGTTGCATTGAAGCAGCGTATATTGTTCATAATGTAAGCCTTTTTTTTTCCCCATTTTTGGTTACTTCTCTTGGTCTGTGTCTGTGCGCGCGCGGGCGCTTCTAGGAACTTTGATCGGTCGGAAGGAAATGAATCAGTTTCATTAATGGTGCTTCAGCGATCATGTGATTTATTTTTCTACATATATTTTCTTTTAACAAAAGAGCTATTTACTTAATTTGTGTTTCTTCTTTCTTTGTTATGTTCATCTTCTAGTGGCTGTTGATGTCTTTTTCAATCAATTTTATTTTGTTTTATTTAATTCAAGTAATCGAATGTTTGGTGAGTCAGTTTCATTGATGTGACATATTAATTATAATTCCGTTACCAGTTTGATATTCTCTTGATGTTTCGTATTGCCATCTTCATATTCAAGGTCACTGGCTAATTAATATTCCCTCTACTTAATCGGTCTGTTTGTGGCCTAAGTCAGAGATTTTGAGAGATGCAAGTGGAAAGAAAGAAGTTGTGGGGGAATTTAGATGAAAATTGTACTTATAACGGGAAAATGATGTATTTAATTTAATAATAATTTTTTGTGAACCCATGGATAGAAGTAACTCACCTTTGGAAAACGGGGGTGCCAATAGAATTAATGCGTATATACCCATTTGTATCCATTACATGCATATTATTAATTAAATCTAGTTAAAATCACATTTACAGTTATGATGACTCTTATCTTCATTCTCATGGAATTTAGCTTCCGTGAGATTTGGGGTCGTAATAGTTCATCAAATTTCGCAACCACTACTCACTGCAGTACATCATTATAAAAAGTAATTTTGGGATTAAGATCCTCTTCTTCGAAGGGTAACAACTCTCTCTTTTTCATTTGTACATGTGATTTAGAATTGTAGCCGTCCATCATATTTTACGGTCATTATTTACGGTTATATATCATTATTAATTAGATAGGATTAAGGTCCTCTCTTAATTTAAATTTTTTCTGAACACAAATTCACATCGACTTATGAATCTTATCCACATACTATTACTGCGTGATATATGACATAAAATCATTAAAAGTTCAGAGTGTTTGGAATAGGAGAGGATCCTAATTCAATTAGATGACTTGTAGACCCTTCTTTTTTAGATATCTACCCGGCCTCCGTTCATAAATATGGTCATGAAATTACACCAATATTTATCCAATATTCAAGAGGGTGAGTCTGATCCCATACTTGAGGTAAGAGTTTTCTGTAATACCAATTGCCATATGAACTTATGGGTAAAACATACTCTTAAAACCAGCAAGTAAGAGAAAGATACCTATAAACTAATATAATCATTTACGTTAGTATATTTAATCCATTCGAGATTTAAGATCGCATGCATGCAACACAAGTATGTGTGAACTAGGTACGATATTAGTCGATTTCATATCGAAAAACTGATCTCAGCCAGCGTACGTCACAATTTAATGGGTGTTGTGTACATTTGTACTTGTGCCCATGTGGCTGTGGTACTAGCTTCAAGTACAATATTGGCAACCGCGTCCCAAGGGTTTGTCATGTCACTTTTGCTTGATCATGCCAAGTCCCAAGATGGCTACTCTTACGTAGAAATGGCTTCGCCAATGGCTTGTGCTTTTCTTGTGGGTTGTTCGTTTCCCAAGAGTTTTAGTACTAAGCGAAAGCAACAATTGAAACCAACTTATTGCCATGCAAGCTAGGGCAACACTGCATGAGTTTGTCTTTTATGTGATATTCATAGCTGCATGCATTAAATTTTAGGTTTCTAATCGAATTTGAAATACATTTCGTGCTGAAGTTTTAAGTTTCACTTCACACGTCATAAAATTCTTCTGCTTGTGAAATAATTGCAACTTTGTTATTTTGTTAGTTTCTCTTTTGAATACATCCATCTTGTACGCCGAATTTGCGTAAACTCGACATTGTATTCCATGTGCGCTCGTATATGACACGAATCTGTGATAATTATGGGGCCCTATCAGATAATTGCTTGGTCCAAGTACAAAATTGACAATATTATGTGCCCGTCAGGGTACGTCCTATGCCCTTTGGGGTACGCCTATGTCACTTTGCAATCTTGACCATATTACATGCATGCATGCACTCTGCAGGTTCTTCGAACCATCAGTGTGAAATTGACTTCGTTTGTTTTTTTAGAGTGATAGAACGAGAGGGGGAACTCACAATCTGATCAATTAACATTTTTTTTTCTTTTTAGTAATATCATTAAGAATATTGTTTAAATGATATTATTGTAAAAGTAAAAATAAAAAAAATGGAAAGAATGTCATATAATTAAGATTAAATAAGTAATTAATTCAAAATATAAAGACTAAACAAATGTTTATCCTCTAAATAAGTATTTAAACTTAATGGTACTTTCATTTATAAGCCAGGTTTTAAGGGAGGATTGATTGTATCCAGAGTTCATAACATATAACTAAGCTCTCTATGAATTCATAACCAAATGATGGTCGAATTTATCTAATTAGGTATAAATTGAGTTTTCTTTCATTATATTACATAAATAAATAAATAACACAATTATAAAATACTTATACGGAGAGTCATGTTAGTGTAGATTAGGGGTGGGTAAAATTTAAATTAATTTTTTAACCTCTTGTCTCATTTAAGATTCGAACTTGAGTGACGGCACAATTAAAAGTAAACAATATAGGGTGAAAACTACTTGGATGAGCCCACGGAACTAATCTTGCTAAGCAAATTTATATTAACATTATATGTTTATTGGACAATGATCTTTAACTCAGCTATACATTTTAATTAAAACATTGAAACGCCGGCAACAAAGAATTTCCATTAACATGCATACATGTGCTTGTGTGCATTGAGTTCAAGCAATGAATTTCTTCGTGTATACGTCTCTTCAATGCTTTTTTTTTCTTTTTTTCCAATTCAAATGCAATTTATTAAATAACCTAGTATCTATAGTACTGTATACCTTTATCATTTTTAACCTTATACATAAGGTCCAAAACACATGACCCTCGACCTAACATACACCATCTTTTTCATTTCACCTATATACTTTTTATTAACTTTCCAAAGACCACATCACACACTTCTCTACATCCTTCGTTTTCAAATCCTTTCTAAAAGAAAATTTACAAAAGGAAGAAAAAAAAAAGTTTTTAATCCCCACCATTGACATCCTGGAACGTCAATTTCAAATTCAATTAGGACCACTTTGGTTTCTGGTTTTTACTCTGTACACAATGCATGGAAAATGAAAAAGAAAAAGTAACAGGGCGGTGCATTAGCTAAGGTTTTACTTTTAGCTTTTGATTGATTAAATTGATCGATCTCTCTTTATCAAGTTGGCATGTCACATCATCTACATCTATATCAGCTGGCTTAGCTTGCAGACACCATGCACATAAATGCGTGGTACGTGTATGTTGTTTCTGTGTTCAATGACAGGTCAATGTGGAGTCTTTCTTCAACTTGGCAATGCCCTCCCTCACTCTCTTGCATACATTTTTTTCTTTTTAAAATAATTTATAAATTACTTTTCTGCAAATGGCATTGATAAATAAAAGAATTGTAGGGAGAAATTTTTATCCCAAAAAAAAAAAAGATCGAGAAGTAATAACAGAGTCGAAGTGGGTACGTATTGGCATGTATGAAAGCCATTTATTATTTTGTATGGGCCAATTTTAATATTAATATTAAAACTAAAATTTTCAATTCAAGAGATTTGGCATGAAAATGAAAATAATAGATAATCTTAGCCCACATAAACTAGTTTAATTGAATCGACAAGTACGGAAATTAATAAAAATAGAAATAAATTATTGCCTAAATTCGTGCAAACTAACCATCTCAATTTTTGATTCAAATGTGATTGGTAAACAAAGAAAAAAATAAGAATACATAGATTCAATTTAGTACTTTTCGTAAATGACATATTTTTGCTTTTTACAAATATTTGGGTAATTATTATTCAGTTTCAATTTTAATAGAAACAGAAAAAAAAAAAGTAATTTCCAAAAAGAAATTCTTTTGTTGTGAAGATCTTAAGATACGCGTGGAAGCAGCGGAAAGGTAAACGGGGAAGCAAATGGAGGTCCACGTGTCGAGGTTTCAGCCGGGGGGTGAGTCGCAGCCACCAGTTAGACGCTGAGGTGTCCCGATAGTGGATTCCAGAGTGTACACGTGGCGGGGGAATGACGGCTAAGCTAAAAAGTATTTTGTAATGAAAGTGGCTTAAATTGCCAAATCCATTTTAGGAGCTGGACCCAGCTAATGGGGTTGGGTTGGGGTTTGACATTCAATCCGCCTTCCGTCCCTCTCTGTGTCCGTCAAAGTCACGTCCTTGTCACGTGGCTTGCCCTCAGTAAGGCGGCACCGCCCCTTTCTCACTCAAATTTTGGAGAACGTTGCATGGAAAAAGATAAAATGGCTCGAGGAAACGAAGAATTTAATGAACTTCTTTTGAAATTTTTTTTTCATATATTCCTTTTTTTTTTTTTATAAGTTTATCTTCTTCTATATTTTCATTGACGAAAGAGCCCCTTCGTTTTTCTATATGTTTTCTTAAACATTAATAATAAATTTACATTATTCAAAATTACAAGTCTTTTAAATAAAATTACAAGGCAGTCATTGGCCGAAAACAAAATAATGCATTGGTATGCATGAAAATTATCGTGTTACTAATGCCATATTGCTGAGAAGAAGAGCAATTATATATGTCATTAACTTGGGGAATGATATCGAGAAAAATATTACCTAGACATATCCAAATGCAATAAGAAAAGAGATTTCACGGGACCGACACGTGGCGGTATGCCGTGGAAGTGGGGGTGAGTGAGCAAAGCAAACCAAAAAACCAACCATGAAACAGCAAGGCCCGGAGACAGACAGCTCCTTATCAAGAACCACCAAATATGTCCTTTCGGGGTCACCCTTCAAATTTTGTCCACACTCCCGTTTCAAGGCGAGCACCAGCCGGCCACTAGTCCCCTCAACTTGATTTTACTTTTATACCCTCCCCCTCTTCCCCTAATTACTCTCACTTCTTTTGGAATTTAATTATTTCCACTCTTTAAGGACGAAGTTGCAGTGAGTCAGCGCGAACCTTTTAGGGTTCGGAGTTCGGACAAATTGCTAAGCAGGCTGCTGATATGTACTCACACACGCATGAACACAGTGCTGCCATTAACGAAGAGAGTTAACTGAAGACATCAAAATGGTCGGTTGCATGGTTAAGTATAAAAAATAAAAACCCTCAACGATTTTCATAACTTTAACCTTATAACAAAATATACGAATGTTGCATCATGGCTAACCAAAAATTTTTAATGTTATTAGTCTGTGATGCTCGATCCGCCGCCAGCCGGACATTATGGAACTTTCAGCAAATTTTAAGTTTAAGTTCGTATTTTATAATATAATGAGAATATCTATGTCAAAATGTATATGCGTGTGTGAGTGTGTATAGATAGTATTTATTGAAACTGAATGAGATGAGATAAATATGAACATGATGATAAATTCTAATGAATATAATAATGATAATTAATGACCATGACAACGAAGTATACGTTATAATCATTACATGCATGTAACGTTTACATTTTTTTATTCAATATATATAACACTATCAAACGGGAATATGCCATAAATAGTTTCTAACTTACATGAAAACTTATATATAAACTTTAATTCAGAAAGAAACCCTAATTAATTTGAACAAACTTCCAAAAATTCAGCTTCCCTCTTGAGCAGGGAACGTGAGATCAATGCACAACCCCATATTACATGCATGGTCCTCTCTGGTCTAGCAAACAACTCATACCCTCAATTGGATTAGGGTTACATGATAATCCATTGTAATTAGACGGCACATCAAATTCCAAATAAATCTGAAAAATCATTATTGCCAAAAAGATATATCAAACATTGACTTAAAGATTCACGCGGGTCGACGTCAAAAATTTCTCTGATTTTAAAATCAAGCTGAAAAAAACACAATTACAAAACGTCCGAACACGTGTACGGCAACGATGATTGGACTAAATGAATGTGATTGATGCTAGATGCATCCAATCTTTTAACTTTATGTTATTAAGTCACGTTATTATCAGAGTTATGGGATTATGGGATCATCCGTAAATTACCAATATATCGAAGGGCATTCTGGTAACTTTATCTTCCCCCATAATTGCTTATTAATACATAACTGGTTGTACCAGTGAGCTTCGTCACAGTTGAGTTGATCAGTTTGACAACCACATAATTCTACAAACCAAAAACAGATTGCTTCCCAAGTGTTTTCTTCAACGACCATTCCTTCCTGGTCGCAAAAGGTATCAACAATCTTGTTATTAATGTTTTTAGTTTCTACTTCCACTGTTTCTACAAAACAATTCTCGGTGCAAGGCTCCCTCAAGCTCGCTCGTTTCAATAAAGCATTTCTCCTCCATGCACTTCAATCGTGTTTGAGTATTTCAAAGGCTTTTTTAATTACTTTTTAATGAATTTGATCATTGTAATTCAGTCTGGTTATATATTTTTTTCTTTTTTTGGGGGGGTTCTTTTCTTTTCTTTTTTTAATTTCATTTCTATTATGATTTGCTTCGAATTACAAGCCTCCATTATGGCTTTCACCTCATCGGAAAAAAAAAAAATACTACATAGTTAGTCTCTTCATTTTTCCAATCTAATCAAATTCTTTTGCTTCTAGTTGAGTTTAGTTTATCAAATTAAAACTGCTTGAGTGTGCATGTTCACGTGGAGTGAGGTGTATTAATTAATTATCTTTACTATGAACAATTATGTCATTTAATGTTATGTTCAGTTACATTTTCGGTAAAGCTACCATTTTCAGAATCTCATTGTTCTTACATAATTAATACAAAATGTCCATAAGAAGAATAAAATCTTATTTGTATTCTCATGACATCAGTGCTTAACATGGAGAAACCAATTAGCTCAACCAGTTTGGCGAGAACAAAATCAGACCAGTTAGTGGAAACACTATCGGCGGCATTCAAATCTCCGGTATCGAACGAGAACGCCGGAGCATCTGAAGGCGGTGGGACCCTCTCGAGGAAGTCTAGCCGACGGATGCTGACGGCAGCATCCCCGGGGCGCTCCGGCACCAGTGGGAGAAACACGCACATTCGGAAGTCAAGAAGTGCACAGCTGAAGCTGGACTTGGATGAAGTGAGCAGCGGTGCTGCTCTTAGTAGAGCTTCTAGTGCCAGCTTAGGCCTCTCATTTTCCTTCACCGGATTCACCATGCCGCCGGACGAAATCGCCGATTCGAAACGGTTGAGTGATGATGATATACGTAAGTTCTTTCCTTCTTTTTTTAATGTATATATTTTATGAAATTATTTCTGTATATTCTAAAAATTTTGTGGTCCTGTAGCGCTTTGCATGTGAATTAGGTGTCTTTCTATTAAAGTCATGAAATGTGGGTGGCTTTAGTATATTTGTCATAGGAGAGTAGAAAAATTTTTGTCAAAGAAAATCAAAAAATTAGATGAGACATGGAAACCAATCTTTGAATTATTCTCAACTAAAAGTTTGAACATATATGATGTATGGTGCAAAACACTTAAGATAATTTGACAATGGGAGCCTGATTTTGTAAAAGCACTTTTAAAAACTCTTCTGAAAATGGTACATCTCAACTCAAATGTGTTTTTTGGAATCGAAAGTGCTTAATTTTACCCATTATCATGAAGCATTTTTTTTCTTACAATAAAAAAAAAATCTCAAATTTTATACAAAAGAATAAACAATTTCTTTTGGTGAGAAGAAGCTAATTAATTTATAATCTAGTGGGAAAGTAAGAGTGATGATACTTTGAATTTGAACGACCAAATGATTGATGTTTAAGGAGAAATAAAAAGTTAGGCAAGGTATATATATGATGACCAATTATATATATATATATATATATATATATATATATATATATATATATACATACACATACATACATACAATCAACAGTCAAACGGAACAAGAAAAACTCCCTTTTTAAGCTATAATTATAAAATGAAAGTAAAAAATTGGCCCTCGGTTGCTCAAATAAAAAATGCTTTATCATTTATCAACCTTCTATAATTTATTTTCTTTTCTCTGTTTTTGATAAAAATCAAGATCATGGCTACAATTGAATTTGAAATTCGTCACATTAAACTGAAATTAATGTAAAATTTAATTTTCCCATCGTCACCTTGGCATAGTGTGGACTAAACAATTCTAATTATAATAAACGGGCCATTTTAGCTCTTACAAGTGTTCAAATTTCTTAGTAGGGAATCTAATGATCTCAGTCCGCACAGCACTTAATTATTTGGCAATAATAAGAGGTCAAAATATAGTTTTGTTGTTCCCATCAAATTTATCAGGTTTTGAAAAAATGATAATGGGTCTTACGTATTGGAATTTTAAAATAAAAAATAAAAAAGTGTCATTATTGGCCGACACCAAAATCATCCGTCACCTTTCCAATAATTGTTGAACTGAATATGAATAAATAAGCAAAAGTGCTATTTATACCAAACTCAACATTATCTCATAAACAGCCCTTTGCTCTACCCAAATTTGTCCATTAAGAAGTGGGTCATGAACATTTGAGATGCTAGCACATATCCAGTTATGTAGGATATTATTTTTTATCACGTTCTACACAATTATTTGATAAAGTTATTTCATGCATACATTTATTTTAAATCACGGATCATAATAATGATTACAGGATGAAGGGAATAAATATATTTCGAATCTAATACGTATATTTTATAGTATAACCTAAAACTCTATCGAACATTAATTTAACTCATATCTACCTTTATTTATGTTGTGACATAGAAGTGTGTAGTTTACTTGTGCAACAAAAGCTAGTAACCAATCTGAAGGGTTACTTTAAGATGCTGGTGTTTTTTACTGTTTTGGAGCTTGATGAGTCTTGGCTTTAGTGATATCTGACTTGTGGCAAGCTTGATGAGTCTTGGCTTTAGTGATATGTGACTTATGGCTTGAATTCTATTGCAATTTGTTTCACCCTTTGCTTGATTGAATTTGATTGCTGCCTTAGATAACTTTTTTCTTTTTCTTTTTTTTCTTTTTGATAACTGCCTTCGAAAGCTTGGAACTTGTGATCAATTGCTTGCATCTTGTACTTTGTCGTGTTTATATGCTTGACTTACTTTACTTGTTTGCTTTGTTTGATTGCTCTTTACTTGATTGCTTTGCTTCCGCTTGCTCTGCTTTTGTTCACTTGCCTTCTTCATTTAAGCCTAATATTCTCTTAGATGTTAGGCTTGGCCTTTTTTCATGAGTTAGTTAATTTTAAGGGCTTAGCCTGTTTGGTATGTGTCGTGTGTAATTAGTTTATTTAGGTACTTAGGTATGTGCTGGATTTAATTAGCTTGTTTAGATGTATTCTAAATCTAATTTGATCATACACAAAGTTGTATTTAAAGGCTTAACGCCTAACTTTTTTAATTATTTAATAAGGTTTGTATGTGTATGCTAGGTAATGTGTATTACCACAATTTCAAAGGGAATGAGTCTCAAAGCCCGAATTCGTGCTCTCTACATATTTGGCTATAATTTTTTGAGTTAATATAAGTATGATTATAGTAGGCCATCCATGCTTTGGTCCCAGATATTTGTAGTTTTTTATTTTTTGGCCGGTGAAACTTCACAACACTGACATTTAAGCCCCCAAAACTTTAAAGTCATCACGTCAACTCGTAATAAGCAGGAGACACGGCACATGTTTTGACAACTGAAAAGACCAGAGAAAATTAGTCATATTGGGGTCCCCAAATGTTCGGAGAAAGTTTCATTCTGAACAGAAAGATATTGGATAATATCCAGGAAAGTTGATTGGCTTATAACGTAATATTAAATGCTAATTTCAACATAGTCTCAATTAACTCCTCTTATCACGGTCTCACTCACTGTCACTTGTTTTGTGAGATTGAAAATAAGCTTGAGTCTTAGACTGCTAGTTAAATAATATCTAATAATAAAACTACGACGATAATGATAGATTCTTAATAATTTTACTTGATTTTGCGCTTCTGGGAGATTATTAATATCCGAGTATGAGCAGTGTTTGTAGCATTGAAAATGGTATACTTTCAATCTCTGAACGTGCATGTTCCAATAAATATAATCATTTTAATGGATTAATGTATTGTTTATTAAAAGAATAAAAATTACTTTATCATGACGGTTGCAGCTGAGGATATTGAAGCTGGCACAAGAGAAAGGCCAAAGTTTCAGACAGAGCCCACGTTGCCGATTTATCTAAAGGTAACATAATTTGCCATACATGCAGAGTCCTGAGTTTCCCTTTCACAAGTTCTTTGATTTTTCAACTGCATTTTCCGGAGTCGAAAACTGGTAATCGTTATCGGCAAGAGCATTGATATTTTTGATACTATGTATTTGGACAGGCAAAGGCTGGAGAATTTATCTAGCGATCCCACGTTTGCAAGTCCATAGAACATGGCTAGCATGGTCTCAGATTCAGTCTTGTACAGATAGAAGTTCCATAGTATGTAACACTTTTTGTACAAGACTTTCCCTTCTTTCCAGTCAAAAAAAGCCACGAATGATTCTAGTAATGATGTGTTTGTTATTTTCTGAGTCTGCAAAGTCGTTTTCGTTTGTTTTCGAGTCCACATACGTACGGTCACAGCTTTGCCTTTGGAAAGAAGGGTATGAATGGACAGTTTTAACAACGTTGTGTAAATATGTTGTCATACAAACAAGAGGTACAAATAGTTTCTGATCAGTATTGCAAGGAATATGTGAAAGTTCATTCTTATCCTGTAATTTTGCAGTTTACAGATGTGACATACAAGGTGATTCTCAAGGGGATGACCAGTAGCGAGGAGAGGGATATCCTGAATGGGATAACTGGTTCGGTGAATCCCGGGGAGGTTCTGGCACTTATGGGACCATCGGGAAGTGGGAAGACAACGCTTCTTAATCTGCTCAGTGGTAGGCTGATGCAGCCTACTGTTGGTGGTTCGGTTACTTACAATGATCATCCCTATTCCAAGTCCCTAAAAAGCAAGTAAGAATACAATGGTTCTATTGTTTACATTACTTGGAAAAGACCATAGGATAAATGCAAAATTGTTTTAACATATAAGAGAAATCTATGGTCAGTCAGTTAACTTGAATCAAAACGACAGGATTGGATTTGTGACTCAAGATGATGTCCTGTTTCCTCACCTCACGGTGAAAGAAACGCTGACATATGCAGCTCTCCTTCGACTGCCAAATACATTAACGAAACAGCAGAAGGAAAAAAGAGCCATGGATGTTATCCATGAGCTAGGCCTGGAGAGGTAAATTTCCCTTTCCCCTTGATAGTATTTGAATCCTGCAGTTACTGGTAGTCATTTGGTCGTGATGACATTTGACAGTAAAAACAGGTGAAATAGCAAGCATAATCTTTCCCAATTCATTTCCTATAGTTCATCAATAATAAGAAATATTGATGTCTACAGGTGCCAAGACACTATGATTGGCGGCTCCTTTGTCCGTGGAGTGTCAGGTGGGGAGAGAAAGAGGGTCTGTATAGGGAACGAGATCATAATCAACCCTTCCCTTCTGTTCCTCGATGAACCAACCTCTGGCTTGGATTCTACAACTGCCTTAAGGACTGTTCAGACGTTACAAGACATTGCAGAGGTTTGAAATTCTTTTTTTTTTTTGGTCTATTTACCTGTTTGGTAACTATGCACTTTTCCTCTAGGAAAACTACACATTGAAATCTGTGGAGTATATTCACCAAACAAGCGGAAGAAAGAAAAAAAAAAAAAAGTACGGCCACTTTGTTTTGCTAACTTGTTGCAATCTCGTTCCAGGCTGGGAAAACTGTGGTGACCACAATCCACCAGCCATCAAGTAGACTCTTCCATAAGTTCGACAAATTGATACTTCTTGGAAAAGGAAGTTTGCTTTACTTCGGAAAAGCATCTGAAGCAATGGCGTATTTTTCATCAATAGGATGTTCTCCTCAAATTGCTATGAACCCGGCAGAGTTCTTACTCGACCTTGCAAACGGGAACCTACATGATGTTTCTGTGCCGTCAGAACTACAGGATAGAGTGCAAACGGAGAATTCAGAAAACGACACGGCAAATGGGAAACCAACTCCGAAAATTGTGCACGAGGTAAAGTTTTATCATTCTATTGAATGCCAAGATGCAGAATGCTTCAACAGACAGAAGCAGACTCTTGTAATTTGCATGTTCATATACAAACTTTCATGGTTTAACACCTAAAATAAAAGCAGTATCTTGTGGAGGCCTATGAGACGCGAGTTGCGGAAAACGAGAAGAAGAAACTTATGGTTCCTATTCCTCTTGATGAAGAAATAAAGGCAAAAGTGTCATCTCCGAAGCGGAACTGGGGGGCAAGCTGGATTCAACAATATACCATATTGTTCAGGAGAGGAATTAAAGAACACCGGCATGACTACTTTAGCTGGTTGAGGATCACTCAAGTTCTTGCTACTGCAATCATATTGGGATTACTCTGGTGGCAGTCGGACAGTAAAAGCCCCAAAGGTCTGGATGATCAGGTAGATAATCTGTTTTTTTGGAGCATACAACTTCCCTCACCAATAGTATTCAATCATCTCTGATTTTTAACCCCTAATCATGGTAAGAAGACAAGAGGTTTACTAGATACGAAAAGGGTGAAAAAGAGCAAATAAAAAAAAAAAGATACTCCTGGGAATTATTTACTTTTAGCAGTAAATTAAATTTCACCCTGGGGAATGCCTGCATTAGTCCGAAAATGGAATGCAAACTTTCCTAAGAATAACCTCGCTGGAAACTAATCTTCCATCATTGCAGGCTGGGCTGCTTTTCTTCATCGCTGTCTTCTGGTCATTCTTTCCCATCTTCACTGCAATCTTCACATTTCCTCAAGAAAGGGCCATGCTAAGTAAGGAAAGAGCAGCAGATATGTATAGACTAAGTGCATACTTTCTTGCTAGAACTACAAGCGATCTTCCGCTTAATCTTGTGCTGCCAGTACTTTTCCTTGTTATCGTCTACTTCATGGCAGGCTTGAGAATGGGCGCTGGTCCATTTTTCCTAAGCATGCTTACAGTTTTTCTCAGCATTGTTGCAGCTCAGGTATGTCCCTTCATAACTACTGACAAGATTAACCATACATAACTTGATCATGTAATCCACTAAGTTTGGCTACCGTGGCAGGGACTTGGACTAGCTATAGGCGCTATGCTAATGGACTTAAAAAAGGCTACCACCTTGGCTTCTGTAACTATAATGACCTTCATGCTCGCCGGTGGTTACTTTGTCCAGGTAAGCAGGCAGACTCTCCATCCACAATCTCTTGTTTATGAACGTATAATCCAGTGTAAAATATGAGTCAGTAACAATTAAAAAAAAAAAAATTTAAATTTTCAGAGCTGCCAGGTGCATCCAATGATGAAAATAATAACCCACTGTTTCCAATGCTGTAGGAAGTTCCAGTTTTCATATCCTGGATCCGTTATATGTCTTTCAACTTTCATACTTACAAGATTCTTCTCAAGATTCAGTATGGAGACATCTCACCAACAGTAAATGGAATGAGAACAGACAGTGGTTTTACAGAAGTTTGTGCCTTAGTAGCAATGGTTTTTGGCTTCCGTCTCCTGGCATACCTTTCTCTGAGGACGATGAAGCTCCACTTTGGAGCTTAGACGATCACAATTGTTCAAGGGAACATACATAAACCCGGACACATAGCTTCCGCATTCTTCTTTTGCAAGTGCTGTAAGCCTGTAACGAGAAGGCTCCAGTTCCAGTGTTGAAAACTGATATTAGCAATAACACCCCATCCAGATATTTTGATTTGTCCGCATGTAACTGGTGTCAACAGGAATATTATATCCTAGACATGAATGTGGATTTTTGTGCGCCGAGGATTCCTCATAAATGTTCCTTCCCGAATGAAAAATTAATTATGGAGTACTGAGATAAACTGATGGATTCTAGACAACTTAGGAGGAGAGCGGGTAGACTGTGTGCATATTTTTACCAGCAATTTAAAGACTTATTTGCCTCAATAGCTATGGCAGTATGGAAATCTCAGGCGATGTTATTTCTTGATCAACTTTTGATCTTAGGTCAATGACATATAATAACCAAGATTATTCGTCAAATCCAACAATAAATACAGATAGTTATGATAGACGATACATTTACACGAAAAATCCATAAAAAAAAAAAATACTTGATCAAGTCCATTATGGAAGTAAAGTGTCAAGACAGAAACAACCATGGAAAAGAAGGTATATAGAAACAAAGACCCGGACTTACATCCAAATTCCACTCACAATGAGCAGATGATCATTTCGCCAAGATCACATCCAAAACTTGCTACCAACACTAGATTTTACTCGATACTTCTCTCCATAGAAGTATATTCTTCTCGCTTTATCATGGGATCCATAAAGTACACTGTGCAAAACATCTTCGAGGCATGAGCTGCTCCTCTTGATCTAAAACGTGAGACACCAGATCATTGTTTTTCCAATGCACTAAGACATTACCATGAGTGAAGAATTATACCTCTACAAAGAGTCAGTGATCATACTTCCAAAAAAATCGTAGGATGATAAAGCCACTCTAGAGGAAAAATTAACTAATAAGTCTACCCTCAATTAATTTAAGTGGTTCAATCAACCAAGACCACTCAAACTTTTTATACACTGGATCACAGTAAGTTTTGAAGACTCTCTAGTGAGATATTCTTGATGTCCAAGTGCTGTGCTACAGCACCTGGGAAAACTCCTAAGGTAAGAGAACTTATCTATGTGCCTCAAAAAGCTAATTAAAGTAGCCCTATTCAAGAAGCAACAAGGTTTCTCCAGTTATGCTGCATCTTTGTACTTGACACATGCTATTTCATGCCAAACTCCTTAACCAAGCAAGTAATCGAAGGAGACCAGCATCCAGAACTGGGGACTTCTTCTCAAGCCCTGTAGATAAAAAATGAAAATCAGAAATTTGAAATCACTAGTAATATGCAAATTGATGATCATTTTGCTGCACCCTGAGGCAACACATTTTCAAAAATGATAACACAATCATACAATCTCTTAGATGCATTAACTGTTCTACTTACAACTACGTACACATCTCAATTTCTTTCACTATTTACAAAATAAAGATTTGAAATCCAATCAAAAGAATTATTTCCAGCCAATCCTCTTACCAATATCAGCAGCTACTCGATGAGCGCACATTACTCCAGAAAAAGAAACAGCTATTACACCTTGTCCTGGAAAGCAGCTATCTCCAACACAGTAAAGACCATTTATCCCCTGCAAATTTCATTATAGCAAGACAATGTCCATTCAGTAGTCTCAAAACAGTAAATAGCGTTATCATATTGAACTTACTGTTGTGTTAAATGGCATCCCTAACAAGCCCTTAGGTGTTCCACGAGGCATTGGCCCATAGGTACCCTGATCGCGAGCTAGGTACCGCCGGTGTGTCTTTGGTGACCCAATCTGCCATTGTTGGAAAATATCTTTAGTTGTCCGATGAAATACATTAGGAACTATACATTGTGAACAGAAAATAGGGTTCTTTAAAGGTAACTTTTGCCTGCCCCGCCAGGGCCAAAGCTGATCCAAATTGGGCAGGTATGATCCAAAAATAACTGGTCAAAAGATAGAGTTTATGGGATTTTATTGTGGTGACCAGTGTTTAAGCCTCATAAAATCCATAAACTGAATCCAACACTGGATTCCCGACAAGTTTTTAACATTGGAAAGTTTGAACTGCTTCTCTGACTCAAGACTTTGGAGAAATCCATTGGATCTTAATGACAAGTTCTGGTACTTATGTGACAGAAATCCAATTAATAGTTAACATCAAATTGGTAATCAAAACTGTCCAATATTATCTGCATATGAATCATACCTCCTTAAAAGCAATTGATTGTTTAAGCCCTGGAAACAGTTTGTTCTCCAGTCTACTGATTATTTCATCTGCCACAAGCTCCTTCTTTGCATCATAGTCCTTTTGAGCCAGTCCCTAATCCAGTAAAAATTTACATCAGCTTTGCTTTAAATTCATAAATCATCCTCGTACACCTGAGTACAATGTCAGAAAGAGAGCAGCAAAAATAAAGGTAATCTGAGGCACTTTCAGAATTTAGTTGTTGTATTCTACTTACCTCCCAGTCATCTATGGAACAAATTGTAAATATGTGAAGAATGTGGTGCCCCTCTGGAGCCAACGATGAATCAAGAACCGTTGGAATGCTTAAAAATATACTTCCATAAGGCTCCTCCAGTCTGTTCCAGTCATCCTAAGAAATCAAGGAAGCAAATAAATAGTAGATGGTACAATAGTTCTGCTTAATTAAACACATTCATAACTGATACAGAAATCGATTTTGTATTCAAAAAATTAAAACAAAACAATAAAATACCTCAAGCACAAAATGGTGGCAATCTGTGTCAGGTGGCAGAACCTCAGCTTTAACACCCATGTGAATGGAAAGAAATGAAGGAGCCTTGACATATAGTTTCTGAAAATTTTCTTCTTCTTTTGGAAGTTGTTCTCCTTTTAATAGCTTCCCTACAAAACCATGTATTACGATTTAATTATTTTCATGAAAACTGAGGAAAATAGAGAAAAAATAGAAAAGCGTAATCAGGAAAAGTCATCAGCTCTTCACCAAGGCCTACCAAATGTATCCCATCTAGTAGCATTGGATATTATGGTTTTGGCATAAAACTCCCTTCCATCTGATAGTCTCACTCCTACCTACAAAATTCACACAACACTAACATAAGTACTAAAACTATCAGTGGTACTATTAATGATCAATTATAACAAGTAACTTACAGCTTTGCCATGCTCAAGTATGACTTTGGTTACATTAGCCTTATAGAGTATTTCACTGCCCTTATCAGCCAGGCCTTTTGCTAATGACTTTGCAATTCCACCGACACCACCAACAGGGTAGTTAATCCCTCCAAAATGCCTGTCACATAAAACCTGGTTCCAACTAAATGTGAAAAACAAGAAATGCATATGGGGACGAAAGCTTAAAAGCTTGCCAAGCAGCTTACCATGCTAGCATTGATCATTGGTGTCTGCAAAGCATTGATTGTGCTCACTATAAAGCACTGCAGGAAAACCAAGATTAAAATTGTTACTGAGACTGTGAGACAGCCTTACAAGACTTGCGAAGCCTATAAAGTAGAAGAAGTATTTAACTGATAAAGGGTGTATTTGTCACACCTCTGCATCTATGAAGGACAACAGCTGTGGATCCTTTATGTACTTTCGAGCTATGTTTCCAGCATTCTGAGGCAGATAATAGGCTGCAGAGCATTATAAGAAGGTTTTTAAGAGGAATATGAAAACAGAAACCAAAGTATCCACTGTCAAGCACACAGTTCAAGACGATATAGCAACAGGACATCAGAAAGCAAGAATGACATTAAGTAAACTGGAACTAAACTAGAGTATGGGACAAACGTCACCAAACTTCCACCAAGCAAATTATTTCCAAATTTGGATGTCGCATATGGAGCCAGGATGCATCATTTCAAATTTGTATCTAGATTCCCTTTATGGTATAAATAATTGAAATAAATCAGAAGAAAAATAATTACCAAGTGTCAAGCATTCAAGAGGCCTTTTAAAGAACTGTCCAAAAAGGTAGATTGGCTCTTCAAGAGACTTCAGCTCCAATGAGTTCAAGGCATTGAAGATCTACCCAATATGTAGCAAGACTGTAGAGTCAGCTATGAATCACTAGTGAAGGCTAAAACAACTGTAGAAGTTAGAGTCACCTCAATCAGAACAGACCTTCCAACATTCACCGTAAAATGCAAGGACTCCTTCCTTTTCATGAGGAAATTTACTGGTAAGCTCTGCAACAAAATCACTATATTCTCTATGAACTCGAACAGAAAGGTCATTTGGTAGGTGGAAATGGACAGTGGTTGGATCAGGTATCACCTCCATCTCACAACCAACAGCTGCCAGTGCTTGGGTTATCAAATTTAGATTGCCCTGACCATAATAAAGGCATATCAACAAAGAACACAATAACAAAATATAGTTTAATTCATGCCCAGACAAATAATTTAAAGGAATATCAGGGAAATTTCAGCAGTCAAAGGTATATCGAAAGGATTATGTTGAAGGTCAACAGTGATATAAGGAAAAATAAATACACATTTCATTTGTCAGACCAAAAGCAACCTATGACCCTGAACTGGCAGTTTTTAATCAATGGATCAAGCTATTTCTCCACGTAAATTTTTATTTTTTAGGAATTCAAATCTGATGAGTACTTAAAAAGAGTTAATTCAAATGAATGAGATGATAGGCCCCAATTCACAACAATTTAACATGATCGCTTGTTCAATAATAACATAGGATGTATCATTCCTTAGATGATACTGTCCTTTCTAGAATTCAACTCCACTGAAATTAACCAAAATCAGACATACCAAATTTCGTTCAAACTACAGCAATCATTTGAATCCCTACTTCCCATCTATTCACAAACAATATGCAGCAAAGAGTAACAAGCAGAAGATATTCAAATGATCATTAAACACTGACCTTATCGCTGAACCCAAACATCACAGAAGAACCAACATCAAAAGTGTACCCATCCCTCTCATAATACCCGGAGCTTCCACCAGGAATCACATACTTCTCCAACACCAAAACCCTAGCTCCCTTCACTGCCAGCTGTGTAGCTGCAACCAAGCCCCCAATACCTGACCCTATAACAATTGCATCATAGTCATCAGCTCCTCTACTCATTCCTTCGTTTCCCCCGATCTCCACCAAATTATCAACACTCATCACTGTCTTTGCCTTCAAAGCAAAGTCCCTATTCCTCTCACTTTCCCCACAACCCAATTCCTCACTCCTCAGGGTGGAACCATTGAAATTTGAGCTTTTCAATGAATCCCCAGACAAAAGACTGCTTTTTTCATATCTGGGTTTGAATAGTTTCATCCTACTGAACTTGTGATCACTGAAAGGTAGAGTATTTACATGTTCAAAAGATTGAATCATATAATTTCGGATTCTGGGTTTGCTGCTACTGCCCAACTGCATAGCGTCACGCTGACCAAAGGACTGAACTTTATTACTTAAAGCAGTAAACTTCGACCTATTTTGGTGAATCAAAACCTGAGAATTATGGTTTATAAGTGAAGGAGTGAAATTTAATCCAGGCATGGAAAGAGAGCAACAAGAGATGAACATTTTTGGCTCTGGCTTTGGCTATGTATTTGATGGACGGTTTATTGGTTATGGAGTCCATGAATTGTTTATACAGACATTGATACATACCATCAGTAATTCCAAGCCATGATTGTTGGGACGAAGACAAAATTCAATGGGAAGTGCCGAAGTGGATGTATTTTATAATCATTGGTTCATTTGAGGTCTTGGTGGAATTTGTCTCAGTGGTCATAAAATAATCGGTCATGCCAAATTCATTGCTAATGTTACGTACCGACCTGGCTTCGGTTAATTATTATTTTAAAAATGGACTTAAACTGATATTTCATTTTCTAATTTTCAGAATACTGAAGTTGAAAATATCATGCATGTTTTAATATATTCTATTGTACTTTGTCACTTGTACTGTGTTTCAGCCATGTTTCAAGCTTTTGTTCTTCTTATTTGAAAGGAAAACTTTGCTACCAACATATAAGGAGTACAACTAATGGGCATTGGTTGATGGGGAGAAGTCTTGTGTTTACAATGTTGAGTGTAAAAGGTTTGAATTTTCATAAAAATTTTATAGAGATTAGTTTTTGTACTCACTCAATTATTAGTTAATTGAGTAGAGACATTTTTTCCCTTACGAAATGTGAGTAGATTAGACTCTTCGAATATTATAGAGTGTTTAAAATATTTAGACAAATGCTTCAGTGGATTAGACATCTCTTGAATATTAGAGAGTGTTTAAAATATCAAGTACTTTAGTAGGTTAATGTACAGCGGCGGTCTTAATTATTCAGTATAATTATGATTGTAAATATTAATTGTAATGTCTAATGTAATATCAGTAACAATCTAAGTATAATATAATTTTAAAAAAAAAATATAAAAGGAGTACACTAAATTAGGAAAGACCTTTTTGATACACAAAATTATCAAAATGTAGATCAATATTTAAACATACCTCATCCGTCATTGTGCAGTATCGTTTAATAGCAACTATTTTACTAAATAAGAGATGCACTAGATAACCCAAAAGTGTCAAGTCAACATGAGAGTTTAATCACTAAATTATCTTTATATATGTGGGAGTAACGATATTCTATACGGCATACCCAAACAATTAAAGTACAACTACGAATGAATAACTGAGATTTGTCACTTCCTAACCAAATCAAATACAAAACTAACCTTTGGTTAAGATTGATTCAACTGCCTTAATAATAATTGAGATTTCAATATATGAATGAATTTGGTAGGATAAGTTTTATTAGAAAAATAATTAAAAATAAAGAGAGAAGGAGCTTCAACTAAATAAAATAATAGTAAATCCCAACCGCTTTTAAAAATATTATTTTTTTAATCATTCATCATTTACCATGTACGTAAGAAAATTATGATGATGAGTTGAAGCATATACATACTAAATAATAAGTGAAAAAGGAGCGGTGCTTGAAAAAAAGCACCTCCTAAGACTTTTTTTTTATCACAATGTATGCACTTATAAATATTATTAGGCAGATAATCCCATATAATGTAATTATCTCTGTAATTATCTCAACTCTAAACCCATACTCGCAAGATAATCTGCAATAGAATTACTATCTCTAAAACTATGAGAGCAAGCATCTGAGGTCAGGAGTTGTTCCAAATGGACTGAAATAAATTCTCCCACCGGCATCATTGCTGGAATCTTTTAAAATTAAATATACAAACAACAACGGCTATTGAATCACTCTCAAGCTAGAACTAGATGTAAGACCATCCTTTATCAGCAGCCATATATGCAATGTTAATTTATCTATATTTTTACAATAAAAATAATACTAGAACCTCAATTTTAAGTTTCTTGAATAACAAGGCAGATGTTTATTTAAAAGAAAATCAATCTTAGATAATACACTCGACCACAAAATTATACCACTCCCAAGAATATGCCCAATTTTATACTCCCATTATCACCAACATAGTTTGAGTTTCCTTCGCCTTTTCTTGTGGTTCCGCTTTGTACAAACTCACAGACACCCACGACACAGGACCCACGTTCCGGTACGTGGCCCCCACAGAACAAGTGGTGGCAATCTGTCTCTGGCACACGTGTCCAGAAAGGCCAATAAACAGTTTCTAATTTTTTATATCACCTCATTAAAAATTAATTATTATTTTTGTCACTCACTGAAACTTTGGCTTGCGCTTCACAAAAGAAGCGCCAACGAATTTGGATCCAATTCTCTCATCAGCATCATCTTCATTTTTGTCATCACTCAATTCATTTTTCATTCATCGTAAGCTCTTTCTGTTAGGTTCTAATTTCAACTCATTTTCACTACAATATATGAATATATTCACGCCTAAATTCTCAATTCTATTTTCATTGATCGATTGATGATTTTGAAGTTTTTGGTTGAGTTTTTTTTTTTTTTTTTTCTTAATCGTTATTCTTATGTGAAATCACAGGGCATTTTTGAATTTCAGATCGATTGAATCAGGTATTTGCCGATACGTTGTCCGTTTGATTATAAAGTAAGATATGAGGTTTTATTTATTTATTTATTTATTTTGGTTCGTATTTGTGCTGTTAATATTTGAGCTTTAAAATTTGTTAATTGTATGTCTTTTAATTTATTTTATGGTGTTTGTTTGGAAAATAATACTTACTTAGTGTGTTTTTGCTTTAGTGCTTGTTAGATGATTTCCTAAAGTTTGTGTACTGAGTTGACTGTTGAGGAGCGACTGTTTCATTTTTAGGATTGAATATTTAGCTTTTCTGAGATGGTTTTCATGTTAAGACTCGGAATTTAAAGCATTAAATTTAATAATCACTATCAACTCACCATTGCATTAGCATCTAGGTTGCAGCTGATTACACTGGTCCCTTCTACCGATTGTCATAGCTGTAGCAGATTCTTTCTCATTAGATAGACGCTTGTTGATATAGCTCCTACTAATTTGATTACAGGAACGAGGGAGAAAAAATATCATGGATCGACTTAGTGCTGCGGCACGTCTCATGATAGTTTCGGATCTTGATCATACAATGGTAAGTTTAATTCTCTTGTTGCTCTTGACTAGTGTCATTTTAAGCTCATGCTGAAGTTATTTTCATCTGACAATTTTCTCCTTTTGCAGGTTGATCATCATGATGCCGAGAACCTTTCACTGCTTAGGTTTAATGCATTGTGGGAAGCTCATTATCGTCGTGATTCTCTTTTAGTCTTCTCAACTGGAAGGTCGCCTACACTTTACAAGCAGTTGAGAAAAGAGAAACCCATGTTAACTCCTGATATAACAATAATGTCAGTTGGAACTGAGATAACATATGGTGATGCCATGGTGCCAGATAATGGTTGGGTTGAAGTTCTTAATCAGAAATGGGATAAGAAGATAGTCACAGAGGAAGCTAGCAGGTTTCCTGAACTTAAACTTCAGGTATTAGTTGATTGATAGTGGTGTTTGGTTTATAGTTTATGTTACTCTTAGCTTGGGCTTGTAGAATTTTGTTTTTATTAAGGTGACCTAGATTACAAGATTCTTTTCTGACAAAAGGCAGTATTTTGGGTATATGGAATGTTACAATAATTGATATTTATGGGCTTATGCAGTCTGAGACAGAGCAACGGCCACATAAGGTCAGCTTTTATGTTGATAAAGATAAGGCTCAGACAGTGACTCAAAAGCTTTCAGAGATTTTCAAGAATCGTGGGGTAAGATTTAAGTTTCGAGTTAGAATGATGTCCTATCAAATAATGTAGTTATTGCCATGTAAAAGTGTATATCCATCTCGGTTTTTTCTATTTTAATGTCCATAAAATCTTACTTTGATCATAATTAAGATTCAACTTGTTCTATGCTTGTCTGCCAGTTGGATGTTAAAATAATCTACAGTGGAGGAATGGACTTGGACATATTGCCACAAGGTGCTGGCAAGGGACAAGCTCTTGCATATCTACTCAGGAAGTTTAAGAGTGAGGGAAAAGTACCAACTAACACTCTTGTCTGTGGTGATTCTGGAAATGATGCTGAACTATTCAGCATTCCTGAAGTTTATGGAGTGATGGTGTGTGGCTTAGCTATTTCTATAATATAACTCTATTGGAAATTTCAGTCATATAGTTTGTGTTTTTCACTTATGTTTCCTTTATGCAGGTTAGCAATGCCCAAGAAGAATTGTTGCAGTGGCATGCTGCAAATGCCAAAAATAACCCTAAAATAACCCATGCAACTGAGAGGTGTGCGGCTGGGATCATACAGGCCATTGGTCATTTTAAATTAGGTCCAAGTACTTCCCCAAGAGACATTAAAGATGAATCAGATGGTGAGGTGAAAAGTGTTGATCTTGGGCATGAAGTGGTGAAATTGTACTTGTTTTACGAGAGATGGAGGCGTGCAGAGATTGATAATTCGGAGATCTATCTTTCAAGTCTGAAAGCTAATTGTGTAAGTCAATGCTCACTTTTCTATTCATGTTCATGGTTTTGGCATTTAAGGCTATCTAGAATGGAGAGTGCTTCAAGTTGTTTAAATGAGAAAATTCTTCATTTCTTGCATGTTTTAATTTGTGTAATTAGTAGACTTTTTCCCAATTTTACTATCTTTTGTGTCTGAATGATATTATGATGAAAAATTGTTAAATATCTTAAATATGTGTTTATGGAAGGTTTCTGATTATTTTGGTTCTGACCTGAATGTCAATTCTGCATCTAACGATTCGTCAGCTTCTTGTGCCTGACTGCACCTAACTGCGTGAGCTTAGCTAATCAATTCTTTTGAATACAAGATAATTTTTTTGGTAGGTAGACAGCTTTACAAGTTCTCTTCCTTTTCACCCTCTCCTGCTCTTCCCTCTTCCCCCCTCAATCAGAGCTTAAATACTTTTATTGAACCCATCTAACTTGCTTGACTTCTGTCTTACTCCCTAAGCCAGGGTCTGGAGAAAGTTTATCTTAAAATTTCAGGTCCAACAGTGCATGCTTGGTGGGTTTTTGTCAATGTCACTTTTAGATATCTGAATTCATATATCACAACAATTTTAAATAATCTACTTCCTAAGATAGCATAACAATTTTAAATTATCTACTTCCTAAGATTGCCTCATCTTATTGGACATGAATGGAAGTGGAAAACCTGTTGTCCACTTGTTGGATTTTGAGAATTACTTCCATTACAAGGATTAAAGCTTGATTATCAGTTGGCTGCAGTTGACTCGATACTCGTCATGCAGTCAATGCAGTTTGTTTCTTCCTTTGTTTCTATTGGAATATTTTTGTTTATCGCCTATGAACTTCCCAATCTGTTTATGCGTATTTAGATCTGTTTATTCACCCATCTTTTTCTTCTTCCTTTTTTCCCCTCAGTGTCCATCTGGTTTTTGTGTGCCTCCATCTGGTGGTGAGATATCTTTGGCAGAAGCCATAAATCAATTTAGAAAGTGCTACGGAGATAAACAAGGAAAACAGTTTCGGGTTTGGGTGGATCGAGTATTATCCACTGAGATTGGTCCGGTCACATGGCTCGTAAAGTTTCACAAATGGGAGTTATCTGGTAACTCTCTCTCTTTATATATATGTATGTATGTGTATCTATCTTTGTATATATACACACAAACGGTTCTGGGAGTTGGGATTTGAATTATTCATAGAATGAATACACACGCACGAACAAACGGTTCTGAGACCTGGGATGTGAATTATCCGTAAAATGATCAAGAATCTAAATAAAGTGCCAGCGTTTTTGGTAGTTGATAGCCTTTTTGGAGGTTGATTACAGGACATATGATAGGGTTTTTGACTTGGACTTCAAAATTTCTTACATTCTGCAGATGTATATTCATGTTTAATAATTGCGAAACTTCTTCTTTATTATCTTCTCATTTTCACAACTTCTGCTGCTCTCAAATAACTTGGCTAACTTTGCAGGTGAGGAGAGGGCATGTTCAATTGTCTCCATCATCGTAAGAATAAAGGTAACATAACTGTGATTTTTTCTGCTTAATGTATTATCATTTTTATATGAGATGAATAGATGATCGATTTCTCTGGGTCCCAGGATGCTTCTGACCACACTTACATGCATGTTCATGAGACATGGTTGGAAGGATTTGGAGCAAATGATGGTCGTTTTTGGATCTGAAGATCCGCGGTTGTGAGCAAACCATACAAATTTTTATGGAATAAGTGTAACACAATTGTGTTAGTTTACAATTCTCTATTGTTAATTCGGTTATGATCGTCGTCTTGACAATGATTCAAAAAATTGTACACCCGGTTTAATTCTTTTTCCCTTGAATTCTCCTAGCATATGGATAATACATACATAAATGGACTGAATTCGGTTCATTTTGGAGCAATCTTGGAGACCAAAACCTGCTGACTGCTGTTAAATTTTAGTAGCTTTAAGTCAATACCCCTCCCCAATTAGCACGAGCTGGATTTGAATTTGGATCACTTCAAAAACTTTTTTTTTTTTTTTGGGCATTTCAAAAACAATTTATTAGTTAAATTAAACGCCATGAAAAATCCTAATTAGTATCTTTAACATACCTAAAGCCATAATGTTTCAAAAGAAGCATACATAAACCTTCTATCATTTCAAAATTAATTTAACAGCCATGAAAAATTCACTAATTAGCGTCTATAACGTATTTTGAAGCAACAAGATTTGAAAAGAAGCATGCTTCCTAAATAATTTAGACCAAAAAGGGCCCAACCGGGTTCGAACCGGTGACCTCTTGATCTGCAGTCAAATGCTCTACCACTGAGCTATGGACCCGATTTCGATCAATTGTGCATTGTTTATTTATCTGACGCCATGTATAAATTAAATTGCAAAATGTCATTAACCTAAAGCTCCGTATGAAAAATGTTAAATATTAAAAACAGCAGATCCTTGAATTCGTATCCAAATCAAGACACAGTTTGTTCATTTGCATTATACATGTTGCCAACCCTATTAACAGACCCAAAAACTAACCTGGTGATACTGGTGTAAATCATGTGGATTCCCACAATTTTTTAATGTCTTTTACTGCATTTAATCGAACATTCAATACAACTTTATTGGTGCTATAAAAAGTTACTTTTAATTAAACTATAATAAAGCAAATTTGATTGGTTAATTCATATGGTTGTAGAACAAATACACTCTCATGAATAGTGGTGGAAACCTGAGTAATGAGTATTGATTGAATATTGTTTTGGAAGGGCATTTCAAAAACGAGTTGAGGCATCTAGCTGGTACGAGTGGAAAAATGATGCTCTTTATTGATAAATTTAAAACATGAGGGATTCCAATGTTATTAAACAACAACCCATTAAACAATTCTTTGCTTTAAAGCGAAGCGATAGTTGCCTAAATCTAAATTAAACGATGCTTACTCAGTGCCACAACCGTACACGTGCACGCAACCGAACAAACCCCACGTGACAGTCCTACTATCTGATCTCAGATGTGGCGACCCGCTCAACCGAATCGAGCAAAAACTTAAATCAAATCCCAACTCTACCCCTCACTCCCACTTTCCCAACCGAAAACTTCCCTCAAAAGTTCAAATTCTTTTCAAACCTTCTTCAATTCGCGATCCAAAGGTAGACTCTCAAATTTTCAAGAAATGGGTCTGAGAATTGTATACGGCGTCCTTTTCCTCTCGATCTCCTGCGCCTGCTTCAAGCTTCTGCATCTCTTTCTTCATCCAGTCTTTTACTTAACTTCCTGATTGGGCAACGAAGAGTGAATTTTTCAGCTCAAAAGCTCATATGGGTACTTTTTTTTTTCTTTCTTTCTTTCTTTCTTTGATATGTTAATGTAATCTTAATCCATACTTGGGTTTTTGTGTCTGTTCAATGGTTTAAAGATGTGATTGTATTATCATTATTGTTATTGGTTTGTTGTGGATTGTGTTATAGAGTCAACCTACAGTGCAGCGCTGTATCTCATACACCGCATGCACGCAACCGGTACAACCGGTTTTTAACCGGTTAACATAATAAATATTACATTTTAATTTGTTTTTAATGTGAGAAAATATTAAAAAATAGGAAAAAAAAGATAAAATTGTAATTAAATGAAGCAAAAGAATATAATAATTTTAAATTTATAAATAGTAAAGAAACTATAAAAGTATTATAAATATGTCACAAAATAGCTATATTTCCACTTATTTTTGTCACATTCCAATATTTATAGTGCATGTTTCAAGTTTACTTTTTAAATTCCTATTTTTTGTCACGATTTATCTAAATTTTGGTAAGTTATTTCAACTCATTTTTCCACCAGTTTTTGATTCTATATTTTCATTTTTTTTATTAAATTCCAACTTTTTACGTGGATATTTTAAGTTTACTTTCAACATTCCTACATTCCATTAGACTTTATCTAATTTATGGTAAATTATTCCAACTCATTTTCTCACCACTTTTAAGTCCTAGATTCCAACTATTTTTATAGAGTTTCAACATTTTCGGTATATATTTCTAGTTCACTTTTAGAGCTCTACTTTGCATTGGAATTTATCAAATTCTTAGTCAATTATTCCAATTTTCAGGTTGAGTTCATCAACTCTTGTTGCCACTACTTTTTAAATCTATATTCCTATTCTTTTTATTGAATTCTAATATTTTGGGTGAGAGTTTCAAGTTCACTTTTTAGATCCCTATTTTCTGTTAAAATTTATCAATTTCTTTATTAGGTTATTCCAACTTTTAAGTTAAGGTCATCAACTGTCATTACCACCAGTTTTTCCTTTTATTTTTCTACTCTTTTTATTGAATTTCAACATTTTGGATGGATATTTCAAGTTCATTTTTAGATCTCTAATTCTCTGTAAAATTTATCGATTTCTTATTAAGTTATTCCAAGTTTTGGGTTAAACTCTTCAATTCATATTCCCACCGCTTTTTGGCTATTTATTCCAGCTCTTTTTTGTTAAATTTTAATATTCTGAGTGGATGTTTCAAGTTCACTTCCTATATCTCTACTTCCTATTGAAATTTATCAAATTTTTGGTAAATTGTTCGTACTTTTCGGTTAAATTCATCAACTCCTTTTCCTACTAGTTTTTTATTTTATATTTCTACTCTTTTTATTGAATTTCAATATTTTGAGTGTACATTTCAATTTCACTTTTTGGATCCCTACTTATAGTTGGAATTTTTCAAATTGTTGGTGAGTCGTTTCTAATTTTGCGTTATGTTCTTCAACTCTTGTTCCCACAATTTTTTGGTTCTATATTCCTACTCTTTTTAATGAATTCCAATATTTTGAATAGAAGTTTCAAACTTATTTTTTAGATTTCTACTTGTCATTAGAATTTATCAAATTCTTAATAAGTCATTCCAACTTTTGTATGAAGTTCTTCAACTCTTATTTTCAGTACTTTTTAGTTATATATTCCAGGTTTTTTTTAATGAATTTCAACATTTTGGGTGAAAGTTTCAAATTCAATTCTTAGTCCCTATTTTCCATTGGAATATATCAAACTATCGTTGTATAGTTCCAACTTTTAGGTTGACTCTCCCACTTTTTCCCACCAGTTTTTAATTCCATATACCAAGACTTTTTATTGAATCCCAACATATAGGCAAATGTTTCAAGTTTATTTTTCATATCTCTACTTTCCATTAAAATTTATCAAATCATCTGTAAGTCGTCCCAAATTCTGAGTTAAGCTTTTCAACTCTTGCTTTCACCATTTTTTTTGTTCAATATTCCAAATGTTTTCACTGTATGCCAACATTCTAAGTATTTGTTCCGAGTTGCATTTTATTATATTAGAACATTTAAATATTGAGGTAAATTACGTTTGACCCCTCTTTTTTTTAACAAATATCAACTTACAATATAAGTTTGAAAAATCAACAACAAAGTCTATTGTTATTTTGTAACTATTTTTATATTATTAAGCTATCACAACTAGTTTTTATAAGTTATAAAATAAAAAAACCATTGCTAAAATATGTTTATTTATTTGATATCGATATTCATTACTTCAGAAAATATGATCATGAATTTTATCATCATTTTTTTTTTATAAAAAATCTTACTCTTATCATTAAGTTCCAATATTTTATATAGGTGTTCCAAGTTGACTTTTTATATCCACACTTCTCATTACAATTTATCAAATTCTTGGTAAGCTATTCTAATTTTGAGTTGAATTCTTCCACTCTTTTTCCCATATTTTTTTTGTATTATATGCACTCTCTTTTTATTGAATTCTAATATTTTGGGTGGAAATTATAAGTTCATTTTTCAGATACATACTTCTTGTTGAAATTTATCAAATTATTGTTAAGTCATTCTAACTTTTGGGTCAACTCTTTTGCCATTTTTCAGTTTTGTATTCTTACTATTTTCATTGCATTCTAATAATTTGAGTAAATATTTTATGTTCACTTTCTAGATTCCTACTTCCCATTAAAATTTTAAAAAATATTATAAGTCATTCCAACTTTTTTTATTGACTCTTCTACTCTTGTTCTAACCATTTTTTATTTCTCCATTTCTATTTTTTAATTCAATTCTAAGATTTTAATGTGGATATGTCAAGTTTATTTCTAGATCCATACTTACTCCTTTTATTGAATTTATCATTTACTTAAAATTTTTTTCAACAAAATTTTGAAAAATCATGGTATTTCTGGAATTTAATTACATGTATGCTTTGAGCTTTTGATCTTTAACATATTAATGCTCATTTTTTTAATTTTAATTAACTATGCTTAGATTAAAATAATATTTTCATAAATAATAATAAAATAATGAAAATAATAATAATAATAAAATTTTAATAAAAATTATAATTATAATAATATTTTAATAAATAATAATAACTTATAATAATAAGTTTGTATGTCTTCTAAAAAATATGTATATAGTGTTCAACTTACCAAATAAATTCTTCAAATTTTCATGACTTAACAAAAATCGTTTATAAAGCTTATTTTAACTAATATGATATTAAGATAATATAGCACTATAGTAAAAATATTTGTTGATACGATTAATTTATTAATATATTACTTCCTTCTAACACCCACGAAATTATTTCCCCCGCCTCCTTCATTCTTCATTTCTTTCATCATTCTTAATTTTTTCTTGTTTCAATTATAATTTTAAAACATCTTTTTTCTTAACCACTTGATTAAATTTCTTGATCTTAATTTTGTTTATACTTAACTTTTGATCATTATCACTTAATGTATGATATACTCAATACTTATTTTTCATTATTGTTACTATCATAATAATGATAATAATAATAATAATATTAGCAGATTTGATCAAACCTTTGACAACATAATTATGCTTATTTATATTTAACTAGTTAAAATCAATTACCAACATTTTTTTGAACAATAAGAATCCTAATATAAATTCTAAAAATACATAATAACCATACTCTTCAACAAAGTTAATAATCTTTATAGTACAAGTGTTATCACATTTATTTTTGTAAGAATTCCAATATTTGGCTATATAAAATCAAGAATTGCAACTGATATCACATTCAAATCAATAAATAAATCCAATTAAGCACTTAAATCTATCAGTCCACAGTTAATCGATTAACTTTATCAATTAGATAATTCAACCAGTACTTTTGTCTCAGGTTAAGTCAACGATAAAATCCTCACCAACAAAAGTAAAGAGAAAACAGAAAAATTGGGAGCCTTGGCAACTGAATTACAACTGTTACTACATCTATGCTCTAAATATTTCAAGAGGAAACAACACAAAAGGAAATAACAATATAATTTATCCCAGGCTTGCAGAATGCTCAATGGCCCTGAAAAAGAAAAAGAAATCATATCATGACAATAAATTACCAACTACGACTATGTAGAGTAGCTAAATTTATTCTACACAACAAATGGAAAAGCCAATCTGCATGTTTGAAAATGGGGGAAAAATACTCCAAAATCCAACCCCATTACCTTACAAAATATTTCTACTTATTGATTTCTTGGCATTTGTTTATGAATGAAATTTTCACCATATAGTCAGCACAATAGCAATTAATCACCATGCTCTGCAATTGGACAATTTTCACCTCAAACTGATTTCTACTCATTGATTTTTGGTATTTGTTTACAATAAAATTTTCACCTTATAGTCAGCACTATGACAATTAATCATCATGCTCTGCAATTAAACAATTTTCACCTAGTTTCCTGGATAGTTTCTCCATGCTCTACAAAATCAATTAAAAAATAATAATAATTTTGTTATTGTTATAACAGGTCATAACACCAAACATTTGAATACAGGTGGGAAAATTTGTTCCAGAGGAAAAAAAAAACTCAGGAATTCACCAGCCAAATATAAAAAACACTGAATTTTTCCAGTGAATTAAACATTTTGGAACAAATTAACAATATTTCTAAGGCTGATACAGTGAAAGGATTAGTAAATTGCATTCAAGAACTCTAAAGAAGAAAATTGGTAATAGCTTTTGTAACATATTTGAAACAATTCAAATATTATTATAATTCACTATTTTGTCTACTGCAAATACATAGATTTGACATGTTATTGACATACACACAAAAAAAAATCAAGTAATAGGCCACGAATTTTATTTTTCATCTGTTATCAATACAATTTGAAATTTCACATATCATAGGGGGAAAAAATATACATTACCTGACATAGAAGAAAAAGGAAATGCATAATACACCCTTGCCTTTAGCTTATCATACCCACAGCGGCCTACAAATCCAATGAAAAGTGAGCAAATAATAACCTAAAAACACAAACCTTCATTTGGGATAACAAATTATAGGCCATGATTCTGAAGCTATAGTTCTGGTAGGGTTTAGGATTTTGGCTGAATTAGTTGATAGTAAACAATAAAACAAAATTTTTTTTGAAGTTGATGTATTTCTTTTGTACATGAACTGGATATTGGGTATTGGTGACAACGACATCCGGCGGTGGCTACTCTCGTCGGCGGTGATCGAATTGTATGTGCCAGTGTGAGTGTGTGAAGGTTGAGTTGATAGAGCGGCTAGGGTTTTTGAAGTGGAAAAATATAAAGTATTTATATTTTTAGTGAAAAATTAAAAATAGGTTTGAAAAACATTTCGTTTATGGCGGTAGTTTTACCCGCCGAAATAAAAATTGACTCCCTATCGGAAGAAAAAAAGATTCATTTTATTTTATTTTATTTTACTTATTAATAATAAATTTCTGTTTATAACACTTAATTTTAAACAGTTATATTTCAATGTCAATTCATTTATTATGTATTAATAGTAGACAAGTTTTATAATGCCTATGAATGAATTGCACATCAATTAGTCTATGTATTACATAATTTGGTATAAATCTAAAAATATACCTATCATGTCTACATTATATGATTGTAAAATATAAAAAATATATAGTATGATTCAATGTTTCTTTTTTTTTTTATAATATAGATAGTACTCAAATTCAGTTATTGTGAAGTTATAATTATCAATATTATATTGTTAATTAAGAAATAGAAATTGGTTAATGAGAATTGTACTGATAACTAACAAAATCATTGTCTAATTAAAAAAATAATAATTATAATAGGAAAATAATTTTATATATAGACTACACCATACATAATTACACACATTTTGATAAAACAATTTATAAAATTGATAGTAAATATTATAGTTGAGTTTGATTTAATCAAATTAATCATAGCTAACACTGTCTTTTCTGTTTGATTATCACTCGAATTCTAAAGGATGTAGTGGTCACAAAATTATATTTTGACTCTAGCAACTCCTAACTCTAATAATAATAGTGAAAATAATGGCTAACAATGATAGCTATTAATAACATCAAAAATAAAGTTGTGTTATAATTTCATTAATCATGATAACACTAATAAATCAAGATCAAATATTAACATTACTTATATAAATGTCTATTACAACTATTGATAGAAATTGTTGTGGCTTGAAAATACTGAATAAATATAAACATAAAAATTATATAGCACAAAGAAATAAATATGGTATGCTATATGCAATAATTTACTTAATTTTATATAAATTTGAATGAAATAATTTACATAAGATTATTCGTGAACATTATTCAAATATTTAGATATTTCATGGTGTCCTTAGTCCTTACTCAAGGATCTAATTGCATTAATAATATTTTATTGGGAATTATGTAGCTTGGTATTATCAATAATATATTTATTTGAGAACTATCCAATAGTTGAATGGAAAATCATCCTACTTTCTATATCGGCAAGTAAGGATTTTCTCAATGGGCATTATAAGTTGTTTCCTTTCAAATATTTAGGAGTAATATGATTTAATTTTGGGTCTAGACATTCCAATTGCATTGTTATATTATAAAATTAATAAAAAGTATTTTAAATAATGTTGAATAAAAAAGGCTTATAATGTAGTACTAAAATAATATAATTAATTGTGATTTGCTTTAATATAAATATTATTCTCAATAGCTTAGAAATTACATAATTTAAGCATAATTTTCATGCAAAGTTGAAGGGGATCTTTGATAGTTTTCTAATTTGAATTGATTATTTTGAAATTCAGTTAAAAGTAAGGGCGCTATGTGAACATTACCTTTCATAACTGCCTGTTAATTCATTGGTCGGTTACCGGTTATAAGCGTAAAATTTGTTCACCGTTGGATTGCTTATGTTGTAATCCAATGATGGTTCAATTTTCAAATAAAAAATTAAAATGCGCTGCATTACATACAGCTCTGTATTACAGGCGTTCCCTGTGTTATATTGCTATGGGATCTTAAGATGTAATTTATTTATTTATTTTAATTTTTCCTTTCTGATACAAATTGTTGAAAGACTTGATTTGATTTGTGATGTGATTTGGTTTTATTTTATTTTGTTATGTGATCTATGGCTGAAACCATGCCTTCACACTTAAATCATTCACCATGCTGTTGGATGTCTGTGTATTATTTTGAAAATTGAAATTAGCGTTTTGTTTTTGGGTTGAGTGTTTTATATTCCTTATTAGGTAGATGCTGATTTTCACCAATCGGTTTATTGACTTGGTAATCAGAAGAACAATTATGGAATTCTATTTAATTTTAAATTATTGAGATTAAATTGTATCCATTGCAAATGTAGTGTTGTTTTGTTTATAAAATTTTAATTGAAATAAAAGAATTATCTACCCCATTCCCAAAAAAAAAAATTATGAAATTACACTATAAATACAATAAATAATTAATAATTGGAGTAATTTTTTTTTTTAAAAAAAAGATAATTGAGGTTATTGAATAAGTAATAATACTCTAGAGCATTTTGTTTAATATTTTAAAATTTGAACTACAATTATAAATTTTGTTTAGGGGTAATTCAAGAAACTACGCCATGGGCTCATTCGGGGGCAATGGTTACCCATTTAATCTTTCAGGGCATTTGGTGTATTGGGCCACAGCCCCCATATGGATCAAGCATAGACTCTAATAATTAAAAATGATAAATATTTTAAGAATGCGTATGTGACACGTATACATTGTAAATTAATTTTATGTAGTTATCTTCAGCATAACGTGAGGTCTTACATGTGATGGTTTTGATACCGAGAAAATAACACGTCAGATCATTCTTCGAAAAAGTAATTTAATATTTTTTTAATTCTCATATAGACCAATAAATCATTTCAATTAGTAGTCATTTCTCAAATATCTGAAAATTGATCTCAACTTTGTTACACTATTCAAAAAAAGAATGTTTATTAACCATCATTTTGCTTGATGTTCTTCTATTTATTTATTTTAAAATGTTCATTTCAAAAAGAATGTTCTATTTGTATTTTCGATCGTTGGATTTGGTGCAAATTAATTCATTCCAATGGCAAATAAAAATAAAAATAAAATAGTTAGTGCTAGGAGTTCAATGCTTTAGTAATTTTTGAAATATTAAATGATCTAGTAATTAAGCACATATAAATATTATGAGAATTGATCGCATAAGTTGCCTCGCTCCCCAAAAGAAGAATTACTCCGTATGTGTTTAGCTCTCTCTCTTTAGGGATTAGGGGAGCTGTGGGTCTCACAGCACATCTCTCTCAATGAGAGCTGGACATGTGGGACGTCACTCTCCACAACAGAGGGTGACTCTGCCTATGTAATCGAAATTTATATATTATCAAATGATTATAAATGTGTTTTTGAAATTTTTGAAATATTATTGTTGTTATTATGATTGTTATTATTATTATTATTATTATTATTTAGAGCTAGATTTGTTAAACTTTCTCTTTTTCCCAAAAAAATTAGAGCAATTACATCAATAAGAGGCCAAAATCCCCCAACTAATCATAATACGCCGTGGTGAAACGACAAAACGAGTGCATGCATGCACTCCTCAACTCCCAAAGGACTTGGAAGTTGGAACGGCGTCTTCTAGAAGCAAGCCCGGTTATTTTATTTTTGTTTATGATTTGTGCAACATTATTCATCTTGTTTTTTTAAAAAAAAATTAAAAAACAAACATCTTCACAAATTTGACCAAATTATTTTTTTCCTAAAAAAAAAAATCTTAATTAATTGTTAGCGTCTTCCGATAAACATCAAGCTTAACTCGAGTCTGCAGTATAATAAGTATGTTCGGATTTGTCAAAGTTCATAACTCACGGCTTGAAATTTCTTTGCTCATTAACACACGTATTAGCGTAAATTGATCGATTACTTGTTTGCATTGTCGACGTGAGGGGATCAATCGATCTGAGTTGGTCAAATATGGCCGGCCAAACAAAATCGAAGCTGTGTAATATTTCAAGATTTGAGTTGAATTTATAATTTCTTAATTAATTGCAAATTTCTTCTTCTTCTTTTTCTTTTTTTCTTTTTTCTTTTTTCTTTCTTTTTCTTTTTTTTTTTAAATTCCTGATTTGCAAGTTATTTTTCTAATGTTAATTAATTATTATTCTGCTCTATTATCCTACAGAAAAGAATTAATAAATGATTTTGATTTAATTCCTTTCCCAAAATTAAAACAACCAAAAAAAAGAGAGATAAATTAATGAGTTTCCATGAAATAGAAAAATGATGAATTTATCTGGGTTTAAATGGCAAGTAAAATTCATAAATCTTTCTGGATAATCTAAAAATAACAACTTCAAAATTAAAATTAGTGTCTCTGCCTTTAAATGCAAATAGTGAGTCAACTGCCAAATAAATATTATTTATATTGACGGAGAATCTTTTCATTGTATAAGCCGTCCATTTCCAAGACTCCCTTAAATATTTTATTTATTCATCATTTTCTCATATAAACATCAACCCATCATCCAAATTTCCTCCCCATCAATAACTTCTTTTTTTATATTTTATTTTTTCCAAGAAATGTTTTCTTTCTCTCCATCCCTCTCATTTATATCATCATCTGGCCTTTTCCATGTCGTTGCATATGGAAACAACAAATTTTTGTAGTATTTGTGGCCAAATATTGCTGTAATTTATTTTTTTTCTCTCTTTCCCGAAAATCGAAATCATTTCTTGGGAGAAAGAACAAATATCTACAATGGGAGCTTCAATGGGAATGGGATTCATGGCAGTTTTTGCTGTTTCAGGAAGTGTTGTTCTGGTTGCAAGCCAAGTTCACAAACGTCTCCTCTCTGATTTCATGAAGAAAATTGAAAGCGAAATTTGTGGTGCGTTTTTTGTTTTTTATATATAATTTATTTGCTTCTTTTTCTTACCAAAAAAAAAAAAAAAAAAAAAAAAAAAAAAAAAGGGGGATTTGTGATAATGTGTGTGTATTTTATGTGATCGTAGGACCCGAGAAGTATCATGAGAAGAAAAGGGTAAGATTTGCCGATGATGTGGTAGAGCCATCGGGGAATAACAAAGAATATCGCAAGAGAAATTCGATGAGCAGGGCTGGTGAATTTGTGAAAATGCCTCTCAACAGGCAAATTCTGTATAAAGGGATGATTCAATATAGGACCCTCCAATCCCAGAATTGCATGTAATTCTTTGTCTGCAATTTACCCATATCTGTTGTTGTTGTGCAATTTGTATCCATTTCTGAAATTTGAGATGTTGGACGATTAGAGTGGTGGGTTTATGATCTTTTCAACTTTTTGTATATTTATGCGTTCAATCTCTATGTAAATTATTAGAGCTTGGTCTCATTTTTCAACTAAATTACAAGAGTTTACTATTTTTTTTGGTACCAATGAGTTGAATTTTTTTTTTAATGTTTTGGAAAAGGTAGAGAGTGGTTAAGACCCAATTTATTTTTTAATCACTTATCTTCTTATAACTCAAACTAAAACTAGGTGGTCAATAAAATAAAAGCGTTTGAAACTCACTTAATTAAACATCATTTTAGGTTGTCGAGATACTTAGTGAATTAACTCTTTAAATAAAATGAGGAGTAACTCTACACTAGTAAAACCTTGTTATAGTCATAATGTTGGAACTAAATAAATTTTATTACTATAAAAAAGTTACAACTTAATAAAGGTGTAGTTACAAAAATTATTGTTTTAACTTAATGATTCTTAGTGCAATAGATATAGAGAATTAAAAAAAAAAAAGTATGCAGTATATTAATAATTAATTAAGCATGTCAAATCCAAAGTTTATACATTAATAAAAAAAAAGTATGTAGTATGTAAACGTAATTTTAAAAAACTAACATATATATAAACGTAATTTTAAAAAACTAACATATATATAAACGTAATTTCAAAAAACTAACATATATTATAATATGAAATTTATTCTTATTTTAAATGATTCAAATTGGGACCAAATTTTTTTATAACTATAAAGAGGTTACTCTTATATTGAATATTATTAGAAAGAGATATTATAGTACAAAACCATAAAAAAATGAGAATTTAATTCGAAGGCAATACCGAGTAAAATTAATGAAATTTATAACCAGGAAAGCTATTTGAATATTTAGAGAGGGGCTTCTTACCCTCCGTCGGTAGATGTCTGTAGATTCACAACACCATTATTTTCATGATAAGCATGTGAGAATTTGAAGTTCATGCCTTGCATAATCAATGATTATATGTATATATATATTGGGCCTTTTTTAATACCTCAAAGCAAATAGATGATCAAGTGTGTTTTTTTTTTTTAAATATATTCTAATTCGCAATAAAATTACAAATAGCCCGATTAAGAAGTCCAAATAATTTTAGTTGAGCCCATAAATATAGAATCCCATCAGATTGGGCCGAATCGCGGGGAGCGTTGCTCCAAGTCATGATAGGCGTCAGGTGCCATCAACATGGAAACATTGCTACCACAGGAACTCATTGCCAAGTTGGGGATTTCCTCTCCATTCATATTAAACAATCAAGTTCAATTTTGATTTTGGGTTCTTTTTTTTTAATGTGCATGCACTGAAAAGGACGGCACTTGGGTCTTGAATGCCAGTGCGTTACACGCAATTGTGATAGTAAGGGGCTCTTTATTTCTTTGACAACTTAATAATTTAATTGATTTAATTTTAATTAATTAAGTTTTAAATTTGTTTTTTTTTTAACTTAATGAAAATTTTCAGTCGTTAAGTCATTAAGTTATTAAGCTAATTTTTTTTAGCTTTTTACTTAATATAAAAAATTTAAATAATATCATTAAAAGATATTCTCTAAAATATTCTTATATAATTAATTAATTTTTAATCCTTACATGAATTAAATTTAATAATTAATTAGTGGTAGACCATAATTATTTTTATCTTTTTATTTTCTTCTTATTATTTATCTTCAATATTTTTTTTCATATAAAAACATCATAAATTATAATAAAATTGATTAACATATATAATATAGAATATTAAAGAGTTGTATTCAATTAAATATGATTTATGTTATGATAATTTATTATCTTATTTATATTCATTGAAATGTTTATTATTTGTTAACATTTATAATTTGTAAAGACATAAATGTGAAAATATTAGTTTTAAGATTTTTTATATTAAAAAAAATAAATAACTTAATATTTATTTTCAACGATTCAGACAAAAAAATAAATATATTATTTAAATTCAGACATTTAAGTTTATTCAAAATTCAGATTAATTTAAGTATATTTAAATTTCAGATAAAAAAATAAATATTACCTAAATAAAATTACTAGTAAAATTAAAAGTGAGTTTCGTAATCAAAAGCTTAATAATCGATCAAAATGCTCTTAATGAGTTTGCAAAACAACAAAATACGTCAGGTAATTTGCCACAATTACAAGGGTGAGTCAAGAGACACGTTTCAATTAAGAAAGAATATCCTGTTAAGATTTAAAAATTCAATCATTTGCGAATCGCCAAACAGATTTAAGTCCCATCATATTTAATTTCAGAGACTTTAATTGTGCACGTCACTGTCTCCACTGTAGGCAATAAAAATTCGTTCACATTGTTAAGGGAGGTCCCATCATTTTATCGAAGTTGCGATCAATCGCATATCATATTCTAGCAGTAAAACTTTTAAAACGATTGAAACTTATTGATTTTTCTAACAATAGTTTTTGAGTCCCATTTATTTTAAAACGATTGAAACTTATTGATTTTTCTAACAATAGTTTTATCGTGTATTTCGTGTGCTCGAAAAGCACATAAAAGTAATATATTATTCATTACTATATGATAGTAATAGATAGAAGTAACGTAACAATATCACATATAATTAAGTTAAAAAAATATCAACTTCGGTTAAATTTCACGAGTTACTTGGGGAAAAATCATTTAAAAAAATTTTTTTAAGATCGCTGTCATACAATATATAAAAATTTATAATCTAAAAATCGTACCTTAAAAATCCGATTAGACTTTTTTCATTGAAGTGATTTAGGCTCTCATATCACGATCCGTCACTATTATTTTTGCTAGATCACGATCCGTCACCAAATAATCTTCCAGGCTATGATTTAAGTTTTATCTGCACTTGACGTGTGGACGCCTTTATCACCACTAAAACAACTAGCACGAGAAAAATTTTCTATCAACAATGAGAGAGAAAAACCTTTATCTCTGATTTGTATAAAGTGGCTGCTGCTATCATCTTTTGGAAGAAAATAAACTATTTTATATCTCTATCGAGTGGAAACCCTAGGCTCTATTTTTTAATATTATTTAATTCTATTAAATCAAGTTTGATTTAAATTAAAAATAATAAACCAAAAGTAATGTTACTTCTTTCTTGTCATGGATCCATCTTGTAAAATAACACAAGCCCCTTAGACACAAGTACATTACATAGAACCTCCCACTAAGTAATATATTTAGGCTTTTAACTCAAATAGCTAGTTATCTTACTTATTAATCCAAAGAATGGAGCGATCGATTAAATGAAATAACCCTAATCATTTGGGAACATACAATTGTGGCTATAATAATTAGTCTTGTAATTAAACTATCCTAATTATTTAATTCCAAATCTACTCCACCAAAATATTGGAACTAACCTCTATAATTGTATACTCGAATAATAATTCGTCTCAAATCACATTGATTTCTTTACTACACAATCTTTTGTACCACATTATTAATTAAATTGATATCTCAACTGTCCAATAAATTTAATTACATCTTATTCCTTGATACTTACTGATTTTCTCTATTGATCATTTTCAACATACTAAATATGTTGAGACACTCTGCTCAAATAATTATATGATCAAGTGCCGAAAACCCATTAAGAGATGTGTTGTACAAATTCTATATTGTTAATTTATAACTCCAATACTCAAAATTGCTCCCACCAAGATACCGGGTAATCTTGATTATAAGTATGTGTCGTGCCAATTGGTAACTCAAATGGAATAACAATTACAATCATGAAATTATAATTAACTCAAGATTAAAATAACAGTAAAATCAATGCTAATGAGATTTAATAAGTCTGACAGTTATAACAAAATTAGTTAAATCTCATATGTGATCATATTCAATGTATTTGTACTACATCAATAAATTCATACATGATTAAGACAAATCATTCAATGAATTCATTACAGTTTATACTTAAATAAAGTGTTCAACTTTATTTATCAACTGCGAACTAAATTTATTTAATCATAAGATAACTTGTATTTATGTTTTCTGTGAATCTATATAGTGATCGCATAAATACATATAATATGATTAAATAAACTTTAATCAAAATATTAATGTAATTAAGATATTTGAATAAAATACTTCATTTATTTTATTAATTAAATAAATTATTTATTATAATTAAATAAATATATATTTTTTTAAAGAACATATTTTTCCAACAAATTGTTCATGATTTTCTTTCCCTTTTTTAAACATATACATGGCTTTAAACACGAGCGTTAACATAACATACTTTAATACAATAAAATCCTCCACTTTTTGGTTATATAAAACCTAGAAAATTCTTTAGGTTAGTGGAAAAGTCTCGCTAAACGTTATCTTTGGTGTGATTTGTCATCGTCAATCAAATAATTATACAGTCAATTATTATAGTCATTGCGTGACCCAATTGTCTAATCTAACCACACACAATCAATTACGTGTACCTATAATTTTGGAAACAATTGGCCCTTGAATTAGAAATTAAGCCACCATCCATTCAACATTTCCATAGAACAAAATAATTCTAGCGTTGTCGATTTAGACTCCTAACTGGATGTTGTGGGAAACCAAAAGGTAGCTTCTACGCACCACATTAGATGTGTAAACACGAGTTGATGTTGACATAACATGAGCATCACACGAAAAATAATTAATAAATTTAAAATAAGGATTTGATTATGGTACCCATTGGGTTACGTCAGGCCAATGATTTATGATCGTCTTGTTCTCGTCATCTCCTGTTCTTCATCTTATGTGGCTTCACATAAAGCCAAATTTTGGGGTATGGTTATGTAATATAACCATTATAAGAATGTTCAAATTGAGCGCGAATTAGACTCACATTTTAAATATAAAAATCATTTAAACTCGCATTTAGATCGATACGGGTGCAAGAATACTATACCAAATTTTTAATGAATAAATTTAACGTATTAGACAAAAAATTTTATACCAATCACTCGTCGCTACATGGGTTTTTGACTAAATTACATAACTTAAACAAAATACCAAAATAAATCGTTTATCAAAAACCACCATTTATTTGACGTAGCCGAATATTAAGAACAAGAGTTGATTTTAAATTATCTTTCGTAAAATGATAATTTTCAAAGTTAAGTCTTAACTTACCCCCGATTTCTTTTAAGAAGGTAAAAAATTTCATATTAATACATCCCCAAAATTTTCTTATCTTATGAATAAAATAAACTGAAATTTATAATAATTTAAGGTATTCTAAAAATTACTCTTTCGGGCGATCCCTATATTAACGCAAAATAGCCTTTGTTCAAACAAAATCAATGGGAGCAAACATGAAGTTAAAGTGAAATGCTAGAAAGTTCTGAAGAGATTAAAGTTAAATAGAGAATCAATTTGAGGAATCAAAGTTCTTTTTCGTACTCAATTAACAATGACTAGGATTTGATGCCATGCTGATGAAATTTTATCTTCTTCGGGATAGAGGCAAACCATGGTTGACAATATCATAGCCTTAAATGGAACCATTTATACGTTTTCTTATTGGGCTTTTTTTTTTTTAATTTAATAAAGTCACTATCATGTATAATTTTCTTTTGAAGATTATCAATATTTAGGGAAATGATTAATGATATACATACATGAACAGTTTCTATGACATGAATTGAAGGCCTTATTCATTTTGGAACTATTGATGATGAAAATGCAATAAAGTTCTTTTTCAAACCCTTCAATCTAGAAGGTATACCAAGAAGAATTATTTTGTAGTTATATCAGGAATCCACCGAATGCAACGCACTTTGTTTAACATCAATTTCTGATTTAATTAGATGAAAAAGTCGCAATTAGATACCCCGTACCGCGTCAAAATATATACATAAAAAAAAAAAAATTATTGACTTACGGATGTTAGTGGTTTATTCAGTCCGATCTCTTCTAGATAGTGATTAAAAAAAAAATTGAAGGTTTAGGTTTGATTTTCAGTGCCATCAACATTTTAATAACACTGGAAAAGGAAAAGATTTGAACCCTCAACATCAAAGTTATTAGGAGCCACCGTTAACGACGGAGTGGTTAGCTTTTCATTGTATTTCTTAAATTTGTGTTTTACATATTTTATTTGAAATATTTGAAGGAATTTAATAAATGTATTCAGCTTTTTCATTGGTGGCGTCTCACAAGAAATTACACCCAGTGATAGCCGCTGATCATGGTCAAAATTCACCTGATCAGATCTTTGAGATACATCGTGGGACCACTTGTTGAATTACTGATCGCCTTCGCCGAAAAAATCTGGATTCTGGGCAGCGAAACTGCTCCGGCTGTGGGCCCCAAGAAAGGCATTCGCGTGTGCGAATGTGGGCCCTGCTCACCTCTAGCCTGATTGCGGCCAAGCCAACAAGAGCTCTGGCAACAATTGTCTGCGGTTAAATTCACGCAACAATTTCACCTCCTTCCATTGAAATTCTGCCGTTCCATCCTCGCGTTGAAACATTGGGGATATTTTAATGGCCAGTCAGCTTTGCAATATCCGGAAAGCTCACACGTGGCGGAACAGTAAGGGGTTATTGTTCACCTTTGGTCTCCGCCTGCCTGTACGCGTCACATCAGATTCCCAGTTTGTGGTTTGGTTGTTAGTTTACCCCCACCCGCCGAAGAGAGCGTGCCGGCACCTTTCAATCATGCACGGTTAAGAATACACGTCAGACTGGTCCGCACCGGTTGGTTTTCAATGCTTCGTGTCTATCCAGATTCTAGAAGAATGTAGGCTCCGGTTTTATTTGACAGTATAACAAACGCGCGTTAAGTACGCGTTTTGTTTTGTTTTGTTTTTTTTTTAAGCACGATATCATTCATCCCCATTAATTTGGGAATATATTATTATAACGCAAGCACGGCTTATGTGCAGTTTGCTCTGTACAGTGTAGACCATTAATTTGGCCCTTTCTTTTAGATAGTAAACAAAAAAACAAACTGAAATGCTAAACCCTAGTTTTCTTCTTCACAAATAAAAAACCATTTTTACTTTAGAGGTAGATTCAACTCATGATCCAAAAGTTCCCACTCATGTAATATTGGATTTAATTTGACGGTTTTATTGAATTATAATAATTATAATATGAATTTAAAGTTTCAATTAATTCATAGAATTTTAATCACAAAATTCATATTTATTTAGTTTAAAATCTTTGAATTGTGCAAGTAAGTAGTGTCTCATCTTTAACCAAAAAATTGAGTAACATAAACAAACTTAAACAAATTTAAGAGGAAATTTAATAATACCAATTTATATCTTCTAACGCATTCAATTAGGATAAATTCTCAAAAGAGTTTGTTTATTAGAATTTAGAAGCGCAATAATTTTGATTAAATGTTGTTATTGCTTAAAATTTGTGAAACTAGTTCGGCTAAAATTCTTGCATAAACTTGCTTGGAGACCCATAAACCTATCTACCCAAAAAAAGAAAAAAACACAATCCTACTTAATACTTAGTAATTTCCTTAACCATCTAAACTCTTTCTATAAAAAATAGTTTTAAGATTACTAAGTGAACATTATAACTTTTGAGATTTCTTCAAACGCATTAAAAAATTCAAAAGAGTAAGATTATGATCGGGATGAAAAAGCAAAATTACAAATTATTGATTAGATTTTTGTTTTGTGCCAACACAAAGAGGTCGGCACTATGGATTCGTTGGAGAAATAACACCAAAACACGCAATTGTTATTTGTGACTGCACGACTTCAAAAGACAATTGGAACCCACTCACACTCACTAGTCAGTAATGCATCATATTTTCGCTGTCTTCTTTTATTTTATTTTTTATTCTAATTTTTAGAATTTAAAATTTTCTACTTATCAATCTATTTAAACTGTCGAACAATATTAATATTAATATTAAGGGGGGAAAGTAAGGGTGTTGTCACGTTGTTTAGTCGACTGCCTATCTCTTTCAAATAAAATCTGATGATGAAAATTAGTTCGTGGCCACAAGTTTTGATCGAGTTTCAGAAACTTTATCACATGCTTTGCCTTACGTGTGTTGAAGAAACCGTCGCTCATGTGATAACATCATGTTATGCTTTGCTTTCTAGGCGCGAGTGCGACAAATAAAAGTTAATCATTTTTTTGGCTTAATTGTGACACAAATTGAAGGCGTGATGTCAATTTGCTTGCTTGTATACCGTGATCATCTCCAAATTCCCTTTCAAAATCTCATTAAAAGAAAAAAAAAAAAGATATTATACTTTCTTTTAAGATCTCGATGATCTATGTTTTGTTTTTTCGTTAAGCTCATAAAAATTCATACGAGTTAAAATGAGATTATTGATATATGTTAATCTTCTAAATTTAAAATATAGAAGTTCAGCGTTAGATTTGAAATGTTCATGCTATGTTGATACCAAATTTTGGATCAATAATAAGAGTTGAAAAAATATTTATTTATTTAAAAATTGAGCTGTAAGAGAGCTTCATATCATCGAGATTACCATTATTAATAGTGAAGAGTTCGGTGGTCAGAATCCTGTGAAACAATAACCCATTAGGGGTTGTTAGGAGTGTTATCAGTGTAGACACTTTGATATTTAAGTCAGATATCAAGAATAGTATTATAACAATTAAACATAAACAGAGAAAAGAGAGTAAGAAAATATCTTCTTCTTTTTTTTCCTCATGCACACTTTTGATATCCCTACCTTTGTTTGGTAGTCTCTTTATATAAGATAAATAATCAAAAGTATAATTGAGTTAATAAAACTTATCTCTTATCTTGTAGGATTCGAGTTTAACGATGATTAGGGATTACAATATTTTATCCTATTTAGATTAGGACATGTTATTAGATGCGGATCTTTGAGTTTAGATTTGGTAAAAATATGGGTGTAATAGTTATGAGCTTTAAACTCATGTGCCTGATATTTTAAATTGTTATAGTTTCATGTCCATATATTATGAAGATACCCCCTCAAACAATCTCATTTATATTAGGAAATTTGTTCGAAATAGAGGTTTCATACATATATTTATACATAAGATGAAATAAAATAATTAGTTATGAAATATATATAGAAAGTCAGATACAAAATTTGGCCGAAATATGTCTATCAAATATTTTAATTGTGTTCATTGTAAAAAAATATATTAAAGTAAAGCACACTAATTAAAAAAGAGCGAGACTATCGGCACCACTCTAAATATCTCTTAACACCCATTTTCTTTGGTAACTCCATTAAAATATTTTTAAAAATTAGAAAATTCTTTTAACACCTCAATCAATGACAAAAATACCTTTAATCAAAATTTATTAGTGTAAACTCTATTACTTAATTTTTATTTATTTTTATTATTAAAATTTATTTCAACAACAGGATTTCTTCCGCTCAAAAAAAAAAAAAAGAAAAGAAACAACGAGTTTCCTTCTTTCCATTTCAACCACTAGTAGTAAATTCCTTACTTGACAATTAGAGAAAAAAAAAACCTTTATAAATTCTAAAATGTTAAATTTTTTTTAAGAGAAAAAAATTGTTTGATTTTTGAGTGGGAGTTAATTAGAAATTGTCATATTTTGTAATTTTAATAAAGGTTAAATTATAAAATAATTAAAGGGATTTTAATAGGTATTTGGAGGGGTGTCAATAGTCCCACTCATTAAAAAAACATAGTCTAATAATAAAGTACATTTACAGAACAACCACTATAGTAGAATGAGACCTAAAAAAAGAATACAATCTAATTTTCTTTTAATTATTAGAAATGTTTCAATTAAAAATTTTAAAGTATGAGAAAATATATAAACCATAAATTTTAAGAGACTTTAAATTTTAAGTTTAAGCGCTTTAAATTTTAAATTTTTTAAATCCCACAATTTTGAAACTTTCTCATACTTTTTTCATATTTTAAAATTCTGGAAAGCTACTACTATAATTATAATTCATATCTAAAAAATGCAACAATTACTAACGGCCCTAATAATAAAACATATATATTGAAAATGATAAAAATGCAAATGCCAACAAACAAAAACAACACAATAACCAAACATTTGAATTGATTTTTTAATTTGCCACTTTTTCTAAACTAAAATCCCCATTCAGACAGTTCCATCTAGTATGTCTATCCTCCACGGGGCCCCCAACTCAAAAATATTAAAAAATCTTTTCGCTAAATTAACTGATAAATAAACAAATACACACCCACCATTAATATATTCTCCCAAGTTTTCCAACCGCGCATTCCACTTTTTTCCACTCAAAACCCCAATCTCTCTCGTCTCCTTTGACTCTCCCTCTTCTCTGTCTCACCATTTTTCTAGGACAAGAAACCGTCAACCAAACAGAAACTGAAACGTACAGCAAAAACCCACAAAGAAAAACAAAGAAAAAGAAGAAAAAAGAAAATCACCAGCCCACTTCCGCTGTTGGCTGGTTTGGTAACTCGCTGTGTCCGCCGTTTTGTCTCCCCCAACAATAATGAATTCAATTGGCAGTCCAATCTTAATTTCTTGATCACGTTCATGCAGGGTCTCTCCGCCGTTATATGCTTATATTTATATAGATATTATGTCTAGGCAAATAGTGTTGCGATCACCAACGGTGAACAAGAAGCAACCGTTGTTGTTAAACAGCAGCAGCGGCAGCAGCAAGTCAACAAGAAGCGGTGGCGGGAGCGGAAGCAGCTTTGCGGAGGTGGCGGGCGGGACGACGGCGGAGTGCGCGGCCGTGTGCTGCTGCTGCCCGTGCGGTCTCGTCAACTTGCTGGTGATGGCAATTTACAGACTCCCCGCGGGGCTCTGCAGGAAGGCTTGGAAGGAAAAGCGGAAGCAGCAGCTTATGAAGAAAGGGCTTCTGCCGAAGCGGAAGAGGAGCAAGTGTAAATGCGGGTGTGATGATCTCGAGCTGCAGATTCACCAAGTCGTCGACTTGCAGAATTGTTTGACGGATCGCGCCATGAATTCCGAGGAGTCTGAGAGCAGAGTCGTCGAATTGGAGAAGGAGATGTGGGAAAAATTTTACAGTGCTGGCTTTTGGAGAACCGCTTCTCAGAGACAGAGAGAAACCACTTCTTAATTCGTTGTATTTCACCAACGGGTTAAATTAAATTAACTGTAAAATTCTTCATTTTTTAGCTTTTTCCTTTTTTCATTCACAGATTTGATGAGTGATTTTGATCAGATTGTTGTCGAGGGAAGATGACGTTAAGGTTATGTCAAAATGGTTGGGGGCAATTGAGTTTGAGTTTGTCTTTGTTTTGTATGTTGATAATTTTTGAGAAGGCTTCAACAACGACAACAAATTTCGAGCAATTATTACGAGTTAATTTTTGTGTGCATATATTTGGACTTGTTGAATATCGGATGATAATTGATGCCCTTGTTACACACAACATTTGGGACCCTTTTGTTGTATCCGGGTTTTATTTGGCTTAGAATTGAATGGTAACATAAGAACGCAGCAATGAGGGGGACACAATTTTAGAAGCACTCACTCAATGTTATCAAAATATTGGAAAATCACTATCTCGTAAGTAATTGAATAACAAATATCATTTTCGGTTGTGCTTTCAAAACCATTTTCATTTACAGAGTGAGGCCACGTTTGTGTGGTATGAGATTGAAAGTGAAACCGATACTGTGACTTGGGAACAAACGTATATCACTTATTTTTGCTTTCTATACTGTGTAGGAATCACAGGTTTGTATTGGGATTTAGGCTTTTACAGTATCCTCTCCAATACCTTGACAATTTCCCTTGATTCCTTCTTAGAGTGCTCTCTTTTTCATATTCTAAGCTGAAAGTGTACTAAAAGATGTACCTCTTTAATTTTGATTTTTATTCTTTTAAGTTCCTTTTTGCACCATAAAGATAACAAGACTTAAGTGTGCTTATTATATTTGCTACTACAACACGTAACACGATTTATTCTCCATGATTGCGGCTAAGAATTTAATAATTTTTCCCACTGTATGTTGTAAATTGATTTCTTTCTACTCATGAATTTTCTTTTATTTGGGGATTGTTGCTGCATTTAAAATGTCATTTTCGAGTTCACAATTTGGTAACCCTCTTGGTGGGTGGGATCAGCAGCTGAACTGTGCTAGTTGCTAGTTGCTAGTTGCTAGTTGCTGCTTGCTGGGGCGTGTAAACTGTCCCTTTTTTGGCAGCCACGTGGGGATCAGGACCCCCCACCCCAAAAACATGTCCTAGATAACGACACTCATTTGGGGTACTGGCCATTTTCAACCACAAAATCATGAAAGAATCAAACAATTTGTGTTAGCTTTTCAGTATTTTGCCCTCACCAACATTTCTTTCACATTTTTCTTTTTGTTTTCTTTTCTTTTTTTATTATTACTGAAAATTATTACTCATATTACATTAGACTATTATTAATATGTGCAATCAAATAATTATTAAGATTAGTTTATATTTTATAAAGTAATACTTAGATTTTTCACTAATATTTCAAAATTATTTACTCTAATCACATTTTTATATGAAAATACTGTCTCCACTTAAGTGCATTACTTTCGCTCAATTATACAATATAATTGGAAAAAACAATTACTCCTACAATACTTTTAGAGATTTGAACAATTGCCCTCACAAATTGTATTCATTCTCCAATTTTTGATGAGTCAAAAATTTGAAAGATAACCACAACAAAACTTCTATGTTACATCAATGTTACATAGTTTTATTTATTTATTTTTTCTTGTTCTCAACATGTGTGACAATATATAAACATATAAAAACTCCATAAAAGTTGAAAATCAAAGCTTTAACTAAGGGCAAAAGTAGATATGCTACTTTAAATAAGCTATCCAAATCATTTGCTTTAAGCTAATGGATCTTTCGTGCCAAACTGCCAATGAGTAAGTAAGTGCCCCAAATCCCAATTTTGTTTTACGTAAATAAACAAATAAAATATAAAAGCACTTTAATAGAGTCGGTTGTTGCTCGTGTATGTGGCGTAGGCACCTTTGTTTCTTGTTGTATGTAATATTTTCTTCTGTTTCCATTTGCTTATTATATAGTTATCAGCAATCACTTCACTTCAGCTTTTGGCTCTTTCGGTCCCTTCTTTTTGTGAATTCAAACCCTTCTAGTATAAATTTTACCATGATAATATATATATATATATATATATATATATATATATATATATTTTACCAAGTATTATAATTTTTATGGCGTCAATGTGAATTCACCACTGCCAAGTATGTGTCACTTGATAGCTAGAGTTTCTATTACATAACAACAGCTGTTTAAAAATTTCAAAGCTACAATTAATTAATATGGCTTCAAAACTGATGTTCTATTGGCCTCGTCTTCAAAAATTAATGTAAGCAGAAGTGTTAAGGTTAAACGATTAAACACTGAAAGTTCTCATATGTAAAGGTCTGCAAGACTTAAAACATAAATTTTAATCTAGGCAGTGGTAATAAGTTATAATTTAATACTTAAACTATAAGTAAAGGCATTGTTTGCCTACGTGTAATTTAGTATTACAATATAACTAGTTGCCACTATCTTGTTTAAATCTATATTTTTAATCGCATGGGTGCCAACTTTTGAATCCCAACTCTCATATATGATATATTTTGTGAATATTAGCGAGACTATTTCTATACCCGTAGTGACTGATCTAAGTGTATTTAGGAATGCATGTGGTGCACTTAATAGCTCTCTAAAACGGGGAAATTGAACATGACCCAGCCCAGTCCCCCCCACCAATCCCAACCAAAAAAAAAAAAAAAATAGATATATGTACGTATATAGGCTTCCCCCATTTGAAAAAAAAAAATGGTTTACCCCAAATTGATATATGGGGCTCCCAGGATTAAACAGAAGCATTTATAATCGTATTTTATCTAATTTTGTAATTTGAGTTCGCCTCATGTATGGGTAGGGTTTCCTTTTTGTTAACAAGAGTTAGCAGTTTTCCTAAATAATTTTTACTTCCTTTTCTTGTACTCATTGTTATTTTCTTATCTAATTTGGTTATAAAGTCTAGAAAGATGATCTAGCAGAAGACTCCTAGTATAATTATATAACTTTTTCGTGAATACTGCTAAAGCTGTCGATTAATTCTATAGCGTCAGACGGTACAACATTACTAATTGAACTTATATAAAGTCACGCTTATATCGTACACTTCAAATTATATCACTGTCCAAAGAAATTTCAATGATTATAAATCAATTCTCCAGCAATCAAATTAATTAATATGAGCTCGTCATCGAAATGGTGTAATCTTGCAGCGGACATCACAGGCACAATCGCAGAGCGTCTGCATTACACGTACACGTGTAATACGTTTCATGGTGTCAAATCTGCAGATAAATTGCCATGGTTATTTGGTTACGACGAATCAAGTAGCAGAAACAACCATGGCTCATTGTTCTCCCTCTGTTACCCATTTTACAGGCAGCAACACACCATTAACAGGCCCCCGTTAGCTAGTCCTTGCTTCCGCAAAAATCCTTCCTCTCTTCCGAAAACGGCTGGATTCTTTTCTTCAAAGAACCTTCCTCAATCTTATTTTACAGCCCTTTTACCAGCAAGGTTATCAAGCTCCCGGCATTGGAAACTGCGCTTAAAGATAAGGCAATATTCTTAGCAAGGGGAAAACGAGGATTAGCCTCTGTTGACCGTAGTTTACAGGAATTAAGTGAAACTCCCTTAATATTTTAAAACAGATTCAAATTTTCACGTAAATATAACGGTGCTTTCTTTATATATCGTTTTATTATTGTATCTTTAGTCTTGATATTAGTCATAAAATCTAAATGTTTTGAAATATTTTTTAAGCAAAATAAGTTATATACCCTTAATGATTAAATTAATTTAATAACAAACTGGAAAGTATGTAGAAAAATTATAATTATGAGAAATGTCATAAATATCCATAATAATTGTATAAAGCATTCATTTAAATGAGTATAACAAATTTCATATATTTTATTTGCTTCTTAATTTACCACATAATCGCTCGTTTCGTTCGACAAGTATCTATATACTAATCTACGTAATCACATATGGACACATGAAGGCTACTATTCATTTGATAGTAGGATTGGTTGGTTTTCAATCTGATGGAGACCTTAATTTCTTTATAATGTTCATGGGGATTATCACATTCCTCGTATAAAACTATATCGCGATGCTTGGAACGTACGTTCTAAGGTTTTGATTGGCACCGGAAAGAGTGGCTTGATGTTGAAAATTTGGGAAAGAAAATGTTATTTTTGGGTTATAATTATAGTCACGCTTCTATGTTAGTACCAGCCGATGACGAAGTCGGAGAGCTTTGCCAGTTATCAAATACTATTCATTTTGCCGGAGATGGTCAAGGAAGATATGTGTGTTATTCTTATAATTTTAGTCAGGTACCAAGAGCTCACCAGGGTGGATTTTATGGGGATAAAATGTTTGAGAATTTTGATTACTCCTATAATTTTGACAAGGTAAGAGAAAGAGAAGGGTCTTATCGACCATATGATTGGATAAAAACGAAAAAGTTATTCACCCTGATTTTAAACCCCGAAATACACCCCAAATTGAAACACACCGTTTTGGCAAGCGTTTAACCTTTGCTTTTGACGATCTCTCTCTGCAAAATCTCTCTCTATCTCTCTTTACTCTCAGTCTCTCACACACCTGCAAAATCTCTCTTGTTTAACCTTTGCTTGTTGTTAGTCTTTCTCAGTAACTTAATTACTCTCAGTCTCTCACACACCAGCAAAATTTTGTTGTTTGTCTCTCTTTACTCTCAGTCACCAACAGGACAGCCGACAAAGACGAAGGACGAGCCCCAGACCGACGAATCACCGCCATCACTCAGTCCATGCCTCTGTTGCCGTCACGACAGTCACACGACTGTTGAGTGTTAGTCTCTCTTTGCAGGTTGGCGTTTTGCAGATTTGCAATGAATTTAAGTGAGGTGTTGAGTATTGGGTGTTGGGTTGAAACGAAGAGAAACACGTGCCGCGGTCTTCTCAAACAAGTGCAATTAAAAAGAAAGAGAAACACGTACATAGAAACAACTCCGATCTTCTCAAACAAGTGAAATAAAAAAGCAAAAGTGACCGTTTTAAAACGCACCGTTTTGGGAAATTCGGGGCGCAAATTCGGAGTTAACTTCGGGGAGTATAGCAGCGCTGAAAAAACAATGGACTTGCAAGAAAAACATATTTCTTCAACCTCCTCTATTCGAGACACGAGAGGATTAATTAGTTCATTAACTTTCATCTATATACACTGTGTAAAGGGGCTTTTATATATATCGATATATCCAACAATACAACTGTTAATTAATGAAATAAACAATAATTTCACTAGTGATATATCCATAGCACATTTTCCTCTTGCAGAAAATGAAAGAAATTACAGAGTAGAAGACTGCTATTTGAACATTAAAGGAAAAAATAGGAACAAAAAGTCCATGCTCAAGTACTTGCCATAAACCTGAGAATTTGAATGGCATCGATCGAAGTTGGCCACTTGAGGTTAACTTCGTTCAATTTGCTCAAGATGCATGATATCCCCACAACAACAATAACGTCGGGGCCGCGTTGCCTAATCGCATTGTGATAAATTGTTACCATAAACTTTCCTTAACATATATGGTTTTGTGAATATTAGCTGTGAGGCCAAGGAATGGTGTCTGTTGAAGGGTCAATGAGATTCTGCTTAATTAGTTCAAAAACAAAAACTGATAAGGAAATCCAAATTCTTTTCGGGAAAGTAAAACTTTGCTTTCGTATACATCTATATATAACGCTCGTTCTGTAAAAGCCAATAGCTTAATTAGTTCATATCTGAATCGTACGAAATTTCTTTGCCTCTGCTGGTTAAACCTAATTGTGTTTTGTTACTATTGAATTGAATGGATTCAGTGTCCGGATACACTTACGGATATCAAGTGAGGCGGATGTTAACCCAAACATTGCGCCCCGATCTTGACGTTCAATTCCCATCGAAAGAGTTCAGGTTCCAGATGCATCGCTTCGGAATCTTAGAGCCCGACTTACCGAACCCATCTGATCATCTGGCTCATTGTTTAATGTTAAGCCTTTTCGACGACAAAGACAACTACTCTTTCTTCAAGACTGAGCCCGTTCCGTACAAGCTTCAACTCCAGATGTTCAAAGACATCTCCAACTTCGCCAAGGACGCACTCGCCAATGCCGCTGCCAAAAACGACTCTAGTACCATCCAAATTTGTGTCGTTTTGACGATCAAGGGGGTGAATCATGTCGTGAAAGAGGAAGAGGAAGAGGAATGTGCCATTTGCTTGAAAAAGTTTGAGAATATTGACAACGAGGCTACCTCGTTGAACTGTCCATGTCAATTCCTTTATCACCATGAATGCATTTGGCGGTGGCTGAGGGAGCTAAGAAATTATTCCTGTCCGATTTGTCGTAAGAACTTTGCTCATGGGACTGAGCATTTTGCTCGATCCCCATGCAGAAGAAGGAAATTGCGAAACGAATGATGACGCAGCCAGTAGCCTCGGTTAACTTAAGAATATCCATTCTCCCCTTTATTGTTTTAGAAACCATATCTGTTTTACAGTTTATTTCTTGGGTTTCAAGATTGCTTCCTTTTCGTATTAATTATCATTCTTTTTATTTCTTTTTTTCCAAAATTTTGTTCAATAAATTTCTGCAACAGTTTATCGTTTGATAAATTAATAAATGAATAAGCTACCATACGAACTATTCTTCTAATATACATTCCTTTTTTTTTTATCTTAAAGTAATTATTTTAATTATTTAAATATTGGATCCAATCAATGGTCAACACGCATATGGATAAAATAGGGAGTACCTTGCCCTCGGTATTAGATAGCCGGTCCCGCTCCCAAAACTTGCACACCCAGATAATAGAAGATTAGAATTCACAGATATTGAAACAAAGTTTGGAAATGACAACACCATTTACATGGAGATAATAGTATTGTAGTATGAGTAGCATACTTGTTTTGTGTGTTCTAGTAAAATTATAAAATTATAGCATGAACAGTAACTTTATTTTTATTTGATAGTATCCACTGACTATTCAAATATATATTAGTTGTCAAGTTAAATGGAGGAAAACTGAGAAGGGTGAAAAGAAAAAGATATTATTATTGTTATTACTATTATTATTATTTATTTATTTTATTGTAGACTGCTTTCACGGGGAAAGTGATATACTTACGCAGTGACAATTGATCTGCAAGCAACTACCCATATTATGATATTAATTTATCTAATACAAATTATTTTATTTATTTATTTCTTTATATTTTTCATGTGGGTCGGGTATCGTTATTGGAAATACCAAGAAATTCCTTTTTAATTCTCAAATTTTGTTAAGTTTATAATTATTGCCGAATATTTAACAAATTATGATTTGTCTAAATATTCCTATTTTTTTATTTTATCAAATGATAACCTTTTCATTTTTATTATTAGAAAATATATTGCTTTTCGAAATTAAAAAAAAAAACCCCCAAGCATGTGATTTTCAATGTCAAATCTCGGCAGTTTTCATTCACAAATCACAAACACACGTCTGAAAATGTCGTGTAATTAAAAGTGGCGGGAGCAAAATGGGTGATGTGGGCGAGACAACGGACCAGTCCAAAAATAAAGAAAATTGTGGACTGGATTGAGGCTCAAACAAATTTATGACACTTTTAATTGGGCCATTTGGGCCTTTAGTTTGTTAGTCATTAAACGAAAGAGCACTGCTGTAGACACCCAACTATATTAACTGTCGGAGCTCCATTTCTAGCTAACCTCATTACAATTCGACTTCCCCTTTTAATCTTTGAATACCACTAATAACTTCGGCGTATATGATGTGATATATTTATTGATAGCGTTTGTTCATGCCATCTAATAACATTTTTACTTAACACAACCCAATCATGAATCCACGATGATATATAACTTTTGATAGAAAAGAGAATTCCAATTACATTTATGAGGTTTTAATGGTATGACCTAACTCCAAAATTTTATTTGGTTAGACATTGATGAGAAATCACACGATTTTTTTTTTCTCTCCCTTCCTTTAATGAATGATATGGTTACCTATGAATTAATAATGTAATCATTAAATTAAAAAAAAAATGACAGCTCATCCAAGTTGACGCCACGAGAGATGATAATATAATAACCTTCTTGCTAGGTTCACTGTTTTGTCAAATTGAGCTGAATCGAATAAATTTGATAAAAATTATAAGGTATTGGATACAGTGGAATTACTCTATTATGAAATACTGATGATTACTGTTAGATTACAAATTTATAATATTAAATATAAATTTAATATTTATCTTTATGATAGTATAATCATCATTAATGTTCTATCATAGAGTAGTTTTAATATAACGGGAGCCAAATTATAAATAGAATAGAAATTATTTTGATTTTGAATTGTTCTTTTTTTTTTCCCAATTTCTTAGTCTCTCAAAAATCTTGAATTTTTCTAATTTTTTGGTTTTCAGGTCTTTTTTTTTTTTTTAAATTAACTAATGTTGGAAAATGTAAAAAGTTTGGTATGGTCGGCACTCGGCCGTGGGTGATCTGCTCAAGTTTTGCTTTCTTCCATTATTTGTTAATTTGTGGAGTGATATTTACTATTCTACTTTTCAGAAATTAAATCACAAGTCATTTGTAATATATTATATGGTTATTATCTTTTCACTACAGAAAATATTGTAAAATAACAAATCACTGCACAAATTATTCAAAGGTAACATTTTACTACATTAATTTTTTTTAAAATAATAAATTATTACATTTCTATTGTTACTGTTAGTCTAATGATGATTTCACACTGATGTCATATGAGTAAAATTATATTTTTCATTAAAACTTAAAAGTAAACTTTTAACAACTTTTAACAATACACGATCCTCTAACATCGTTAAATATTAAATCTTGCAAAAAAAAAATAACATGCTCGTCGCTAAATCCCGGTTGTTTTATCTCTCTTTTCTTGTAATGACAATAAATACCCATGTCCTCAACCTTATCATTGGATCAAGAAGTACTGGACTAAGGAAGAAAAACATATGCCTTTATCCTACTGAATTCTAGACCGAGAGTAGTTGTGGTTCGGTTCATTAGAGGATCAATTTTCGTCAGACTCTATAAAAAGTGTATATATGAATGTCGTTTTGCTGATGTTAAATTTGATCAGTTTCCTTGTGTGTAGCCTGATGTTAGCAGCTATCCATGTAGTTCTAGGTTTTCATAAACAATTTTTCTTCACATTGTATGGTATTCGTAGTCAGTGCCACTACTGCTATTTGTATTAGCCCTAGAGATATTTACATGGACACATCATTGCCACCACAGTATGCATGGATGCAAAAGTGCAAATTAAGATTTACATGGGTTAACATATACATATAAATATCTATAGGTACTTTCTTGAGTGTAGGTGCCCTTAACTTTTTTTTATACAAACATATTTTTAAGTTTTGCAATTGAATAGAATTAGATTTTAATGTTGTTAAATTGCACGACTTTATAACGTGTTCACGTTAAAAAAGAAAATAAGAGCGCCGCACTTGAAAATAATTATATATAAATAAATGGAGTCTTAAACTGTACTTTCTTTTTTCAATAAGAAATTCATATATCTTCAAGCTCCTCAATTCCAGGCAATCTTAGAGGATTAATTTTGACTTATTTAATGAAATTAACAATGATTTCATTTAGCTCAAATTCTTTTTTTTTTTAATTTTAAAATAAAGACCCTAAAAAATGACAGCTCATCATTGGTTTATTTTGATAATTGTTTACATCTTTTTCATTCTTCTAATCATTGTTTGTTTCGTAGGGCTTTCGCTAAAATTAGCATCAAAATAAAATTTCAAGTCTCATGACTCATGAGGCTGCTTCTCGGGGTCAATGGCTTAGGGTAGATTCGTTTTAATTTCCAAAAAAAAAAAAGGTAGATTCGTTTTATTTATTTTTTGTTTTTTATTTGCAACTTGAATAGCACGATAACTTTTATAATTAAAGCTTGAAATATACAATTTTAATATATATATATATGTGTGTGTGTCTATTTTATATCTGAAGTTGTTTCGGCCATTATGTATCATTTTTCAATTAAAATTATCTTTATAGATGAATCTTTTTTCCTTCTTTTTTTTTTGAAAGTTATTTATGTATCAAATGAAATGACTAAAATGCACTCGTTAAGTCATATTCCTAAATTGAAATGGTTGAACTTAAATATTTTAGCGCTATTTGATTATCTTGATATAAATCAAAAGATCCACTATTTTATTTTTTTAAAATTAATCAAAGAACCTTTTTGATACAAATGGATAAACTATGTCCTTAATACAGAATAAAAACACCAGGGATATAAATATTATTACCCCCATAAAGATTTATGATTTACCATATATTCTAAATTTTATTCTAATCTATAAAATCCGGTATTCTGTTCATACCAATACCTTGCTTGCATGATCATCAAACTCATAGCATTATTGAAGAAAACAGAGAGGCCCAAAACTTACCCACAGTTGTTGACCAACCCATCACTTGATTCTTTCTCAAATTGGAAATATAAATATTATTCAAATATTCTATGGATGATGACAATAACCAAGGGTCAATAATTTTCTCCATACCTACCACCCACTAGTAAATGTGCCTTTCAAGGCCAATGCTTAGTTGAAAAGATTATTAATTTTGGTCAAGCTCTCATGAAAATGGGGGAATAAAATTTGTTATTGTACAAGTTAAATGAAAACCTTGAAGAGTAAATCAAACTTAAAATTAAAAAAAAAAAAGAAAAAAGAAAGAAAGATTAGACTATCCATTAGTGTAAATTTTTTCTTTACAATTTACTTAATAATTTGATAAATTTGACAAATTTATTTCTTTTATTAAAAAATTCACTTGTTTAATTCGATGATTGATTGTCTATTAGACTTCGTTTTGTTTTTTAAACATATTTTACACTTAAGAAATAAGAGTTGACGTTTAGAGAGTGAATTTTTTTCATCTTTATCCAAACATTTAAAAGTGAAATTAAATACAGGTTAGAATAATAACTAAATTGAATTGAATTACAAATCTTGGACTTATTTACATCTTACCAAATTGAGCTTCTTTGTCTCATATTCGTGTCACTACATAATTCTCAAGCATCATGCATGATTGGTTAAGTAACATTACACTTCCAAACAAAGAGGATATCACCATCATCACTGCCATCATGATATTATTATAAACTAACAAAATTTCGAAACCAATTTACAGTCCTTAACATATATAAAATTGGCAATAATAGATCATGAAGGTACAATAACACAAATTTAATTCAATTAAAAAAGTGTGAAAAATGTCACCCCACTAAATCAAGCAAGTTGTGGGGTCATAAATAAGGAAAGAATATACTTAAAAGACAAGATCCAATAATTAAAATTATATTAAAAAAAAGGTTGTGTGAAACCAAGAACTTATTATTTATCTTTTAAAAGAAAATATTTATTTATTTATTATTATTAGTTAATGTTATTATATTCCCTTGGTGGTGGTGTGTTTGTGTGGGTGGATTTGTTTTTCCAACACAAAAAAAAGAAAAAAAAACTAAAAACAAACCAAACCAAACCAAACACAACCATAATTAATAAAGGTAAAGCTGGCCATGTCTGTTTTTCCTCTCTTTCCCTCTTTAATCATCTCCATGTTCTCTGAATTCTAGGGTTCTCATTTATTTTTTTTATTTGTTATGAATCTCTAGGAATTTTCAGAGAATCCCAATTGCTCTGATCTTCATCATTTCATGGGCATTTCCTGATCTTCTTCATCCATTCTAGAGCTCTTCCATCCTCTTTTATGGAGGTAAATTAAAAATTTAATCTTTCAATTCTAACAATCAAATAGTTTATTTTTTAATTGAATTTTCAAATACAGTTATGATATCTTTTTTTTCCTTGTATTTGATTATTGAGATCGATTTCTTATCTGGGCTTAATTTATATCCATCAAATGTTTCAGCTTGAATTTATTTTTGCTTCATTTTTATATGCTTGTTCTGTGAAAGTTTACAGCTGAATTTGATAATTTCCCCCCATCTTTTCCCCTTGTTTTGGGCTGTGATTGAGATGGAAGAAAATGTGACCACTTTTTGTTTCAACAATTTTATGATTTGATAGATGAAATGAGCATCTTATAATGCATTTAGCATAAATTTAGATGTAAAACAGATCTCTATTGAGCAACAAATAGCTATGAAAGTAAAGAGAAAGAACCGTGTATGGTCTGATGTGGGAATCAGACTTACAACTAAACTCTTATGTACTACCCGGATAATTAAATTCAGTCGATGGTGTTTTATGTATTGCTGAATTTCATTGAGCATTTGCTGATACCCGAATCATGGCAACTCCAGGAATTGTTTTTCCCATTAGATTAAATTTGTTTTTGGGGAAGCTTTTAGTTTTATTTTTTGTTGAAACCATTACATTTGTTTGTTTGATGTATGGTCAATGAGCTCTGTGGAGTCATTAAGAAATAAATGCTGCCAATCTAACTGAGGAATCATGTGACTAATTGAGCTACCTGGTGTTACAAATTTCTGTCCTTGGGTTCAAGTTAATGCAATGGAAGTTAACTTATCAATTTAGAAACTAAAATAATTATCTCTTGAGTCTTGAGATGTGATTGTCCTTTCCAATCGATTGGGATTGTCTGTATTGAAAGAACATATATTTGTTTTACTGTGATTATTGATTTTCTTGAAAGAATGTTCAATTCCCATGCAGTGTCTTAGTTGAGTTATTTCCGATTTTGCAGGTTTTAGGGATGGAAGAGGGCAAGAAACCTGAAGATCATATGACTTCAGCTGCTGCCTTTGTAGAAGGAGGGATACAAGATTCTTGTGATGATGCATGCAGCATATGCCTTGAGGAGTTTTCTGAAAGTGATCCTTCAACGGTAAACAGCTTAAAATTCTACGTCTATTGTGCCTCCTTTCACTATACATCAAACACACAATTGATAATCCTTTCATGTGATTTTGACTTATAGAAGTTTGCCTAAAGTTTATCTTGCATTGTAGGTGACGAGTTGCAAGCATGAGTTTCACCTTCAATGCGTTCTTGAATGGTAGAGTTCATATATCTTAATATGCTATTTCATTCCCTCCCTTGTGACATTATTGATTCTACTAAAACCTCATTTTGAGATATTTATGCATTGTTCTCAAGCACCCTTGTTCAATTTTGTCTTTTTGTATCCTTTTCTGGGTTTTGTTTCATTTTCTAGTTACTGTTTTAATAATATAGATACATATCTGTCAGAGGAAAAAAAACATAAATTATATATGTCTAGCTTTCCCTTTTGTTTTTGCACCCCCCCCCCCCCCTCCTTTGAGTAATGGACAAAGATGACTTGAGAAATTTTGGTCTAGTTCTTTATGGGGCCAAATAATGTGAGTCATATTCTAAATAAATTTTGATGTTGGTTGCATTTGATGTTTATGTATTCCTTTGATTTCATTATTGTAGTCTTTTATCAGACTTCCTCTGGTTCTGTGAAAGAAGAATGCGAGCAATATCTTCATTACTTGTTTGTTGATTTGCTTATTATCTTATGAAGTAGTTGTTACTGTTCTACATTGATTGGGTGTGACAATCTCTCTCTCTATGGCACACATATACACGCGGCACAGTTGCCTGCAAGCTGGAGTCGGGAATTAAGTTACTTGCATCTAGAGAAACAAATAAAAGATTTATGTGGATCAACCATTTTTCATTTGTTAATTGATGTGAATTCTTGAGTTGTGAGTCATATGACATATTACTAGATAAGGAAGAAAGAGCTTACAAAATTAACATATGACATATTACTAGATAAGGAAGAAAGAGCTTACAAAATTAACACTTGCTTCTGTATTATAGGTGTCAGAGAAGCTCCCAATGTCCCATGTGTTGGCAGCCTATTAGTCTTAAGGATGCCACCAGGTTAATTTGTTATTGATTTCTATAATTCTATATTTTACTTTTTCCTCTTTATATATAACTCAATGGAGTTGTCTAATGTGCATATGGTTGTAGTCAAGAATTGCTTGAAGCTGTTGAACGAGAGAGGAGCATTAGGGCTAATCCTCCAAGAAATGCCACCATATTTCATCATCCTACATTTGGCGATTTTGAATTGCAGCATGTCTGTAATTTATCTGTATTTGCTAACATCTTTTGTTTGTTCATGTATTGAATAAACTCATCACAAGATTTGACCTTCAAGTGATAATTATGCAATTCCTTTCGGTAATGCAGTTACCTGTGGGTGCAAGTGATACCGACCTTGAAGAACGCATACTTCAGCATTTGACCGCTGCTGCTGCAATGGGTAGGGCCCACCATTTTGGTAGGAGGGAGAGCCATAGAAGTCGGTCAGCTGCTCATGGTCGCCCACATTTCTTTGTATTTTCCGCTCATCCTGGTGGTGCACCACCTGGTCCTGTCGCTCAGGGAGAGGGAACTGAACCAGCTACACTTGCTGCTGCTAGTCCATCCGTCCCACTTTCATCTAGTGGGAATGACTCATCCCAGCATATGCTGCAGTTTCATCCTATACAAACCAATCAAAATTCGTCCTCAGCCTCTGGATCAGCAGTTGCACAAGCAAGTAGACGTGGATTTTCCTTTAATAATCGGTAGTCATGATTTCTTTTTTCTTTTTAATCCCCCCCCCCCCCCCCTCTTCCTATGTGATAATTTGTTTGTAAATCTGCTATTAAACTGTCCATTGGTTTATATACTTGTATTATTTTTAATCATTTTCTTTGTAGAAGCTCTTCCAGCCAAACTTCATCACCGACCCATGATAGAGCTGGACCATCTGACCTTCAGTCATTTTCGGAGTCTTTGAAATCTAGATTTAATGCTGTATCTATGAGGTATAATTGTAAAGGGAATCTTCTCTCTTGTCACTCTAATGGTTGGACTCTATTTTGATTCACAGAGATATGTATATATTAAATTTATTGCTAATCTGTTTTCCTTTAACCTGTTGAATTGAAGATATAAAGAGTCAATTTCCAAGAGTACCAGAGGGTGGAAGGAGAGGCTATTCTCCCGCAATGCTTCCATGCCTGGTACTGGATCTGAAAATCGGTCAGAAAATGTGGGAATTACTAGTGTATCTCGTTTGATGGAGCAACTTGGAACTGGAGAAAGTACTAGAGGTAGCGAAGCTTCTGTATCAAGTCATTCGGCTAATCGCCTGGTTACAGAGCAAAACAGCGAGAATAATACAGAGACACGTGGAGAACACCCTGTGAATAATGAGACACCACCTTCTTGTGCTGCAAGTTCATTTTCAAGATAAGTCGTCAAACATTGTTTCAGCAATTGCATCTATCCTCAGCATTTCATCTTTGAAGGTGAGAATAAGAATCTTCCAATTAAAAAAATTGGTTCCAGTTTACAATATTCTTCCACCGTTTTTACCAGTAGATGGTGACTATAGGCATCATATAGTGATATTTAACCCTTTCTTGAGTTTATTGATATTTACTTATAATTACAAGAAATAGGTCTCAAGTCAAATAAGCAGTACAGATTTCTCAATTCTTCAAACCTTATTTTCATTTATTCGACAATTGAAAGCAGTTGTAACTTGGATTTTTCAGGTTGTTAACTCGTTTCTCCAGAAATGACATGCTGAGGAACAGATGCATTTGCATTAACAGGCCAGCGAACGAGCGTTTTGCATGTGCATAGAGTCAATATGGTGATTTGTGGTCTGAACACACAATAAAAGAGAGGAACTTTGATGAGGGAGCTTCCCATCTTGATAGGGACTTATAAATTGGGTGTATTTATGTAAATTTGTTTATTTTTATAACCCGATTAGCGCTGAATATATTTAAAAACTATTCTATGTCTGGATGGATGGTTTCATTCTGGCTCTGTTTGAATGTTAATTTATGTAGTGTTAATGAAATGTGTCATTTCTCAAAATGTAACCTGAGCTTTAAAAAGTTACTATTATCATTTACTTTTTTAAAAATGAAAATTGGCTTCTGATTTTTTTTTTTAAGAAATTATTGCTCATGATATTTACAATCAAATATATATTGAGATTCGTTTACATTAATTTTGATATGGTACCACTCAAATTTTTAACCCTCTCAAATATTGGAGACGCGCCTCCTCCCGCGAAAGCATCCTCTCATTCATGGAGAAAAAAAAATTTAAATTAAATCTTTCATTCAAGCTCTGAGGCTCCGAGGAAGAAAATTTAAATTAAATTTCTGCAATGCATCTGTAGGGATTCGAACCCCTTTTCTCATATTTGTGAGGGAGTGGTTCTGACCACTTGGGCTAAGCCTAAGTAATTGGCCTCTGAAATTCCTTAAAAATAGAATTTCGGATGTAGTAAGGAATTGGACAATCTCCAGTTTCTATACAATGAATGATTAGTTTTTTTTTTTTTGATTACATGAGACTATTGCTCATATTACAACTCATGTACATGAGACTATAATTGATATTTACAAATCAGACTATTACTGGGACCAACATACATCAATACTAATAGAGCTCTGTCTAGATTTTTTTAACCCTCACTAATATTCGAGAGATGTCTATTCCTCACATCAATACTAATAGAGATCTGCCCAAATTTTTTTAACCCTCACTAATATTCGAGAGATATCTATTTCTCACACTTGGATAAAAAAGTAAACTTCCTTCACTCAATTTTTATTAAAAAAGAAATACCCCCACAATAATGATTCAAACTACTACCCTCTAACTTGGAGGACAGCAGCTCTGACCACTCGGCCTTCCAATGAACTCGGCCTTACAATGAATGATTGGTTGAGTGAAAAACATTTGTGATTTTATTTTATTATTCAATTGATTATTATCATGTCATGTCAGTGCGTACTAATCAATGGGGCTCGCCTCCGTTTGACTTTGGGATCAAGGGTCAGGATTGTTGCTTTCATGGGCCCCGAATATCATGGGCTTGCAGTCTTAGATGGGCTCAGTTTGACTTTGGGGCCAAGAGTCAAGACTGTTGCTTTCATGGGCCCCAAAATCATGGGTCTAGATTGTAACTTTTGGGCCTAGATCCGAGTTGATCGAGAAAGACGCGGGTTTTAATATATATCGGACTCGGTTTTATTTTTAACACTGTTCTTTCAAACCGTGGCTTGAATCCGCTCACCGAACCGGAGCTTTTATTACGAGCGAGCCTCTCTTTTTATTTATTTTTTTTATCCGAGCAAGTTAGGAGATTAGCAAATAATGAATTGGAAGCAATATGAAAAACAGATTTTTTTTTTCCTTTTTAGAAGGAAACATAAATTTTATACTAACAAGAAAGGATGAAAAAGAATTCAAAACTTTATTTGGAAAATCTTCCAACCAAAATAGCAAATCACGAATTTTTAATGTAAATTTGACCAAATTAACAAATCACGAATCTTTAATATAAATTTGGCCAAAACATGAGCTGTTTACTTGACATATCTAGAAATATGAGTAATTAAAACATTACTAATTAACATTTGCTCTTGGATAATTTGGACCATCCAAAATATCGCTTGTTGGATAATAATAGTTATTAACCAATCAAACTACATTCAAAGAATCATATTTAATTATTAACCAATACTCGTTGCAATAAAAATTCCAATCGATGAGCTTCAACATCAGCCTAATCCACCCAATTCATTTGAGCACTTAGATTCATAGCAAACAGCATCACATCACCACGAAATTCTTTTTTTTTTTTTTTAAACTAATGTTTGAAATAAATGAGAAATCTCGCAACTAAATACTAACATTTTCTTTTTTATAATTATTCAAACTCGGTTGATATGGACACAAAATACACTCATAAAACAGCCAAAAGGCCAAACAATATTGTTCAAATTTTGAATACTTTCTCTCTAATCCTTATAAATCTAACAAATATTATTTGTTCATCAGCTTAAAGTTTTTACAAACATTCAATTAAAGACCAGTGAGTTTACTTCACGTATTTATAAAATGATTTGTTAAGTTTTTTGTTTTAAATTAAAACAACAACTCGTTAATAAGTAGACTTAAGGGTGGGCAAACTCAATCAAATCTAATGGATCCAATATAACCCAATCTAACCTAATTTATTTTTGATGGATTGAGTAAATTATTACGGGTTAATTGGGTCAATTTTTTTAACCTAATTAATAAATGGATTGGGTTGGATTAATTATGGTGAACTCATCTAACTCAATTCAACTCACATAATAAAAACAATAATAATAATTCTTATTTGCAAAACCTTAAAGATCTAAACTGTTAATCTAATTCTCATCTTTTTTTTATTCTTTAATAAAAGTGACTATTTCATTCCTCTGTCTACTTCATTCTTGTTTCTACTTTAGCCTCTAATTCCCAAACTAAAATCACTCTCTCAAATCTCAATTATCAATCAACTAGAGTACTTCTCTAATTTATTCATTCTATATCATTTTATTTTTCTTCGTGTCATAATATATTTATATTGAATTTCAATAAGCTTCATTTTAATTTTCATATATTTTTTAATCTAATTTTTAGTTTTAATTTAACCTTCAAATTTTCAATCCAATCCAATCCAACCCAACTTAATAATTTAAGATTAAGGGCCAGTTGGGATTACGGAGGTTGATAAAATAAGTTGCTTGTGCTGTGCGAATGAAATAAGTTGCTAATTAAAAAAATAGCTTGGTGTTTGGTAACGTTGTCTTTCTTTATTCAGCGATTCTTTGTGAGTTTGAAAAGTAGAGTATATGCGTTTGGTAAATCTTATTACGAAAGTACTGTTATATTGTATAATGACCAAAATGGTCATACGTTTTAATTTTTTTATTTTATATTTAATAAAATTTTTAGACATATTTTTTTCTTAAATATGTAAAATTAATTAAAAAACTCAATTAAAAAAATCTGAAGAACTTCATAATCTATTATGTAAAATATGATAAAAAGTAATATGTATTACATTCACAATAAATTTTTTGTAATAAAATTATGGCAGTAATATAATATCTAATGATTAATATATTAGTGTTTATAGATAAGTACGATATAATTGTCTTTTTATTAAAATACTAAGGTTATAATAGGTATTTTAAAAAGGCGTAGTAGCTTATTGAATAAGCTGCTTATGAAAAGCAATCTTCTACCTGCTTTTAAAAGCTATTGACGAAATTGAGAAAATTATGAAATAAGTTACTTTTACAAAATTTACCAAATACTATTTTATCAAAAATTATAAAATAAGCAGCTTATTGAGTTTCAACTTCAATCCCAAACATGGCCTAAGTTGGGTTAGATTGGATTGAATATTTTTATTTAATTAGGCTTGATTAACTTTATCTCAACTTAATCAATAATGAATTGAATAGGATTTGTGAAAACGCTATCCAATCCAAACCATACCCACCCCCTAAGTAAATTAGACTGACTACACTGAAACTTGAAGACCTAAAACTTAGAACCAGATGGGTCAAAACATATTACAATTATAATGATAAAAAGCGATGACGGTGGTAGTTGAAGAAATGCCTCATAATCTCCAATCATAACATCAAAACATTTAATTATAACCAAATTGGTCCTTCCCTCCGATCTTCAAAATAAATTTTTAAAAAAATGCTAATATATTTTTTTAAAAATAATTCCACAATTGCAATTTTGCAAATTCAATGCAGACAAAGAAACAAGAAATCAGGCATTGATTATAATTCTTAACTTTAATCAAATTCAATGCAGACAAAGAAACAAGAAATCAGGCATTGATTATAATTCTTATTTTTATTTTTACTTTAATCGAGAAATATCCTAATGTGGGGTTCAATGAACTGCTGCCCTCCAACTTGGAGGCAAAGCTCTGACGTCTGGCTTAAACACAGAGAAATCACCAAATCAGAATCCAATCTTCCAATGTGTGATAATTGATATGCGTTATGGGCCCTTCAGTTCTATAGTCAACAAGGCACTACTAACAATTTTATTACCATTACTACAGATTATGCATATATATATATATATATATATATATATATATATATATTTATATGAATGAAAGAAGCATTGCATTTTGCCACTTATAACAAACTCTGGAAGCATCCTAAACCACATGATTGCCATGGCATCTAGGTATTAAATATTGAGAAGTGCTTCAAAAAAGAAACAAAATTAACAATGGCAAAGGCAATGGAATCACTTCTAATCCCAACATATATATCAATAAAAGTTTTTGAATTACATATTTTTTTTTATTATGTAATGGAAATTTTTTCATAAGGCCATTTTTTAGGGTTAATATTTAGTAATAAAATTTTTAATTTTTTCCACAAACTATTTGTCCTAATAGTTGGACATTTTACACGTGAATTTCCATTCAAGTCACTTACTAATTTTAAAATTAAATCTTCGATGAGTTTTTTTTGTTTGTTTTTTAAATCCCACTTACTCTCTCTCTCTCTCTCTCTATTATATATATTGACAGTACAGACCACATCATTTTTTTCTACTTTTTTTGGTACGTAAATTGTAAAATTATCGATTAATTCAATTTCTATAGTAGAGAATGCATATGGCATGTCATAGTTAATATTTATTATGCTATATGGCATGTCATAGTTAATATTTATTATGCTAAAATCTCTTTTATAGTCTTATTCTTAGGATCAATTAAATTTATTATCATAACTTAATAGAGATTTAGCTATAAAATTATTATTTTGTCTTAGTTATTCTTAATTTTAAGTAATATAGAGGTAAACACGTTAATAATTAATTAATAGAGCACGTCGATTCCATGAAACTCTAAACATGCTTGAAAAACTATAAATATTTTTGCTTCAATAAGAAAGTGTCTATACTAGCGGTTATTACGCACCTGCAAGTTCAAAAATATGGTAACAATTCCAAATAATAAATTATTATCTCAAACAACTTAAACAAAATATTTTATTTAAGGTTAAAACTTTAATGCAATATATATATATAGTATTATACAAATAATTATTACTATGTAGAAGTAGGTTAATTAAGATGGGATCTAAAAAATTCATGCTTATCTAATATAGGGTTTATTTTTATTTGTAACTAGCTTAAATTGGGACCAAATTTTTTTCATGAAGTTATTCTCATAAAAAATATTACTATTGAGAGATTTTACTGTATTATTCTCTATGATATAAAAGAAAAGCTCATAAAAATGTACTACAATTAATACACTTTGCGAGATGCAATCTCAAATACATTTTTAATTCATTAGAAAATAAATAATAACAGGAATATTTGACGATGCCATATCCTTGATAATACACTTAAGAATTGCAATATTAGATGATTGATTGCTTATTTATCTTAAATTAATCCACATTACACAATACTAATTAAAAAAAAATTATGAACATTTTAGACCAAATTTTGGTACCCATTTCCAAAATTTGCATTAACTTTGAAAAATTAAAATTTCCCATTTGTACCAGAAAAGATTAGCTACTTTTGATTGAGCAACATTATAAAACATTACTCTTTTGCTTTTCTTTTCTTTTTATATAATATTAGTAACATATTTTTCACAACGAAAGTGTTAGCATTTTTGTCACAACAGTAGAGCTCTGGGCTTCTTGTAAGCTTGTGACTTGTAAGAGTCATCAGTCACCGTTTGGTTTGGTGGAATCGTGAGAAGCCAGCGAAGCAAAGCAAGTGAAGTCAGCTGATGGAGACAGGCAATCTAACGGTGGGCAAGCCGTCGCCGTTCTAATGAATTGATGATGATGTTGCTCCACGCGCCACGTGCGTTTAGAAGCGAGTTGAGGGAAATTGAGTAAAAATGCGTAGCTTAGAAACAAAGGGCCATGTATTGATTTTATTCATCTATTTCCAAACACCGACAGCTTGTTTTGTAGCCACATGTGAATTGTGATTTGCGAATATGGCCTGCGCGGCTTGTTTCTTCGCGCCACTCACATGCGTTGCCGTGCTTTTATTGCACAGCTTTGAGCTTCCCCTCTTTAATTTTTATTTTGCGAATGTGGCCTGAGCTTCCCTCTTTATTTAATAGACCTTTAAATGCCCATTCAAGTTAACACTCTTTAGTGCAATATTCTTAAAAATTGTATATACACAAATCGCAAAATCAATATTCTAAAATTAATTTTATTTATTACTTTACTTAAAGAAAGTACCTCATCAAAAAAAAAAAAAACTTAAACAAAAATGTTCGAGAGACTAAGTAAAAAATCAAAAGAAATACTCAAAATGAATATGATTTTACACGTAGAGAGAATTAAACTTAAGATTTTAATTGTGATAATAAATTTTTCTTAAAGAGTTGAAAAATCAAATAGATCATATACATGAGAAAGGAATTTATGTTATTTTTTAATTTATTAAATAATTATATAAGTCTAAGAAGCGATAGAATTCACTTTATAAAAAATAATAATATCACATAATATTATCTAATTAATTTATAGTTTAGGTATTATTTACAAAAAGTCATAAAATTTTATTATACATTTACTTATTGTATACGGGGTCAACAACCTTAAATAAAAGTCGAACAAGAAAAAAAGAAGAAAGTCATGGCTCAGCCCTTGAGTAGTTGAGCTTAAGCTAAGAGCTGAAAGCCACTAAACATTTTTTTATTTTCCAATTTTTTTTTTTTTAATTTTTGGAAGAGGCCACTGACCATTAGTAAAGTTTTATGAAATCACAAATCACATAAAAATGACAGAAAGCCAATAGACGCGTGGTCCCCACATCCAGCCTGTTTCGACTCTCTCTATGCGAACACTTCCACCCCAAAAAGTCCTCCTCTCTTGCTCTCACAATAAGTGCTTCTTCTAGGTGTAGTTTCCCCATTCCCTTTGCTCAGTCGCGTGTCTCACTCTCCTCTCCTTTCCTCCCCTCTAACCCCAAAGCTTGCCAAAAAAGCTATAACGCCAAAGCTAAATCCCACCACCGAACAAAGACCCAAACACAAACACAGATTCATACCAATACAAAGCTCTCACATTTTGTCCGTTCTTTGCAAAGGAATTGCGTCTTTCGTCATCTGCAATCTTTGAGCGCCATGGATCCTAAAATCTATGGCCTCGCTTTCGTCTTCCTGTTAGTAGTTCCCTCCGTCACCGCATTGCCTCACAAAACGACATCGTCTTCGTCGCAACCTCAAATCAACTCCAACTCAGTTCTCGTCGCGCTTCTGGACTCGCATTACACGGAACTGGCCGAGCTAGTTGAAAAGGCTCTCCTATTACAGACCCTCGAAGAAGCCGTCGGCAGACACAACATTACCATCTTTGCCCCTAAGAACGAAGCGCTAGAGCGCGAGCTCGACCCGGAGTTCAAGCGGTTCTTACTCGAACCCGGCAACCTCAAGTCCTTACAGACCCTCTTGATGTTCCACATTCTCCCCAGCCGAATCGGATCCCGCAACTGGCCCGACCAGAAATCCGGCTCCAGAAAGCACAACACTCTCTGGAACGATTTCGTCCACTTGTCCAGCAAGAGCAGTAAGAGACTCATCGGTTCGGCTGAGATTATCCGACCCGACGACATTACCCGACCCGACGGTGTAATCCACGGAATCGAGCGGCTGCTAGTCCCGCGATCGGTACAAGAGGACTTCAACCGCAGACGGAATCTCCGTTCCATTTCCGCAGTGCTTCCGCAAGGCGCGCCAGAGGTTGACCCCAGGACTCACCGTTTGAAGAAACCGGCTGCTCCTGTTCCGGCCGGGGCCCCTCCGATTCTTCCTATATACGATGCGATGGCTCCCGGTCCCTCGCTGGCACCGGCTCCGGCCCCAGGACCCGGCGGAGCGCACCGTCATTTCAACGGCGAGAGGCAGGTGAAGGATTTCATTCACACGCTGTTGCATTACGGAGGGTACAACGAAATGGCGGATATTCTGGTGAACTTAACGTCGTTAGCGACGGAAATGGGTCGTTTGGTGTCCGAAGGTTACGTCCTGACGGTACTGGCCCCGAACGACGAGGCGATGGCGAAGCTGACGACGGATCAATTGAGCGAACCGGGGGCGCCGGAGCAGATTATTTATTACCACATTATCCCGGAGTATCAAACGGAGGAGAGCATGTACAACTCCGTTAGGAGATTTGGGAAAGTGAAGTACGATACGTTAAGGTTGCCGCATAAAGTAACGGCGCAAGAGGCTGATGGGTCGGTGAAATTCGGGTCGGGTGACGGGTCGGCTTATTTGTTTGACCCGGATATTTATACTGATGGCAGGATTTCGGTTCAAGGGATTGATGGGGTTTTGTTCCCAGAGGAAGAGACGCCAACGGTTAAGAAACCGGCTGCCGTTAAAGTTGTCACCAAGCCCAGAAGAGGTAATGGTTGTTTTAATTTTTTTAATTTTTAATTTTATTGATTAATCGAGTAAATTTCACCGGCACTGGCTAAAATGCTGGTTAATTGATTTCATCAACTTTGAAATTTGTCAAAATCTTTACTAATATTAGCCATTGTTAATATTTATTCTTGTTCTTTGAATTATTTAACCAAAAAAAATGTAATTTTGTTACTTACCAATCGTGTTCTTGTGGGTAGTGATTGATTCATTTGGTGAAATCCTCCTGGGCGGGTGGGGTTTTTGTTTATTTTTTTGTTATGTCTTAAGAAAATAGAGATTAGAATACTTTTTATTATAATGTTTTTTTAGCTTTTAGGTCAATGGGAGCAAATGGGCAACGGATTTTGAGACGGTGGTTGATGTTGTGGCAATTTATTTTTATTTGAGGTTAGGTTGAGTTGGGGGATAGTTCATTCTAGTGGGTTCGATTTGGAGTGCTTTTAAAGGTTAGTTTTAAGTACAAATTTGTCGGTGGGAAGTGAAAAGCAAAGGTGGTTTCATTATTTTATTGGACTTTGTTCATAAAAAAGTTTATAATGGTGCCTGGCAGGTTTCTTAATCCATGGGTTAACTCTTATTTTACGGACTGTAATCTTTGGCTCATGCCACCGATGAGTCCATGTGATTGATTCTAGGGTTGCCCAGCCGCCACCATAACTTTTATGCTGGCGACAGCTGCCTCTCATGAACTTACACTCCTTGTGACTGCATTTCTTTCCATTTTTTAGATTGATTTGTGATCAGCTGGCATGATTTGTTGTCATTACTTTTGTGTTCTTTAGTAGCTGGCCACCTAATGTTTTTAAGTGCTGGGCCAGGGTTCTGTAATTGGAAAATCAATTTAACTCTTGGCTGTTTTCCCTGTTGATTATGAGATCAAGCATGCGATGCAGATTATATAATATCGGAGATTGACTTCTAACCTGTGTTTAATTATGTTGCAATTGCAGGCAAATTAATGGAGGTAGCATGTAGAATGCTTGGAGCTGTTGGGCAAGATTCACATTTCACTACATGTCAATAAACGCATAATTAATTCAAAAATAAGAAAACTCGAAACCGTGTAAACAATCATAAACTGGTAAATTCCGCTTGCCTTTTCCACTGATTATAATCCTGCTTTATCACGTTAATTTTTTTATTAACAGTGGCTGAATATATTGCAGTTGTAGGAAGATTGTAAACTAAAGAGAAGGGGATATCAATCAGGATACGGCGATGGTGAATAATCCCACTAAAGAGAAGAAGAGTTTGTTGTTGTTGTTGTTTTTTTCTTTTCTTTTATAAATACTGTAATTACATATCATTTTTTAATTGTTTTTTAAGTAAAGACTCACTGGCTACCGTCACTATGTGCATGGTTATTGATGAACAGCCTTTGCTCTATGTCAATGGTTGTGTCCCTCAGTCCCTCTTGCCTGCCTGTGAATGAATCAACTCAAATTTTCATAATTTTGGATTTCTTTATTCGTTTAATTAAAATTTTCTTTGCGAGAGAGTAAAGAATTTGGTGTCTGATGAAAGGAAGTTGTTGGGTGATATCATGACCGACAGAGACATCACAACTCATAAGAGTTGGATAGACTTTTACTTTCATGGCCGGTGTTTTGTTGTCTTCATTAAAAATTAGAAAAAAGAAAAAAGAGCCAAGTAATTGTCAATTATTGATGACCTTTTAAGGAGATTATTTACTGTTTATTGTTACATTTGTCAATTGCCATGTTATTTATTTACTGAAATTGTGACCAAATTAAAAGGCTAATCAAAATTTTGTTTGGCGAAAAGATAAGATTTGACTTAAAAAGTGCAGTCTTATATAACTAATTTTGGGTAAGTGAAAGAAGTGGAAACTAAGAATGTGAATGGATGCAGATAATTATGGTCAATTTTTACACAGCTGGATACAGCTTGTGGGAATTAATATTGTACGTCAGCTGGGTCCAATTGGAAGAGCCTGTTCCTGCCATGTTGTGTCTGCAAAATTATCCCTGTTGTGTTACTTCTGTCTGAACATTGTAATTGTCGAATTTGTTTCCCAAAGGATTTTAGCATGAAATATCTCCCACTCATTTAAGAGTACCGTTGCTTAAACAACAGCAACAAGATAATACGCAATTAAAAAGATGAATATTATTTATGTTACGGTTATATTACAACATATAATAAAATGATAATACTAATTATGCTACAGTATTATCATTTCCCTTTTTTTTAGCTGTTCAAAATAACATTTTCCCTTTATTTAATTAAAAAAAAGAAAAAGAAAACGTTATAATTCATGATACAGTCATTGAACTAATTTACAACTTCTAGCATTATTCATAAAACGTTATCAAATTGTGTTGCATGTGTTTAATTGCTCTTATCATTTAGAAATCTTAATTGCCCACCAGATCTTTTTTTCCTATTTTCAATACATTAGATGAATAGGAAGGGTGACCGTGTGATAAATCCCTCTCACCAAATACTTTTTCTTTAATGGGTTATCCCCTTTGTGCCTTTTTTTTTTTTAAAAAAAAAATCCCAATGGCCTGAACGCGCGTGGCATAGGATGCCCTCAACCTTTTTACATTTTTTTTAATAAAAAAAAATTCCATCGAAAAGCATGAAACCATTGAAGTTTTTCAATTTTTATTTATTTATTTGGAGAGATGTAAATATTGAAGTTTAATATAACAGAAGGCTTCACAAGATATGTAGTGTGGCAGCCTATTTAATCACCTGCGCCGTTGGAAGAGGCGCATGATATGTCAAAATAAAACCATTAATATCCGGAACGAGAACGAGAGAAGAGAGATAATGAATGTTTCATGTTCGGTGCCACGTTATTTAGGATGAAATTTATAATAATTTTTTTGTGATATATTTATCATCACTTAAATTTTTCCCAAATTTAGAAAACGATATGAAACACGTTCTAAATCTAATATGCATAATCCATAAAGCAGTAGCAATAGCGAGCAACAAATGGCGACCACAAATTTGTGATAGACCCAGCTCGCTTTATGAAGTAGACATTTTCTTGAAATTTAGAGAAAGGTTCCAATGAGGCATCCTTGGCTTGACATTTACTTGATTGCAACTAATCTTGCTTGGTAAGCAATAGAAATGTTTCACCTTCAATGATCCTGACAGAATCCTGAAGCAGCTTGTGATTGTTACTGAAATGGTTCAACTCTTAAACATCGTTCCGAATTTAGGATTCTCTGCTGATCGCGTTTCTTCCATGCATGCATTCACTTGTTCTAAAATTCAGATTTAATCTTAAACATCATTGTACAGCGTCAAAACACTGTTGTATGGTGAGCTGCACAATGTTGCAGGTTCAAATCCGAATCTTAAAAATGTATGGACGTCAATGTCTACATCGTAAACAGACTATCTTCAATCACACATCAACCTTACCATATGAGTTAATTTGATTCTAGAGAATTTAAGGAAGCTGAGAATAGGATGAAAAATATGCACGAACACAAACAAGAAAACATGAAAAAATATGCTGGAGATTCCATTCGAACGAAATTTAATAAAGGAATGTTTGATTACTTTAAACCTATGGACACTAAATTTATAACTCGAATAGGTATTAAAGTTCCAGAAGGAAATTGTAACAAGGCATGTAAACAACTTATAATAAAACTATTAACAGATATCATGGAACTTGAAACTTTGATAGGCTATAAACTCAAGGGCCAAGAATCGTATCTTCAACCTCCAACAGTGACTTCACGGGGAATAATCTCTGGGTTTGCCATTGTCATAATAGGTCCATCGGTCTCAGCAGGCTGAATTTCAGAAGCCAAATCTACAGCATCCTTGCATTCAGGAAGTGCCGAAGATTGGTTCTGGGTTTCTTCAGGTCTTCCATCTGCTTCCACATTTTGGTTCCCTGCCCCAGCATTCTTTGGTTTTGACTTAACTGGCTTTCCTTCAGTTTTTCTGCACATGCTATCCTGAGATTGGAGTTTAAGTTGCGATTTTCTGACAGGAGTCTTTGACATAGCGGATTCTTTATTTCCATTTGCTTGGGTTCCCTTGATCGAATTGTTTGGTCCTTGATTCAGACGTGGGCTATGACACGATCCTCCATTTTCAAAAGAGCTGTCCTTTGCAACAACAGAGCTCTTGTTCCTTCCAAACTTAGGGGATACAGCCCGAGTGGTTGGAATCTGTAATATTCAATAGTAGTGACACATAAAAAGAAATGAAAATCTAATATTTACGTCATATGCTCAAAAAGAATATAGCCAATATCATTAACTCTAGGCCTATGATTTATGGAGCAAGCCACTGCAACTTGGATGCTCGCATAAGTTATAACTTTACCATATATGTTAGCTTGCTCCCTTAAATTGATTTGACTTTAATTGCTGTCCTTCTGTCAAAAAAGTTGGTCGTTCTCTGAACTTTAGAGAAGGGGGATGTAACTAAAAAAGTTGGTCGTTCTCTGAACTTCAGAGAAGGGAGCATCTCAAAATGTAGAATTCTTGCAACCAAATGCATATAGAGGTACCTTCTTTAGTTCAACTTTTGGAGGAGGTTCCTTGTAAAAGCTTGGCATTGGTGTAGCTTTAAATGTCAAGCTCTTTCTCAGTTGTTTGATCTCTGCCTCTTGGCTCTCCTGCATGATAGCAACCACTCAGATCAAGATCAACAAATTGGGAAAATGAACAATGGGATGAGGAAAAACAAATGTTCTATCAAGCACTGTTAATAGCTGGTGACAACACCTTTGATTTTTCCTGCATGTTGCTTTTTTCTACTTCCTTAGCATGGATCTTCTCTTCTAGCTTTGAAAAGAACTGGTGATCAATACCATAGCACAGTTAATTTTGCATTCACTGTAAAGTTTACAACAAAAGTGGGAAAGCAACTGAATACACATAGATGACCTCCTTTCTTCTTTCAGCTCGTTCTTCCAGCCTAAAGTTGAATCCAGAAACACCGCTTCTCCGCCCACGAGAAGTGGCACTTCTATTGAAAATACAGAAATCTCAGACATATCAATATAATGAACATTAGGAAACAAGGTTAAAAAAAATTATTGTGGTGGAAGATAGGACAGTACGAAGTAGTGGAACGAGTCTCATCATCCTCTTTATTTGGCAATGCATTTGTCACAGATTTAGATTGTTGATCCATAAACCTGCAGTTTCATAAGACAGCATGCAACCCCAATTAATCCAGTAGATTTTGAAAGATTGCTCTCCTTGATGCTTTGTTCCCAACACATTAAGACATTATTTTGTAAAATTTCAGCATCCAATGAAAGAGATCAACATATGTATCACGAAGATGGATTAATGTGACTTACTGGGAAACTTCAGGCAGAGGGCAGTTACCAGCTTCATTCACAGAACTGGATTTCACAGGCTGAGAAGCAAAGACGCAAAGTGAGCTTTTACAAAATACAAAAGAAAAATGTTGGAGGGAAGAAATGACAATATGAGAGCTAACCACAGATTTGCGAATGCTGGAAACAGATGCCAAAGTAGTCGGTCTTCCAGAAACTCCACTTGTTTTTACTTCCTTGGTTTCCACTCCAGTGGATGCACGCCTATTAGGTTGATTCAAGCGGGAAACTGAATTGACTGTTCCATTGAAAGAAGGGCCCTGAGCCTTCACCCTATTTACTAGGGCCTGTTTGGCATCTCTCTTTATTGGGTTCACATCTATGCTCTTCTTTAGAGCATCTGCAAGGGCTCCTCTTGATGCAAAAGAAAGGCTCTGGGAAAGGACACGCCTCTGGCTACGAGTAAATGAAGCTGAACACTTCAGGATAGCTTTATCCTTGGCCACTTTACTACTTTTTGAATTACCACCATCAGGGGTCACAGATTCCTGAATATAAAAACACGCACACAGTATAAGATTATAAATATACATATTTTTATTCGGTTATGTGACAAAATTATCTCAATAGAGGAGCTCAAGAGAAGCAACTGAGTGAATAGCACACTGTACCTTTAAGCGTTTCGTAATTTTATTTGCTGAGACATTCACAGCAGCTTCAGTTTCCTTGCCAGAAGAACTAAGACCTTCAGCTTTTGCAACATGCTTGGAAGTCTCTTTCAGATTTGAAGCCTCATCACCACTATCAGAATTCTGTTTTTCTTTATTTATTTCAAGAGCAGATCCTCCCATGTGAGTTTTTGCACTGAGATCCCTCTTGTCCTCCATCGTAATTCCATTCTCAGACTCCATTTTATAGTAAAGAAAGACTGAATCCTGAAATTGGAATTGCAATATCATCTTAAAGACTGCTGCAAAGCTAGAAGGTTCAATAACTCAACACAATTACTGAAATTGGATCAATTTTATGTAGTTAAAAAACCAAAAAAATGAAGCCTAACTTCTCTTTTATTCTAACCACTATGGTACTCTTATTCTACAATAAGTGTCGTCCAACATTTCTATTGTTCCTAATGGTATAAGATCCAAAATAAATGGATCAACACAATTTCCATTGGTTTTACAAAGGATTTCATAAACATAAATGAAAACTTTATATCCTATATCCTATGTTTTTCCATCTATACAACGGGACATTTCTTCTTCACCAAAAGATATGATAAAGCTAAAGAGACCCTAAGATTCAAAATGTAATCCCTCTTTCATGCAATCACTTTGTTAGAAACCAAACAACGAATGGCAATAGAGACAAGCCAAATTTAAACACAAAACATTAAAGATAAGTACAAAGATATATTTCAAACAGTTGATTGTGAACATCAATAAATCTCCAATCCTGTTGAATAATACAACCAGAAAATACCAAATGTGGAGTTTACAGAATTAGAACACAATGAAAGCAGGGATTCAGATTTAAGTAATTGAGGCTTGAGGGACACCATGTGTTGAAACTGAAAGCATCTTTTACGTCAATGCCTATACACTCATCCACTTCTAACTTTTAGCCAACAATCTTTTATAAGTCAAAGTGCCAAACAGATCCTAAATCAAGCCATAAACCTAAGATATCTCCACGCAGATAACGTTTTAGTATTCTAAAACTGAATAACTCACCATAGACAAGTCAAATTAGCAATATCACCACAAGAACAGTAAAGGGTTTTGACACTTGATTTGAAACTAATCAAGATTCTAATAATGTCATTCTATTCCCATTTTCTCAGGAATCAAACAGGCAAGCAGCACTCACAAAGATCCAAAATAATTCATCATCATTGCATCAAGTTGTTGAATTCACGCACAAGATGACTAACTAAGCTTAGACAAAGCATAAAGATGACTCCAAAATTTCCAAATAATGCAAAACTTAAGAGTACAAAACACAACATACCCTGCAACTGCAGTGAACTTACAAACAGAAACAAAAAGTAGAATGAATGACGAAGCAGCTCTGAAGTCGAACTTCAAGGCTTGAGATAAAACAAAATGAAATGAACTGAATCAGAAGAGAATTTGTATGAAGATTATTCGAAATGGGGAATTGAAGAAAAGGTTATTGGTGAGATAAACGTGACACACACTCACAGACACTCTCTTTTGTCTCTGGTTCGAGAGATGCTGTGGAAACAGAGAGATGCTGACAGAGAACGAGCGAGCTGGCCGGCCAATTGACAGTTTTTCAATGAAGTGGATATATACATACTGCATAGATGGATAGATTCAAGTTATTAAATGCCTAAAATGCCACTAGCATTATTGCCAATTATGCATTCTTTTTCGAATTTTAATCCAGTAACCTTTATTTACTAATATTTCAATATGTTCGGGACAGTATCAATAAGACATAGTAAATATCTGTCTAGATTCTACCAAAGCACGTCTTGATAATGGCACATTTTAATTATTTCGATCTAGAATAAACAGCAAAAATTCAATCTGAATAATAATATATTTGATATTACAACGTGTTTAGAATCATTTGGGTTATAACATATTTTAAATACCCTGTTTTACTATAAGTCATCTAATGTTTATCTATTGGTAATTGCAATGTGTCTAGAATAGTCTAGATAATAACACATAGAAAATACGTTGGCGTAGAATAAACTATCTACGTTATGAATACTTATCTATTGATATCTTACAATCTGTATATAACAGTTTAGATAATAAGATAATTTAATATCTATTTCTAAGTTCTAAATGTTTATCTACTGATACTATAATTTGTCCCCTTATCTAGATAATAAAACATTTTTTGAATTATTTCAATGTTAGGGTTAACAATTAAAGTGTTCAGACTTGTATAAATAATATCACATTTTTAATATTTTAATTTAGAATAAACTCGAATTGTAAATAGTTCATCTTTCGTATAAAATCAAATATCTAGTTATAAATCAAACTATCTAAATAATTACATGCTTTAATATCTTATGGTGTAGCCTGAATGTTTAAGTTCATAGTATATTAAATTTACTTTAAAATTTTTTTTAGGATGAAGTCTTTTTCTCATATCTAGATGAAGATGAATTAACCCAATTACTTATTACTTTCATATCTAAAAAATATATCCTTAAATAAAAATATAGAGCACCTCCTCCTCATTGTATTTAATCTCTTTGCTTCTTTACAAGGTTAAAAATGGAAAAGAAGTTAGCAATTACAATTACTAGAATTGAAGGAAGAATGGAATATAAAACAAAATATTTTATGGCAAACTCACACATACACGTTATGAAATGATTCTGTTAGGCTGCTGTTTTTAGACAGCAATTTAGAAGCAACGAATTTATGAGAAGAATAATGAAAAGAGGAGCCTAGAGGAGAAACGAGAGATTTGAAGCAATTCCTGTCCTTTATTAAAGTAGCAACAGTTCCTTATATAGAGCCAAAGAAATCCTACGAAAATAATAATTCCTAATGATATAATAACAAAATAACTTAATAACTAATCCTTAACAGAAAAGGAAATAATGTAGATCTAAGACTAGGATTCTAACATCCCCTCCCCCTAAGAAGGCAGCTTGTCCGCAAGCTGGAATGAAGGAAAACGGGCCACGAACTCATAGTAATCTTCCCAAGTAGCCTCTTCCTTAGACTGACCTTGCCATTAGTAGCATTGTTGCGTTGAAAATTCCACGATCCAAAATCGCCAAGGGCTGCCACTCCCAAGCAACAACATAAGGAGAAACAGGAAGCTGTTGTGATGGTGTGTGAACCCCAAGTTTCCGCTTTAAACAGGAAACATGAAAAACAGGATGAACCTTGCTGGTAGCTGGAAGATCCAATTTGTAAGCCACAGTGCCAATGCGAGAAAGAATCCTAAAGGACCATAATAACGTGGAGATAATTTATGAGTACCCGTAGGATGTAAAGTGGACTTAAGGTTGAAGACGAAGATACACCCAATCCCCTTCAAAGAAAAACTCGTTACATTTCGATTTTTGTCAAAGAAAAACTTCATTCGTGATGAGCAAAACAAATTATCTTTAAGAAGGCGTAAAATCGATCCTCATCACGGAGAGCCAAGTCGATTTCATGAACATTAGTTGTGCCGGCAAATAAGATTCAATTGAGGTGGGGGTCGACCATAGATGCTTTTTTGATAGCAGAATGGAATGTAGTATTATACCACCATTCAGCCCAAGGCAACCAGTTAGTCCACGTAGAAGGCTGATGGCCAGCAAAACATCGCAAATATCCTTCCAAGGAGCGATTAACGACTTCGGTTTGGCCATCTGATTGAGGATGATAAGCGAAGTGCGCATAAAGAATCGCCTCAGAATCGAAAGAATTCCTCCCAAAATTGACTAAGAAATATAGGATCACGGTCGCTGACAATGGTGCGAGGCATTCCGTGCAATTTAGCAATATCCTGCACAAAAATTTTAGCGACAAGAGCAGCTGTATAAGGATGGGATAAGGCGCTGAAATGAGCGTATTTGGACAACCGATCTACCACAACAAAAATAGATGTTTTGCCTTTAGAAGGTGGAAGACCATCAATAAAGTCCATGGAGATATCTTCCCAAATTTTATCAGGGATAGGCAACGGTTGAAGCAACCCGGAAGGATGCACATTTTCAGTCTTGTTTCGTTGACAGACATCGCATTCAGCAACAAATAATTTAGTAGCCCTTTTTAACCCTTTCCAGTAGAAATTAGCTTTGAGTCTTTTGTAAGTGCGTAAGAATCCCGAATGACCGCCAGTTGGAGAGGTGTGAAATTCTTGTAAAATGTGCTGGCACTTAGCGGAAGAAGAAGGAAGAACAATTCGACCCTTGTATCGTAAAATAGAGCCATCATAGGAATAATTAAGAACAGATTGGGAGGACTGAAGTTGGTCGATAAGAAGTGACAGAGCTGGGTCAGCTTGGTACTCTTGCTTGATGTCAGCGAGATGAGAAAATATTGGGGAAGAAATAGCATGGAAATGTGAGTCGTCGAAGCGACGAGACAAAGCATCAGCAACTGAATTTTCAGCTCCCTTCCTATAAACAATTTCATAATCAAATCCTAAGAGTTTTGATAACCACAGCTGCTGTTCCTGAGACGAAATGCGCTGATCATGGAAATACTTAAGGCTGCGATGGTCCGTAATAATTTTGAAATGCCGTCCCATAAGATACGGACGCCATTTTTGCACGGCAAAGACAATAGCAAGCATTTCTTTGTCGTATGTGGACATGGCTAAGTTTTTTCCAGATAAAGCTTTGCTAATATAAGCTATTGGACGACCCTCCTGCATGAGGACTGCTCCAATTCCCCGACCAGAAGCATCGCATTCGATAGAAAATGGTTTGGTGAAATTGGGCAAGGCTAAAACTGGAGTGGAAGCCATGGCTTGACGTAGCTCATCAAATGCTGCTTCAGCGGTAGGACTCCAAGTAAAAGAATCCTTTTTAAGCATGTCAGTTAAGGGAGCAGCAATTTTTCCATACCCAGCAACAAATTTACGGTAGTATCCCGTCAAGCCAAGGAAGCCTCTTAAAGCTTTGATAGTGATAGGTTTAGGCCATTCAAGCATGCACCAACCTTTTCAGATTGACAATCTACTCCAAGAGCGTAAAACAATATGACCTAAATATTCAATGATGACCGAGCAAAACAACATTTTGTAAGCTTGACATATCAATCATTGTGTTGCAAACATTGAAGGACAATTGCATTAAGTCTTTGTAGACAAGGATATCATCAAAAAAACTAAGACAAATTTACGAAGGAAGGCCAAAAATCTCATTCATCGTTAAAATGTTCTTATTTGAAAGGCCAAAAGGCATTACAAGAAATTCGTAATGGCCATCATGAGTACGAAAAGCTGTTTTTGATATATCGGAGGGATGAACTCGAATTTGGTGATAACCTGAGCGAAGGTCCAACTTACTGAAAACTGTCGCACCATGTATTTCGTCTAATAGCTCATCAACAACCTAATCGGATAACGGTCTTTGATGGTAATCTTGTTAAGAGCACGATAATCGATACACATACGCCAAGAACCGTCTTTTTTTTTAACTAATAAAACCGGAGATGAATAAGGACTAACACTGTGCCGAATGAGCCCGGCATCTAGGAGTTCACGAATCAGGCGGTCAATTTCTTGTTTCTGAAAATGAGGATAACGATACGGTCGTACATTAACTGGAGAGCTTTCAGGAAGTAATGGAATATGGTGATCAAGTAAGCGTTGAGGAGGAAGTTCGGTGGGTTCGGGATGCTAGAGTAGGCCTCTGAACCTTAGTAATAATCAAGGTCGATATATCGCCACTTTGAAGTTGTTATTGCCATAATCTGGAAAAAAACGCCTTGCTTTTCTTGAAGCAATAACCTATTAATTTCACCGCGATTTGCCCAAGCCGGTGGCAAGGAATCATATCCAGTGAGTTGAACATTTTGGCCTTTCCAAGTGAACTGCATTGTTAGCTTTGAAAAGTCCCACAATATAGCACCTAATGAACGTAACCACTCAGCCCCCAACACAATGTCGCAGCCACTTACTGGAAGTAAGAAAAAGTCCAAGTGAAATTGGAAACCTTGAATATTTACTGGGACGTGAGAACATTTTCCCGAGCTGCTGATTACTCCACCATCAGCTACAGTAACTTGAAACTGAGTTGTAGTAGTGACCGGACACCCACATTGCTTAACCAAGGATGGATTCAAAAAATTGTGAGTAGAACCAGAGTCTATTAATATAGTGACACCACGTTTTTTTAAATTCCCTTTCAGTCGCATGGTGTTTTGTGGGGTTGCTCCAGTGAGAGCCTTTAAAGAGACTTCTACTGTTTCTGGTAACTCATCTAAAGCCTCAGCTTGTTCATCTTTATCTTCAATATCTGCATCTAACAATAGGAGTTGAGGAGCTTTACAACGATGCCCAGGCTTAAATTGTTCCTCACAATTGAAACACAATCCTTTTGCTCGCCTTTCAGCTTGTTCAAGAATCGATAGGCGTCAAACTATGGTAATCCGGAGAGGTGGCCCTAATATAGAGGGCTGTAATGGCCCCCCATTTTTTGTTATTGTGGGAGATGAATTAATGAGTGGTGGCCTGCTCATACTAGGCCGAGGTGGAATCTTTCGATTAGAAACAGCCGCGTATTCTTCTTGGAATCTCGCAAGCTCAAAAGTTTGAAGGAGACTTGCAGGTTTCAACATTTGCACCCCAATTTTAATATCCTCGCGTAATCCCGAGAGGAAGCAACTGATGAAAAATGATTCTGGTAAATTCCGGGTTCTATCTGCCAACCTTTCAAATTGTCGTTGATATTCAATACAAAAATCACCTTTCTTCGAATGTTCCAAATCGAGTAATTAGAGCTCGTTTGAATTGTGTCCAAGTCATGTTACCCATAGTTTGCTCTAACCAAAGGATACCAAGGTCGCATCTCCATCTAAGTGTCCGATAAAAAGTGACAACACATCCGTTTCGGACAAGGTGGCCAATCGTTGATATCGTTCACAATAAAAATCCAAATTTTTGGATTTTCCCATAAATCGAAAGTCCAGATTATATGACTGCTCCTCCAATACGTCCCCGCAGTTCGGGTTGTTGATTATTGATTTGTATATGTTGGTTGTTGTTTCGATCTTCTTGAAACCGGATGAATTGTTCACGGAGACTTAGGATTAATTCTTGGAGGTCACTGGACTGTTGGGATAAGACGTCCACTTTCTCATTGAATTGATGAGATAATTGCTCCACCCTTTCTTCCAGTTCCTTAACAGTCATTATGCCCAAGAAAATCAATACCAGATGTTAGGTCATTGTTTTTACAAAGAATTTAGAAGCAACGAATTTATGAGAAGAATAATGAAAAGAGGAGCCTAGAGGAGAAACGAGAGATTTGAAGCAATTCCTGTCCTTTATTAAAGTAGCAACAGTTCCTTATATAGAGCCAAAGAAATCCTACGAAAATAATAATTCCTAATGATATAATAACAAAATAACTTAATAACTAATCCTTAACAGAAAAGGAAATAATGTAGATCTAAGACTAGGATTCTAACAGATTCAGTGGATTGCATAATTCGATAGTACACAATGGGTATCGGAGCAACTTCTTTTCCATTCAGCTTCCATAAATTACGACATTAGAACAACAAAATAATCACATTTCTCTATCAATCACTTTCTATAAAATTTTGTCAATGGTTGCGCCTCGTTTCATTTCATTCCTCATCTAAATTATAATAAAATATAGAAAAAAATTAATAATATTTTAAAAGTAAATAATTAGTTGGTAACCTCTCAAAATCGATGTCATTGCCGAATCTAAAAGCCGTTAAATTCGCGTTGTCCCAAAATCCGACGGCCCAAATGAATTGCTCCATCAACGATGAACACACAAAGCAAGGGCATTTTAGTCAAACTAGCTAAACTAAATCGACTTCGAAGGGCAAAATAGTAAAAAAAAAGAGTAACAGGCTAATGATTGAAAACAACAGCATGCACTGTTTGAGAACGTGGGGGTTTCCCAAAGGATTTCGGATTTTCTTATGATCTTGGGATTCTGAACCGAGCTTGTGATGTGTGGGAGAGCGGGGGTCACGAACGCACAGGTCACAGCTAGGTGCTTCTGTCGTTGCCGTCACTTACGGTGACGTGGCACGACCAAGGAACATGATTCGTCTCGCGTTACGCCAACCTGAACCCGGGACCCCACCACCACCACACTCACCAACCGCGCGTGAGCTGTCACGAACGTGCGTACAAGATAACGTAGAAACCGGAATCCTATGATGATCAAGGGCATCGGGACAATCTCAGCCGTCGGACTGAGGTCCAATCATTTTCCACATTTCTGTTGGACCGCCGAATTGTATTTTGTTTGCTCGGGATTTTGTGGGTGGTACGTTGCATTCAATCAAGGGCAAGGCTGGCCTCGAAGACGGGTCCTCTCCATGGTGTTTCTTGGTTGTTCACACGCGCGCACATGACTCGTCATTTTAGTCACGACATAACAGCAAGATACATGACTGGTTATTATGATATATTTTTTTTTAAATATCACTTGAAGTGTAACACAATCCTATTTCTAAATTACCCAAACGAACCACATTTTCTTAAAATAATCTTCTTTTTTTCAAAAATCGGAAAGAATATACCTATTTGCTAGAAAAATAAGAACCCATATATGCCCAAATATGACGGCGGATCAAATTAAAATTGTAATATTTTGAATATGACAATTTTTTATTTTAAAAAAGGAAATAGGCATTAGTAGAATAGTAGTTAAAAAAAAAAAAAAATCAATACGGTACTAACTGTAGAGAATTAGAGGTTGTTGGCACTTGGCAGCTGTCAAATCGATCAAATTCTGATTAAACTTAAAGTTTTGGCCCAGACCCAAATTAGTTTATAATTAGGAATTATCTTGAAATGACCCTACTTTGATGTGCTTTATTTGTCAAATTGCTTCAATTAAGAAGCAAAATCCCCACTTAGATATGCTTCTATCTAAGCTTCATAATCTTTTGCGCTCCACGACTCAACATCGTAGCAGATTGACAATGGATTTTGTTTCAATATCCAATTGAGATTGTTTTCACAAGCAAGATTTATAAACTCGTGGGCAAGTTTCATGCTTCATTTTACAAGTTTATTAAAGATCAATAGACAAATCAATCAATTTTAGAAATTTTTTTGTTGTTAGCCCGGAGCAAGTTTTCTTCTCTATCTTCCAATTTGTGTTGTTGTAACATTTAGGGCTTCCACAATAAAAGCTTGGACGTGTAACAAAAAAATTAGAGCTTTCAACAAAAAGTAGAGGATATTGTACCATATAGCACTGCATTATAGATGAACAGCATTTGAAAACTCTATTCCTACTATCAATATCAATCGGAGAATATATATACATGCACACAACACTGTGCAACTGTTAAGAAACAATCCTAGACAAAGCAACGACAGTGAAAATTCAACTTTGTGATTACTAAAGAACACTATGCATGATGCACCTACAAGCACCGCCAACTAATGGTCCTGAAAAATTAACCCAAAAAAGAGAAAAAGAAAACGATCCTCTAATACATGTCAGCAAACTTGTAAAGCCTCCCTAAACCCAATGCTAAAACTTCTACCATGTCCGCCCTTCTTACCCATTTCATCGTTGCCCTTGTGCATCATTGCCACAAATTCATTGTAATCGATCCGGCCGTCCTGAAAAAATGAACATGAGTCGGGTGTTAAATTGATGAGCTGCTCTTTGTGATTTGATGTGATTCAAGTGTTAAAATATGCAGTGTGATCTTACGTTATCCTGATCAACCTCTCGGATCAAATCTTCCAATCGCATATCCTCTATGCCGAACTCGTCACAGGCTTGTTGAAGTTCATCTGCAGTGATGTAGCCACTGCCGTCTTTATCAAAATACGAGAAAGCCGCAAAGAGATGATCTTCCCTCTGAGCTTTATTTAGATGCAAAGTTGCTGCGATGAACTCCCCATAGTCAATTGTTCCACTGTTGTCAACATCTGCCTGCAAATTCATAGCACATGGAGCTAAGTTTAATACTTCAACCCCACGAAAACACTAATCGGAAATTCCATATGTTTCCCGGTGTCCGGGCATTGCATGTAGAGAATTTACAGCTTCAAATATGATGACGACGCGGGCAGCTTTGAATAATATGACTCTTTAGCTGATACCATATAGCATGGCCATTTCAATGGAAAGAGTGGATGGTTAAAGTTAAAACTACTTGAAGAAGAAGAGATCAGTTCAATTTTGAAAGTAGGTAATGCAAATGGCCTTTTATTTGGAAACTTTAGACATACAGACACGGTGTAGCTTATTATTCAGGTGTGATTCTGAAAAGATACTTACAGCTTGCATTAAATCATAGATTTCAGACTCGTCCAGGCTGGCCCCAAATCGCTTGAGTCCAACTTTGAGTTCTTCAAAAGTGATAAAGCCACTATTGTCCGCGTCTAGCGCTTTGAACATTTCTTTTAATCCAGCAATTTCTTCCTCAGAGAGGCTCTCTGCAATGACCTACAAGGCGTAAATAGAAATTACAAAGATTCAGTCTCTCACGTTAATAACATAAAATGTAGATTTGTTAACTGAGACGAGTTTGCATATCAAAATTTTTACGAGTTTCAAAAACCAGCACACTTGAGTCATGAGGTTTTCTTGTGATCATGTTTGTAGAAGCTTACTCTTAGAGCCATTTTTTTAAGCTTGTTCATTGCAGAAAACTGCTTCAAGCGGCTTAAAACTGCAGAATCAAGAGGCTTGTCTGGAGCACCTCCATCAATCTGAAACCAAGGATGACCTGCAAGGACCGAAAAAGATATTTCAGGCCATTAATTGATAATGTAACCGGATGACAGCGCATTTGATTGTGCCATGGACAACGAAAACGTAGAAGCAAATGGAGAAGGTAATGGCCTCAGCCAGGGATCTGACGATAAGTCAAACATTTGGTTGACTTACACAGAACTTCATGGGCAGTCAACCGTTTTCTGGGGTCTCTAACAAGCATCTTCCTCACTAAATCTTTTGCATTTTCAGAGATTTTAGGCCAGGGATCTGATGATAAGTCAAGCTCACCATGCAGAACCTCTTCAAATATGTCGTGCTCGGTTTCTACACAATATGTAAAACAAAGCATGAGAGACCGGTAAATTGCAATCATAATGCTTATACACCTTAAAAATTGGACCAAACACGAAAGGAAGCACAAATTTAGAATAATAACCAGCTTTATAAGGAAATAGGCATCTTAAAAATCTTACCACCCCAAAATGGAGGTACGCCACTCAAGAGAATATAAATGATCACCCCAGCACTCCAAACATCTGCTTCTGGACCATAATGCTTAAGCAGAACTTCAGGTGAAACATAGTAGGGGCTTCCAACCACATCAGTAAATATATCTCCTGAAATTTGAAAAAGGAAAGAATGAAATAGATATACAGGATATAATAGAACAGAACTGCAGAAGTTAATTAATATTCAGTGCAAATATCATCAGACCATTGCATTCTATTAAAAACAACGTGACACTGCCGGTATACTGCGTCGCTGCATGAGGATATATACATGCTTATGCTGTACAGACACTTGAAATTTTAGCTATTAATTTGACAAGTAATTTAAAAGTTGACAACATATATTTCAAGCGCTCGTGCACGAATTGATGCTTTACCAGTTACCCTTATTAGAATTTGTTTGCTTATGTTCCTCCACCCAAGTAAGGAACTACGAAAAGGTATGAGACTATACTAAATCAAACAACCATGCCAAAGTAATAGAAGAGAACATAACAGGACCTCCCAAAGAATAAGGCTCTCACACATACCAGGCTTGAAGAACGTCGACAAGCCAAAGTCTATTGCCTTTAGGGGGGAATCCTCATGCTCATTAACGAAAAGAAAATTTTCAGGCTTAAGATCCCGATGCATGACTCCCAAGGAGTGGCAGGTCTCCACAAAACCAACTATAGTCCTAGCTAGTTGGGCTGCCTTTCTTTCAGTATAATGCCCCTTCTTAATGATCCTATCAAATAGCTCTCCACCTGCACACAACTCCATCACAACGTGAACAGCCACCGAATCCTCATAAGCTCCTTTAATCAAAACTGCATTGGCATGCCCTGCTAAATGATGCATTATCTGAATTTCCCTTCTCACATCTTCCACATCTTCTTTCTGGATTAGTTTCCTCTTTGCAATGGATTTGCAAGCATACTCTTTTCCAGTCCCTTTCTCCATGCAAAGAAAAGTTGTCCCAAACTGCCCGTTCCCTAGCTTGCGCCCCAAGTTATAGTACTCTTTCAAGTGGCCTGTTTTTGTTTGCAACACAGATGCTGCCTGAAGCCCAGCACTTGATAACCTCTTCACGTTATGAGGCTTCCTAGGTTTTGCAGGCTGTGCTGGCTTAGTTTCCTCACGTTTCTCTGGCACTGATGTTTGAGGATACTTATTATGGGTTGTGGACTCTGATTCTTTGTGTTTACCACCGTCTCTGATCTTTTGGGGTTCTGGTGCCAGATTCTCATCCTTAACCATCTTCAGTGGTTCAGGGTCTTTAACTTTTTGAGGTTCCAGAGCTACAGTCTCATCCTTGACAATCTTCACTGTTTCCGGGCCCTTGACCTTTTGGGGTTCCAGTGCTACACTTTCATCCTTAACAATCCTGATTGGTTCAGGGGCCTCGTGTTGAACAGAAGTAGGAGGTTCTACTTCTTTAGCAAACTTCGATCCATTTTGTATGCTTCTTTTAGTATGTCGAGGAAGAACATTCGCCGATCCAGACCACCACAATGAATTGGAGATTGATTGAGGCAAACAATCTTTCGACACCCTCGATCCAACGCAATTGTTTCCCATTTAAAACCAAAACTCTATTTTATGAACACTTACTCCCTTTTTGACATCAACAACATTTCATATCACACAAATGCAACAACCCCACATTACATTTCTCCCCAAGGGGTGTTATGGTTTCATACTAAAACATCCAATCGAAACCTCGATACACTGATTTTACACTATGATCATACTTATTTTTCTATACAAACACATCAAGCGAAAATGAGAATTCAATGACAGGAACATCCTAAAAGTTATATCACAAGATACCCAACAATACAAATTCATATATTTAACGAATATTTGATTCAAAACAAACTCCAAAAAACCTCAAAGAAGTCTCCCTCAAACCCCAGAATCTCTAACCTGCAATGCTCAATTAAATATTGAACAAAAATGAAACTTCAACGAACCCGATTAGAAAATAGGTTCAAATTGAAAAATTCTACACCAAACCCAAGATTTGAAACCGTAAAATAAAAAATTTATATATTGAGATGATGAAAGCAAAAGGAAGAAAGGAAATAATAAACAATGCAATTGGTTGAGGTTGTGGGAGAAGAAAGAAAAATTCTTTGTCTACGAAGAAAATGTTTTCAGGCTTCACCGAGTAATAAGAAAAAGAAAGATGAGAAAAATTAAGGGCCTTGATTTTAACGAAAGAAAATTACTAGGATTTTGATTTTGATTTTACAATGGTGGGTTTTTTTTTTAATTTTTCTTTGTTTTTCGCTTGATATGGAAACCGAGGGAAATTGGAAACGACCGGTTTTTCAGTTACTTTTGGAAGGTTTCGCGTTCGGATTCTGAATTAATTTTAATTAAGGTAATTAATTATTAATTAGAAAGACGCGTTAAAAGGATTTTGCTTTTTATGATTTGTCTGTTGTGGTGGGGCCTATGTTGATGGATGGGCGGCCGAGATCTAATTTTTGTGAGTTTTGGGGAAAGTTTTTTTTATTTCTATGCTTTTGTTTTGTTTTGTTTTTTTTTTTTTTTCTGATTTTGTATTATTTTGGATCTTGCAGGAGTGCGTGCTGGGCCGAGCCTACTGTAGCCGGCATCATCCGGCGTTGGCCGGTTCAAGCGGTGGGGTTAAAAACAAAATTATTTTAAATCTGATATGTTTTCACTTTTCACTTGTAAAGGAATTATTTCAGAGCACTTGAGATTACAATTAATTCTATGAGTACACCAATCCAACATTAAAAATATTAAAACTTTTACTTATAGAATTTCAAAATTTTAAGTTTTATCTTAGACCTCTCCAAATGTTATGTTTATAGTTAGTAAACCTCAAATTATTTATTTTTAGTCTCTCGATATCTACTTTGCATTATCCAAATTGATTTGGTATGAATGTGAACAGACAGATCCTAAAATCGTTGACTAAAAGTTAAATGTAAACTGATAGATCCTAAAATTATTAACAAAAAGTTAAGTGCTTATTAGATATGACTAATCTAACACATAAAAGTACTTATTTAATTTCAAAAACTCTTTTTAAAACTTTTATTATTGTTTAGTTACATTCCAAGTGGAATTTTTAAGAATTAAATTAGCTATTTTTTCTCTGTTAATAAAAGCTCAAATTCAATGTTTTTAGAGCTAGAGATTGAAGGATTTTTTTAGTTGTCTAAAATGCACATTATTTATTTCACAGTTTCATTTCATTCCTTTTATAACATGATTTTAAAATTTTTTATTAAAATAATTTTACTATTTTTAATAATTTTTTCTTTTTTTAAAACTCTACTTATAAAAATTTTACTCGTAAAAACTCTACTAAAATAAATTCTATTTAAAAAATTATATCAAACAAGACCTAAGACTAGATCAACAACTCTTGTCTTTAGTACCGGTTATATAATACCAATTCAAGCAAATTAAATATTCTAATTAAGAATTGACCCAAATAATTAAAAAAATTAATTTACTTGGTCAACTTTTCTCTCTAAAAAGATTTTTACTTCTATCCGTTGTTAAACGACACTGAATTTGTCAGCATAACATTCTGATTCTTCAAATTGAAACAAATTAAAGATCGAACTATATTGTCCAAAATTGGTTGGTTTCTCAGAAACAACTCACCAGCCACTATGAATCAAAAGCTTATCAGCAAGCTTCCTGTTACTTTATACACAAAAGAATAAGGAACGATTAGAGTTGACAATTCAATTTGTGACACAATAATCGACCAAACGCGAATACAGTGCGAGGGTGACATATAATTGCAAATTGCGTCAGACTCGTATCAATTTTGCTGGTAGGCGAACATGTTTATAGCACCAATAAATGAAAACATTGTGCTAGTTTCTCAAAATTTTAGGTTTTAAATCATCGAAGGTAAGTGGTAGCATTTTGCATCATCTCCGATAGAAATCAAAGTAGACCTTGTTGGCCCTCAGAAAAAGAGAAAGAACAGAGACTTTACGGTACACCACTAAGCCGCGTTAGATGTTGGAAGCACTTAAGAATGTCCATGTTACGCCCCCTGCTAAGAGTTTTTTTATACCCTCGAGCTGAGTATTACGTTGACACCTACTTGACTTTAATACAAAGTGTAAGATTCCCATACCAAATCAAAATCAATGGGGAGAAAAAATTTGGCAAATGATACATATGCATCATCTCAGCATCTTCATCCTTTAACCTTCCTATTTTCCAATTTTGTCGTCCAATCCAGAAACTGAACTTTAGTAAACACCAACCAATTTCGTCATCCCAGGTTCCATTAGAACCTAGTATATACTCAACTCCTCAAAATCAAACATGTCTTTAGATCACCTGGTAGAGTCTATAAACATGCACATATGAACAGTGCCAAAAAAAAATATCGCATAGAACCATAGGACTTGACATGCATTTATAGTATAAAGCAGGTTTCCCGCGTTCAGCCGAATATGAAAAACCCTGAAAATCAAGAAGTTGACAAAAACCTACATCTAGCAGTCATAACTACATGTGGGCTCAATATGCCATCACAGGAAGTGATCATAAGCTACAACTGTTCCACCAGCAAGCGAAATGCATTTTCATACTCTATATTCATAGAAAGATGAAGAAAGCATGGCAAAGTCATTATTGACACATCAAACATCTCTAGCTAAACCAGACAAATCGACATGTCCTGGGTCAGACATTTTTGGTTTAGGTAAGGCTTCAACCTCAGGACCTTCAATGGGCACACCGCGCCTGCTTGACGCTGAGGATGAAGATTGCCCATTATACCTGAAGGCATCGAAGATGCCATTCCTCATCTCTTCAGCTGCTTCAAAGAATCGGTTGATCCCACCAAGAAAATCCTGTTCAATTTTCTCCAGATCACTGCGTAGTCCGGGGAAGTTGAATGGGGCATCAAATGATTCCACAGCATGAGACCCTTTCACTACCTGCTCTGTGACATCCTCTTCGGTGTACTCATTGTCAGATTTCAAAACTTCCACAGGCCTAATTAAAACCCAAAGAATTTCATTAAAAAAAAGGAGAAAAACCATATAACATAAAGGTGAGTCAAAATAAATTGCCTAGTACTAGTACAGACACTACCACACAACCTTTTTTATTGGCCTAGAAGTAATGTCTCAATAGTCTATTACATGGACATCCACCAATTTTCTAACCTCATGTACTTCTCTGATCTGGTGTCCCCTCTTTCAAGAGACTATTCCCTCTCAACATTCCAAATTCATTTACTAGATTCTTGTCAGCATGCTGCAGAACCTAGTATTTTGTACCATAAATCATTTAATTTCCTAGACACCCCATCTTGTGAATGGCACCATCACCTTATCTAAGCACTCCATAATTAGTTTGCTTGAAAACAAGAAATATAACTGCATCAAAAACTCATTTTTTACCAAGAAAATTCTGGGACAAATACACAATCAAAATGATAATTTCATGCATAAAAGTAGCAAGATTGTCTATAAACAAATAAACATTTCACATTTGAATCTACTTCCACCTGCTCCCACAAAGCACAGGCACAGACGAAACAGCATTAGTCTTCAGAGCACATCCTTAGCATCTCATACTAAAGATGTGCCAATAAACACATCGTTGTGGTGGTTACTACTACAGATTTTTAATTTTTTTTTCCTTTTTATAAACAATAACACTACTGCTGGGCATTTTAATCTACAACCGCTATGAAATTGAATCACTAGATATGAGATATAACATTTTACGTCCATAGTTGAGCAGAAAAATTAGACTAATTTCCAAGCAAACACAGAGAGTTTACCATGTATGTAGCTACTATGGCCACAAAACTAAGCAGTGGCAACCAATACCTTTGGTGAAATACCAGATATCGCAAATACTAATCTATAATGTAATCCTTGAACCTTGCGTACTTCCTCAAAAACCTAAAATCTAATTTTTCATGGCATATATTTAACACCAAATGCTAAAGTTTAATCCAAGAACCTTTTCTTCATCAATATTGCAAAATTTCCATTCATAACTCCAACATTTAAGTACATTCAAAACATGAAACGCCATCCCAATTAGAAACCAAAAAAAAAAAAAAAAATACCGCATCCGTAATCTCAAATTATTTCTATTAAAACTCAATTTTCCTCCAGTTTCTCGGCAGTCAAACAGACTATTTCAGTTAAAAAAATAAAAATAAAAATAATACGAGAAAAAAATAAAATTTTTACCTTCCGATGCAATCCCTGAGAACCTCCTCGGTTTTCTCGCACTTTCTAATGAACTTTCCGGGCTCCACTTCTTCGGTCTTGCACTGCGACCTCACGACCTTCCTCGTGGAGCATCGGTCGCCGATGGATGGGGAATTAGGGTTTTCAGAGCTGTTGAATTCGTCTGGCTCGTCGTCTCTCCACACCCAGCCCATGATTTGCGATTACAGTAATCAAACTATTAAGCTATTTCCCGCACAATCCAGATGACCGATTCTTCTTCTTCTCCTCCTTTCTATTTTTTTATTTTTAATGTGTGGCTTTTAAATTTGTTAATTGTTTGGGCATCACGTTTCCCTGGTGTTTATAAAGGACGAGTAAAAATGAGAATGATACCTGTGGGTGCATGGTGTCTCGTGGATGTGATTACATGTGCTGTCTTGGGTAATTTGAACACGTGGCAGCTTAGGGCGGTGGTGTTTATTCGGGATTACACTGTCTAAAACGCAAGCCCTCTCATTAAGCATCAATAATACTCCATATACCGAGAGTTTAAAATAGGGAAAAATAGACGGAATTATTGCCGTTATCGAATTAAAGTATTTAATAAATATTATTATTGTTTATTATAGTTTAGAAGTTAAATTTTATTTTATATTTATATAATAAAAAATTTATAATATTTTTATTATTTTATTAAAATTATTAGTTTATATATATATATATATTGAAAATATTATAATCACGAATCCCTAATTATATTAAAATTCGAAATAAGTTAACAGACCAAAAAAAATACATATTTTAATATATTATATTTTAATTTATAATGTATTAAAATATATTTTTTTTATTTCACCCCAAATTTTAATATAGTCACGAATCTCCAATTACAAAGCCACTCTTTATTATAGCCATAATTTTTTATTTATCTTTTTTTATTGTTTTACAATAGTTTTGATTTATAAGGAGCTAAACCTTCATTCTAAAAGGACTTTAAAAATAAAAATTATATTTGGATGATAAAACTAATCATGATTTTGCAAAAGGATTTATGTAATACATTTTAACAAAAAAATATGTAATATTTTAGAGTAATTTTTAAACTTTAGTAGTGATATTTAGTAGTAATTTTAAATAAGAGATATTTTGAGTCTCCTTTGTCATTCATGGATGTTGATACTTTTCAATATACATTACCCTCTGTGTTTTCTTTAATTTCAAGATAAATTCCACCAGATTATGTATTATAAAGTTTTATTTTTTATAATTTATGTGCTCTATTTTAAGTTTATTAATTTTTGGGATATTATCATTTTACTTTTAAATTTTTACTGATATATTATGTCAATACTAAGATTTGTCGAAAAATACATTTTATTACTAAAGTTTTACAGCATTATCAATTCACTACCATTTCGTTAACAACGTTAAAAATTTACTGATGTCATGAGGGTATTAAAGATATTTTCAACTGTAAAAGTAAAATTATTTGTTAATTTGATAAATAAATTATTATTTTATTATCAAATTTTTAAGAGAATTATTATTTTACTACTGAATTTTTAAGAGAATTATCATTTTACTACAAAACTCTTGGAGGTAAAATTGACTTTTAACTTAATTTTCGTTAAACATTAACTTTTTTTTAATGAAATAATAATGAATTGATAACGGCATAAAATTTTAATAATAAAATATAATTTTTTAATAAATTTTAATACTGATATATCATACCAATCAAATTTTAATAGTAAATTGATAATTTTCCTTTTTAACTTTTTGTAAAATATGCTGTAAATAGACTAATCGGAGCGCGGCATCAAACTGTTACTCGCGGACGATTTAGGCCTTTGAAATCAGTAACGTTGAAGTTGAATAACAATGAGGAACTTAACGAGATTCCAATCTCTGTGTTCAAATTCAGTCCATAAACTTCCTCAATCCCATCTCTATAAACTTCAAATTTCTCGTCACTCAAGTTCTTCCAAATCATCCAAATCACCCCAGTTCAATAATCCCGAAAAACTCCAAACAAATACATATGCTTCACTCTTCAACGAGATTACTGAATTTCTAGGCGCTGACAATGTAACCACTGAGGAAAACTCATCTGGGTTTTCAGTATCCAAAAGAACCCCCTTGGAATTAAATGAGGTCAGTGATCGCTTTGGTTCTAGTACACATACTGTTTGTGAAAATGCCGAAGAGGAGAATTTGTCGGTTTTAGAAGATACACGAGTGGGGAATTTAGGCGGAATCGATGTTAGTCCAATAGTTCACGAGATTACAGAGATTGTCCGAGCGGTAAATGATGTTGTTTCAATGGAGGAAAGATTAGAGAATTTGAGTTTTCGGTTTGAACCTGAGGTTGTTGATAAGGTATTGAAAAGATGCTTTAAAGTGCCACATTTGGCCTTAAGGTTTTTTAATTGGGCGAAGTTAAGAGAAGGGTTTTGTCATACAACTGAGACTTATAATACCATGTTGACCATTGCTGGGGAAGCAAAAGAGTTGGAGCTGTTGGAGGAATTGGAGAGGGAAATGGAGATAAACTCATGTGAGAAGAATATCAAGACTTGGACAATTCTTGTATCGCTGTATGGAAAGGCGAAGTTGATAGGTAAAGCCTTGTTGGTTTTTGAGAAGATGAGGAAATGTGGCTTTGAACCAGATGCAGTGGCTTACAAAGTGCTGGTACGATCTCTTTGTAATGCTGGAAAAGGTGACATTGCGCTGGAATTTTATAAAGAGATGGCCCAGAAGGAGATGGTGCTTGGCTTGAGTTTGTACAAGATTGTAATGAATTGTGCTGCAAAATTAGGAGATGTTGATGCAGTTCTCTCTATTGCAGATGATATGGTAAGGATCTCTCAGATTCCAGAGCGTGATGCTTACGGTTGTGTGCTGAAGAGTTTTTGCGTTTCTATGAGAATTAGGGAGGCTCTAGAATTCATTCGAAACCTCAAGAGTAAAGAGATCTCAATGGACCGTGACCATTTTGAGACTTTGGTGAAAGGCCTGTGTATTGCTGGTAGGATTTCTGATGCTTTGGAGATTGTCGACATTATGATGAGAAGAAATTTGGTTGATGGGAAGATTTATGGGATTATTATCAGTGGGTACTTGAGGAAAAATGATCTTTCCAAAGCTCTTGTTCAGTTTGAAAGAATGAAAGAATCTGGATATTTGCCTATGGCTTCTACCTATACTGAGCTAATGCAACATCTCTTCAAGTTAAATGAGTATAAAAAAGGATGCGAGCTATACAATGAGATGCTGAAAAGAGGAATCCAGCCAGACAGTGTGGCCGTCACTGCAATGGTTGCAGGACATGTTCGCCAAGACAATCTATCTGAAGCGTGGAAGGTGTTCAAATGTATGGAGGATAAGGGCATCAGGCCCACTTGGAAATCCTACTCTGTATTTATCAAGGAGCTTTGTAGAGTTTCAAGGACAAATGAAATTTTCAAGGTTTTAAACAACATGCAGGCTTCCAAAATAGTCATTGGAGATGAAATATTCCATTGGGTTATATCTTGTATGGAGAAAAAGGGAGAAATGGAGAGTGTTGAAAAAGTAAAGTGGATGCAAGGTATCTGTAAGCATCATCCTCAAGAAGGTGAGGCATCTAGTAATGATGCATCCAGGGGACAAGGGCCCCATGTGGAGTTTGACCATAATGAAACGGAGCCAAAGACTACAGTTTCTCACTTGGTGGAGCCACTTACAAAGCCTTACTGTGAGCAGGATTTGCATGAAATTTGTAGGATGTTATCATCCTCAACAGACTGGTACCACATCCAAGAATCTCTAGAGAAGTGCACTGTCCAGTTCACACCAGAACTTGTTCTGGAGATTTTGCATAACAGTAAAATGCATGGTAGTGCAGCTTTACATTTTTTCTCATGGGTTGGTAAACAAGCTGATTATAGCCATAGTACAGCAACTTACAACATGGCAATCAAAATTGCGGGACGTGGGAAAGATTTCAAGCACATGCGAAACCTCTTTTATGAAATGAGAAGAAATGGTTACTTAATTACACCAGATACATGGACAATCATGATGATGCAATATGGTCGGGCAGGCCTAACAGAGATGGCTATGAGGGTTTTCGAAGATATGAAAGCTAATGGTTGTAATCCATCTGGTAGTACCTACAAGTATTTAATCATATCTCTTTCTGGGAGAAAAGGCAGGAAGGTAGATCATGCCGTAAAAATATTCCAGGAAATGGTAAATGCAGGGCATATCCCTGATAAGGAGCTGGTTGAAACTTATCTTGATTGTTTATGTGAAGTTAGTATGCTGCAAGAAGCTAAAAGCTGCATGGATGCATTACGGAAAGTCGGTTTCACAGTTCCACTAAGTTACTCCTTGTACATTAGAGCTCTTTGTCGAGCAGGGAAGTTGGAAGAAGCTTTAACCTTGCTCGACGAAGTTAAAGAAGAGCGATCTAAGCTGGATGAGTTTGTTTTCGGAAGCCTTATTCATGGATTGGTGCAAAGAGGACAAATAGAAGAGGCATTGGCTAAGGTGGAAACAATGAAGCAGGCTGGAATTTATCCTACTGTCCATGTTTATACATCCTTTGTAGTACATTTCTTTAGAGAGAAGCAAGTAGGAAGAGCTTTAGAAATTTTTGGAAGAATGCGGCAAGAGGGTTGTGAGCCGACTGTTGTTACTTACACTGCCTTGATTCAAGGTTTTGTGAACTTAGGCAAGGTTGCTGAAGCTTGGGATGTCTTTTACCGGATGAAAATTAAAGGACCTTTTCCAGATTTTAGGACTTATTCGATGTTCATTGGTTGTCTTTGTAAGGTAGGTAAATCTGAAGAAGCTTTGCAGCTTCTATCTGAAATGACTGAAAGTGGGATTGTTCCTAGTAATATTAATTTTCGAACAATCTTTTTTGGGCTTAATAGAGAAGGTAAGCGAGATTTAGCTCGTTCTGTAATACAGAAAAAGTCTACTCTAATAAGTAGTCGCAAGTTCTTAACATGATCTTTAATTATTTTGAAATATCTTCTTCATTTCTCCTGCTTGAATGATTTTGATTTCTTGTTGTTGCTACTATTCAGACAATTTATGTCAAATTGCCAAGCGCCCATTTGCAGTTATCCTGTCGGCATGCAAATCAAGATTCTCGGGTGGGTGTTAAATACTCGAAAGCACTTAACAGTCAATTAGGTTCCCAACAAATTATTGTTACCGTTTCTGCTTCATTGGCTTTAAAAATCGAATATTCAAACTAGAAGCATTTCCTTTATAAGTTGCTGAGTAAAACAGTGAAAATGAGAGACCATCATCTTCCCTACTATCAATATGCCCAAAGATATTAGTTCGAACACCTCTTCTTACAGAGTTACAGGAACTTGCCTTATTTGTCCGGATTATTTGGTAAATTGAATTGTAACATCCAATATTATTAGATACCAAAGAATTTCCAAGAGTGATCTGTGTAATTCGGCATGTGTCCAAACCGGTCATGAAAAGGAAATCCTGAAAACAAAGGTGACAAACCTATGCAAAAATTTAAATAAGTGGCTTTATTCTACAGATTAAATAAGTAAAGCATCACAGAATTCTTCTTGTTCACATGATAGCTAACTGACAGTCCCAACTGCACCTTAAATCACGTTCTACCTGAAAAATAATTTAAAAAAAACAGAGAGGGATTGGTTAATTCTCTTCAAATTTGTCATAAAGAAACCAGATGCATAGCAAGTCTAAAAGAAATACGCTTCATGTATAAGTCCTTGAAATCTAGAACTTAATGCATTGATGTAACAACTGCCCATATCCAATATGGAACAAGTTTTGCCGAATAAGATGAAATATAAATACTCACATCCCATGTGAAGTCATCTGCATCTGAATCCTGAAGTTAACTGCTGTTGACTCCACAAGGACATGCACACCATGACAGCGCACATGAGCACTAAATCACCATTATATTAGTTAGAAAATGGCTGGGACTGAAGTTATGTTTTTTATTATTTCTAAATCACTCTATACTTGATTTACAAATGGTTTAGTAATAACAAACAAGATTGATACTTGGCAATTTTTCAGGCCAAATTCTTATTCATAGAACACTGCAACCTAGTTTTTAATGTGTCACATTAATCCCTAGATAGCACCTTCTCCCTTCCTAAATAATTCTGCAAATCATACCTCCCTGAATCAAGAACTGGCAGTTGAATCTTGGAAGGAGTACCTGCATTAAAGCTTCTTTGCAATTTCTTCATTTACACGATGATAGTAAGTCATTCTCCGAATACAAACCCTGGCTTCATCAAAATTCCAGTTTTGGTACGCATCGGCGAAGGAGTTACCCCAATGGATCAATTTCTCTTGCATCTAAATAACAGGAAGGAAAATTTTTATTTTAGAATGGGTTTCATAAAATGAGCCGGTCTGCAAATTTCTGTTGAAGTAACACTCAAATTAAGACTGTAAACATCAAGCTTTTCCCATACAACCAAGCAAAAATTCAGACCATGGAATGGTTCCACACAAAAATTTGTATATATCAAGTATCATTTGGCTAAATAATTAACACTCCCATTCAAGATGCCAGCCGTTGTTGTCTAGTTGCTCTACCATCACAAAACAATTCCATGGATCAAGAGCTCTACATACCTGAGACTGAATCTCCTTTAAAGTTTGTGAATCAGCTGCATCTTCTACAGCTTCCCTGATCTCCATAATCTGTAAATCAATTTCGGGCACCAACATTACTTCCAAAAAGAAAAGAAAAAGCATTATACTTCAATCCTGGCTAGAAGCAGAGTTTCAGCAATACAACAGGTTGTGCAGCCAAACACACCTCTTCCTGACCAGCATTTCAGATTCATCCGTACAATAACAACTAGTTACAAGAAGGAAAAAAACGGTCGTACTTTTTGTATATAAGTACGAGAAAAATAGACTTCCCATCTTTTAAGGACTCTTGTGAATGACCTTCTAACAGGGAAAATGGGAAAAATAAGTTGTTCTTAAGGAACTCCAGTTTGAGCTGCTTTTTTCATACTCAAAAAGAACTCCAGTTCAGTTTTTAAAAAATCAAAGCTATAGTTTACATCTGATAAGGCTCCCCTAAATTACCTCCATCAGCAACTCTGGTTCAGAAACTGTCTCTTCTTCATTAACTTCTACTCCTTCAAGTCTCAGCTGTAAAAGGAAATGGAAAAGTTTTAATTTCATAAACCAAATAGGAAACTGGAAACAAATATAAGGAGAGATATAATGAAAAGCATAATGAAGTGGTCTCCTTTTCACAAGCACCAAATTGGTGTTTTTAAATTACGAGGACAATTGACTAGATAAACAATAGCTATAAGCTTCTTATCAACCATATGTCAAACTGAAGTCACAATTACTGTTCTAGTCATATAAAAGTACATTACATTTTACATCTTCAATTAAAATGCCCTCATTTTCAGCCATTTTCAATAGCAATACCAAATACAAGTTACTTTTAGAAACACCAATACAGTTAAGTTACAAAAATAAGCATTTGAAATAGCTACAAACAACAAGAATTTCTGTGACCCAAAGTAAATAAGTATATAGTTGAGGCTTGGCAATATACATAAAAATATTTTATCCATAGAGTTCTTACAATGTATATTGCCCGTGCCAATGGGTTGGTAAGTGTGCGATACGCTTCAATCACTCGACCAGATTGTTCAGCAGCATACTCTCTCTCTTTCTAACATAAACCAAAGAATCATTAACACAACCAAAATCATAACAAAAGAAACAATAAATCATCTGCTTTCTAAGAATTTAACAAGATTAAATCAAACCTCAGATTTCGAATGAACTAGATCAGGATGAATCTTTTTCTGCCAGTCCTTGTATTTTCCCTCTAGCTTCTCATTCCCAATTCCATACTTCTTCTCTCTGTTGTACATCAACCAAAAGAGTACTAAAATAAACAATAAAACATGGATTTCAAAAACCGACAATTTTAGTGATCAATTCATTCAACATTCATCGGTACGGGAACCAAAACAGTCAAATTTTCTGTTGCTAGCTCCAATTTATTGTTGATTCTAGAAACTAACTTTTGACATTCAGGCTTCTAAAGATAATGTTTTGAAATGTAAATTTCGACTTTTTTTTTTCTTTTTTACTTTCCTCTATTTTCCCAAGCTTTCTCCGGAAACAAACGAGGAATAATTTAAAATAAAATGAAACACTAAACCTGAAATAGAAAGACTTACAATCCAAAGATTTGAAAGTAATCCACAGAATGATCAACAGGCTGAACACTTCGACATGACTCGCAAAATAAAAAAGGTGCCGCTTTAGGCGCTTCATTACAGTTCCAACACGTGGCATTGCTAGCTTTCTCCGCAGATTCCGAACAGAAGCTTCTCCCGGAAAATTTCAAATTTTCGAAATAATAACAGAGTCCGCGGTATAAACTTGGATTTTGGATACGAGAAGACGACGTGCAATCGAGAAAGTAAAGTTGTCTGGCAAAATTGTAATTATTATTAGAAAGCTTGGAACGAGAAGTTGAAGGCAAGGCTCTGTGTACAACTTGGCAGAAAGGTTTCCATAGCTTCTTTGCTCTGTTCATTTTTTCGCTTTTCGCGAAGGATTCGGAAAGTTCAAATAAAACGGCAGCGTTTCTATCGCGAAAGAGGTTTAACCGCTAAAGTAAATGCCCGGGGAAGAAATCTGTCGAATTTAGTATGAAAAATAAAAGGAGTTAAAATAATGTTTGGGTCTCTGACATTTAACAAAATCACGAATAAATACATAATTTTTATATTCCCTTTTACGGGTACTTTTCAAAGATTTAATTGGGGGTGTTAAGAATCCAATTTGATCGCTCAATCCATTTGATCTGTATAATTTCAATCGTGAATTGATAGATTATATTAGATTGAAAATTTAAAAATCTGCAGTCAGTGGATTGGATATGGATTTATTTATGTAAATCCGTAAAAATCCGTGAATCCGTAAAAAAATAATAAAAAAAATTATTTAATAAAAAAATTAAACATGTAAATATGACATTATACTTAATAAATAAATAAGTAAAATATAGTTACATTAACGTCATATTATGTCTTATCTGATAATAATATAAAATAAAAATAATTAAATAAAAAATATAACTACCTAAGATTATAATTTTCATGTACTGATCTAAACAAATGAGATTTTTTTTCTTTTTAGTGTGTTATATTTTGAAACTTTGAATGTATTTTTTAGCTTTATTTAAATAATTAATTCATTTAAATCTTATTTAATTTTGAATTAGATAGGTAGTAAAATAATTTTTATATTAATTTTTTTATTTAGTTAGTTAGTGGATAGGACATGATTAAAAATTTTTAACCTACAAACCAGTCCACAACATGGTGGATTGGATATGCATTGGGTCAAATTTACATCCGATTTACAAACGTGTAGATTGAATTTGGATTGAATTTTACCAATCCGTGGATTGGAATATATTAAAAATTTATTATCCGTAAAATCATAAATCGGATATAAATTAATTTTCAATTCGCAAAATCCAATCTGCGAACACTCCTAAATTTAATCGATAAAGTCAATAATCATGCTTGGTAGAGGGTTGACTTGTAATTCTATGAAATTTTTTTAGTCATGGTTCTTACGCTATTAATTTAGACTTACTTATATCAGCTACATTAGCTATCAACTTAGGTTGTATAAAAGAATTTAAAGTAGTTTGTGGTTGTATTATTATTAATATTGCAATATAAAACATAAATAACCAAGAAGCCTACAAGTTGAGTCCAACTAAAAATGCTACTTGTGAGATGTAAATTTGGTAATCTGGTGCATTTATTAACCATATCATATTCGTATCACATTTATTAATCGTAAACATGACAACAATTTTGTAAGCAGAAACATCTTTTGTATAGAGATTTTTTTCCCCTTGTTCTTACATCCTTAGCAAAAGGATAATGAATTATAAAGGTAAATGCATGTTTGGTTAGAAGAAATGAAAGGAGAGTAATGGAGTGAAAACGAGAGCGGATGAGAGAAAATCATAAAATCATCAATTCTTCCCTTATTTCTTTCTTCTTTCCTCCTTTCCTATTCTCTCCTCTCCTTTCATTTATTGAAACCAAACACGCCATTACTATATATATTTTGCCCAAAAGGAGAGAGAGAAAAAAAAAAGAAAAAGAAAAGGCAAACAAACAAACAAACAAACCAAAAGCATCTGGAAATCCTAAACGGTTTATTTTTGTGTGTGATGCGCAAATTCACTCTCTGGTGTCATCTACTATAGCCGAAAACGGAAATCCACTTCCTATGGGTATCAGTTAAGCAGAGTTGATGAAGAAGCAACAGAGCAATTGCTTCTTTTGCCGGCTCAACTTCCTCCTTCCATCTGTTGAAGTATTGTCATGGAACTCCTTTGCCTCGGCAATTTTTTGCTTGCTATCATGCACACTCTGGTCCAAAATTGGTATTTCAGTCATCCCATTCCGGGAAGAATGGACAGCAACCTGGTTGGTCTCATCAGGATTCGAAAGATCATCTTCCAGTGACGCTGGTGCTATCTTGTTGTGGTTGCCATCTCTCAAGTAAGAATTTGACCCTGAACGCCTGCTCAACAGGAACAAATCACCGCTGTGAACTCAAAGTAGTTACTCTCAATTTTGTATACTTGTTAAATTGATATGGAAGAATATATGAAAGTGAATTAAATGAGAAAAACATTGAAGACGTTATGACTTAGATCTCAAATACTGGGGGACATGTATTTGAGGTACCTGCTGTCTTGAATTCCGATGCTTTTCCTGGATTCCTGAAGATTGTTATCTGTGATTTCCTTTTGGGATAACTCAACATCTGTGATTTCCTTTTTGCATACCTCAACATCTGGATGGACTCTGTTTTCGGAAGAAGTCGACTCTTTTACAACACTCACGTCCACTTTTGTAGTCTTTTCAATGGTAAGGTCAAAGAAAGACTTACTTTGGCTATTAAATCCATATTCTCGAACCATAGAAATGGCCGTCTCTAATGTTTCCAGAGCTTGTTCCACACCAGGACTGATAGAAATTTTTTTTCTCATGTTCACATGACTTTTATCTGGAATTTCATCATTTAAATGTCGAGACATATCCTTGTCATTCTCGTCTGAGCATATGCTTCCCCCAATCTCTTCTTCCTCAATTTCACCTACAACGTTTATGCCTGCAACTTGTGTGTCATTTTGCAAAGACTCACTGTTGCAGTATTTTGGAACATCATCGGTTAAAGATTGATGTATGCTGTTATTATCCTTCTCCACCAGCGTGGTTTCCCCATTCTCTTCTTCCTCAATTTCACTGACTACATTTATGTCTGTAACCTGCGCATTGTTTTCTGAAGAGTCACCATCATGAGTAACATTATATAGCATCTGCTCCATCTTGTTTGGGCCATACTCCACAGCTTCAGTGAAATGTTCCTCGGGCAGAATACATGCACCATTTTTAAGTTCTTCGGCTTTCATGGGCTCCTCAGATTCTTCGGTAGAATAAAGAGCTTCACGTATGCGAACATATAGTGGTTCCTCCAAGGATTTGCGGTAATCTTCATTGTAAGAAGATACAGAAACCACTGCCTGAAACAATATTGAAGAGCTCATTAGTTGGTCTCATGGGTAGCACAGCAGATAAACGTGCTGATAATTTAAACCATATAGTTGAGTGGAATACATCACAGATGAAATTGTATAACCTTTTGATAGAGTTTGAAACCATTGCCGATGAGCTGTCTTGAAATAAAGTTTATGAGGGATGGGGGGACAAAGTCAAGCTTGATGTCCATATTTGCTATTGTCCTACAAAATATGGAAGTGTTCATGACTTTGGAACAGAGGAGCACAAAAACAGAATGTAATTGTCCACTTACCCACTATTTTGTATTCTTATACAACACTTTCTATTGGCAATAACAAGCATTCTAACTGATTAAATTTTATCTTTTCTTAGTTTTCCACATAGAGAAGGAACATGATTTGCCTTTATTCTAACCAATTAAATGTCTAAACAATGACTGCAAAGAATAAGTATTCAACTGCACAATACACGGACAGGAATGTTCATTTGGGAGTTCGATTTGTAGCTTCCGTATATACAGCAGTCTTCCATCCTGGGTGTCTGTGCGTGGACTTGAACTTGGCTTTTAGCAAATACAGCATTGTATTGCATTGCTCAGAGCCAAGTTCAAATCCACATATGACATCAAGCAGTGCCAAGTTTGGTTTTCATGTGGCCTTGACCATGCCTTTTGGTTCTTTTCTTCCTTTGATGCTCACGATGTGTTCCAACCAGTTTTAGAGGCAATATATGGGATGCGGCCAATTATCTAAAACTCACCTAAAGTAACTTCTTTCCTCAGTCACCTTTTGTAAAGCAAAGCCTCCCACCAAATCAATCCTTACCACATCTTTTGCTTCAGGAATTCCATCACTGGTGAATCCATGAGTACTTTTATCAATGCTCTTCAAATCAGAGATCTGAAAGCGAAAGTAAAGTGAGATTCATCTCATGTAGGCATTGCGCGACAATGGGTAGATTTGAGTATGCATTGGTCAAAACAAAATTGTAACTCAGATGAAAATGATTTCTATGATATACAATACATACTGAATTTATCAAAACAACCACGAGACCGTCTTGAAAATAGTCAAACGAAAAGTAGTGGACGAGACCCTCCCTACAAGACAGTGGCCATGGAACCTTCACCCTTTCTTCCAAAAACATACCTAAGTATCAGCATACTAAAGTTGCTGAAATCAGATTAAAAGTAGTTCAAACAACCATCGCAGTTTTATCGTGGACAAACCTCACTAAAGATATCTGTTCACCAACTTGTATCTTTTTCAAACAGTTGCTGGTAATGATTTTGAAATGTGGAAAGATATATTGAGGCCACCTGGGAAGAAGTAAAGAAATTATGAAATTGGTACTATCCATATACTTCTTCCATATTTTGATATACTACACATTCACTGCAACAATTCTCACCATTTTTGGTACAATGCAGATTCCCAAGACACGCATAAACCTGCAGCAATGTATTGAACTTAGACACATCTTTCAATAAGACAATACTTCTCAATTATAATCATAAGTAATATCTAAAAGAGTTATTTGCCAATTTTTCCTCAGCAGAAGCAATTTCAAAATTGTAAGATTATTTTCAGCAAACTTACAAACGTCTAGGGGTGCTTCTACATAGCCTTCAACAAGCAATGAATGAAAGGGTGTGCCATGTGGTCCTTCACGATACATAACACGAAACTCTTCAGTATCTTGTTTCAACTGTCAAACAAAGTAGGCTTCAATTTTGTCAATATATAGATTTCATTTGGTAAATAGTCATTAGTTGATGCATTGATCAATCTTTGCTTAAACAAAACAAAAAATTTAATGAAATCATACATTTCACTAAAACTATCACGATTTGAGAACTTCAGAGTATTAGAAAGCTGAAAGCAGTTCAACTAAGTGTTTGAATAGTTTTCTTAATCCAAAATCTTGAAAAAGGGAACATGAACAACTATGTTCCTTGGACACATAAGTGCCAATCCCAAACATAAGTTCGTGAGCCATGATTTCTCTCTTTTCTGACAGAAAGTGTTTTGTATAAGAAGCTTCACTAGAGAATACGGAAAACGGAAAAGATTCTACGTTTTACTGGGTCACCAAATTAGCTAAAAATAAATAGTAAATTTTTCGGCAGAGAGTGCGAGCATACTTTCCATTCGCCATGAGAAGCCTGGCTAGTTTTTGACACCTCATTATCCTTCACAGAAGCACTCCTCAACATGCCAAGAAAGCTGGAGATTTCTGCAGTCTTTCTTTCTACTACATTCTCGCTACACCCTGCACCAACCCAAAATACGAAATTAAAACTCTGAAAAAAATCTAGAAAGCAACTAACCTTGGCAGTAGTTAGCTTACATTAAGATAATGATTCAACAAAAGCATACATCTGAGAATTTTGAAGGACTGACCTTCATTTCCATCTAATGAAGAATGTATGAGTTGATTTTTTACCAACTTTTTAAGGGTTTCCTCATTTGTCAATTCTGGGGATGCCAACGTCTTGTCAAGCCTCTCCCTGTACCGAGCAATGTTTCGCTTCTTTTCCATGTTAGCACCCCAAGAAAGCCAGAAAGAGTCTCTCTGCAAAAGCCTCAGCCAGAAAGATCAAATTGCATGGCTTAAGTCCATTTAATCCCCTGAAATCTGAACATAACAAATATTAACATTTTGTGACAAAAGGAAAACAAAAACTAAGCATGAATAATAACAGCCTTAGAAAATGGTTGTCCTCATGACTAAAATATACAAAGGCACAAATATTTCATGCTTAAAAACTAAAAATATGGAACATTTATCCTTAGAAATAAACCATGTAATTACTACCTTTCCAGAAATAGCACCAAAGCAAATGAATAATAACTACCATGGAAAACTGTTTCTCTTAATTTAGACAAGTTAATTTACCCCCAAAAAAAAAAAAAATCTTTTAAGATTCTGTCCTCGCCTGACTCAGCTTTTGCAGCATATAAACAATTATCGTTTGAAAGTTCATTATCTAACACTCTTCCACCAAACCTCTCAAAAATTACACCACTCTCCTGAACATATAACACCCATCAAAATCCAAATCTCAGAGTACAAACAATTACAGAGCGCTCAAACTATCAATTATCAAAGAACTCCATAGCATGTATTAACCTTTCTATAAGCTCATAAAACACAAATAAATAAATAAATAGAGAACTTCACAACAAACATTAGCCTTTTTTAAGCGAATAAGCCGAGCAACGTTGCCCACGGGATCATTTCTATACATAATCATATAACGACTGAAACTAGAAGGACTAATCAAAACAACTTTTTACTGATGATGTCCATGGTTCTATTAGAAAGGTGCATGCAACCTATATGCACATATTATCAAAGAAAATGAAGAAAATTCAACTTACATGAAGCTGAAGCCTGAAGCTCAACAAAAGACTAGTAGGCTAGTACCCAGTTGGCCTTGTGAGATTATAAACACAACCCAGAATCAAAACACTGAAATTCTCAGTACCCAAATGCAGATCTCGGTAATTTTAACTAATTATAACGTGAAATCACGAAAAGCTAGAGGTGGTATCAATATTATCAGACCACCAACACCAAGACGGCTAGATCACGTGGACTTTGTCTAGGACTCAACGAATTCCAGACACAAGACAGAGTCGATGAATATTAAATAAAATAAAAAAATTAAAGCTTTCCCCGAATAAAGAGTTTCATATATTATATCTCCTGTTACATAAATACAAAAAATCGAATTTCTGTATGCCATTTTTGAAGAGTACACAATCACTAGCTACTTTTTAATGGGGTCCACAGGAGGATAGTCGTTGATTGCTGTTAAACAACGTGTGTAGTACGTAAGATTGTAATTTGCAAAGGCAGAGTTTTTTTTACTAAAAACTTTTAGGAAAAAAAAAAAAGATTGCAAGGTGGGCCGCGATACATCCGATTGACGATTTGGGATAATAGCATCTAGTACCCTGGAATTTTATATATTTTCTAAATGGCGGATAAAAATTTTATTATTATTAAAGAGATCCCAAACATGGAAACACCCTGTAATATTAAATTTTAACCATCAACATCAGCAAGTGCACGAGGAAACAATAAATAATATTTCATACCTTTCAATAAGAATTATGTAAATGTACTGAAATGGGATAAATTTCATTGTTATTTAAGTAGATTTTTTAAAACTACACTCAATAAATCTCTATGCTATATTATAATTGTATCAATTCCAAATCTTAATAGAATATACTGTTAATAAATTGTAACAAATTATTAAAAAATTAAGAATTATATAAAGAAATTACCCAAAAAAACCGTGATATCATTATTAAGTATTTCAAAAAAAAAAGTAGATCAATGAAAAATAGATGAAACTATGTTACTATTTCATAATATATAAAAGTTTAAGGAGCTAGGTGACAAAGTAAATATAGACTCGCTGCGTGAGAGTTCGTGAACAGAAGAGAAAGATGATTTGTACGGTATCTGCTTTTTGAAACAGAACACGTGGGCCTCTTGCTTCGATTGCTCCGTCAAGAGCATCGGTGATGACGCGTTTGTCTTAAGCATGCCTGATTCGCTCCCACGCGTCATTAAACGAGATCGCAACACGCGCTCGTGATGCCGGACTTTAATCCAATAACGAATGAAAAATTTCACCAAATCGGCTCAAATATTTCTTCTGCGCCGACTGAAAATTTTCTGTTTTCTGACCCCATCGGTTTGGGTAAATACGAGATTCAAAATTATATTAATGAGAATACGATTCTGAGACTGAGATTTTTGGTTGGGCTCCATTGCTTGTACCATCACTTATAAATTTATTAGTATTTGTACCATCACTTAAAAAACTCATTATTATTTGTAAAGTTTTTAATGTCAACCCGGCCAACCACGTTTTTTGCCACCGTCTCGTCATTGACCCTTTTTTTCAAAAAAAACAAGTTTTAAAAGTTGACATGAGTTTTGTTGTTGGAAATTTTTTTGCAGAGTAATATTAATTTTTTTTCTTTTATTATTGATTTTTTTTAAATTTGGTCAATAAAAAAACAATTATAATATATTTATTTATGTTTATTTCATTTTACTGACAGTTATGACACAGGGGGCCTAGAGCACGGTGGAGGACTGAAATTAAAGTCGGTAGCTAGCCGTACCTTTCCCGTATCAATTACAAAACCTGCTGCATGGCCGCCAATTTAATACAGCTACAGAAATTTTAATTTTATAAATAAACTCCGTTTGACACTAATAATTTTTATTTTATTTCCATTTTCCAATAGAAAACGTGAGTTATAGGAACACTGTTCACGAAAATTACCATGAAAAAAAGAAACTATAAACCATTATATTTTATAAAAATAAAAAAGCCACGACTAAATATATTGTCTAAAAGCAATGGCAATTTTCATCGGACTGATAAAATCTTCCATTCAAACCACTCCGTCGTAATTACGCTTTGACACATGACTTTAAGCCTAACCGACGAAAATTTCAAAAATTTCTTCTGTAAGATAACAAGTTGAATGGAGCCTAATCGGCCATGCCTTTGAATTGTACACCTCTTTACAGCTTCCGCTCTGACCGCGCCACGTATATACTGGTTTGGATGTTGGCCTGACAATCGCTTCTTTGCCGGGTTGCATTTAGGATCAAGATTGGATAAAGATATAATATTAAAATATTTAATAAATATTAATTATTTTATTTTAAAAAATTTATTGATATGATTTTTTATTTATATAATAAAAAATTTATTATATTTTTAATAATTTTATTAAAATTATTATTTAAAATTTATATTTATTATATATTATTAATTTATATTTCATAATTATAACTTTTTTTTACAACAAATGTAATTTAAAGTACAACACCTCAATTAAAAACAGAAAAGTGATTTGCATTTACAACCCTTTCTCTAATCATTTAAAATATATTTATTCTCGTTAATGTCAACGCCTAATACAACAGCTAGATGCAGAAAGTGATCGTTTTGTACCTGTAATTCCTCCTGCAATGCCATATCCATATACAATTTTCCAACTCCTGGACTCTCTCTTCCCTCGCTTCTAGTTCTCTGTAGGAAGCAGCAGCCTTCCTACAAATGGAAAATATATACGTAAATTATTACCACCCCAACAAAGGGGAAGCAAAATGGCCCCACCAATCAATATGAAGATATTTACACATTTGCAGCCATAAAAAGAAACTACAATCATTTTAATGAAGAAATACAATTACTTGGTTGACTTTTCAGAATGAATAGGTATCAACCCGGCAAAGCTTCAAAGTTCAAACTGCCACTCTAAGACAGACTTATAATTGTTGTCTGAGGGCAATTACTACAAAAAAATTGTCAAAAAAAGCCCATTTCTTCCATTAACGAAGCTAGCTGATCGAATTGTCACCGCATACATGCACAATCCTTACACGAACTTTATGTCACCAAAATTATCAAGGGAAACTGGTAGACGAAGCATGAACTAATAAGGTGCCTTTGCTCCACTCTTCCTAAGTCCTAGCTAATTTGATCCTCAGGCACGGCTTAGCTAAGTAGCACTTCGGATTTTATCCTCAGGGGCTACTTGTGTGTGGGGGACGGGGGGTTCAGAAACAAATTTGATGGAAGATCACAAAAAGAGGATCTTTATGCCATCAGGGTGTATGCATACTTGCGTGAAAGAGCATCACAACAAAATAAATGGCATTTCCTTTTCCCCTCACTCTTAATCTTAGGCTGCGATGGTGGTTTAAAGTATGCGTATTGAAAAAAAAAAATAGACGCATTTTTTTTAAAAAAAAAAATTCCCACTCGTACAAACCTGCTATGATATATAGTTTAAGCTGTAGGGTACGAACCTTTCAACTGAAACCTCCCTTCATATATATTATCATTGCAGGAAAAGGCCCACTATGCACAACCAAATGCAAGCAACTGAAGACACACTTTTTAATGATGAATACACAAACTTCGTATTTGATACCTTCATATTTTAATGATGAATACACCAATCAAATACCCAAAATAGCATAAGGTTCCTACTCTGTACGAGTTCTCAGTGCTTGATCTTACTCTTGGAACAACCCAACCCTAACTGTGGCCTGTGTTTATATATAGTGGGGGCAACAATTTTAATTAGCATTTAAAATTGGAAATACTCATAAAAAGTTGGACACAAGTTCAGGTTGTGGAAAATAATGTGATGAGGAATGTCGTCAGACGCAGGCTATGTTTTACGTCCAGATTGAAACTCTATCTCTTTTGCCTCTTCTCTGCATGGAATACAATAAGAAATGGATAAAAACAATCCAAAAATTCATTGAGACCTCAAATAAAATTCACAAGGATCTGCAAATTATTTAGGGTGTTCAAGCAAATTCTGGCTCAAGGGGGAAATGAAAAAGGAAAAAGCAAAAAAGATATAGTAAGAGAGACAAAGCACTGATAACACCAGACCACTAAATCCATTGAAAAACACTCCAGATTAACAAGGATTTACAAAAAAAGGCATTGCGATAATATTTATAAATCACGTAAATTCCAGCTCAGTATATACAATAAAAAAAATAAAGGGGGATATAATCACCACAGAAGAATAACAAAAAGTTTACTTTTAAAAAACCGCAAACAATCCATGTAGTGGAAAAGGAAATGCTCATATACACCATAAACAAAAAATATAGAAGGGATCATTTACATTGTTTTCGCTTTGCAGTTTCTGAAGGACATATCCTATATCTTGGATCTTCATCAGCATGAGTTCTTCTTGAGTGTACTTGTGTGCCTCACTCCTAAAAGAACATGAATACAACTGAGCAGTCTATCATGTTTTATAAAGGAGAAGAAAAAAAAATAACCAAAAGCAAAAGCAATGTGATAGTAAAGTTACTCTAGTCTATGCACTCCATCAACAGTTTTCGTTTTGATCAGTTTGAAGTAAAAATCATCTGGATTCCTAAACGCTGCCTTCTATTTGAGTCTCTGTACGTACAAGCAAACACAGGAAACAAACCTTAGCCATGCATAAGCACAAACAATTTTTGAGAGTCATTCGAAACATGACGGTACAGGAGTTGAAACAATAATGGTAGCCAGAGACATGTTGCCCGTCAAGTCTCCTCTTTCTTATGATATGCTTTAGCATGAACAACACAGCCCTCATGCCCTTCAAGAAGCCCAAAATTCCTCCCTGGATTGCCTAACACGGATCAAAGACATTCCATCACAAAAGGGTTTCCAAAATGAATTTCCAGAAGGAAAGGATTACAGAAGGAAAAAAAAATGGAGACACTCACGGTTGAGCACGTTATAGTTTATGTTTGTTCGCGTATGATAGTGTACAATGTCGCGCACGTTATAGAGCATAATACTGCACACGTTATGATGTATGATGCCGCACATAGTACGTTATGATTAGGTGACTTTTTGTTGTGAACCTTATAATCTCCCTATAATTATGATTTGGTCACACTTGACATTGCGCACTAGATCAATTCTTTATATTGATTTACTCTCATACCTCTTTTGTGTTGGACCTGTTGGTGCATTTTTGGAAAAGCCGATTTCAGTTTTTGTTTTCTGGAACCTTTGGACCAAGAAAATCATAAATGAACAAGGACCACGAGCACAAGACCTTGGCCGAAAGAAATAAGTAAAGAAATGAAAACACAGACAAGGGCTTTCACTTTCGCTACAGCGAATGTGGCAGCTAAGCTCATAATTCTTCTCGTTCCAAACCTGCAATATTTGTTCAGGCAAATATATCTCCAATCCTCTGTTTGTTTCTTGAGAAAATTTAGTGGAAATAGACCAAAAAAAAAAAAAATTTACCTCTTCCACTTTTATAGTTATTTCAGAGTCTGCGTTGTCAAATATTTTGTGTGAGAAATATGTTAGTGGTTATTATTTTACTAGGGTTTTAGAGAATGAAAAAAATGAACTTTGTCTTTGAGTCGTTTATTTTTCTATTGCATTAGAAAAATGTGTTAAAAAATGTACTTTTTTAATTTATTTTTAGATAAATATTGAATTTTTATGTCAGTTCTTCGTTGTCAAATGATGTGTCATGCATGGCACAATTTATTCATGTTCTTGTTAACCTGACTTTAAACTGAGGAACTAATTAAAATGAACACCATGTTTTTTTATGGAAAATGAATGTTGATTTGTGAATTTTGATTGAACATTTACTCTTCTTCTGTTTTTTTCTGTTTACTTTATTAACTAATTCGCGTGTCCCACAACTCTCCAATCATGATCTACCATGCACGGACTTAAAATTCAAGCCATATATACAAATAAGTATGGAATAATAATAGATATTATAAATTTTTTATCTCAAATATCATATAAATGATGTGTCATTAATTAAGTGGTTGATAATTCGTTATAAGATCCAAATGAATTAATTGTATTATCTCATCAACAAATTAATGAACACCACATTATTTGGGACAGATTTTTGAGAAAAAAAATTTGGGGAATGTAGCACTACTCATAACGATGTGAGAAGTTAAGAATATTAATAATTTAGACCTTGAAGAATAAATAGAAATATTAATCAATTATTAAAAAAATATTTCTCAATTAAATTAAATAAACATTATTTCAAAGATAAATAAAATAAAGTATAGCGTAATTTCCATCATTTTAATTGACAATACATCCTAATTAAGATGGCACAAATTGAACTATCTATCACATTTGTCTACCTGGAAGTGGATATGGGCAATTTAATTTTCAACTTGCATGAAAAGCAAAAAATAAAAATAAATAATAATTGTTTTAGTGGGATTTTGGATGACCTCAAATAAAATTATAAAAAAACTATAAAAATTTGAGAAGGGATCGATATTTAAAGGAGAGAGGTTGCCTTGTTACGTTTAGAGGTGTTCTAGATCAGATGGGGGAGGTTAGTTGTGATAGTTGTGTGTTTGGCGGTAAAAAGAGGAAGAAGGGATCAAAATGAAACTAAGAACCACCACAACTCGAGCTTAGCATATCTTGCAAATCAGAGCACACACAAACATTAGAGAAAGAGTCGGCGGTGGCTGACCACCACATTCCAATACTCAAGTAAGATTTTGAACAATAGTGATTGCCACAAGGTCGAAAATGGACCTTGAAGCTGATTAAAAATGGCGTAAATATTTTTGTGTATCCTCTGAGGAAAAGGATGAGAGCAATATTTTTGTCTGAATCAAAGTTGATTATCGTTGGAGAGTGTGTCTTGAGTATTTTAGGAGTGTGCCTGAAGGTCATTTCGTAATTCCAAACACGCAGCGCTAGTTGATTTGGTTTCCCTCCCTCAAGTGAGGGTATTTTGGAGATTGTAATTGTGGCCTCGAGATGGTGATGGGCTCAAGCAAGGGAGACCAAAACCAATAGCCAACCACTTGGGCTTAGCCCAAGTGGCTAGAACCCTTCCCTCATAAGTGTGAGAGAAGTGGTTCAATCCCCCGCAAAAGCATTGCGGGGTTTAATTTAAATTTCCTTCCTTCGAGTCTCAGAACTCGAGTGAAGGCAGTCTTTCTCCTAAAATGGGAGTTTGACGTCCCTCGAATATTTGAGAGGGTAAAAATCTGGACAGTGCTATATGAGAATTAATGTAAACTAGTCCCAGTAATTGTTTGATTGTAAATATCAACTGTAAATCTCATATAATATGAGTTGTAATCTGAGCATTAGTCTCGTGTAATTCAAAAAAAAAACCAATAGCCACCCTCTTGCTCCTTGCTTTCTGCACATAGCCTTTCATCCAGCTAATGGTCTTATTGATTTTTGGACCACTGCAGGGAATAGTTGAGGTGACAGCTCCTTTATTACCATTATTGGTTCCTTGTAATTAGCAAAACCAAGATATTTTCAATTTGGTATATGAAGGCACGTACTGTTCATATGTAACCTGAGCCACTAAACACGTGGATTCCAACTCTGCCCATCAATTGCATATGTTTTTTATCGAAGCTGTATTCCTTAAGGGAAGCTTATCTCCTAACTTAGCTTAATGTCACAGGACGAGAGGTTCCGAACTCGTGCGACACTCCCGCATTCGATGCTACGAGAGTAAGCCTAGTGGAAGTGGCACAATATCGACTGGTTTCGCCCTGCCTCGGGCTCATCAGGAGAACGGCTCCAGTTCCTAACCAGTGTGTAGGGCTTCGCCTAAATCCCCCTTCAGTGTTAAGTCCTCGACTAGCGACAAGCTCCCCAAACTCAACCGGGTCGGCCTGCCTGAACTCCAAGGGATCTAGGATCATTGTATTCCCCACACGCCCGCTTCTGAAGCACATCTCCTACAATCAGCACAACCATTATCGATATTAGCGTACAGACGCATATCGCGGGTGTCACACTTGCGGTCCGTGACATTCTCCCACCGCTATAACCATGCACGTCCTCGTGCATGAAGAGTACGCCTCGCAAATGTGCACCTCCACGCGGAAACGTGAAGATCGGCTTACCAATCTCACCCATGAACTCCCTGCCTACTCGTTCTCGATCCTGGGAGAGGACCCGCATGCAAACACTGTCGGCATCAGTGCGAACGCTTGGGGGTATGAGAACCCGCCTGTTCATCTCGCTTGTCGACCCTTTCGCTCACAAGGGTGGGGACCTGCATGGTGCGGCATTGGAGCGCTTGGCAAGCTCGCAACGAGGGCTTCGAGAGATGGCAAGCGCGGCTCTGATACCATTTGTCACGGGACGAGAGGTTCCGAACCCGTTCGGCACTCCCGTATTCGATGCTACGAGAGTAAGCCTAGTGGAAGTGGCACAATATCGACTGGTTTCGCCCTGCCTCGGGCTCATCAGGAGAACGACTCCAGTTCCCAACCAGTGTGTAGAGCTTCGCTTAAATCCCCCTTCAGTGTTAAGTCCTCGACTAGCGACAAGCTCCCCAAACTCAACCGGGTCATCCTGCCTGAACTCCAAGGGATCTAGGATCATTGTATTCCCCACACGCCCGCTTCTGAAGCACATCTCTTACAATCAGCACAACCATTATCGATATTAGCGTACAGGCGCATATCGCAGGTGTCACACTTGCGGTCCGTGACATTAAGCTTCCCTACCTTTTTTATATAGCTATCTGATTTTACTTATTTGACCCTACTAATGCCACATGTCGACATTTCATTAGCACATATTTGCACCCGTAATTCCCCATGAGCAACAACAACAACAACAACAACAACAACAATAATTATTTAACCGAACCGAATGGGTTTGTGTTTGTTCGACTCAAAACCGAACCAAATCAACAAATCCATAGGCTCTTTTGGCAAAGATTACATTACAAATAATGTAACAAACAACCAATAAATATAGGTAATTGATTTTGATATTTCTTAAATCTAATGGATAAAAATAATTTTAACCTAAAACCAAGTACATGTATAATTGTAATTTACAAAAAATTTCATTTCTAATCATATATTTACTTATCAAATAAGTCCTCATTAATTTTTTATAATTAAATGGTTTTCTTATCCATCTCTTCTATAATTATTTTTAAAACTTTATAAAGTTTTTACTATATTTTTATAAAGATTTAAATTATTATTATTATTATTATTATATTCATCAAAATCCACAAATTATGAATAAATTTTTATACCTACATTTATAATTTCTTTTCTCTCTTGAGACATAGACTAGTTTTTTTTTTCTAACACACACACACACATTCAATCTATTTTCCATCTTAAATACATACCATCAGTGTTGTCACATAGATTTTTTAATTTAAATTTAGTATCCTGAATTATAAGAGATGTTATATGTGATATATATCTTATAAATCTAATGAATTATTAAAAAGATGTTACAGTGAATAAATTATCAAAACCTCTAACGAAAGATTTCAATCATTTGATATGATCAATGATTCAAAAATGTGGAGAAATAATCAATTAAATTAAATGTCATTATATTTATTAAATAAATTAGAAAACTCAAAATAATCTATAAATGATATAGAAAGGGTAAACAAAATATTAGAAATTAATAAATTTCAATGAAGGAAATATAAAATAAATTAAAAAGTTAAGAGATTAACTAAGTAAAGAATTTAATAAAGTTAAGCAATTCATAAAAGACTTCAAAATTGATGATCGTGATATATTAAAATAAGAGATCATTAATATAATGAATAAATACTCAATAGATATAAGATTAAATAAATTAGAAATTCAATTAAATAAAATAAGAAAAAAATTAAAATAATTTGGTACTAAATTTGTTATAAATATAAATAGAAAACTTCAAAAAAAATAAAATACTAGCGGTACTATTACCAGGCTCCTGGCTGCAATTTGGGGGAGCAAAGTAAAATTATAAAAATTATTGATCTTTTTAATAATTATTATCTTTTCTAAGGGTTTAAAAATTGTTAGCTGTAACATACAGCAAATCTAACATAAGCTTTGCCGGCTCTTTCATTCGAAATTAAAAAAAGATTTAAAAAAAAAAAACTATAAGTAATTAAAATAGACAACAAAAAAGGAACCCTAAACCTTAAATCAACTCCTCACAGTCGCCTCCCGCAAGTTACACTGTCACTGTCTAACACTCACACCACATACACAGCCGGCAGCCGCCCCTCTCACAACACCACGCAGCCACCGTCTCGCTGCAGTCAGCCCGTCGCAGCAGGTTGTTGCCTCCATCCCTGTCGCAGCTCGTCGTCTCAGCCGTCGCCATTTGTCGCTTGAGCCAGCCGTTGCCTTCGCGCCGGTGAGTTGTGCTGACTGTTGACTCTGTTTTTTGTTATCTTATTGTTCCCTGAATTAATTTTTGCAGCAGCTATTCGATTGTCAGCTGTTAGTTGCTAATTTCTATTGTCAGTGTGTTTGGGGAAAATTGCAAAAAAATGATGGTTTGATTTTTGCAGCTGTTAGTGGATTTATATACAAATAAATAAGTTTATGTTTTTTTTTTCCATTTTTGCCAGCTTTGAATTTGTTATTGCAAGAATTGTCTTGATGTTATTAACTTAGGCACTTATTGTACTGGCAACTGCGTTAAATAGATTGTATTTTTTCTGTTTCTAAGAATTTTGTTGGGTTCTGAATGAATCATGATTTCTTATTTTTTTTATTTAATTCCTTTCAGATGTCATGGAAACCACCATTACCAAGAAATGAAAATGGCTTAAAGATCAGTAGAGTGGCAGCATTTCACTAGACTTCCAGATAATAGTGATACGTGCAAATGCAATGTCCAAAGTGAAAAGAACCGAACAAAACCAAACTGAGCTGAAACTGAAATTGATTCCAGAACCCAACCGGACCGGATACTGCCTACCCTAGGGTTATCATATAAAAAGGGTCTGCAACCTTATTTGTGAGACTTTTGATGAGTGTAATAAAATATCTCTTTGATAATTCAGTTGTTTGCTATTTCTTGCTTCTGTTTTGCATCATTAACTTTTTTGGTTATGGAAACTATAGGATTTTCAAAAGAATGGTGTAATTTTCATGTGTTTGCCATGCAGTGCTTTTGGGATAGGCTTGGATGTTTGTAGAACCTTTTTATATTAGATTACCTTTTTCTCTCTTTTTTTTTTTGGGGGGGTGGGGGGGTACTCAAAGCTCAAATTTATACTTGTACTATTAGTCTGATCCAGTTCCCATCTATAATTCTTTTTATATGCGACCTCAATTTTTGGTTTAATTTCTCAATGTAACAATGTTAATTTTTCTTCTGTTAGATAATTTGAAGCTCTACTTTATACTTGTAATATTAGTCCCACCCAGTTCCCATCTATAATTCTTTTTATATGCTACCTCAATTTTTGGTTTAATTTCTCAGTGTAACAATGTTAATTTTTCTTTTGTTAGATAATTTGATCTATTGTAGCGGGATATTCCTTTGCTAAATTAGCTTTTGAAGTCATGGTGGGCTGGCAGAGACATTTGCAGTCTGTTCTTTGTCAAGTTGGAAAAAGACTGGAACATAATTACACTGCATCTGCAAACTTTTCTAGTTCTCGGTTACAGTCCTCTCTTTTGCATGGTGAGTCTAAGATGTAAATTTGTAGCAATGAGCTACTACTGGTAGTTATAGAGAAAGATTAACTAGAAACTTTTAGGTTTTAAAGTGCTCTTATTGTTTTTCTTCTTGAACTTTTATCTTCATTTCCATGCTTTTCAATGTGCTGATTACAAGTAGTAACCTGAAGTTGAGGGTTAAATGAAATTTATGATTTCACAGGTCAGTTACTACATATACAAAGTCTCTGGACCTCACCCTCTATGAACATCACAAGGCCTTTATATCAGTATCTGCAGCAGTTGGTAATACTTACTGTTCCTCTCCATTTTTATATGATACTTTGTATAAATTTGAAAGATTTTCAGATACTTTGTATAAATTTGAAAGATTTTCAGTAATTCAAGGTCTGCTTTTACAATGAAACACAACAAGAGACCCGAAATGTACTCTGATATAAGGTGTAAATATATGCAATCTTAAAGTAGATTCAGTGTCTTTTCACACATGGCTGGCTGATTTAATGCACATGGGCGTATTTATAAATTAATATTCACAAACATCATGTATTGGAAGAAAAATAATGATTTACCCCTTCATAAAACTCTTCTCCAAAGTTTTGAATTACTCATCAATGCATTGGCTGCAAGCTTTCATCAGTACACAGTTTCCAGTAATGAAATTTGCTACGCATGTATATTGATGGAGAGATGCTTCATCGTCACTTTAATGTGTCTCTAAATTGTTGATTTAAATCATCCTTCCATATGGAAGACTTATACGTTGATTTTGCTGGCAGAATGAGTTGAAGTATAAGTTGGATTTTGTAACTACTGTTGTTTATTAAGATAATGGGTTTCATTTTCAAGATCTGAACTGCATACATTTTAATTTAATCTTTCTCTGGGTTAAATATCATAATTGTCTGATCTTTTATTTATAGGGCATTTCCAGTACTGGGAAGTTACTGGCAAATTCATCAGATGAAACTCCTGTTTCATCTCCATTGTTGGCAATAGAAAGTGGAAAAGCTGATGACCAGAAGGTGGTCTCTAAACCTGCCAAAGTTCAAGCTGTATTAAAGGGCATAAAGCAGGTATAAACATAAAAGAAATTATGGGAAATTTTGCTTCATCATTTGTCTGATTTGAGCATGAAATTTGACGACTGGTTTAGAAAATGTTGTTACGACTTCCCCCTCAATTTCCTTTTCAGTACCATTAGATTTGAGGAAGAAGGGAAGACGTATCATTTGACCAAATTCCTCACTTCTGAATTTTTAGGTTTTTGGTGATCCATCAGTATTATTGGATCTAGAGCATTTGGCTGTTTTTCTTTCAGTTATGCATCTCAATTTCATGCTCTTTTGTGTAATAATGTTATCAATTGTGCACCACCTGATCTAGTTTTGTCCACTTTCTTGTATAGAGTCCTAAAAAGATCAACTTGGTTGCTGCATTAGTACGTGGCATGCGTGTTGAAGATGCATTATTGCAGTTACAAGTGACCATAAAGCGAGCTGCAAAAACTGTCTACCAGGTGATTCAGTCATTTACCTGTTGTCGTTTCATTTCTTTTTCTTCTTTTTTTTTAATTTGAAAGTTTCTGGTTTCATTAAGTAATCTGAAATAAAGTTATTGCATTTTAGCCTGGTGGGTATCATCAACACATGGAAACCAGTAGTGTAATTACCTGCTGAACAAAATGGGTGAATAAGACTTGATATGAGAATAGCCTCCTTTTCCAATGTATTTACGGAAGTGGTCTGATGATTTAAAAGGAAGAACAAAATATAGAAGGAGAATGTCTGTTTCTTAAGAACAGCAACATACAAATTAAATCTGTGATGTGCAGGTTATTCACTCTGCAAGAGCAAATGCTACGCACAATCATGGGTTGGATCCGGATCGTCTTCTGGTTGGTAAGTCTAATGCAAATGAACTTCCTCTATATAATTTCTTTTGATTTCTTACCCTGCATCTATTGCTCACAGCCGAGGCATTTGTTGGGAAGGGATTTTTCAAGAAGAGAGTTAGTTACCATTCTAAGGGAAGAAGTGGAATTAAAGTAAGGCCAGAGTGCCGTTTGACCGTTGTAGTGAGGGAACTGACTGCTGAAGAGGAGGCACAAATAGCCAGGCTGAGAGTCCACAAGTTCCGCAAGCTTACTAAGCGGGAACAGCGGCTTGTACCTCATCAGCTTATTGAGACCACTCCAATATGGAACCGCAGAGGCAAAAGCAGCAATCGTGAACCAAGTATAAATGCATGAGCCAAAGCTATTCCTGTGTTTTCATCCACGAATTCTGGAAAAGTTTTCGTGGAAGTATTTGACACTTATTTACATGCGTCTTTGCATTTTAGTAGAAATGATCTTGTAGAAACTTGCCACCAAATGCCAGAATGGAGAAAAGCAAGGACTGGAAATAACTCTGTTTAGTTAATAGATAATGGCAAATGTAGTTTCAAAAGGTTGCATTTGGTTTTGATCTCCGGGATGTAATATTTTTATGGAAAGACACATTCTTTTTAATTGTCATGATGAAAGGAATAATTTCTTTGGTGATAAAAATGGACGTGTGCTCTTTATCTAACCATATGAATGAATACGTATGATTTATTTAACAATTTTATTTCATTTTACCGTATCACACCTTTTTAAAGTTCTTCGTTCTACCACCTGAGGAGGGATCAATCTTCCCTTGCTAGCAATTAGCAAAGGAAAAAAGAAACGCAAAACCAATTTTATTCTTACATTTTTTTTTTTAACTTCCAAACTCACTGGAAATAAATAATTTTAATTAAGTTTAGCCGGAAGAAAGGACCAAGGAATGGCGCGAATCAGGTCGACGTTGAAGAAACCAAATATTATGAGTTTATGACTCCTTGATAATGCTAACATCCGTGAAAATGAAGAAAATAAAATAAAATAAAATAATTGTTGGTGAAAATTAAAAGAAATATTACTGAGATCAACGTAACATTTCCCAATTAACTAACTGAGATTCGACAAAAATGATTTGTCCATTACATGTCAATTTGATACACTGCAATACAAATTAACAACACTCAACACTCGGGGGCACCAAAACCAAATAAATAAATAAATAATTAAAATTAACTCTTGGGTCAACTCTAGTAGTAAGTTGTAGACGGAGCAACAAATTAATAATCTACCGATTAAAGTGAGTAAATACCTTGTTTTAATCTCTACGAATCCTTGGATGTTAAGGTTATGTTTTTTTTTTTTGAAAGGGATGTTAAGGTTATGTTAATAATTCATCATAAGGTGTTCTTTTTTTTAATTTATTTGTATGAAATTTATAAAATGCTTAATTTTATTAATTAACTTCCATTTTAATTAGCAATACCTTCGCTCTTCAGGAATAGTTTAAAATTCTTGAGATTTTGTTTTGGAAGCCAGTGTTTTTTAACTAACGAATGATATGATCCCCCCTCCCCCAAAAAAAAAAACACAAACAAATGATTAGAAAGTGAAAATAAATTACTATCTTAAGATAGAGAAGAAAAGGAAAAGACAATAACTACTCATTTCTAATATTAATTCGCAAGCACTGAAATATAGCAATATTTCAATTTTTTACCAACTTAACGTTTTGGCAACCCCCCCAAAAAAAAAAAAAAAAATTGAACGAAAAAAGAAAACTGAGAACATCAATGCTTGATGTAAACATGTAAATGTTATGCACCATGCTCAGCAATTTGGTGCATCAATACTTCTGTGTCTGAGGATCTCAATACCCAAGTAATCAAGAGAGCCTTCAACGGCAACATGAGGCTTCCCCACTTTCACTCGAACAGCCGATATTTGAGGGTACTTTGTCAGAGTGGTAGATGAGATGAGTTCAGCCACTGACTCGAGCAGGTTATGCGGTGGTCCTTCCACAATTTCCTTAACTATCCTGTTAGTTCAGGGTTAAAAAGAAGCCTAGTCAAAACAAGGCATACAGTTACAAAACCACAGAGATAACTAACTGGCAATGACTGGCATTTGAAGATATATCTACCCAGCCAATTTCAGGAGTACTATAAACAGTGGTGTAAAGGTTTTGCCCACCTGTAAATTGCAGTATAACTAATAGTATCTGCCAGAATGTCAGTTTTACCGGCTTTGTGAAGATCCATCCAGGCATCTACATCTACCATAAACTTCTGGCCTAGTGTCCTTTCTTCTTTCTTCACACCATGGAAACCATGGAACTTCAATCCCCTTAATATAAGTTTATCTCCCTTCATTATCTCAATATCTTCCATAGTAGCTACCAGCAAAGAGCAGAATTACTAGTTAACCCAAAAAGGCTAGCTGAAATGCAACAAGCATCAAACAAAGATGTGAAGAGGGATATAGTGAGGTGAACCACATTCATGCTCAAGAAGCAGGAAGACATTCTCTAACATTTAAATTAAAAAAAAAAAGAATCATAGAGGTTGTTGCAATGATGAAAAGATTAAAATTAGCGAAATCCCATGTTCTTCTAACAAACAATTGTCAACATCTCTTCAATAGCCGCTTCCTAAATCTCTACTAAATGGCATGCTTCATGGATAACATATTATCAAATAAATTTTCATGAACTGGGAAGCAAAATAACAGAGCACTAAAACAAATACTGTTAACCCCCAAGGGGTCAAGCTTGCATCATAAGAGGGAATAAAGAAATCCAACTTTCAAAGAAGTCTTGGTTGGCCAACCAAAATTATTGTACTTATTCTTTTAAAATAACGTCTTTCAGGATATGTTTGGGACTGCTGAGCTCTACTTAACTTTGAAATCACACAGCAACTGAAGTGTTTGTTAAACAACCACTTATACTTTTAGGCTAATACTCAATTTAACTTGATAGCTGGTGATTCCATTAAAGTCACAGAACCTCAGTCCTAAACATACCAATATATTATAGCAACAAGATGTTCACAAACTTCGGCACAAACAATTCTTTAGCCAAAGCTCAAGGTCAAAGCAGGATAAGAAACCCAGCAGGAAATACAACTTCTGAACAGATAATTCATGTTTAAAATACTAGCCCAATAATCAGACGATCCTATTTCTGATGATTTTCCTTTTTCATGCCCAGAGACGGACAGAGTGGAAATATGAAGACACAGAGTTTTAGCATATTACAATGCTAACAACAATTATGTTACACCAGGAGCTTATGTGCCTAATTTAAAAAACATATTTCTCCAGTATCATTTCATCGAACAGTGCATGTGCGTATACCGATTATCCCAATTCCAATGCGAACCCATTTGTGTATTGACAGAATAAAGCATAATCTGGACAAATCAAAGCGAAACAGAAGCTAAAAATTGGAAAAACTATCTACCTACCCAGCAAAAGATACATAACCACATAACAAAAGTGTTAATAATAGTGCCCAAGAACCAAAAAAAGAAAAAGTTCCAGTTTTGGAGGAACAGTACATACCTAAGTACTGAGAGCAAGAGGAATCGTTGCAATGGTACTGAGAAAATGAGGATTTGGATTTGAGCGTCTAATTTGAAACCGGAATGATTACGGTTTGTAAACTTAGTTGGTGGATATGGTTTGATAGCGACTCATGGCGCGTTTACTTCCGGAATTAGGGAATCGCAATCTGAAATTGAAATTATCGATAGTGTTTGCTCAGTAAAATGGGGTTGGGAATCGGAATGAGACCCACCATAATTTGACAACAAGAAATGAGAGACTTGTTCTCTAGGGAGCGGGTGGAATCGTGGAAATGAGCTCCCACTCATTCGAAGATTGATCATTTTGTTTTTCTAAAATTAAAAATGCTTATTTTATCTTTATCTATAATTAATTAATTAATATATTATAATTTATTCATATATTATTATTAATTAGTTAATATAATTATTACTGTTAATTAATATATTGTTATAATTAAATAAATAATATTAATATTATTAGTTAATATATTTTTTGTGATAATTATTGATATAATTATTATAATTAAGTAGTATATTATTATAGTTAATTAATTAAAAAATTTTACAATTAATTAATAATATACTATAGACAATAATTACTATAATAGTAATTTTTTGAATAAATAATCACTATAATTAAAATATAAAATAATAATTATAAGAATAATTTATAAAATATTTTTTAATAATTTATTACAATCTCATTAATTCTAATTTTGAATTTTACAATTTAAATAAATAACTTATTATGATTCTGATTTTCTATGCTCATTCTAGTTTATTTCCAATCTTATCCATTGTGATTTTAATTTTGTAAACACACTAGTACAGTAATTCGACATTGTTGTAAAAAAAATATTGTCAAATAAAATAAGAGAAGTTTTGTGCTTTATATATGGTACACTATTCATCCGAAAATATAGTGTATATTAATATTATTAATTTGATCAAGTATTTTAATCCCTATTATTATTATTTTGGTGCCCACCCAATTTAACCGGTCGTCCGATATTTAAAATAAAATAAGACAAGAATAACACTCTTATTCATAGATGGGGTACAAATTAAGATGTAAGCATCCTACTTAAACACAGTTAAGAACCAAATAATAAAAGCAACTGCAACTGGTCTCCAAACTTCAGGCCATGGTATATCATTAGGGTTTTCTCATTCGTCGGGGTCAGGCATCACTAAACCCGAATGAACAAGAAGTAACAAAAATAGAAAAAAACGAAATCATTAAATTTTGTTCCTAGTAACAATCTCCAATTAGGGCATCACTTGCGATCCTCACTGTTGGGAAAGAAACCAACTAACAGCTCCTCAAGCACAATTTGCCGCAATAACCACAAGGTGCAGACTATATAAAATGCTATACCAGTACGTCTAAAAGACTGCAACAGCTAAATATTTTGGCTAAGAAACTAATGAATCATAAAAGTTACACTGTGATCGGTGAAGAAATATATGATTAAGGGGACGCCGCCCAACCTAAAAAGAAAAAAAGAATATGAAGCATATATACATGTTTGAAGCCAGTTAACTTTTTACTGGCACATTTTTATAACTGTACAGTGTTTAGCTTAAACACTTTGTCTGTGATTCTGCTTCTAGCTGCAGGCAGAAAGTTGCGGCTGCTTCTAAATCTTAACCAGCAAAAGGCTTCAAAAGGCCAGGATGTTGCTCTCTTCCTTGATATCGGATTGTGATGAATAACAACTATACATATGTGTATGTTTTTATTAGACATCAGACTCTCTTGTAAAAAAGAACATAAGCTGCAGATGTCTTAATATTGTCCTCACTAACCGAATAAACCCTGTCATCATCAAACTCAAACCATCTTTTATGCCCGAGCTGCACAGAAGTAATTTGTGTTTTTAGATACTCATACTGCTTGAAGGCTGACTGATAGTCTATCTATGACCAAGGTAAATATGAAAAATTGTATTTGAAAACAATTTGTAAACAGGGAAAACAGTATATTTTCACTGCACTGTGCAGCAGCTAATAAGAGACTGTAAAAGGTGATTGAGTCCAAACAATCAGAGAAAACAAATATGAAAGGAATAAACACAACTTACGTCAACAAATGCAGTATAGTGACCGCCCCCCATGCCTCCATAATGATTGCTTATTGCATACAGCACATAACGATTAGACAGCTGCCTGTTCTTACAGCAAACGTAACTTGACAGATCAAGATCATCAATTGGAAAGTCAACATATGTATCCAGCTTGCTCTTAAAATAGCGGCTGAAGGAGAACCTCTTTAAATGAATAACCAAAATGTCAGGCAATCTCCAAAGATCTAATTTTTTGCTAGCTTGCCAATGCTTCTTGCACCTTGGGCAGTACCTGAAATTACGCACATTTGCAAACATCCATATGAGAAGAGGTAACAAGAGTATGACCCAACAAATTTAGTGTACGACTAGAGAATATAATTTACATTTGTGTACATAACAATATGTTGTTGTGGATATCAAAAGAACAGAGCAAGATACTTGGGTGCATGTAGTTAATTAGTTATAATATCGCTGTACACACTAACCACATGTCTTCTGGTCCCAAGGGCTCCTCCTTCAAGAAAGCTTCCAGGCATTTATACAAAGAAACAGATTCTTGCGGCATCCTCGTGAACAGCTGCGGCTTGCAAACCTCCATTAATGAGCTGAGAAGACATGTATCATATTTTTCAATCATCTTTTCTGGCCATTGAACATGTATGGTCAACGGCTTGGCAAAATCTGAGATTGATAATGGCTCATTCATTTTTATCTCTGTTGGTCGTATTGAATCCAAACCGTAGAATCGGAAGTCATCACTCAAATGTGGCTCATCCCCAGCTTCACTACTATCTGAGACTGCATCATTATCTGAGACTCCCGAGCTGGTAACATCCTCTACTATAGAATCTCCATTATCTATTTTCCCGGCTTCATCAGAGAAATTTGAGTCATCTCCCACAGGCATTAGAAATGGATTGAGTAATTTCAAAAACAGTTTACGAATATCAGATCCATTAGTAAGATCAGATAGCCTTCCCACAAGAGGGGTGCCAAATATTTTCCATTCCAATGATAACCTCCCAAGATGGCAAGACCTGACTCCAGCATGATTAAAAAATTAATAATCAGCAACAACCATAGTCATGAATCTTTGGAAAGAGATGAGAAAATAATGTTTAACCATCTTTTTAAGTCATGAAAGAAGTTCATGTGTCTATTAGCCATGATCAACTCTACTCCAGGTTTCAAGCATGGATGCAAGTTTAATCATCAAGTTTCTGAGGTCCTCTATAGACATGCAAGTTTTGGAGGCAACTTGTTGAGGTATAAACACACAATATGCACCCTTCATCCACTAACATTTTTTTTTCACAAAAAGAACAGGACAGAAACCAACAGCAGCCCATCAAACAGGGTGTAAAATCACTTGAATAATCAAATAAAGCTGCTATAACAATAATAATAGGAAGCTTACTCTTCCTTCCTTTCATGCATGAACAAAACCAAGGAGGATGTCTCACTATCTTTTGGTAAACGATAAGCAACAAGTTTGTCTTCATCTCTGATCAATCCCAACAAATCAGATGGCTCATCCAGCACACGAAAAATCTTACTCCTGTATATCTGCATGTCAGCCCATATATTTAGAGCTCAAATAACAAAGCTTCAAATGTGGAGATACACACAAGCACAAGTTGCAAATTAAATATAGAGCCCCCAAATTTCTTAGCTTCCCATCTATTGGTGAAAATTATAATCATACCAAATAAAATCATTTGATGACACAAGGATTAGCATATGCATTCTCTAAATAACATATTCTACATCCATATGTAAATGCTGCATAAAGAATCATGGTATTCGAGCACCCATGCCTTTAAAAAGCAAATCCCCACAAATATATGACAGAACGAGTTGGCGAAGAAGTTTAACACTGACATTATATACATAGTGCTAAGAAAGGATCTACACCAAAAGATAAGTGCCCGAAGCATAATTAAGTGATTGGGAGGCCATGCTTTGGATCTAAAGCCCAGATGATAAATGCTCCTCAAGACTAGTAATACAGCAGTATTTGAAACCATAACTCTCATACATACCTCAGCCACCAACAGCTTTTCATCGTTTCTCAAAAAACATTTAGTGCTCAAAGCATCAATAAGATCCTGAAACCTCCCGTATTTTGGTACGGTTACAGTAAACGGAGCTGGCATCGTACTCCCGTCAGTGCTTAAAACTGTCACGGTCATAGTCCTCATTGTTGTTGAAGGAATAGGTAGTGACAGGTACATAAGTGGATCGAATGTGACAGACACCTTATTGCAAACTGGGCAAACCAACATTGAACGGTACTGGCCCTATAACGAAAGAAGAACAAAATGTAATCCTAAGCATCAAGGGAAAATGAAACCATCTTATCATATATCAAGAAACAATTTAAATCAATCAAATAAATAGAAACCAGAACTCCTTTAAAATCATAAAATCCGGGAAACTTGGTTGGCTTCTTAAATTAGTCATTTGAAAGCCATTCCAGTGGCAGCCACTAGGAGGGCATCAAGAACACCAAAACTATAGAATATCTCACTATAAAGAAACGAGGACTACTACTGCAAAACCAGAGTGCAAAGTTATATTAGACAGGTGAACCTTATATGTTAGCCGAAGGCTTACTTGGCACAAGTCAACTATGATGGAATCATTGCGGGCCCGGTGATTCCTCCAATATTCTTCAGCTACTTCTTCTTCTGGTCGTCCCTCTGCATCTTTAGCTTCTAAGTATGGCTTGCATTTCACTCGATTTAGATCTTCATGGAGTCCATCCAATAAAAAGGCCAGAAATTCCTGGAATACAGGCTCTCAAACATATTAATAAATAATCTTCGCACATCCCAAAGTATCGTAAAAAAATAATTGTGCACGAGCGCATCTACAAGTAATAACACCTCGGCATGTGGATGACAGAATGAAGGGTACAGAAGCATATTTAGTTAAGCTAATCATTTGCACTAACTTGGGAATCATGCTGATTGTAGCCACTGAACTGAGGAGCAAAGTTAACAAGTTTTAATTTGAACATTCTTGGAGCCACTGGAATTCTTCCTGGAGCCCATAGTTTCCTTATAAGGTCTCCAAATGCTAAAGCAAGCTCACCCTGAAAATTGTAAAGGCAGTAAAGTTAATGTCTGAGAAGTGCAAAGAATGCAACAATACTAGAAAAAATGTTCAATAGGAGCAATGTAATTTAAATGCAGATGTCGCATACGTTCAACCCCAATGGATTTTCGTAATTTATTTCTTTCTGGTAGTCACCAAGGAAGTAATCAACAATCTCCGGGGTATGTGCCAAACACTGGATTGCACTATTCATAAAGCAAGTATTTCCAAGATTCCGCAATCCTGTCAAACCCAACAAACAGACTCCTCCATTGCCGCTGCCACGCCGTATGGAGTTGGAAGAAGTTATATAAGAGTTCAGATTATCATTGCTCCCATTTATCTTCACTGAACCATTGCAAATAGAATCAATTATTTTGTAAGGTTCTGCCATCTCATCATTTGTCTCCCCAACAGAATCTGAAAATCCATGGACTTGCAATTGAAGGAAAACCTGCAGGTAGAATGCAGGAGAAAATTAAAACATGTATTTCCTAAACTGTTTTCAGGCATTGAAAATATATAACTTGCAACACATGAACGCTTAGAGAGTAAGCAAAACCAGTTTCACTAAGAATTTGTAATACAATATTTTCATCAACAAGCTGCAGCAATCAAATCAGCAGCCTTCAGAAAATTACAACTGCCAAAAATTACCTAATATGATCTTGGGGTATCCAGAACTCCTCTAATAAAATGGATACAAATGACACAGATCTATGTTAGAAAGGAAAATGATTTTACCATCTTAAAGAATTTTAAGCGAAAAAGAAAAATAAAAAAATTTATCTTTTCTACTAACCACAAGGTGAACCCTCTAGTACCAGATGGCAAAGTATACAATCTTTCAAACGTATATAAGAAATTGATTTACCTGATTTTCATCTGAAAAATTTATATAGAAGTAACATTAATAGAAGTAAATATCTCATTCAAAGATATATATTTTTAAGGAAAAGAATGTTCTCTCTTTTTGCAAATTTAACCTTTGCAGATTGGAAGACGTCTTCTCATTTAACTACAATGGATATAAAACATATCAGATAGTTAACGACCATGAAAGTTGAATTAACATTAATAGAGATTAAGGACCTTAGATTCCATGAGTATATTAACCAAACATAAGCGAGAAAGTCCCTATATTTTGCTTGTTACTGATGCTTGGCAGCCCCAAAGAGAAAATAAATGCACGATTTCAGAAAGAGATATTTTGTTGGGGGGTGGGTGGGAGGGGAGAGGTTATGGGGTGGGGATGGGGGACAGAGAACCAGCTATTTATACCTCTTCACCTGGTTTTCCTGAGAAATCATCTGCCATACTAACTCTATCATTCATTAAAAACTGAGTTGTCTGGCCCGAGAAGTCCCAAATATACAGCTGTAAAATTAGTGAATAAAAATTACTAAATAATTTTCCCAACAAAATAACATAACAATCAATTGTTGTCAAACTCACCATCTCGGACACAGAAATGAATAAATTGCAGGCTCTCTTGTAAAGATCAACCTTGTTGTCCTGAAATACAATGCATTATGATACGTAAAGAACAAAATTTTTCTCAAAGAAAATGACTGTATTGGAGAGATAATACTTAAGATAATGAAAAACAGAAGAATATAGGTATTCTAAATAAATCAAGTATCAGATCTATCAACCAAAACCTTATACCACCACAACATATCAGAGAGGGACCTACAGACTGCACAACAAACAACGAGATCTCAGCGCTCAAACTCCCCACGAAACCCATTCATAAACCAAATGTCACGTTTAAGCAAAATACAGGACCAAATGAAAACAAGGAACAGAACACAAAATTGACCTCCAAGCTGATCTTCACTAACAAAGAATTTGTTTCCTGCGAAACAGAAAGCCTAATTTGTAATGGAAACACGTCCTGCTCATCAGCAACAAAAGAGTTCCCAAAATCCTTCACTGCTGCTTTAGAATCATTGTGCCTGTAGAAAGAGCAGAATAAATCAATGCCAACGTGAAACAATGCCACCAGATTCTACCTAATGCTCATCCAAATATATAATCAGGTTCATAAAAGAGAAAAGCAAGAATGAAACACAGCATAACAGAAAAGTGAAACAATTCTTGCTCACCATTTAAGAGCCCGCAGCCACATTCCTTCAGGAACCAAAGCATATTCACGAACTGAAACTCCTCCTTCCCCACAGTCACTATCCACAGACACCTCTTTCTTCTTCAAATGCAACAGAATCTCCAAGTCAGCATTATCATCGTTAGACGAAACTTCATATAAAACACCTCCTACTTTATCAGCAAGAAGGATATGCGACTCCTTCCACCACCTGAAATGCAATGTAAACACTTATGAGACCCCACAAACAAGAGATGTTTTCTTTCTTCCTGATTGCACTGTATTATTCCAGTTCAATCCACACATATTTCCACTTCCATAAGCCAAATGACACGACTCAGCCTACATCCAGCACATCATTCCAAATTCACTTATTCACAAAAGCCCTCCCCCACCCAACCCCAACACACAATTCACCCACCGAGAAACTAAAATCCCGATTTTTGTTTTCAAAAGAACACATACAGTTACTACATTTTTTTTTCCTTTTCAGAAAGTCAACAGATAAAATATCACTAAAAATACATTCACAGGAAATAACTTACTCTTTAAGGACCAACCAAACAACTTACCTTCTCTCCGAAGTTTCTGAAAATCACAAAATATTATAAAAAAATGCATTTATCTAGTTGAATAGTTTTGTTAAAAAAATAAAATGAAACCTTAAAGGAATCCTAGTTCAACTATTTTCCTTCAATTTCTCGGCAACCAAACAGGAGAGGCATCTAATACAAACCAAACAGAACCGACACGAAAACGAAACGCACCTGTACGGAACAAGATATACTTTCAGGCGGTCATCGTCGTCGAGCAAGCCGCGACTGTTGGTCGCCGTTGGCTGACTCAAATAATTATTTTGGCGGGAGCTATTACTATAATCAAACTCAAAAAGGTGATCGTCGCCTTCGGAGGAGAAGGGATAGTCATTGTCCATCGCGGAGAAGAGGCCGGCTAGGGTTTTGGACAGGAGCGATTTGCAGAGGCGGAAAGTGGAGAGTGAGACGCGCGAGAGAAAGCGCGTGGTGTTTCTGGTTAGCAAAAGCGACAATTGGAGCTTCTCTGCAAGTCGGGTCATGAAAACGGTGTGTTGTCGTAGAAGTGGAGGTAATAATCGATTCGGATTTTGAATGATAATTTATTAATTTTTTCAGTGCTTTATCAATTAAGTCTTTAATCTTTTACATATTATTAGATCATGACAAAGATTATTTATTTCATTAAACCGGCCCTGACCTTCTAGCAAATGACGACATTGCCCTAATGTTCAATAATTTATATCATATCATAGATGTCCTATGGGCGTGTTTGGCAAGTCACCTTAGCCAGTATTATTGATGGATCCAGTATTAACTAAAATGAAATTCATATTTGATAATTTATGAATCTAACAATCTACGTTATGGTGTAGTATAATGTATTACAATGTAAATTATGGTTCATTGGGGATCTCACGTTTGTGTAATGTACTAATTTTTACCTAAAACATTAATAATAAATATATTTTAATTTTTGTTATAACTAAAATACAATAATAAATTATTATATTATATTATTTAATAATACTATGTTTTTCTTTTGTAGGGATGACGTTATGTTGTATTTATATATTAGTAATTAATATAAATTAATTAAATGATATTAAATTATTAATATTAAATTTATACAATATAGTATAATAGAAACAACATACAATATTATTTTAACACAATACTAATGTTATATGATAAATACAATGCACCTGCATTAAATAATGCAATCAAATGTACCAAATACATTATATGTGTATTATTCGTGTTCAGTATAAATTAGATCAATATGAATCTCATCCATCTATTAACCATCTTAAAATTCTTGATAATCTCAAATTCTAACTTGATCCGTTTATTTATTGTGTCACCCATTTAACATATTTTTAATTTTTAACTATTTTCTAAAAGACTTGTAGCGTTACCAACTTAAATTCTAATAAAATTTTGTCTAAATTTCTTTAAAATATGAAAAATATAACATAATTGCATGAATTAAAAATAAGTCAATATGATATGTTAATCAAATGGTTAATTATATTATAAACTTATCCATGCATTATAAACTATGAACACACAATTATTCTAAAACACAATCCAATTAATAACCATTTCATTAGAGATTAAATTAAAATTTATAATACATGCTATATTCATATTAAATTACTGAATCATGATATAAATTATCATTTCTTTATATGGATTCGAAAGCTATTACAACAGAGTAACGGAATTCTTAAATAAAAATGTGTGGTTACGTGCTAGACAAACAAAATGAATAAGTTGAGGAACCTATATGATAAAAGAGCATCCTCGTTTTTCCCCTTTGCGAAAGCGACGGTGCCGGGGCGTGTGGAGAAGAGATTGTGACTGGGGAGGACAGGTGGCTTACACGTGCTTGAGTAGCGAGTGAGGTCAAAGAGGATTGGTGCAGATGGTTCTGGGTGGGTCTGTATAGACTGTAATGATCAGTTAAGCTTTTTAGCGCTCTCCACCGTACGGTGAATGACACGTGGAATAATTATTGGAGAATGGGGTCCTCAGGTTTCAAAAATTTTGAACCTTAAGTTTTTTTGGATAATTTTTGTTTTATATAATTTTAAATTTTACACCCAACTCGAAAGTGATAATTATGAATTAATGTGGATTAACCGTTTAATTAGTGTAATTCATCCTCTGCATTATCATCTCTTTTCGTTTTTCATTCATTATTCATGTTTATCCACAAGTAAATTATACATTATTATTTTTTTAAGTGAGTATCTCTTATGAGGAGAACAAGACCCAATGTTTGTGAATGTTTAATTTTCTTCAATATTAAAAAGTAAAAAGACATTACTTTTAGTTTTTACATAATTATTTTTAATTATATAACAAAAAAAATAATTTTAAGATCTCAAGATGAATCTCAACTTCAGAGTAACATTCATCTTTTAAATAGGATAGTCTTAATTTCATCGATTATAAAATTCATTATTAATTAGATTAATGATACGTAGCACTTATGACCCAACCGGTGGGGAAAAAAATCAATGAGAAAAAAAAAAAAAAAATATATATATATATATATATATATATATATGAGTAATTTGCTATTAAATTTGGATGTAATGTCATTGTAAGCACACTACCACTTTTCATGTTAAGGACAAGCTCAGGCCCAAGATTTATTAGGACACAAACAATTTGGGCCACTTTTAGCCCAACTATATTTCATATTTCGGTCTTATGAGAATGTGGCCTTGCTAGTATTTTTTGATCTGTTTGATGAATGTGGATTAATTGGAGGACGCAAATCAAGCCCAATCAAAAGGGTAAGGAAATAAAATGTCATGTTACTCGTAAAATATGAAACGAATCCCACCCAGCTAAAAAAAAAAAATTCCTTGTAAAATTAAAGCAACCAATATTTTCTTCTTTGGTAATTATTACTTTAAAATTTCTTAAAATTAAAATTGGCTTTCTTTTAATGTCAATACACTTGACTTTGCGTTGCATATGATAATCATCTAAATTCTCAAGTCCCTTCAATTATATTTATGTGCATGTTTCGTTGTTCTGCATTTATTCTGCATTCAAGAATGGCATGCTTCATTAATCCACTCACATTGAAGACACAGCAACGGGCAACGGGCCCTTGCTTTTTTGTCAATTTCTTTTCACCTTTTCATTTCTTGCTTCCCATGCAGTTACCATGTCCATGGCCACCAAGCTTTGCTTTAGGTTACAATATCATCATCATAAAAATCTTTAAAATCTCCATACATCTACGATAAATATTTCATAATGTCTGCCACAACGTTCAAGTTCAAGTTCAAGTTCGCGTTCGCTCACCATTAACGTCACCGTGACGAGAAAAAATTTGCGTTACTTGGAACAATTTTATTAAATCCGTCCAGTAAAATTTTGCCACGCGTTGCAATTTTGTTCTTCTATTATCGTAATCACTATCCTGATTAGTCAACGTCGAACGAAATTAAAGCTTTTGTGAGAGCTAATAACTGCTCGTTGGCCCTAAAAAGCTGTGAGATTCAGTGGGTTCCTTTGTATAATCATCAAGCGTAGCCCTTCTGAAACCTTCATTTGCATGGTCAATAATAATTTTGTTTTTTTCTTTCATTTTTCTCAGTAACCAAACATCTCATCCGTAAAAAGTCAAAACGAAGACAATTCAACAATTTGGATGTCTTTCTCACATCCATTCGAGTACAACAAGTCCACACACGTTTCCATTACAATAGCTTCAGCTTGCATGCATCATTGTTGGTTGATCTTTGGAGAGACAAAATGGTGACAATGGGTTGACATGTAACGCCGCATTTGAGAGAAAAAATAAATAAATAAAAATAAAAAAAGGAAAGATTGATTAATTGTCGTCGTTGGATAACGGGATGTGACGGCACCACCAACGATCTGAACCCTGGGATTCGCCTACATTTAAACTGATGATGATCCAACAACTTGAGGATGGAAAATTATCAAAAGCGGAAAACGTGGCCCTCGTTCATCAAGTGGCCTCACGTGTCTCCCAACTAATGGCCTGTTTTATTTTAATCTCCTGTGTAATCATTTCTTCTCGTTGAACGGTCAAAAACTTCACAACCCATCTTCTTTTGCTTTTCGTTTTTTTTTTTTTAATAATCCTAACCAAAAAGGTTTAGCTTTTTTCTTATGCAGGTGGTTTACGTGCGGCAAAGACACATGAAAAATATCATCCACAATATGTGTGTGTATATATATATAAATACCAAAATAAAAATTAAAAAAAAAATGATGAAAATTAATGAGGTGCACATAGGATTCAAGGACGCCATAATGTTGCTTGTGGAGAACACCTACCCCCACCACGACCCTAGGTACCTGGCAATAAAAGAAATTAAATAATTCGTGAAAGCTGTTGATTTTTAGGGTTTTTTTTTTTTTTTTTTGGTTTTACTTTCACTACAAGTGCCTAAAATGAACATGATATTTGATGATGATGTAATACTATTAAAAATGAACGTGATATTTCAACTTATTAATCGAAAATCCTGCTGAATCATATTCAGACTAACATTAATACTAAGAGGGAAAAATAATAATAATAGCATGTCATATCTCTGTAATCCATGCATATTTGCCTCAAATAGTTAATTAAATTGATAACGCGTATATTTGTATCGGATATGTTTTCCAAAAAAAGTGTAAAACCGGTTGTAACCCTAGTCTTGCCCGCCGGAGATATCAGCTTCTCCACCAATTGGATTGATTTTAACTGGTGACGTGGCCATTTGCCAATGACCAGCAATAGAATATCCACAGCATAACTCGCTTTTTCTAAGAATATCCCTATTTTTTATTTTTTATTTTTTATTCTAAATTGGGACGCTTTTTCCTATGAAGTCAGTATCATTTGCTTTGTTTTGTGGCTGCCCTTCATCTTTGTCACTACCCAAATTCCACATATGCAAGCGTGTGTATGCTCTGTTTTCTACTGGGTGTTTTTAAATATTGTTTTTTTTATATTCGGTGGTGTTGTTGCTTTCAATGTTATTGGTTTTTTAACAAACACTTATTGTTTCTAAAATGCTCTTGTGGACGTCAACAACATTGCATATTTGCATTGGCGTTTATCATTCGTTTCCATATTCTTTAATGCCAATAAAATCTATATATATTAATGCATATTTGATATTATATTGAAAACGTATTACTCTCTACTCTGATCGAACATTACAAAATTAATATAAGATAATTGTATGCTCGTCTTTTTAAGTTATAAATCTTTTATTATTAGCAATAAATCTTTTATTATACATTCGAACTTATGCTCTTAATTTGATATGTACAAGGTCAAATTTGAGAAATATAACTGGAGGTAAGTGCAAAGAGAAGGTTAGCATGAGCGGTAGCTTGAACTAACCAATATAAATTTCTTTTGGATCCATAAAAATTTAAAAAAAATTATTAGTTTGTACAATTTAGTAGAATATTATTATGAAAATGAGTAATGATACAATTACAAACTCTTATATAAACTTATTTTGTATAAACTAATGTGGCATCAATTCATTGGTTAAATGAAAATATAAAATAATGAAAATAAGTCATGTGGACTAAAAGATATTTAATTTAACTAATTTTATCATACCACGTCAGTTTACATAATATAAATTTATATAAAAATTTGTGACTGTACTATTATTTTATGAAAATTTACTGCCAAAGACGAAATTAACCTGCAATGATTATAAGGGAGACGAATCCAAAATTAAAATTTTAATACTTTCATCGGGCAAATCCAATATTAAATTTAATATTTTTATCAAACCGATTATGCGTCGCTACTCGCTAATGGACAAAACCTAGTTGCCAAGCATAAACGCATCCAAAAGCTAGCTATATAAAAAAAAGTTTCATAATAAGATTCAATTTTCATGACATAACAGTTGATTTGAGCTTGTCCAAAAAAAAAAAAAAAGAAATAATACACAAAAATTAAAACTTTATGAGAGTCTTATATACACTTTTTTCTTTTGCACAAAGTTGTGTAAAGATTTCCTATGGATTGGCTCTTTTCCTCTTGCATCAAAGGCACATTGTACACGAACAAAGAGCATAAAACACTAAGAAAACGACTATAAACAACAAAATATCAAAAAGTATTTTTTATTGCGTAATAAAAGAATTGGTCAACAAGACTTTGAATGGATAATTCGATTAGGTTTCTGACACTGAGCCAGCTGTTTGTTTGTAGTTTTCGCTTTTTGTTAACCACTCTTGTCCAAAATTTGGACTCAAAAGGTTGGCTGGCCGGTTAGGTCAATATTTTTATTACACAAAAAACAAATTTAGTGTTTCTTAATTATTCTTACAGTGAGAATCAAAATGAACAATTAAGTTTTTGAAATCATATTCCAACTCTAGTGGCGGGAAGGGTTCTTCTCAGGACGCAAGATCTAGGTTCGGGTTTTAATTAGTGCATGAGTTAATAACTAAAATAAATTAATATTAAAAATAGATAAATTTTATGCAGACAAGAATGATCCTTAAAGAACGATGTTAAATAGATATACCCTATATAGTAAACATTTTAGAGAATTTTATTTGCAAATGTTGCTTGATGCTTATGAAAATAAATTATAAAAGGTTTCTTCTAGTGTCAAATGCATGCCTAAGTTACAAAGCTAGTAGACCAAGGCCAGTCTCGACTCTTGATGGTCATAGCTAAATTCTAATTCAAAAAATATAAGTTTTAAATTTAAGAAAATTTCGCCTTCAAGGCCTAGTTTAGTAGTTTTTTAAGTAATTTTATTTAGTCAATTATTTAAGCTCAAACTCTAGAAGAGATAGATCATGGATGGTTAAAAAGTTAAGAAAATTTTATAATTTTAGTTTTGAGATAACAAGTAAGTCAATTTAAGAACTATGTTAGACAAGTTTTTCTGCATTAACATGATTGGATAGATTCTCCTTCTCCTCTCCGTAATACCCAGTGATATTGAACAAACAAAACATATGAAATTATTTTATTTTTTGAAAATAAAGGAATTTAAAATTCAAAATACCAAAATTTTACGCCTAGTAGAAAAAAAGTATAATTGATCTCCTCTTGAATTAACATTCTTTTTTCACATGCAATGTCTCATAATAACAATAAATGCAAATATTAATCCGTCACAAACAAAGTTCTAATGTGAAAATGAAAAAAAAAATGTAAGAAAATTAAAATTTGAAATTTACGCCTAAGAGATTGTTTGGTAATATTATATTTTTTAAAATAATTGCTATTAACTATTCTATAAAAATAATCAACTGTGAAAAAAATAAGTCAAATGTTTGATAAATTTTATTTTTAAAAGTGTTGTAAATTTTAAAAATAGTAACACACGTATTTAGTAAATCTTATTGTTAAACTACTATAAGAATGTAAATGAATAAATTGAATAAAATGTTGAATAAAATTTATTTATACATCTATAAATATGTATATAAAATATTTTTTATTGTGTATATATAATAATTGAAAAAATGATAGTTAATATTATTAATTTTTTTTATTATTTTTTTATCTCAATATAATTGGAGAAAATAATAATCTATTTTAAGTTAATGATTTTATTTTCTAATTAATAAAAATAATTTTAGATTTTTTTAATAATATATATATAAAGATATATGTGAAATTATATTAAATATAAAACAGATTATTAAAATTAGATTCTGAAAAAATAATTTTTTTCTTATTTTTCAAAATCTATTGTAAGATAAGGTGATCTTGATAAAAGTAATTTTTTTAAAAAATATTAAATATTAAAATTAATTTTTAAATTTTTAAAATTATTTTTAAACCTATCAAAAATAATATTAAATTAACTCTAAGTGACTAACGAACAAGAAGAAAGTAATTTAGCAAGCAGTAACAATAATAATAATAATGCAAATATCGAGCTGTCACAGGGAAAAGCTACCTCGTGCGGCACAAGTTGTGCCTTAGTGCGGTCGTTTTTTCGAAGAAATGAAATTGTCACACACATTCGTCCGTTTTGTGGGGACCCAACTCCCCGTTTTTCTTTGATTTGTGATCGCTTTTTATCCGTGTCCCCTCTCCATCAATTTTCACTTTAATTGACCAAAAAAATAAGGCTAAATAAATTTATGATATAAAAACAACGCAATAAACTATTTCTTATTTATTAATTTATTTAATACTATGTGTTATTTTATAATAACTATTAATTCACGAAGTTGGCCCTTTATTTCTACCTTATTAAATTCGTATCTGCCGAAAAATAAGAATGTCAAGAGATCGAGTTTCGCTTGATTAAAAACCAAAGTCTTCGTAATAATAATTTTTTTTTTCTAGTCAAAATAGCTCTTACTTTAGTTTGCATGTGTGGCCTAGTTCATTAATGATATGGTTCAAATAGTTTTGCCCAATGCCTTATTTCAAAAGAGTTGATGAAACCCACTAATTGTGGTGATGGGACCTTCAATTATTTTTCTATCGAACCCTTTTTTATTTTTTCAAAGCAAAGAAAAATGTCCACTCTTGGCTTCTTTCACCTAATTCACAATAATGCATAAAATAAGAACCAATAAAATCATTGACTAATGGCTTCTTTTAGATCACACCCAACATAATGTGATGATATTTTATATTCACATGCTTTTGGCTTTTTAAGTGGTCTAGAATCATATGTCCAGAACAGTAAATATTAATTTTCAATTAATTGAATCACTTGATTTGATGATGTATAAGGGATTTTCATATCAAATTCTACTCCTAACAAAAGTTGAATTAGTAACATCTCTTAGTTTGATGCAAGAAAATAATAATCGGTTCAAAATTCGGATTTTTTTAAGTTAAACTGGGTTTAGATTTATATTTAAAGTCGTTTTCACAAGATTGATAGGATTATTCCATAATCCATCATGGTCATATATAGCCAATAGTTTTTCAATATTAATCTAGTAAGTATAAATCTGATCTCATGGGAATGACAATGAATTGACAATAAATTTCTTGGTTTAAATGTTCTAAAAATAATAAATAAATAACTGATTTCAACAAAGACAATGTGGCAACATTGAATCATCAGCACTTAGGCAATTAAACTGGCCATTGGATGCAAAATCTATATTAAAAAATCATGTGAATGGTTGAGTTTTCATCGATGTTTAGTTATTTGCGTAGAGTATTATTCATTATTTTTCTTCTTCCACACAAGGTTACACTATCTTGTTTAATTGGTCAAACTTTAATTCTTCGCCTGAAAATGTTTATTATTTTTATGAAAATTAAATTTTATAGAAAATACATGACCACTAATTCATTTAGGCTCTATTTGGTACAGTTTTTCAATTAGAGCTTATTTAAGTAGAGTTTTTTTTTATAAATAGAGCTTTTATAAAAAAAAATTAGTTGTTTAGTTATCAACAGGAGATTTTATTAAAAATTTATGAAATTACTTTGATATGTAAAATTTTTAAAGTTATGTTATGAAAAGAATAAAATAAGATTGTTAAATAAGTTGAGAATATTTTAAATATTTTAACATTTAAAAAAACTTTTTAACCTCTACTCCCAAAAGTCCAAAATTTAAGTTTTTCCTAGTTGAGGTAAAATTTAAGTTTTTCCTAGTAGAGATAAAATTTAAGTTTTTCCTAGTAGAGGTAAAATAATTTATTTAAGTTTTGAAAGCTCTATTAGAAAAACAACTAAACAAAAAAATTTATTGTAAAAGCTTATGAGATTAAATAAGTATTTATACCCATTAAATAATTCATACCAAACAAGCACTTAATTGATAAGTGCATTTAAAATGGTACAATAAAATAAAATTAAGATTTTAACTTCTACTTGCGCTCCGTTTGATACAGGTTTTCAAGTAGAATTTATTTAATTGGAGCTATTGTTAGTAGAACTTTTACAAATAAAGTTTTTAAGCAAAAAAAAAAAATAGTTATTTGGCTGTCAATGAGATATTTTATTAAAATTTATAAAATTATTTTAATAGACAAGTTTTTTAAAGGTATGTTATAAAAAGAATAAAATAAAATTGTCAAATAAGTAGAAAATATTTTAGATATTTTAACATTCAAAAAGTTTTTCAACCTCTACTTTAAAAAGTTTAAACTTTGAGTTTTTGCTAATAGAGTTCAAAATAACTTATTTAAGTTTCAAAAGCTTTACTAAAAAAACAAAAAACAATAGAAATTATGATAAGAATTTATAAGATTAAATAAACACTTATAACTATTAAATAAGTCATACAAAACAGACAGTTGTATAAAAATTAACAATTATGTCATTCTTACGTACTCAAATCAAATACGATACCAATAATATGTTAATGAGAACTGTCAAAGACTATTGTGGTTGAATTTTTCCCTTTTTTTATATATAAAATATCCTCTCAATTATTTATTATTGATTGGACGAATTTGATTTTTGAGCCAAGCTATCATTTAAACTCTTAGTTATGACAAATTATGAAACCCATAAGTTAAGTTAAAGCATGAATCTTCATCACGATGAATAAAATCATTCATAATGTGAGGTTAATTAGTATATCACTTTCATCTTGCTAGTTGCCATCCAACACTCAAATCATACGGGCATGCCCCAATTCTAAGGCTCTAAATTAAATAAAGAATAAAGGAGATGAAATTGACCCATGTAAGCATTCTATTGCATGTGAATTAATTGTTAACCCTTCATTTTAATTGATTCTTTCCCTTTCCAAATAGAAAAGAAAATTCTAGAAAAAAGGAAATTAAAATCATGTGATTTTTTTTTTAATTCCTAACCCTAGCTTTTAAGCAAAAAATAAAAAAATAAAATCCAAACTCGAGCCAACGAAGCACATGTGGTGCACATGCAAGTCAAAAAGGGTCCAGCACTATATGGTCATCGATATCGCTTTAATACTAAGTAACAAAATTGGTGGATCGTATTAAAACATTGATTTATAAGGTGCACAGAAATTCAAAAATTGTAATAAAATCTTTGGTTGGTTGAAATGTTACAGGCAATAATTGTTCCGTTGAACATTGCGATCACCAATTCAAATCCTCGTACGATTGTTTTAAAAATCATTAAATTGTTCAATGAATTAAGTAGGATAAATAAATGGCATGGCAATCAAATAGGATCATCCCTCTTTCTCCCTCTCGTTTTTGACGAAAAGAAATTATTATTTATTTTTATGATAACATTTAAATTACATAATTAAATAAATTTTACATCTTAATTGACGTAATATCAATTAACTACCATAACCTATTGGATTATTATTGATTTTTTTCCATACAATCACTGAGTAACACATCAAATGTCACGTTAGTTGGAATATTTTGTATTAGCTGACATTATTTCAATTTCTTTTTCACCTTTTTTTTGGGTCAATTTATTGTGATGAGATTAATGTATTAAAGTAAGTACATGACTTTCATTCGCAAACCCTTTCACACTTGAAACCCTTATATATTAGTGTGGTGGTTGAACATTTTGAAAGATTGACAATTAGGGAACCAAAGATTTATCTCGTTCATTCACAAAATAGAAGTGGGGCTAGAATTGTACAGATTTTGATTTAAAAACTCATTAAATCTCATTGAGAAAATATTAATTTCTATTAATGAAAGTACGTAGGATATGCATATAATTAAACAAAAGTTACTGAAACCTTATGAAAGGCAAATCAAATTTATTTATTATTATGGTACCACAAATATTACGATTTTTTTTAAAGATTTATGGCATGTGATGCGACTTCTAGTAAATTAGTTGTTGGATTAATAATAATTCTTATACAGTAATAAAATAATGAGAAGTAAAATTAGATTAATGATTTTTTCTTTTTAACCTAAGGTTTAGCTGAACGATGGAATCAGAATGGAAAATAAGAATGATTAATTGTGTTTACGTGCTAAAAATATTAAGGAATGATAATGAAATTTGAGTGAAACCCAAATATTTGAGAATAAGGTATGAAAATCTCATTCTCATGGAGAATGAGAATAAAAATGAGAGAATGAGAATGGAGAATAAATTGTGACTTTTACCATTAAAGAAAATTTTATAGCATTATGCTCGATATTGTAATAAACATTCATTTATTTCTCTTTAAAATGTTTAATTATTTTTTTTGTTAGTGAAAAATATATAATTTTAATTGTGGACATTTTGGTGAATTTTAAAAATATTATAATCACAGTACAAAGTAAACACATAAATGAACATAGTTTATTTTTATTTCGATTCTTATAGTTCAAATAAACAATTTATTTTAATTCTCACTCTTCATTCCGATCTAGTCCATTTAGATTTTAGATCGCTTCGATTCTTTCCAATTTTAATTTATAAAAAGTAAACACAATATCTGATTAACGATTTTATTTGCTACGCATGAGTGGAGTTGAACTTGGTGGTGAATGAATGCTTAATGAGTTATTGGTGTTTGGTGAGTTGCCAATTTGGTAAATGGCATAACCAGAAAGACGTTAGAAAATATACCTTCAACAAGGGAGAAAAAAAAAAAATTTGAAGTCTTATGCTTAATTATCAAATCTCATCTGTTTGCCAAGTTATAGAAATTGATAGCATATCTTGTTAAAAATGCATCACCTGAATTGTTGTTACCAAACTAGTGCTTGGACGTTAGATGGATGAGACAAATTTCGCCCAAACGTCTTCCTGACCAAAAACAATTATTTGGCTCTTTCCCCCTTAATGGTAACAAATTAAATGTCACAACCATTATATTATCTGTATTCATTCTATTTTTGTTCCTTGCAACTTAATTTTCTATTACATTTTTTTTTTAATTTTTTTTGAGAAGCGGCACACAGACTCTTCACCGTTCGCGTGGTGTTAAATTTGTAATTCAGAGGGCCATCAAATTATCAAATTCAAGTTGCAGAATTAATCGTTGTAGAAAATCTATCCATTAGTCAGTTAAAAGATTCAGATTTTTAGGTAGAGGGTAGTATAAAAGAGTGAATTTTAGGTGGAGGGTAATATAAAAGAATTATATTCATACAGTAATAAAAAAAATATTGCTGGTTTTGCATCAAATATATATTTCTTTTTTTTTAATTTTAAAAGGAGAGAGATTTGATTTTTGTTATTTTTTAAAGGATAGGACTCTGATTTCTTTCTAAAATAGGATTGTCTATTATTTCAAAACATTGGAATCTTTCTGTTTCCAATCAAAGAGTAAAACGATATCCGAATTCTATTGTTCTCCGGTAAAAAAAAAGAAAGAAAAAAGGATAAGTTTACCAAAATAATCATAATTTAAATTTGGAAATTTAAATTGTAACTAAAAAGTTGGTAAAAGAAAAATAAAATCCAAAAACCGCAATTATACCAAAACTAACCTCGAGAAAATGGATATTGTGATTTTGGATAAATTGAAGAAGATCGCAAAACGGAAGTCAACTACCCTCGCTCTGTCGTTAATACGCCGTTCATTTCGGGAGACCTACTCTTCACTGCTTCACTCTCTTTAACCCTATATACCCACCATTACCACCTTGTAGTTATACCTTCTGTTTTGAGATAATAACACAGAGATCCAGAACTTTTACGAAACCTAACAGTAAAGACAAAGTATCAATATTTTCTTAAAAACTCCTAACTAATCCAAACTGATTGAAAATAAACAAAGAGTAATATTATATTTATAAACTCTTGTGCAAATTATTTTTATTCAAATTAGTGTGCCATTACCTAGATATTTAAAAGAAAATATAAAATAATAAAAATAAATTATGTAAACTAAGTGGTGTCTTTATTTAACTATTCATGTGATATCAATTTTTATAAAATAATTTATATAAAAGAATTTATAGCTATATTATTACTAAAAATTAAAAATTAAACTGGTGCTAAGACATTGTTAGAAAATCTTAATGACTCCTTACTTGAGTAAAAGATATTTTTCTTCCATATTATAGTTCAAACATCTATAAAATATGATTTAAAAATCTACTTTCACTAATAATATCAGATAAAAATACACTCTTATTATTCATTTTGTGAAAAAATTATAAAGAGTCTACATGAGACTCGAACTAGTGCTCTTAACCGTTTCTTTAGGAGAGTAGGAGTAGGACTACATCACACACAAACATAGTCAACATTCTACGAGGACCTGTATGAAAAGAAAGTATATTTTATGTTTTTAGTTGTTATTTTCTTTAAAATTAAAGAGTGGGACACTATTATCCTCTTTTTGTCTCCTGTTTTAACCATAGTTAACTTTCTCCTTCTCCCTCTGCTTTAGTGCTTTCAGACTTTAACCCAACCCAACATCAAACAACGTTCACAACTCTCTTGTCTCTCCCTATAACTCTCTCTTTCAGATACAAACAAACACCCCCATTCTCTCTCTATCACTAACGGCATATTCTCTCTCTCTCTCTCTCTGTCTCTCTGTCTCTGTCTCTCTTTCTCTTGTGGAGTTCTCAAAGAATTTTCTCTGAAAATTTCTCTCCGCATAAAAAGATTTTTTCTTTTCTTTCAAAGATTTCTCATCATTGGCTCTCAATTCTAACTGGGGATTGTCCCTCTTCTCACGTTTCTCAAGAACTCGAGGATTTTAAGGTTAAGGGTTCGAAGCTATTAAGGTTTTTGTCTTTGTGGGAATTGAGGTGAAATGGTGGTGAAAATGATGAGGTGGCGGCCGTGGCCGCCTCTGTTGACGAAGAAGTACGAGGTGAAACTGGTCGTACGGAGGATGGAGGGTTGGGATCTGGTGCGGGGGGAGGCAGCAGAGAAGGACAGCGACAGATTAACGGTGGAGATTCGTTGGAAGGGCCCGAAAGTTGCGCTGAGCACTCTGAGAAGGACGCCGGTTAAGAGGAACTTCACGAGAGAAGTGGAGGTTGTTGGTGTTGGTCGACAAACCGACGACGTTGCTGTTGTTGTTGATGACGATAATAATATTCGTAGTAACGGTGTCGTTTTGTGGGACGAGGAGTTTCGGTCCATTTGCACTTTTTCCGCTTACAAAGAAAATGCATTTCATCCGTGGGAGATCGCTTTCACTGTCTTCAATGTAAGTCTCTTTTGTTTTCATTTTTTAAATTTCTCTCTATTTTTTAAATAGATATTTTGTGGGTTTGATTTCAATCTAATAAAAGAATTTTATTCAATTGGATATTTAGATTATTTTTTCTGTTGTAATTTGGAAGATATTATATGATAAATATGTAGATTTAGTTTTTTGTTACTGCAGTTGCTCTGATTGATGAATAATCGATGTGCTATTCTTATTGAATTGATTTCTATGGAAGAGTTTGGCTTTAACATTACATATTATTATTTCTATGATTGATTTGGTAAATGTTTGTGCTATTGGATTAATATTTTATTTTTTGGGAGATTTTGTGTTCCTTGTGAGAGTTGACCTTTGGAGTTTTGCCAAGCCTTTGGTACTGAAAATCCATCTTTTTTCAGAAAAGGGATATTTTGTGTTGATCCTGAACCTTTCGGGACTTATTCGTTTGACTAGCAGCCCGCCTTTTTGGAGCCTTAAAAAATTTCTTTATCGTTGTCGTTATTTGAAATTAATTTATGATTGGATTAGTGTAGTTTGTTTCTGTCTATTGATTTGAAGAATTTAGTAGCACAAATATATTTCGAAGAGACTCAATATACCATCTGTGTAAATCCAGGGTTTGAACCAGGGGCCAAAAGGCAAGGTTCCTGTTGTTGGAAGTGCATCGCTCAACCTTGCAGAGTTTGCTTCTGCATCTGAACAGGAGAAGTTTGAACGAAACATTCCTCTTACAATAGCCGCAGGTGCTGCAGAGCCCTGTCCTTCGCTATGTGTATGTACCTTTGCATTTTTCTTAATATGAATTTCCATGGTAGATTGTAGTTTTCAATCATCAAGCATATTTAATTTGGTTACCTGTTATGTGATGATGTAACAGTAGGCTTTTCTATTTTGTATGTTTTCTGACACTGTGCACTTACTGATTTTGAGTATTTTCCAATTATGTAGGTATCACTCAGCTTGTTGGAACTTAGAGCTGCTCAAGAAACGACAGAGCCAGTGCAGAGAGCAATAGTACCTGTTGCATCGCCTCCTCAGTCGGGAGAACCTGCCTCTGCGGATAAGGACGAGCTTTCTGCAATTAAAGCCGGTCTTAGAAAAGTAAAAATTTTTACTGAGTATGTTTCCACCAGGAGAGCCAAAAAGGCTTGCCGCGAGGAAGAGGGTAGTGATGGCAGGTGTTCTGCCAGGAGCGAGGATGGGGAGTATAACTACCCTTTTGATTCTGACTCACTTGAAGATTTTGAAGAAGGAGAATCGGATGAGGGCAAGGAGGAATCCAGTGTTAGGAAATCATTCAGTTATGGCTCACTGGCTCATGCAAATATCGCCGGAGGATCATTTTATTCCAGTTCAAGGATAAACAGTGGCGATGAGGATTGGGTGTATTATAGTTATCGCAAGTCTGATGTGGGCTCCTCAAATTGTGAAGATTTAACAGCATCAGTGTCTGAACCATCTCTGTTGCAAAGTTCAAAGCGTAGCATACTTTCTTGGAGGAAAAGGAAGCTAAGCTTCAGATCTCCTAAAGCCAAAGGAGAGCCATTGCTGAAGAAGGCATATGGAGACGAAGGTGGGGATGACATTGATCATGATCGCCGGCAGCTTAGCTCTGATGAATCTCTTTCTCTTGGGGTAAGAATAAAATCTTCTCTTTCTTTATGATTTCTTGTCAACACTCATGATTTCTTGTAGAACTATATGTCGGGTGGAAAAAGGAAAACAAATTTGAACATCTCTTGATCATCTTGAATGATGAATGGTATTTCTTCATCTTCAAGATTGTATGACTACCCGTGAGATGCTTATTATGTATGCTTGCCAGATGAATATTATTTTATATACCCAACTGGCCCTATCTGGAGGAACATTGCTTTGGTTTAAATTTCGGTATATACAACTGTACTCACCAACTTTAATGTTATGATGCTAGGATAAGAAATGTATAGTATGAGGATGATACACAAATGAAAACTGTGTGTAAGTAGTAATAATGACAATTATTTCTTGCAGAGGCATAAGACAGACGAGGATTTCTCTGCAAATCGATCTTCAGTTTCTGAATTTGGGGATGACAATTTTGCTATTGGAAGTTGGGAGAATAAAGAAGTAATAAGCCGTGATGGACAAATGAAGCTTCAAAGCCAGGTCTTCTTTGCTTCCATCGATCAGCGAAGTGAGCGAGCGGCAGGTGAGAGTGCTTGCACGGCCCTTGTTGCTGTGATTGCTGATTGGTTCCAGAACAACCATGGTCTCATGCCAATTAAGTCCCAATTTGATAGTCTGATCAGAGAAGGCTCATTGGAGTGGAGGAACCTCTGTGAAATCGACACTTATAGGGAGAGGTTTCCTGACAAACACTTTGATCTTGAAACAGTCCTCCAAGCCAAAATACGTCCTCTTGGAGTGGTGCCTGGAAAGTCATTTATTGGGTTTTTTCATCCAGAGGGAATGGATGAAGGAAGATTTGACTTTTTGCATGGTGCCATGTCGTTTGATAACATATGGGATGAGATCAGTCATGCCAGTTCTGAAAGTTCAAGCAATGAACCTCAGCTTTACATTGTTAGTTGGAACGACCATTTTTTTCTACTCAAGGTTGAACCAGAAGCTTACTACATAATTGACACGCTGGGGGAGAGACTCTATGAGGGATGCAATCAGGCTTACATTTTGAGATTTGACAACAATACTGCGATTCACAAACCACTAAAAGCTGCTCAATCAAGTGATGAGAGATCAACTGGTGATCAGCAGGTTGTGACAGCAACAACAGAACCCAAAAAGGAGGGTTCTGTTAAGGGAGATCTTACAGCTAAGTCTGAGGAACCCATAAAGAGTGAAGAGGTAGAGGAGGTTGTGTGCCGCGGAAAGGAAGCTTGCAAGGAGTACATCAAGAGCTTCTTGGCAGCAATACCGATTAGGGAACTGCAGGCGGATATTAAGAAAGGTTTAATAGCATCGACACCTCTTCATCACCGGCTACAGATTGAATTGCACTACACAAAGTTCTTCCAACCTCTGCGAGAAGAAGCACTGGCGGCAGAAGTGACGACAACAGCCACGCCACCACAACCAGTTGAAGTTCCAATAGCAGAACCAGTTGAAGTTCCAATAGCAGTTACTGCTGCATAGAGACTTAAATGTAAATTTGTAGGAAGTGTGATTACCCTAACCTCTTTTCTTTCTTCTTCCATTTGCCTTTTTGTTATGATGTGAATGGGTTAACAAAAGAGGAACCTGTTTGGACTTCCTTCTTTCCTTTTTTTCCTCCCTCTTTTTACCAAGAGAGATCTTGCAATGTATCCTTTGATGTGAATGGGGTTTAACAAAGTGGAAATGAAGAGTTGTTTTTGCTTTAAGCATGGTTGAAATGTTCCAATGTCTAATATTCTCATATCTAAATGGGGATTCTGTTCTATTGCCTTGCTGGTCACAGCAAACTGCACATTTTTATTAATCAAAATTTCCTCATCAATTATTATCTTTACTAGATGGATTAGTTATTGTTGTTTAAAGACAACATCGTGATAAAAAGTAAGCTTTTTGTTAAAAATTTCTAAAATTCACCTTCTGAATGAGGGCTTTTTGTTCAGTAGACTGTTTTCTCCTCTAAATATTCTGCTAATTAGAAGTTTCCTAATACGTGTGACGGTAAGACAAAGGATTCTAGCTTAGTGAAAATTATTATAAATTTTTCATTTTTTTTTCTTTAGAGAAAAATATAACACTTTAATTAATTCAACAAAGTGAATAATAAATACACTAGTCTTGCGTCCTTCTAAAGATAAGTTAACTAGAGAATGAGCAATGACATTACATGATATAGGGGCATCATGAACTCTGGTATAATTAAAAGCCCTGAATTTTTGAAATATAAAGTTTTGAAATTGAAGCAAGATATTCCATTATTCCTTTCCCCAAATGGGGAAGCCTGTAAGCTGTAAAGAGAGCTCATCACATGACAAAAACATTCTTGAACATGCAAGTTTCCTTCTGAGGAAATATTCCTGAAGTTGTCCATTTTTTGTATGGAATTGCAGTGCACGTTTACGATATGCCATCCCCTGCTGCTTGGTCAAAACTTTCCATCAAAATGTTATAGGCACCAGGAACAAGTTATTCTCATAATTTCAAAAATATCTAATGGCTTGGCTTTTTTATTGGCTCTGCTTTAATTTATCTTTTACTGTGGAGATGGAGCCAGTGAGCTGTGTTATAGTGTATTTCATCAACTTATTTCAATTGGGTTAAAATAATTTGCAAAAATAATCTGAGATGATTGACATTCACAAGAACGGCATTGAGTGATGATTTTGCAAACTGCTAAATTTATATGAAGCAAGATATGACCTTCCGATTGATTTGTGCCGCTTGAGTACCACATAAGTACCCACATTTGAAACTAATAAAACCTTTATTATACATACATACATACATACATACATACATACATACATACATACATACATATATATATATATATATATATATATATATATATATATATATATATATATAGTAGCACCATTCCTGGTAGCTTAAGCTTTTGGGGCAATTGATAAGCGCCTTAAGATGGTATTAGAGTCAGTCAGGGTTCGAGCTGCGGGGGAAGAATGGGCTTAATATATATCCCAGTCACTGTTATTGGGGCCCGCACCACCGCAGTGGTGACTTTACCAACACCCATGTGGGTGATGTGGCACTAACGTGAAAGCGTTACCTGGTAATGGGCGGATTGACTACTTAAGTATAAAGTAGTGCCATTCCTGACAGCGTAAGCTTTTGGAGCAATTAATAAGCGCCTTAAGATATATATATAACAAAGGTTTTATTAGTTTATATAAAACCTTATTGTATATATCACAAGAGATGTTAGCAGATGAACTTTAGTTGACCCCAACCTAAGCCTATTAAAATGCAGTTATCATTAACGCATGCTTGGGCATTTACATGCCTTTCGAAAGTTTGTTGCAGACAATGATTATTCGATCATGAGTTGAAACATTTATAAATCCATAACTAAGTTCATCTACTTGCCAGAAATCATTTTGATTGATTAGTAACTTAATAACAAGCTTAATTAACACTTAACAGGGGATGGGGATGGGGATGATGCTCTCTAATCTACATATAAATGGGCACGTCTGTTGAGTAGCAATTTAGAGGTTAAAATTTCATCAGAAATGCTCTCAAATTTGTCGGCTCGATTAATCCCAACAGAGTGGTCACTCGTAAAATTTAGAGACGGCTTTAGATTTACAGTGACATGTGAATGCAAAGTTCTTTTAGTCTTTCTTTGTGCTGGGCTTTTAATCCACTGAACATGGAATCATCATCATGCTTTGCTGACAGCTTTACAATTTCTTTTTCTTTTTTCTTTTTTGGTTCAGTCCCAGCCTCTCCGGGTTGTTGGAAATTGACTCTTTTACCGCGTATTTGGTATCCTTTCACATCTGTCATTTCTCATTTTACAAAAGCACAAAATAAGAAAATGCATTTTAAAAGCCAATTTCTTTCTATTTTGCCAAAGAGAATGGAAAGTTGGAAACCGTCTTGTTTTCCATTTCAACAATGGAAAGTGAAAAATATAAACTTTTTAAAGTTTACTTACTTTTGTTCTTCCCGGGGCCCACTAAAATTGCAATTTTGATGTTTTGTTTGTGAGCAATAATATATGGGTCCCACAATCACCCCACTTTGATAATATCATATTATTTATGTTTATAATTTAACTTTTTCTTTTTATAATATGATAATAAATTAAAAAAAAATAATACGTCAATATTATTTTAATTTTTTAAATGATAATAATAATAATAATTAATGTTTAACGAATATAAAAAAATTACTATAATTATATATCCTCTATAATTTATGTGTATAAATCATCCAATAATAATTAAATAAGATTTTAAATGATATAAAATCTATATTCTAAATTATGTCATTTTATAATTATTTTAGTTGTTTATGTTATTTGTTAAAATTAATATCTATAATAACAATAATAATAATGATGGACCGTTTAAAGGTAATAAAATATTGAAAAATCTTTCATTAAATTATTTTATCATTCTCTTTTATTGTATTTAAATTTTTAGAACAAACAACTTAATACAATTTTTTTTTTCATTTTTATATAATATTTTTTTAATTACATAAGACTATTGCTCAAAGTTACAATTGATATTTACAGATCAGATTATTATTGATAAATAAATAAATTCTCACATAATACGTTTATGGGGGATCGAACAGCTGCACTCACATAAGTGAGGGTAGCTGTTCTAATCACTCGGCTAAATTTTTCATACAAAATCTTAAAACAATCAATCAAGCGTATTTTTAAATTTACTAAAATTTAATCATTTTTATTTTATAAACAAATTCAAAAACACCATTTAGAAAAAAGAAAAAAAAATACCAAACAACAAACGCATCCTTAGCTCGTGCTTCATTTATGACCTTTCAGAAGAGGAGAAAAGAAAAAGGGAAAAAGAAAGCTTCACTTATGAGTTGCAATGGCTGGGATAAGTTATCAACCTCGACCCACAAGACTTACGGACTTGCCGTCAATATGATTTACGGAGGACGGGTATCTCATTGATGCTTGAGAATTCGGGAGAAAAACTTATATAAAATGGTCTTTATTGGCCTGTTTGATAAATATATCTCATTTTTTAAATGATTTTTTTTTTGTTTTTTCTATTACGATTGGTCAACTCTAAAATATATTTTTATGTCAATATATTAGTAGATGTGTACACGGACGATGTGTTGTGCCAAATTTTTCTCTTTCATGTACTGAATCACGCAATGTTCGTCTTTATTATTTTGTAAACTAAGCGGCTGTTTAAAATTCCATCGTTTTAGAAAACCTCAATTTCTTAAATAAAAATTTTTAGGATATCCACAAATCCTATATATACACATACATATAATCTGTTACATGATCTCTCTATTTTATTATTTTTGCTCTTAATATAGCTACCTACCGGCAAGCTTTTCGGAAGGCCCCACGAGAACATTATGATTAATTGTAATTTTTTCTCCTAATCATCCATTAGTATTTTAATAGTATTACCAAAAAAAAAATATTAATTTCTTTCACTTTCCAAAAACATACTCAACCTTATTTGAATGTTTAGAATTCTTTAATTACTGACCTCTTCCATATTATACATGTTCCATAAATGTTTCCGACTTGTCATATACGTGATAAGTAATAACCTACATGTCATACAGTGTTTACTCAAATAAAACATTCACAGCATGCCATCTATGTGATGAATCACTGAACGACATGTTATCTATGTCTTATAAAATGTATGCACTGTCATATGTATGATGAACTTATCAAAGATTAGTCGTATCATCTTTACTCCAGAGTAAATTTGTACAATGTGTCATTTATATCCTAAATATATAAATGATGTTATACAAATTCTATAAATAGCTATGACATCAGATCTTTGTGGCGAACTTACAAAACAATACTTCATACACAAATGCCAATTATTTTTTTTCCCTTCTCTCTTTTCTAACTTTAACAAAAAATTAACCAATGTGGTGATCAAGGGCGAATCTATTAAAGGACAAACATGGGGAACGACCCCTGTTAAAAAAAGTTTAATACATAATATTTTATATTATATTAATAATTACTTATTTACATTAAAAATTTTATTGAATTTTTTTGAAAAAATTCTTCCTACCCCCCGGCCAAGGTTGGCTTGTTCCGCCCCTAGTGGTGATCATCTAATCTTCATTTTTTAGGTCTGAAGCAATATAAAATAAATTGTGCCTCAGCTATTAACTATAGTTTTGGGCTTGGCCATGGTGGTAAGTGGTTGATCAATGCCAACTGTAAAAACAGATGGTTTCTAAACAGATTACATTTGCCTAATATTGATGAAATATACTCTTGACATTTCATTTCACAAGTTAGATGTTCTTCTGGCAAAAATATCCAAGCTCATTTCCTCTTATCGTATTACAAAAAAGAAATTGTTAGAGGTTAATTTAAACAATAGATTCCTTTACCTATGCTTGCATTATGTGGAAAATTATCAGTTATCCATCTAGTATTTAATCGAAGCTAGAAAAAACTAAAGAACTTATTAAATTATCAGCTGTCCATCTAATTTTTAATCATCAAAATAGGGTAAAATGTGCATGAATTGCTGCACAATTTTACAATGCAAAAGAAGGAAAACCTTTATTGACTCTTATATTGTTTAAAGAATTAAAGATGGTGGTGATAAATTCATCATCATAAGGTCACACCACCTTTTATTCATTCAATCACCTTTTTGATACCAATCAGTGACTTTTTCTCAATAACAGCCATGTGCTTGCTCTCCCCCACTAATTATGCCCTCGTAGCTTATCTCGTTAATGATTTAAGTTCAAATTCATCAACCTCCATGCATATGGCAGCTACTTTAAATTGTTTTTTTCTCCTTAACTTTGATCTTGATTTATCAACATAAATTTTCCTTAGTCGGGCCAGTTCGGTATTAATGTGGATTTTAAGTAATCGGCTTATTCGCTGTCCGAAGAAATAATTGATCAAATAAGTACATGCATTGACAACTCTCCTGCTTCATTCTCATGTCAAAAAACAAAAAAACAAAAGAAAAAAAAAGGGTCAGTTAAGATGTAATTTCAGAGAGATATGGAGATAAAGTTCCAGGAAAGAAAATAAGTCTTGTCATGGAATCTTGGAACAAAATATTGTAGTTTTGGATAAGAACAATTAACACAACAGGACTCTACAATGAAATCTTTTTTACAAGTTTAAAATTAATCTTTAACTCGAGAACCACCAAATAAGAGAAATTTTTTTTGTTAAAATGTCAGGGCCATGAACTTATAATCAGATCACCAGCATTAAATTTATCAAATTCTTCTTATTATCATTAGGGAAAATATTACGTTACAGTCATCGTATGTTGTATTTAACGGTCACAAGTTGTTCATGATTATTGATCACAAATTTTAGTTATGTTTCTGGGATTTTTTTAATTTCATTTATGAACTTATGCACTGATATTGTAACGCAAGACTAGGGAATCGTAAAGAAAACTTGCGGGTTGTTTCCGGCATCTAATGTGCACCGTTTACTAGGTTTCCGGTTGAAGCAACAAACGGTGATTCTAATTTCTAAGCATTGTAAAACTTGGGAAATGTTGTTAATCACAAAGCCAAGTACATGTTAGGAGTAGAAGAAAGAAAATTACAATGTCTTGTGTACAATTATTTTTCAGCAGCAAACGGGGCACCTGACCAATCCATTTTCGTTACACTCAGGGCATCTAATGTGCAATTCATCATCATCATCTCCATCCCTAAACACCTTGCAGCTGCCGCTGCAATTGCTGCACAAAACAAATCTAATGTTGCCACAGCCATTGCACGAGCAATCGGACAGGTTTCTAGGAATTCCTTCAAGGAGTTTCTTCAGCTTCCCTTGCTCATGCAATCCCACGACTTCATCAGCTCCTCCTATATACCTTCCCTTGATGAAAAGCCTTGGAGGGATCACTCTACCGCTCAATAAACTCCACAATTCATCCCTGAATTCCATGTGCAACGACACGTCTCTCTCGTAAAATGTCACCTTGAAACTCTGAAGCAAGAACCTGATAGTCCCGCAATCCTCAAATGTTTTTCTTATACCCCTCAGGCTTGTTGTGTAGAAAATGACGGAATCTTCTCCTCCTGGCGGACACTTCTCTTCGAAACCTTTTAGAAATGGAGATTCTTGGCTGTCCTTTTCCATCTCTTGGACTGCAGCCTCAGGATTATCCTTTTCAGGCAGCCTGTCTTTGGACTCTATGGGGGGTGTAAAGTTTCCTTCGTCGCCAAGGTTGAATCCCAGTTCTGGTTCTTCATCTTTGAGCTCTTTAACGCGTCCGGATACTCCAATACTGTCAACTACTAGCTCAGCAACATCATTGCAGCCGTGATCTTCATCTGTATAAATCGGCAGGGTCTGACACTTTAAGGAACTCCTCCTAATGGCTAAGCCTTGTTTCAAGGTGTTGATTGTTGGGACAAATTTCAGTTTATTTAGAAGTCTGCCCTTCACTCCTTTCATGATGTGTTGTTGGATTTTTCTGATGAAAAAAATGACGGCATGTGATCACAGAGAAGGCGAAAGAGAGTGTGCAAAACTTGTAATGAGAAAGACAGCACAATGGATCAGAGGACAGGAGACTGATTTGAGTTTTTTCCTTCCGGTTTCCAAGTGGCAAAGTGAAAGCTGAAAAGCTGAAGTACTGCTTTTTGAACTTTTGAAATAGCTCATAATATAGAGTATTACCCTATTAGAGTGGGGGCACCTCCCCTATTACAGAATCAAGACCACTAACCCACAAGTCTATAACTACAAATTTGGTGCCCCATCAATCAAGATAGTATTGGGGGACAGAAATTTTCCCTTCCACTACCAACCAAAGCCAGAAGAGAAAAAGGAAAAGAAAATGTATCGAGGGGTACGCCCGTAATTTTGTAGGGAAAGTAAACTCGGTTAGATGACTAAGGGTGTGTTTGGAAGTGAGGCGCTGTAGCTTTTAAACTGCAGCTGTTGTGAAATAAAAGTTACAGCTGTATAGTAGAAGTTGGAAAAAAATTTTGTTAAGCTGCCAAAGTCCATCTACAAGTGTTATCAAACACTTTAGTAACTAGATTTTAGCAGCCCAACTACCTCACCACACTCCCAAACGGACTATAAGACGCCCTCATCAAGTTGATGTTTACGTGTTTAAGCCAAATGAACAAGGTGCCAAAAGAGCAGCGCTAAACTAGGAGACAACGTGTGCCAACCGATAATGATCATAATTGAGTACAGGGAGCAAAAGGCAACTTATGCTCTCGATTTGGGTTGAATTCCTCTAATCCAATATCGATACATAACTAAAATGCACGAGGCTTACACAATGACCATTTTTAACTCAAAATTCACTGATTAGCTTTGTCGTCGAAGATTCACCGTGTTGAAGAGTAAAAACAATAGGATCCAACAATTTTAGGATGTTTTTTTTCCCTCTCCCCAACTTTGAAGCACTTTTTAATTTTCGGAGTAAAAGATAAATTTTTCATAATGCCAGCAATACTGAAGGTAGATACAACAACTAATTTTAAATAGTATTTTCCTTTACATCAGATTTATATGGCAGAAAGGTAAACCGAAGGCATCTTTACAGCTCTTAACTATCAGCCACGGAACTTGCAAATCCAATGGAGAAGTCAAAGGTAATGCATGTTAGCTCTTGCTTCTTGGCTGCATCATACATTTTCATCTTCAGAGAGTAGGAACCCTGCAAAACGAAATATTGCCAATTTAAATCCAGGCAGAGAACTGCAAACAAGAACTATTCCAACTTATCTTTGAAGGATCTTGTATGTTTTCTTCTCTAAATCAACAGTTAAAAATAACAAAATGAGAATACAAAGAGATTGGGCAGAAAGAGGAAACATGAAGCAAACAAGAGGATTGGTTGAATTAAAATCACATAAAAGAAAATACTGATGTTCTCTGCTTTTTGTCACTTCATTCAACAGTATTTTGAAAAAAGTATGTGTACGAAGACTACGAAATTAGTTTGCGAACATTGTAAACAGGCCAAGACTAACTCCATTTCTGGGTCAAAAAATGCATCCACTAGACGCATTTATTCATTGCCGACAGAAGGTTAAAAGAATTTTTTTTCGGGAGGGGGGGGGGTTGTTGTTGTTGGGGAAACGCTTAACATATAACACACTTAAAGACCGACAAGGGACCGATAGACCTGCTTCTAAAATACTTCCTTAAAATCTAATTGACAAACGCAAGGCCAACAGGAACACAGAGTGGATAGAGAAAAACATAGTTTCATAATTGCAACCTTTTATGTCAGGTATTCCTCTTCAAACTCAAGTTCCAGATCATAGACTCATTCAATTATCCAACATTAGCAGAAAATGATTAAAATGACAGTAAGAGTTAACAAGTAACAAATAGGATCAAGGCAACTTGGTAGCCCACGTAGATTATTTTCTCCCCCTACACACAACCTCGGAAAGAAATAGCAAATAAATCACATCTTATGCAGCTGCAGTGTTATCAAACAGTAAAATGGGATTTGGGATTATTCCAGGTATGCATATTCAAAATTGTTCGGATATTATCATGTTAAAGCCTACTTACAACTTTAATGCTTCACCTAATAATGGTATATATAAGCCAAAACGTTTTCAATTTGGAGCAATTAAAGTAATCCCAGTTGTCTAACTTGGATGCTTCACCTAATAATGATATATAAGCCATAAACCATTTCAACCTCCGGAACAATTAAAGTAATCCTGGTTCACAAAAATATTTATTAAATATACACTACACTCGGGGAATTTTTTCTTTGTTCATGTGAGTAGCATGGCTAAAAACATAAAAAGCAATTAAATAATCCAATAATGCTAAGATAAATAGAGACATCAGCTGTGCTTCACGACATTGGGTACTGGGGAAAGACAATAGAAACTGCACGATGAGGTCAAAACATTAACTTTGAGATAAAATCACCAGTAAGTGACAGGAGACAACTCCCCAGGCTCATTTATGCAACTATACAGGCTCTGACTCTAAGGTTTTCACTGAGTCTTAGAATTTTGTAATTGCACCCTTTTTTTCCCTCTTCAATTTCAAAGTTAATAGTTTTCTTTTAGAAAATGAATGTTAATAAATAAATAAATATATAACTTACTGGTGGAGTGAATCCAGGTAAAACTTGAGAGTGAGCAACCACAAAATCACCAGTTGACACAGGGCAGGATGTCTCATCACAAAGATCATGTGTCTCACTGTGAATGTGCCACCCAAAGTAGGAAACATCAATCACCAGTTTTCCTCCAGAGATTGCTTTATCTGTATAAAATGCACAGTCAACCCTGCTAGTGTCAAAACTTGAAAAGCCAGTCAGAGGTAGACAAGAAGAATAAGCAATATTTTGAGAAAAAAGTTGGTACATGGAATATATAGAGATTTACAAAAGGTGAACAAGATGTCCAATAGCCCCCAAAAAACAGCCTAAGAATTAACAAATAAGAGAGTATCTCCAAACAGAAAGTTTCTATCTTGGAAGGGATAAAACAGTAGAAGGCAAAAACTTTCCCAAAAGACAAAGCCACATCACTTAAAACTCCTTCCCAAGCAAAGTATCTTGAAATTCCCTTGAAACTATGGCCCAAAGAGAAGCTAGAAACCTAGCTCTCTCCCACAGAGAATTAACATCTTCCTCTCTAGAATTCCCAAAAATTCTATTGTCCCTTTCTAGCCAAATAACCCATAGAGTAGCCAATACACTACATTTCCATAATATTCTTGGCTCTTATCTTTAGCAAAAGCCAACACGTGTTAAGCATTGGAACACAAGAGTGCGGAAAGGACCATAAGCCTTCAGTAGCTTGGAATAGGGTCTTCCACAGGCTAGAAGCTACTTTACAGCGTAGAAAGAGATGATCAGCAGTCTCTTCACTGTTCTTGCACATTATTCATTCAAAGAAGAATAAACACTATTCAACTTTGTTCATTGCGTTTAAGCCAGGAAAATTGATTCAGTATATGAAATCAGATGGCTTGGATTCATCCAAGGACATCCTAAGCATGAATGAATCTAAAATACAAGGAAAATCTAAAAACACTCATAGAAGCAAAGGAAAAATCAATTCCACTAAATTTGAGTGTTCAAATATTCAATCTCCAAGATCTTGAAGACTTGTAGTGCAATATCAGAGAATTAGATACAAAGAACCCGTTTATTTATGCTGATAAAAAACTTCCAACACTGTAAGGGAATGCCTGCAATATCATCAATTTTTTATTTATTGGTACCCATTCTTCAACAACTTTTCAGCTTCATTTCTATTGCTTATCACAAAAAAGCTGGGATAAAATTTGTTTAAATGTTTTTTCATACCCTTGCTTCATCTTTCCAGAAATTAATTCATGTAAAAATAGAAGAAGAGTACCCCAAGAAAAAAATTTTGAAATCATACCTGTCAGATGATAACCAATAGGAAGGCGGTACAAAAAGGCAGATACAAAGAAATCTTTCATACACTGATAAAAAACTTTAGACACATATTATCAGTTTGATATACAGTGGAAGCCTTTCTTCAACAACTTTTGAGCTGCATTTCTATTGCCTATGACCAGAAAGCAAAGATAAAATTTCGTTTATTTATTTATTTTCGTAATCTTTTTCTATCTTTCCAGAAATTAGTCTCTGGAAAAATAAAAGAAGACTAAAAAAGATTGAAATCATAACTTCCAGATGATGAACAGTAGCGGGGCAGCCAAAGAGGTTAGATACAAATCGTCTATTTGACCCTGTAAGGTAGCCTTCAGTATTATTGACCCTTGTATTTATTGGAAGCCTCCCTTCAAAAACTTTTAAGCTTCATTTCTGTTGCTTATCACCAGAAAGCTAAGATAAAATTTTCATATATTTTTTTAATTCTTACTTTATCTTTCCAGAAATTAATTTCTGCAGAAGTAGAGAAAGAGTACAAAAAAATTGAAATCATAACTTTCCAGTGATGAACAGTGCGACGGCGGCACAAAAAAAAAAAGGTTAGATGCATAGAAATTGTTTATTTACGTTGATCAAAAACTTCCGACACTGGAAGGGGCATGTCTTCCATATTATTCACTTTTGTATTTATTGGAAGCCTTTCTTCAATAACTATTGAGTTTCATTTCTATTGCTTATCACCAGAATGCTAAGGTAAAATTTTGCTTTTTCCAGAAATACATTTGAAATCATCGCTGTCTGATGACGAACATTTAAGAAGGCAGCACAAAAGATATTCAAGTCACAGATGGAATTTGTTTAAGAAACATTTATGATTTGAAAATAATTAGAGAAATTAAAAAACATAGGATAAAATTAAAAACTACAAGATAGACAACAGCAAACAGTCCCCACATTGTTATAATTAAGCAATCAATCAAACGAACAGCTTGAAAATTTTATGACACCTGTAGTAGCAGAGATGCTGAAGGTAGTCTCCCTGCCTCTTGCCACTGGATAAGGGGATATGTCAACTCCATGAACCTTCACACCATAATCAGCGTTCTTATCTGCAATTACAACCAAAAACATAAAAATTCAAAAAAAAGTAGTTTTCTTTTCCACCATGTTCGTCAATCAAAATCTAACATGAAATTTAAATTCACAGAGTTTCATTAATATAACAAATCTAATTATCCTCCGAAACTCACCAATTAATGGCAATAAAAGTAAACATAATTTACTAATTCAATAGAAGATGAATTTAAAAGAGATAATGAGAATCAAAGCGATCGAATTTGAAGGAGGTTAAAAGAGAGACAGACCGCAGTACTTAACATCAGTGGCTCGGACCAAATCTACCATCAAGCAAAGCGATAGCACAACCGCAAGCTTGAACTTGATCATCGCCATGATTGATTCTTAAAAAAATCACTAAATTTTAGTGAATTATTTAAATTTTTGGGGATACTTTTTCGAAGAGCAGGATACGAGTGGAATAAGAATAAATGAAATGAGATAAATATAAACGAGTTGGCGATTCCGGGTTTTATGCTGTGTAGATGATGTAGGAGCTGTGTCTGATCAATACCGTTGTCATTGCTAGATTTTAGAAGAACAAACGATGATGATCTGTTACGCGAGTGCTGTTGGATACGGACGATTCGTCCTCGATGACTGCTAGTTGGCTCCGGACCGTTAGGTGAAACGTTATCGTTTTATTATATCAATCGAGTATAAATCTAACCTACTGGTGGAATCGCTCTCTTAACAAAACTGAGTTTTCAAAGGCTGGAAACATTCTCCCTCTCACATTCAAGGATAGAACAGATATCTCCCTAAGTTTAATTTTTTTTATTTATCATTCTCATATGAATAGGTAAATCGTACAAGCTATAAGGAACAAACAAATATAATTATATAAATTATCCGTAAATAAATTTAAAAAGAAGTGAGAGTTTTTATGTCCAGTAAAATTCACAAGGCTTGCCTTTTTTTTCTTTTTTTCTTTTTTTTTTTTAAATTAGAAGACTAGACTTGCTCTTTAAGAAAAGCTTTTAGAGGATAAAACAAAAGTTTAGTTGAAACAAAATGAAAATAGTCAAATACATCTACCAGTGGCATTTGGTTTTAGTTTTGGTTTGAGACTTTGAATTTACGTATTCCTTTCAAAAGTAAAAAAAAAAAAAAAATTGTGTGACTTTCTTATCAAAAAAACTTTCCCTTTCACATTGGGCTTGGTTTATCATTAGTCCCAAACGATCTGGATTTCTTCACAGGCCGAGATTCTAAGGTGGACTTGATCATATAATATTATCTGCAATTTGAACGTCACATGTGCAGATAAGCTAACTCATAATTTTCCCACCACTGTGCATAAATTAAGCCTCAATTGGCTAGGGCAATGAGTACATTCATGCATATGACGTTTTGACCCTCATGGGTCGTGAACTAAGCTCAAGAAACATTCAATGCGTGAATTTCAGAAAATATTCAAGAAAATTGAAATATCATTTTTCAAAGCAAAGCAAATTTCCATTTCTAATTTGATTTTTGATCATTTTTTATGACACTAGCAATCATTCAAGTAACAAGTCAGAGTAGAATAAGCAAAGATAAATTCTCGGGTAAATAAAATGTTAGTGTTTGCTTTATTGTATTTGTTATTATATAAGGCAACCTAGGATCATGTGCCCTGCTTTTGAATTGAGAAACCATAAGTAATTAACTGACATGGTGGGTTTAACCTTCAGTTTGAAAAATTCAGCAATCATTGATCATCAGAAATAAACAAACGTGTTATATTTCTTTTGCTAATACCGAATGGCAGGTGCGCTAATGCCAAGACGAAATATTTCTCTCTTTTTTCTGTCTATGGGATCGCTACTTCCAACTCTCTGACTTTGATGCCTGCTGCATTGACAATCCAAAAGCTATGCAAAGATTCAATTAACCAAAGAAACTAGCAATCATATCAAAGAGTACAAATTTCCAGAGAAGCTGTATTGCATATGCATCAATCATGCATTGTAATTTGTATCATATAAAATCGGAATCCATACCTACTCTATAAGGCGCGGGGTAAAAAAAAAATGAAAAAGGCGAAACTAACAATCATGGCAGCTCCGATGAGATAGCAACTTTGCTTCGCAGTAAGTTCAAAATGACGATGCCACATATCATGCATGAATTAATCCCTTCGGGCGGCCAGCGGAACCACCTCAGCCAGCGGCGTGGAAAGCGGCGTCGGGATCGGAGACGTTCGACAAACTGGACACGTGGGATGCAATCTCAACCATGGGTCAACGCACTTGACGTGGAACAAATGGCTGCAATCGGGCAGCAGCCGTAGCACATCGGAGCTTTTGTAATCGGCCAAGCATATAGAGCAGCACGTAGCAGTAGAATCCTTCTTCTGTAGCCTGGCTTCCGAATAGGGCAACTTCGGGTAGCTTTTGATTGTGCTCTCATCAAGCCCCACATCGATAACAATACTGCTTTGATTATGATCAGCCCCCCCATCATTTTGGCCACGATTGTTATTATTACTTCTCTGGTTGGTTGTTTGCTGCTGTTGTTGCCCTCGAGTGCAAAAGTATGATGCTAAGGTGATCGTTGTGATTAGTATAAGAATCCCTACCGAAACGCCAATGCCATAACCAAACCCTCCGATGTTGGAAGAGCCAAGGAACCCGTCGCTTGCTTTTACCGTAGTGTCGTTCATCATAATATTAATAAAAAGTAGTAATGGATGCAGAAGATGAAAGAAATGGGTATGGCCAAGTCAGCCATTTGGAAAATGGCTGAAGAAGAAGTTATTAGTAGATGATTCAAAGGTTTTAAAAAAGTCAACTAAGAAAGAGAGAGAGAGTGTTGGTGAAGTTTTAAATACGGGAAGGCGTATTTGGATTTAGGTAAAGATACGACAATGAGGCAGCAAGACATGTGAAGCCATCATGCCTTTCCGATGTTATGAGATTATAAATAGAAGTTTAAACATACATGGTTGTGGCCATAGCTATGTGTCTTGTAATTGTATGGAAGTCAACGGTGCCTTATATTCACGTTATTTGGGTTGATTACTTGACAAGTACTGTAGCTGCGGCTGTCTCTTCACTTCACCATAAGCTAGCGTCTTGTATCTTTATTTAATTCACTCTCTCCGAGCGTGCGGAGCATTTACCACGCATTTGCAAGAAAGTTGCTTCATCATGCTGTTTCTTTTTCTTTTCCGTTAAGGGCTTTGAATATCATAGCGAGGGTAATGCCGTGGATAAGTATATAAAATTTTGTACGATGTGGATAGAGGGTTAGATTATTGTTAGATGTTTATACTGATCTAATACGATACGCCAATTTGTATAAAAAATTATAATTCTTGTACTAATATTAATATTTCAATTCAAACAAGTTTTAATTAAGTGATCTTAATATTATATATTTTTTGAAGTAAAATACTGTTGTATTGTAAGAATCACAATTAGGTCCGCTTAAGCAAATCCAAAAGTTTGCCCGCGAGACTGGCTAATCCAAATTACCGTAGTTGATGGCTTTTCCTTTTTTTTTTTTTTTTAAGTGACGTAAGCATTGTTATGTGCCCACAGGAATTTGTTGGTCATACAACTAGAAAGCAAGTATGAGCAGCCGTGACAATACGTATATAGAAAAGAAAAAGAATTTGGTGTCGGACCGTTGGCATTTTCCACCAACCTTGAACATCAACTACGTAACGCTGATATCTAACTGTACAATAAGCAATGATTACGAGCCGATGATGATGGCGGCAGTTAATTAATTAATTAATTAACATGTTTTTTGCACATCCCCGTGGTGTCAATTTTTTGGACTAATTTGGTTGGGCTTTGGAACTTGGAAGCGGTGGTTAATTAAATTGGTCGTCACTGTACACACCGCATGCATCAACCTTCTTCCTCAGCCTCTGGCATAACTCATTGGGCATATCCTTTTAAAAGTTCTGTACTGGATGGAAGTTTGCCATGACATCTATGCTGTGGCAACGTTCGAGTTCAGAACGGTTGAAATTGTCTTTCAAATAATTTAAAAGTAATGTCAACTGCGCTATGTAAAGAGATTTAAATACTTATTTCTGTGTGCTAGCGACCTGGCTAGATTTCTTGACAACAACCTCTAACTCATTGAATGCACTAAGTGAACAGTGATGCATGCTGTTGTTTATCGAATCAAGGTTCTGCATAAGATTGTAAATCATGTTTGCATTAATAAGGGACAAACTAACAGAATAAAAAATACGTAATTTAGTTTTATATATTTTGTCATGAAGTGTGTTGAAATTTTAAATTTGTGTTTTTTTTAAATTTTATTTCTTATTTTAACAAAATAAGGGATTACATTATTATAAAATTACTCTGTATATAAATATTAATTTATTTACTTTATCTCAACTAAATGACTTAATTTATTGATAAAATACTTAGTAATGAAAAATTTGTAATATTCCCACTCAATTAAAAAAAAACCCCGTATCATTCTCAAGTAGAAACTAGTTTTGTCCTACATAGTTTACAGAAAGAATTTATTTATTTAGTTTGCAACTACTAGAAGAGTTGAGTAGGTGTATGAATGTAACGTCGAATGATCAAAATTTTGAGGGATTTTTTTTTTTTCCCCTGAGTAAAAACAATTAAACACCGATATCATTTGGGCCAAACTTTGCTCTTAAGATACATTGATCCAGCCCAAACAGGTCCATAATCTTCTTCCACGCCGAAGCAAGCAAGCTGGCGTCCTTTCATCGTCATCTCTCACTCTCCCCGTTTCTTCCACTGTGAAGTCCAAACAAACGAACTAAGCGTTGGACTCTCAAAAATCCCAAAAAAGAAAAAAAGTTGCAAAAATGGAAACGATCTTCTTCTTTCTTCTCCTCACGACGTCCTGTTTTTCATTTCTAGTCGAGTCATCCGACAATAACCACATGTACTCGCCGTGCGGCGACACGAAGGTCGAAAGATCCGACTACTTCACTTTCGCTATCGCGTTCGCATCGAGGAGCAGTTTCTTTCTCAACAACAGCCAACAGTTGTCTCCCTGTGACCGACGACTCTCGCTTTCTTCATCAAATTCTCAGATCGCCGTTTTCAGGCCTAAAGTTGACGAGATCTCGCTTCTTACAATCAACACGTCGTCGTTCTCTCCGGTTACTTACATTTTTTTCAACTCTCTTTTCTTCTTCTTTTTTTTTTTAAATTTTACTTGAACTTATTGTACTCTTATTCACATTAAAAAAATAAAAATAAAAATAGGAAGACCTAAATATAGGTTATTGTTGCTGCAATTTTATAGCTGATAGCTTAGGAATCTAGAGTCAATACTATAAAACTTGTGATTGTTGTTATTGTGCATTTTTTAGCAGTAATTAATTGGAATGAAACAGCTTATAACTTATATTGCTTGAATTAAGCATTGATAGAAACTGAGGGAGGAAATACGAGAGATGTTCAACCAATATTTCATTCTAGGTTTGTTTAAATTTGATTGAAATTAATAGGGGATTTGGTTGATGAAGATAACTGAAAGGAATTATGTTAAGGATTTATTGAATGTGATTTGATTTAGGTTTTAGTTTTTTCTTGTGAAAATCCTTATTTAGAAACCAGACCAAAAGTCTCCAATTGACTTCTCTGATGAAGACTGCTATGTATGAAACATGCAGCACTATGAGCTATATAGTGCTGGAAGTTAGTCGATTTTTCTTTTTTAAATTTACTAATTTAAATTTACTAACTGCATTTATATATATAGTTTACCTAGCTGAGGTCTGTTTTATACTAGTTGACTGTTTACATGGAATTCTTTTCTTTTAGCCTTGTCGGTTCACAAAAATGATCGTATCATCTATTAATGACTTATTTAAAGTGTCATAATCTATTGTGCTTTGCAGGATAATTATGGTGGGTATATGGTTGCATTTGCTGGTCGAAAATATGCTGCAAGGTCCCTCCCTGCTTTTGTTGCAAACAGTACATACACTGTAACCAGCTTTACTCTTGTAAGAGAGATTTTAGAATCTGTTTTATGATCATCTCAATTTTGCTTGTAAACTTCTGTGAAGACTGACAAGATTTTGTTAAATGCAGGCGCTTGAGTTTAAGAAAGGCAGGCTGCAAAACTTGTACTGGAAAAGGGATGGTTGTTCTAAATGTTCAGGAAACTCTAATTTTGTCTGCCTCAACAATCAGGATTGTGCTATCCGCTCAACCAGCTGCAAGAACCATCAAGGCTCTGTAGATTGCAGCCTTGGAATACAATTGGCATTCTCTGGCACTGATAAGCACCTTTCAGTTCTCAATTCATGGTACGAAGTCGAGAACCTTCGTCAGTATTCACTGTATGGCCTTTATTCAAATCTCAGGGATTCTCTCACTAGTCAGTACAACAAGATCTTCTAACTGTGCTTCAGATGTTTTGTAGAGTTCATCTACTGGTATGTTGTAATTCTTTTTCTTATGTATTTTAAATGGATATTGATTCTGCATTGCTCTTTGTCCGTGAGGGGTTTTCTTGTTTATGCTCTCCTTTGTGTAAATTTAGCGCTTCACACTTATTTGAATGTCATTACATTTGCATTCCTCTTTAATATGTGGATCTTGTTGAACCTTTGTGTCTGGTCTGAAAACCTTTATAGTTGGTTGTAGAAACTTTTCATTTATTTTATTTAATTTAGATGCTTGTTTACATTTCCCCTTTTAGCGGGACTATAGTGATGGTAAAATGGATATTTATTCCTGCACGTTTCAATTCAGTGATGAGAAATTGTAAAATTGCTTTCAGTTGAAATTTTAGGAGGGTATTGAAGTATACTACAGAATCTAGAAGGTTGAGTTCAAGAAAGTCTTTTGAAAATGAATAAGGTAGAACTAGTTGCTATTACTTTTTGACCAAGTTGAAAATTGGGCATAAAAATAGAAGTTTTTAAGTTATTTTTTTCCCACTAATCACTTCATTTTTCAACAAAAAATAGAAAAATTCGCTTTCATCCTTACCATACATGCAACAAAACAAAAACCAAGTGCTTAAACAGCTTGCATTATTAGCGTCATTAAGCACTCACATGGGCTATCTTAAAAAAGATTCAACTCGCATAATCATTCTTTATATGTTAATGGTAAAACATTATATATCTCATTTAATGATATTAGTTAATAACACTTGAGCATGTACCGTTGACGAAGTTAGTTCATTGGCAATACTTTTGTCTTATATAGTCACATCTAGCTAGAGGTCCTTTACTTTAATAAAGTGAGGGATAAACTAAAAGATAAAAAAATAAAAATTTCAATACACTACAGTACAAAATGCATTGGAGTCTGTGACTTTTTTGTCTTTTAACTTGTCCTTTTATTGAAGCAAGGGATTCCTTATTGAAATCTCTCTCTCTTTTTATGAGATGCAAAAAAGAATTGATGATCTTTTGAATAAACTAGAAAGGAAAATCTAGATTTATACAATTTTAAGTAAATAAAAATGCAAATATCGAGAGATTTAAGTATAATAGTCCTGAGAAAAGAAATTCAATTAAAGTGGAATTTTTTTTCTTTTCTATCAAAAGAAAAAAAAATAATGTTTTACCTTTTTTTGCTTCTCTTGTTTATAAGATTACCTAATGAATTACGTTGTAACATTTGTCTGAAGGAACATGTTAAGAATGACTTTTCATGCTCGGCAATCTACAAAAGATATGAATTTGACTGCATGTGTGTCTGAAAACACACATCAATGCATCGAAAAATTGATTTGAAATGTCTTTTTAAGTTCTTATTTGGGCACATGTTGGGTATGACTTTTGATGTCTGAAAATCCTCAAAAAACAAGAGTTTCATTAACAATGTGTATTGAAACACAAATTAATGAATAAAAAATTTGAATTAAAATACAATTTATTGAATCCAAAAAATTGAATGAATGAGTCATTTAAGATTCTTTACGCAGAGTCTTATTTGGCACGTGTCTAAATGGTACATATTTAGCGGATTCTTTATATTAATTATTTTTAACATAGTATCATAAGTGATCGTAATTCAGTTGTGGAATATAATTCACTCTCTCATGATAACATTTACTCTCATGATTAATGTTTCACTTGTAAAGAATTTCTTAATGTATTCCTATGGTACAAACCTAAACATCTCTGATTATTTCACAAACAACTAGCAGTATTTGTGGAGTATAATTTCAGTGAATATTTTATTCAAAGTATAAGAAGGAAACCTTGAGAAGAGAGGTAGTTTTCTTTAATCCCACTATCTCATGTGTTCTGTTTTTATTTTTGCCTTTTGAAATAGGTTGGATGTTAAGTTTTTAGAAATTATTTCTCTTTAGTTATATGATTATCCTATATATTTTCTCATTGAAAGGCAAGACAGACTTTTAATATAGTCAGACTTAACATTGACATGACCCAAGCAGAACATTATAACAGCTGAATAACTTCAGCTACACAACTGACTCGATTGAAGGAAAACATGACAGCTGAAACACTTCAGCTACACAAACAACTGAAATGAAGGAAAACATCATAACAGCTGAAAAACTTCAGCTACACAAAGCAACTTAATTGAAAAGGACCAAATAAAACAAACTGGATGAAAATAAACAAACAAAACCTGCATGAACTGCATGATAAACTCTCATAAATTCAAGGATAGAAATTGTGAGGCCATTGTTTGGTAACATCATATGGCATCCCAACATCACTTCCGGCAATGCTACTGCCAACAAGCTCAGATGACAGCCCCATATCGCTGCTGGTAGCATTGCTAGCCACTCCTGTATTCTCTTGCGGCAGGCCAACATTAACATCATTGCCTCCAAGGCTGCTGCTGCTTCCAATGTTGATGTTTCCTTGTGGCAGGCCCAGAAAAGAACCAATATTATAGGCTCTAGGATTCCCGCAAGGCAATCCCAGATCAGAACCAATATTATAGGCTCTAGGACTCCCATGAGGCAACCCCAGATCAGAACCAACATCATAGGCCCTAGGATTCGTATGAGGCAACTCCAGGTCAGAACCAACATCATAGGCCCTAGGATTCGCATGAGGCAACTCCAGGTGAGAACCAATATGATAGGCTCTCGGATTCGCATGAGGGAGCCCCAGATCAGACCCAATATTGTAGGCCCTGGGATTCACATGAGGCAGCCCCAGATCAGAACCAATATTATAGGCCCTAGGATTCGCATGAGGCTGCTGCAGATCAGAACCAATATTATAGGCCCTAGGATTCGCATGAGGCAGCCGCAGATCAGAACCAATATTATAGGCCCTAGGATTCGCATGAGGCAGCCGCAGATCAGAACCAATAGTATAGGCCCTAGGATTCCCACGAGGCAACGCCATCTGATTTGCAGTACCAGAACTTGCAGCAAATGCTTGACGAGAAGCTGACCCTGTATCACTTTTAGTCCTTCCACTGCTACTGCCAGCGATGTTCTCGCTGTTTTTCATCATATCGATGAACCATTGGTCCCACTGAGTGGATTCTGTCAGGTTCCTTCCACCTCCACCTGTACTTCCTCCAACTCCAGCCGTGCTGTCCTCTGGAGCAGGGAGTTGAGGAGGGGGAGGGGGTGGAGGCAGAGACTCTTGTGGAGGAGGATTGATCTGTTCATAGTATTCCATCCTCTTCCTCATATCCTTCTTTCTTTCCTCCATTAGCCAAACTAAACCTTGCAGTTCATTTATGTTAAAATCATCAGTTTTCTTACCAAGATGGAATTGTTCCATGAGATTGGAAACTTCCATCACTTTGTTTTTTCTGCTGTTCTTCTTCAGTTGATCCTGCGATTTGGCCGCCCTTTCTTTGAGGTAAGTTTCTTGATTCATCATTTTCTTGGACTTCTCCATTTCCGGCATATTGTTGAACCTTGCAAGCAGCTGTTCCACCACGGGGCGAGACGGCCACATTGCTGGCTCGCTCTCATCTGGGCTATAGATTATAATGAATGCATTGACATCACAGAGGGTGGTCAATTCACTCACTTTCTTCAGCAAACCAACCTTTCTTTTCTTAAGGCTGGCTTTTCTGGCAGTATCATTTGCTATCCAATTGAGCTTCACCTTCTTTCTTGTCATGTTTTCCAATTTTGTGTCTCTCTTGTGCTTTAAAACACTGACCAAGAGTGGGTTTATATAGCATAGGGCCAGGGGTAGAACTGAAATAAAATTAGGGTTTAGGGTTATTTTTAGCTATTAAGAGTGTAAGGCATTTAGGTTAAGAAATCTATTTGTCCAGATTCTAAGATTATTTTGCTAGGTTAGATAATTCAATTTCATTGTTGGCAATAGTAGGATTATTCATTGTTATTTAATGCTAAGTTTTGAAGCCCTATCTGGACTAATTTGTACGAAGTTGGTTTTTTAAGGTTTTAGTCTGTACTAAGACATTGATTATAACTATGTTTATAATTTAAAAATATTGTCATGTACAAGGGAGAGACCATCATTTTAATGTTGTTCAATATGTGCTTTCATATAGGAGAACAGCGTAGGACTGAAATTGTCGGTGATAAATTCTAGCTAATTATTTTGAGCATTAAGTTGCATTTACAAGTTACGATCAAGAGGTATATTAATTGATTGATCCCCAAGTCAGGTGTATATCTTCTAGTGTGTCAGCGGTTGCATGCCACGTTCCTTGAGTGAATGGTTATATTTATATTTAACTACAAAAAATGAACATGCTCAACTGTATTATTTTTAAACACTAATAGTTTTCTATTAAGTCCCTTGGATTCTTTTAATAAGTAGTTTCTTAACTGTCATTGGAGCAAAAACTATGCTGCATAACCATTAGTTGTGCTATTAGTTGCGAAAACTATAAGTGTTCTGAAACCATATTTTTTTCACAGACACGGTAGCATATTTTGCACATACTTTTATGCATCTCATGGTTGCTTGCACACATTTTATAAATAGGAGTACCAAATTGATTTATCAGATTGGAACATTTTATCATACAGGACTATAGCGCCAATTTGATATTAGACATAATGAGAAAATTTCACAAAGTAACTGATATTTACATTTGATGCAGTATGCTTATAATTCTGAGGTATTTTATTTCATGTAGCATTAGATCATATGCAGTTTGAAATTCTTGCACTTGTAGTACCTTTTCAATTCTTCCATGGAATTTCTTCAGTAACAAGTTGACTCAGTTCGTAGTTACTCGTGTTTTCATCATATCATTTCAGTCCTTAAAAGTCCCTTTATTATGTTAAAGTTTGTCGCAATCCTGCATATATAGCATGCCTATTGATGTTTTCATTGCTTGTTTCTATAGGAGTTCTGATGAGATCAATTCATCTTCATGAGATCCTGACAGAGCCCTTATGTTATTATAATATGTCCGGATTTGAACTTTTATTCTTTCACCTTGCGGACTAGATGTGTTGTGCTAGGGTGTTTACTTTTTGCCTATTTGTCAACTAATGTTTGCCTCATCCATTCTGGTCATGCGCATTGATGGAACAAAACCGTACTGCATATAACTAGTTATCTGAGATCAATTTGGTTGGCGTGCTATTAAAAAACGACAATATGTAATTCATGAAGTTTAATGTTAATTGTCTGTTGCGAATCATCACTTTCAGTTTACAGTCAGAGTTTAGTGGGCGTCATCTTGTTATTTTCTAGATTAGTAATACTGTGCAATACTACATGTGTGTGCATATTTTATTCATACATTAATGAACTAATTCATACAGGCTGGTTTGGCAAAATTTTATTGATGTACTGAAAAAGTAGGAAAGTTAATGCAATAAATGATGTGTCAATATCATTGGTTTACATACTTTTATTCTTTTAATTAGATTATGTCAGTTTGTATTGTTTAGTTGGTATAATTAATTACTATTATTATTCGCAACTAGTGATTTGCTGGAAATGACAACTTATTACAGTGTATTCAGTCTAGAAGATTTTAGAAGGCAAGTCTATTCATGGAGTAAAATTTATGATATTGAATCTGTTGGCATATACATAGAGATAACTCTATTCATGGACTGAATTATGATACTGAATCTGTTACCATGTATAATTGAGCACATACCATAACTATACCCTGTGCAAATTATGTTACCATTTATATTTGAAACTTAACCGGTTGTATTCTTTACTTTTAGATTTTGTGCAGTTTTGTGAACTTACTATCCAATAGTGAGATGATAAACTACTTTTCTTAGATGAATTGGTTCGAGTATCCTATGTGTGTTAGTGAGAGTTGATTTTTTTTTTTTCAGATTTTTTTGAAATAATTTTGGTGTGTTTCGGACTTACATATCCGAATTGTGTTCTCACATAATTGATTCGGGAAATTACTTTGCATTTCTAATTTGTTATTTAATATTGAAAAAATGAAAACTTAAAACAGATTCTCAAAGTTCCCATTGTTCATTATCAAATTCACAGGCTTTTTAAATGAAGTAGTCTTGCAAACAACTTGAGACTGCGGTCTCAGGTATACCAGCTATTGAACGCGAAAATAACAGCCTCAGGGCCTCACTGCCAATAATACAACGCACAATCTAAAGGCCGCCAAATTGCTTTCAGTTAAAAAAAAAGTAGGTCTTTTGACACCTCTCGCAACCAACAGCATTGCGACTCCGCCTAATCTCCCAACATGTCTCGGCTGGTGTATGGGAATTTGTTTCAATGTTCCATGGAAAATAAACTGATTGAAAGGTGTCAAGCTGTATTATTGGTAGATTAGTCGCGGCCGGTATGTGGGAATTTTGTCCAAACTGAAAATACCTAAATAAAAGAATATAATTTAATTCATTTCTTATTTTTTAAATGAAAATTTAATTAAACATTTAAATAATTTATACTCTTAAATATTTTATAGCTATCCTATTTCATAGTTTATATTTATATTTTAATTTTAATAAAAAATATAATTTGAGAAAATTAAACGAATTTAAAGTTAGGAAAATAAAAATTAGATAACAAGAAAAAAATAATTTAAGATTTTAAAATTTGTAATTAATTTATAAATAAAAGTTTTGTAGATGTATATTTTTTAGGATATAAAATTTTATGAGAAGACTGTTAAGTTTAATATATGTGTTTGTATTTTGTAAATTAAATGGGGCGTACTTTAAGAAATGGAATTCAGAAGGGGTGTTAAAAGCACTACTCATCAATTGAAAGCCGAATCCAAGCTTTTTGGCCCAATGTTTAGCAGTCCAATTACAAAACCAGCCCTAGCCCAGTTCTATACTCAAAGAGTGAAGCAATTGGCCCCCTTTCATTATGCTTATCAAATCTCACATCAAATTTAATTACATTCAAGGATAAATAAGAATTAAACACGTTTAATAATTAAATTTATTAAAATATATATAATTTAAGATAATTATTAACATTAAAAAATTCATCACCTAAAAAATTTTTTAATTTATTTGTAGGGTAATAAGAAGATTGCAAAAGAGAAGAAAAATAGTTGATACTACTTTTGAGTTTTAATAATAAAAAAATAAAAGAGCGTAATTAAAAAGGAAAAAGACGTTCTGAAATTAAAATAAAAAAGTAACTGGAAAAGGGGGTTCTGTGTGGGTAGAGAGGTGTCAAAACTCAAAAGTCTACCTCTTGCCCAAATGGTCCCACTTAAATTCAAGTTCTTACCCAACTGAAAGCAAGCCCAAAAAATCGACTCCCATGAGCTAAAAAGAAATTGATCTCGAGTGGCAGCCCAGCTGCTCCCCACGCTATATCTTAGGAGAATCGTGTCCATTACAGCTCTCTCCTTTTACTACCATTTAACTTTTTGCAACACTTATTGCATTCATGCCACATGTTTTACGAAATGTGTACTCCATAATTCATATTAGGCAAATCCCAAGTTACATTATATGAAATTTACAACCACACACATGAACAATAGTGATTGTAATTTATATATTAAGATTTTAAAAAATCGACTCCATAATTTATAGTACACATTGTTCATGTGTGTGGTTGTAAGTTACATTACATATAACTTAAGGGGATCTTTCATATTATACAATGGCAGTCAAATCAACAACTCGAGCAAATTTAAACTTTTTTTTTTTAGTGCGGGCTAATTTATATATTTATTGTAATTTTTTTTTTTTTGTGATTGACAGTGCATATAAAGGATTAAAAACACAAAAATTAAGAAGCATGACCTTAAAACTCTTAAAATATATATATTTAACAAAAGAATAGTAACAATGCAATAAATAAGCTCATAAATTATTAAAATCGTACCAAAATTTTTTATTCAATTGATAGAGAAGGTGATAACAAGAAAAAGAACGAGTATAACTATAAAGAAAATAAACCATGAAATTATAAAAATATTATTAATTGTTACTATATGTCAATTCATAACTTTCTTATATTAGTGATTATGTTATAATTTTTTCATAAATTTTCCTTTCACTTGGACTAAATCATAATTTTTTTATAATAAATTAAAGTATTAGTGTCATTTTAGCTCCTAATGATTTCAGTCTATTCAACAGATATATAATTTAATCATGTTATAATACAAGTCTCTAACTTTAGTTTAAAAAAAAAAAAGAGTTGAATTAGGGACATATTTGAAAACAAAATAAAACTTAAATATAAATTGCTAAATAAGAAACTTTTAAGGGGTATAACCCGTAGGTTCGCCCCTGGACTCAGCCTCAAACTCGATGAATGATGACATCATACTAACGACAAAATTAACAGTCTTCATATAAATCAATTACCACTATTTTTTAGAAGTGTCCTGAAATTTGATTTTTTTTTTAAATCCTTTTAATTTTTAATAAGCTTAATGGAGTAGCTCTGCTTGGTCATGATGCATAAAGCCAAGAGTAAAGCATCCTCACAAATTGCTACTCAAGAAAGATTTTTGCCTTTACTTTCTGTTCTCTTCTTTTCTTTTCTTTTCTTTTTTTTTTTCCCTCTTATTTGAGATTATTCTTTGGGTTACGGATTACCGAGAGGTTCACGGGTCATCACTTCACATTTATTTAAGTTATCCCTTCTTTTTTTTCCTTTTTTTTTTTTCAATTTATCATATGTCGGTATATGATTCATTAATCATAATCATGCAAGCTTAATCTTATTTTCAGACCTCAAAAAATAAAAATCGAATATTTGAGCTGTTAAACATTTAAAAAAAATTACATAAAAATGGTCTATACTTCGATTAAGACTCTAATCCTGTTTAAAAAAAAAAAAAATTCTATGGACTGGGGACGGAAAGCAAGCACTGACGGGTTGGGTACTATCCGGTTCTAGCTTAAAATTAAATTGAAACTGATCGGTTCCTAAATTTTATAAACAAATACCAACCAAATTAAAAAATCGAATCAAATTAAATTATTTTAGTTCGGTTCAATTAGGTTTAATTCTGAATTTTTTTTAAAGTTTTGTTTAAATCATTACATTCAATGAACATAATAATATACAATTACTACAACATAAATCCACGAATAATAAGCAGCTAAAAAAAAACACAAATCAAGGTACACATATTTATTATGCATAATAAGATCTTTTTTTGTTTTGTTTCGCTGGTGATTGCTATTCATTTTGCAGTTCAACGTCTTGGTTTGACTTTCGAAGGAGGAGAAATCTGAAAGGACCACTTAATTAAATATATGTATGTGTATATATAAACATAATCGTTTCATTTCATGCCACCTGTTAATTAACTTTAACAAACACGTCTTTAAAATAGTTAAAAGTAACTTAATTTCTTATGCTGGGTCCCCGAGAACTTCAATCATCAAACAATCTTCAACGCGGAAACAATTAAAGCATAACAATCTTGAACCAAAAACAATCTTCAACGTATAAGATAATGACTAACATTAATCCACTAAGTCAGCATAGTTTCGGATTCTCAAAGGCTTTCTCAAGTCTTCACAAATGAGCATTTTTCTCATCACTTGCATTTCAAGAAATTAGAAAAAAAAAAAAAAACCCCCATTGAAAATTCTGTGCAAACAAAATCATAAGTCCTCTTGAAATCATCTCATCAGATCTAACCCAAAACCACCATACATGCACACCAACCATTAAAAAAAGGAAAAGAAATCAATATTGGTAGCTGCGGATTAAAATCAAAAGTAAAAGAGAATGATCGAATTTATTTGGTTCTCTTACGGTTCCTTGAACGAAAATCTAAAAACAAAAATTAATTAATTAAAGGAAAATTAACAAACACAAACAGTGTAATTAAGGAAAAAAATTGAACTATAATCTAAAAATCAAAATCCATATAAATTTCACCCGCCACTTATCAAATAATTTTTTTTTTAAAAAAAAGAGAGATAATACAACTAGGTATCGTTTGTTTTTTTATTTGAAATATGAATAGACTTGAATGTCTAAATTTGAATAATATGTTTGTTTTTATTATTTTTTGCTTAAATCCCTGAAAAGGAGCATTAAGTTGTTTTTTTTTTTTACATTTATATCCTTATTAAATTAAAAATAAATAAATATACAAATCTTAAATAACATAAATACCACAATATTTTATCATAGAAGGAAAACCATATTCAAGTGAACACATAACTATTTTGGAATTATACTATATAAATTTTTTTATAAAAATAGATTATATAATTACGTAAAAAATTTAAGGATAATACATTTGATTACTAATAATAGAAGATTTAAGAACTTGATGAGCGAAGCAAAGTGAGGAGGGATTTCACGATGGCTGAAAAAATAAAGATGAAATTATTAGTGGGTAATCATGTATGGGTGAGTCTTGAAATAAACATGAAAATAAATAATAAAATAAGAATTTTTTTTTATATATCAGAAATTAGTTAGCTAATTTAGATTTCTTTCTATTAAGTCAAAATTACCTTAAGAATCCCATCAAATTACAAAAACAAATGCCTTTAAATTCACCTAATTAATTAAGCCAAGTCATTCTAATTAAGTCATTAAATTAAAAAACAAACATCCTCCAAGTGATTCACCAGCGCGACGACAGAGAATCATGACGACACACGAGGTGATGATGACGACAACAACGGGCTGAGACGACGGATGACAATTGTGAGACGGATAGCGTGGCGTGATGTGAAGGCCAATGGGCAACGACAAATGCAGCTGGTGGACGACTGTGCGGTGAGTGTGAGAAAGGAGCGGGTGTCGTGTGATTTCTACTCTTCTAGCATGAGACAGAGAGAGGATTGACTTTGTATAGCATGTGGTGTGTGTAAATAAATGAGGATGAATTAGTTTTAGTATTTCGTGATTTTTTTTTTTTTGGTTTGTTTTTTATATTTATTTATTTATTTTTATTTAATTCTTTCATATTAAGAAGAAATCCAATACAAAATCGAGCGAGTCTTCAATCTTTGATCCGCTCGATTTTTGCATACCAAAAAAATAAGAAAGAAAAAAGAAAAAAAAAACCTCCGCATCCAATTGCATTAGTATTTAGTATTAGGATGATTTTAACTTTTTTCTTCAAGTCAGCTGATGGTGATAAGGCAGCCAAAAATAAAGTGGGCTATTAGTTTTCATCAAGAGTGACGTGCAACCAAACCAAACAGTGACCTTTAGTTTTCATCAAAAACATCATTAATTTATCACCCTCTACTTAGTTACGAGAAATAATTGAGCAAGTTCCCACTTTGTTTTTGGTCTCCGCATCGTAAGAATCTGATGTATAGTCGCAAAGTTTGGAGAAGATTCTGATGGAGATTTCTTTCAGTTTGCATAATATAATACTAATAGAACATCATTTTTAGAAGATCTAGTGGGGGGAAAACAAACAAACATTAGGAGCATTAATCCACTTGCTTACTTAGTGACAATCCCATACATCCATCCACCCCCATATATGTAACTTTTCAACTCACATTTTGTCTTTAAAGTGCAACAAACGTTTTTATATTCCCAATTTTACTTATTGCTTTTCCCCTACATCATGTACAGCTATTCTTTAGATTTATTTGGATTTGGATTTGGATTTGGTTTTAGTTTAAATGTCATGACCAAGTTCAAGTATGTATTCAACATAAAACTATTCGATGGTTATAATTAATCAAAATTCAAATATTTAATGATAAAATTATTTTAAAATAGGCATCTAAGTGCATATTTGTGTGCACGCGTGTGTGTACATATGTATATATATTAATAACATCACAAAGATATGTTCATACTCCTCTTAAATATGACTATTTCATGCAAAAATATTATTAAAAAAGTTTAGTAATTAAATTTTATCAATTGACACCGAATGTTGCATATTTCTCTCTCTCTCTCACACCCACAAATGATTTCCCACAACCCACAAAAAAAAAAAAAGAGACCCACTAAAATTGCTTGATAATATCTCGAAGATAACAAACATCAAATGATATTATGGTTTGTCTTTTCCCTCCACTGTTTCAAAGTCTAAATCATAACTTGAACACAAAGAAACTAAAAGAAGAAGAAGGAAAACAAAAAAAAAAGATCTCATAAAAAAGAAAAAAAAAAAGATCTCATCTCGAACCTACTTCATCATCAAAACGTAAGCAATATTGACCTTTACAGACGCGCATTGAAAGCAAAAAAAGTTTTCAACTTATCCGAAGGAGCCCAATGGCAAAACTTTCATGAGTTAAATGCACAAAGGCAGTGCAAAAGGTTCGCTCAATCTGATGTGGATTGCAAAATCCAGCAAGTTTGAATATAAAAACTCGAGGCCCTTTTTCTACGTGCACTTACAAGAGACTTCCACTTGTAAAGATCGCATGCGTACCAATCGGATTCACTACCATTTGTAAGCCGACATGTGGCACACGTCACACCCCACAACTGTAAGGGGCCTCCTTTTTTCTTCTTTTTCTCTCCTTTTTAATTAAAAAAAAAAGTACTAATGGTGACTATTAATTACACAAAAAAAAAAAAAATGGAGCACATCACAAAGATACGGGAAAAAATTATTGCTCATATTATAGGGGTGGGTAAAAAAATAGGGAACTGAGTCATCTGAAGAAATGATTCGATTCGGTTTTAGTTCTGGTTTAATAATTGGAAAAAAAAATCTATTGGTTTCATAAAATTAAATAAAAAGTCAAACCGAATGTTGAATAATCGGCTACAACCAAAATTTTAAAGATTAAAAAATTGAAAAAAAAAACTGAACCAATTTGGTTCAGCTCAAAATTCTTATAAACTATAAGTGATTCAATTTAGTTCGACAAAAAATTAAATGGAGCCAAACTGAATCGCGCCCACAGCTGTCTCATAGTTTATTTCATAGAAATGATCACAAGGATGAGACTCTTGGGAGATTTTTCTTATTTGGAGAGAATATGCGGATAATTTTATATCTAATTTTTTATTCACAGAAAAGATGAAGATGATTTTTTACCCATTTTTTTTTCGGAAAAGGGATAAGGATGAGCTTGATTCCCCATCCCCTCCCCAGTTTCCTATTTTCCCAATTTGATTTTTAATTCTAACATTATTTTTTAGAAATAACAACGAATAAATAATAAAATATTAAATATTAAATATTAATATAAATAACAAATATCAAAATATTTAAACAAATATACTGTGAAATTTTCAAGCCCAACTAACAAATTGGAGTCCTAAGTTACTATTTAATTAGGTCTTATTCAAAAGATCTTGGCCGAAATTGTTTTTTAATTTTTATCTAATAAAATAAAAACTAAAGAAAAAGCTAAAATTATAACACCCAAACTTTACCAAGATATATAGTTAAACTTTATTTTTATTTAAATTTTTCATTTTGATATAGTAAATCAAATTTATAAACTAAAAATGTATTAGTTTTTTATGAATTTTTAGGGATCAAGAACCATCAGAGATCCCTTTTTATTATTAGGAGAGGGGACATAAATTCGTTTAAGGTAATTTTGATGGGGACAGGAAAAGAATGATGACATATGCAAAATATTAGGGATGGATACGGGAATACGAGTCCCCTCCCCTACCCTTACCCTTCCCATTACCATCCCTGCGCTCGAAGTGGAATAGGTAAAGTTAGCTAGTAATCTCCCCACTAACACAATCCAATAAATATTAATTACATTATTTATTTGCTAAGATTACTCTTGCAACAATCTTGTTAATAATTATTTATAAATAAATTAATATCAACCAACTTAAAGCAATGTGTAATATACTTCTAACAATCTTACTAATAACTATTTATAAAAAATAATTTACCAAAATAATCCTAAAATAAAATAGTAACATAAAAATTTACAAAAATTTTTATTTTACTTTTAATACTAATTTGAAAAATTCACATTTTCTTCCTTTTCATTAATATCTCAAAGAATAATTTTGCAAGGGCATTATTATAAAAAGAAAGAAAAAGTAAGGATAAGAATATAATATATTTAATAATAGAGTGTCTCAAAATATTTTTTAAAATATAAAGACTAAATAGGTTCTTACAGCAAAATATAAGAATCAAACGAGGATTATCCTAAATTCATTTGTTTCTTGTTATTTGTAGTGTCAAAGTACATTATGTGGTGTAAAATAGAGTTATCATTTAATTTCAAATTCAATTTTTAAATAGGTGATTGGTAATTAAATTATTTCTATGAACAGTAATAACTACCAACGAACTCCTCTCGCAATTTTTTTTTTTTTTTTTTGGGGTTGAAATAACACAGACAATTAAATGAAGATATGACAAGTAATTTATTTATTATTTTCTGTTTTTATTACTTTTCTTCTTTCAGTGACATATTGTATGGAATTGATCATCACAAGGAGTAGAGACATTGATCATCTGTTTGGTGACAATTCAGTGGACCAACTCTCTTGAATAAATTTAGAATCTCAACTCAAGATATTTGGAAAAAAATATGAAGAGGGATTCCAATTTGCTTTTGAGTCAATCTTGATCAACAACATTAAATTGTTTTTCACAAATCTCAACGACAATTTCCACGGCAAAATATTTACGCAATCAAATGATCGAGATAGGTCATGGCTGGATCCCGATTGAGGAGAATTGCTAGTATGAAATTGTGACTTGATCATACAATTCGTACAATCTAGGTAGGTCCTGAGTTGAATAAACGAAGGGTACCTAAATCTAATCACAGCATTTATTTATTTATTAATGAAATTAACTATTACAATTTGTACGAGGTAGGTCCTGAGTTGAATAAATTAAGGGCACCTAAATCTTATCATAGCAAATTTTTTTTTTTTATTTATGAAATTAACTATTACTCTAAGGTTGCCCGGAACCAAAAACAAAATAATAATAATAATAATAATAATAATAATAAAATCTTGCAGTTATGGTTCAATACACGTTAGGTATGCAACATAATTAGCAATAAAAAAAAAAAGTACTTTGATCAAGCAATTTATAGAGATCTAGAAAGCTTGAGTTTAGTTTAAGGTCGTTCCCTGTCACACCAACTTTTCTTCTTCCTTCATTTTAAATAATAGAAAGACTTTAATTAATAATCCCTCAATGGTTACAATGTTATTAATACTGACGCCTAACTAGTAATCCGTTACCTACTCTACTCTAACGCGCATCTAGGTGATTACCATATATTTAAAGGTACTAATTAATCTAGTATTTAATGCTCTATTACTTTTGGCGTTTACAGTTTCATCTTGTATATGGGTGTCTAGGGTTTGCAAGTTGGAGAATGGAGCCTATAGTGAGACAATGAAGCTTGTCTTATATCCTTAAGAATTTGATTATTGTGGGTTTAATCAAAACGTACCTATGTCAAAGTTAAAAGGATATTAAAGAAAAAGTGACGATACAATTACAAATTATTATACAAATTTATTTTATACAAACTGATATGGCATCAATTTATTATTTGAATAAAAATATAAAATAAAAAAAAATTATGTGGATTAAGAAATATTTAATATAATTAATTTTATCATGTCACGTCAATTTGTACAAGATAAATTTTTATAAAAATTTATGATTATATCATTACTCTTAAAAAAAATAAAAATATCACATTTGATCGCGTTTTGGTACCTTTCCAACTGGTAACCAATTTGGACTATTAAATAATTAAATAATTAAATAATCAAATATTCTTTTCTTCACGACGCCCTAAATCCCTGCTTTAACTTTTATTACAACCTTTTGGAATTGATTTGATTAATTATACATGTGAGATGCAAAAAAAGTTTTAAGGAACTTGCATTTTTCATGATTCTTTTCTTTGTTATTTTTATCTTTTTTTTTTCAGAATGAAAATATAATTTTTAATCTTCCACATTTATTAGAGTTAAAATTTGATGATTAACTAAATAAAGACGTTGAAAACAACTCATATGTACCCTTGAAACCGGTTGTGTATGTATTTGAAATCAATTGAGTTTTACAACAAAAAAATCAACACTAATTTCGTAGGTTGGATCGAAACCATTTTTTTTTCAAATAGTACAGCATCCCTATAAAAAAAAAAAAACTATCAAAGCGTTGTCTATATAAAAAAAAAATCTATTGAAGGTTGCCTCTATATATATAGCTTTGTTGTGGCACCTTTTGAATATTTGAACCCAATTATTAAATTCAATTTTTTCTTCATTTTATAAATTATTAATTTCATAAATCAACATGTAAACAACATGGATCATGTCTTCAATATCCTTGAATGAAAGAACAATTGAAAAAAAAAAAAGGTACATAATTAACGATTAAAAAAAAATTTGTGGGTACATAATTACTTGACATTTGAGGTAGTTGTCTATGAATCAGCATACATGTGCGACTAAATCAAAACACATCATTAAAATTATCGAAAAAGAGAAAGAGAGTGATTAATGGACAAATGTTGTTAGAATGCAAGCCGGCATGGAAATAATCTCTGCTAAATCTCTTTCTGTATCCTCATTTGCTGCTTAAATTATGTTGATTAACATATTATAGTTAACATTTATCCTTAATGAGGGTAATTCGCGAAGAAACATCCAATAATATTAGAATATATATGACTAACAAGTTATATTTGACTTATCTAAGATGAAAATTGGCATAAGAAGATCTCCTCAACAACCAACAAAAATGAATTGGCCTTGTTAAATTATATCAAAAAATCGAGACATAACACAGTTTAGTTATAGATGTTATTATTTTTTTTAAAAATTAATTAATAAATAAAGAATGGACTTTAAACTATTTGTTTATTTAATTTCAAATGTAAAAACTTGTAAATTAAAACATAAAATTCTATCACCCAAATGTGAAACTTATCAAGGGGGAAAAAATATTAGTGAGACTTATAAAGAAAAAAAGATTATCTCAATATGTAAAATGACAAAGAAAGATGTAGTATAGCTAAGAAATTGTGAAAAGACCTACTAAATGACCTCCTTACGGCCGGGGTCCTTTCTTTTACTTGAAATGATTGATGCATATGATCTTTAGCAATATAATTGATTATATATATATATACTTTTTTTTAGTAGGGATGTTCTCATTTTTTTTATATAAATATATTTTAAAAATATATTAATATTAAAAAATATAAATATCTGTACTTAAAAATAAATAAATAAATAAATATATATATATATATATATATATAAAATTTAAAATAAAAAAAAAGCAGAAGAATTAATGTTGATGTCGCAGAAGCTTTCCCTCCAAGTAAAGTTAAAAAGCATCGCCGCAGCTCCTAGTTCTAACCAAAGATTTCCAAAATTGGGCACTACTGTCATATTTCCTAAAATTCTAAGTGTGACCCATTTTGGAACAAGTTGATAGCAAATGTTGTAAATATACAATTTTGGGGTCAACAGAAATCATTCATGGTCTGCTGAGAGTTGTCAATTTTTAATGAGTTGATAATTCATGATACCCCTAAATGCATCAGAAGAGCCGCATGTTGGAGTTTTGCCGAACCAATGGATTGTAAAATTATGTTACAGTTGCTAAGGTTGGAAAGATCGTATCATTGACTTTTACGTAATGGATATTGTCTGGGGTACTATAGTAGAAGTTTTAAAAACATACACTTATTACACAATTCAGGAGTCTATGTTTATAATTAATTCAAAAATATATTCTTTTTTGATAATATTGAGAAGAAATCAACCCATACTCACATTTCCTCCCCCAAAAGAGTCTCCACGAAAACTCTTCTTATCGATGCCTTGAATCTTCATGCTACCATTCAATCCTCATGCCCAATGATTAATTACAATATATTATAAACAAATTATTTTACCATAAATTTACATCTTAATTGATATAGGGCTAAGAATTTTTCAACGACTCCAAAGTCCAAATGAAAAGTTAAAGGCAGCCAACCAGGACATGATAAAAGTAATACAACTATCAATTTTTTAATATATGAAGTTTGATATTTACCTGAAAGAAGTGACATTGTCACCACCACATTCCATTAATTAATTATTCTACTTAAAAAAAATTACAATTTCATATGTTGTAATAACAAGGACCACTAAAAGATCTAATTAGAATTCTGAAGTATGATTAAGCTTATAAAAAAAACCCCCTTGTAATTATTAAAAAAAATTATAAAGCAAAAATTTATAATCTTTACTAAAAATAGATGGCCTCAAGGTTTATATAATTGCTATAGCTTGGCTTCTTGCATTGTTACAAATCCCCACAAAACTATTTTTGGAATTTTTTTTTGAAGAAAGAGAAGAAATATTGGGAAATGACAACCCAAAGCTTGGATTATATAAAAAGCAAGAGAGAGAAAAAGAAGTGACAACAAGGAGAGTATATGACATATATAATTAATTAGCTTTTATAACGCAATTTACACAAAATACAAAAGACTTGCATGAAACCTAAATATTATTGGTTAATGGCATGTAGTTCCATTACACTTGTACGCTAATATTTGCCTTCTTGCTTCACAACTTTCTACCCCTCTCTCTTTCTATTTCCCTTGTTTTTCTTGCTTGAAATTGTGCAGACATGGCTCCTAACAAATGGGGTTTCTTTGCTTCTCCATAGGATTCAAAAGCTTTAGCTTTACTTCTCTTTTTCTACTGTCAAGTGAGTACTTTCTCTACTTTGTTTCTGTGTTTTTGTTTTTGTTTCCAACTGATTCCAGTTTTTGTCAGAATCTTTATTATCTCTTCAGTCTTCACTCCAGTTCTCTTGTTGTCTTACTTCTTTTCTTCACAGTTTGATCTCTTGTATATTCAGCCGATGCAATCTTTTTGTTTTCTCAAATGGGTTGTTTCTGACTCTCTGTTTTCTTTCCATTTTTATCTTATTTTTTTCAGCATTAATCTAATTAAGTTGCCCAAAATAATGATGATATTTTGATCTTGGTATATTATACTTTTTTGTCTTGGTACTTAAAAGTTTCTACTTTCTAGTTCTGTCCTTCTTTTTCTTCCAACAGATGTGTCTGTAAATCTTACTAGATCAAAAGGATATGTTGGATTGTATCACGATGGGATGACCAAAATCTTCAAAGAAAATTTCCCCATATTCTTGTGATTAAAAGTTTCTCTAATAATTGGTGGTAATTTTAATTATGACTTTGAGTTGCAGGCTTAGGTTCAAGATACTGAAAGGCAGCAGTCACAAGAACAAAATTGCTGCTTTGGATAATTTTGAGGGAAGAAACAATGGCCATGCAAACTGTGTATTTCAAAGAGCATCATGAAGGAAATGGTCATAATCAAAACGGGCAGCTCTCATCTGTGCATTCATCAGCACCTTGGTGGAGCTCCTTGGGGTCTCAATCTGTTTACGGGGCATCTTGTGGCCAATTGAAGCCTCTATCCATGGAAACTTCAACTGAAGAAGCAGGTCCAACACTGGATAAGCCAAACACAACACACTTCTCTTTCTTTCCTGGTAATTAATTATTCTTCGTTTACATTTTGGTTATATTCTCCATTTTTTTTCTTTTTCTTTTTTTAAAAAAGCCTTGATCGATAAAAAAAAAAAACCCCTCGTGAATTGTCTTGTTTTCATCTTGCATCGTGCTAATAATTATTTTTACCATTAGATTCTAATATGTAAATTGAGGTTAAGATAGGTCGCAAGTTATCTTTAGAATGAAAAATGAATTACTCTCCTACGTTACAAAAATTTATTATGTTTTTCTGTAAAAAAAAAAAAAAAAGGGTTAAATTGTAGGTTTACTAGAGTTGTTGCTTTGTGGGTATTGGTTGGTTCAGTTGGTAAAACAGTTTGGAATGGTACAAAAAGGTATGGGGTTTGAACTCCACTCTTCAAGTTGAGGAGGGGAAATTTATTTCATTCATGCAATACCTAAAAATAAACAAATAAAATAAGGTTGTTGCTTCTCAGTGATTGAGGATATGGGATCCATTTGTAACTAAGGGTTATGGATGATGGGAAGTGATTTTCACCACCACACTTGAGTGTTCTAAGGATGAGTGGAGACAAAGCAGTGGCGTTTAAATTAAAATATTTTATCAAGATATGGGGCATGATCCAAATTTTTATTTGTGTGCTATACCTTCCTCTAGTTATTCTTTTGTCGGTGCTTTTGTGACTTCAAATTAAATTTTAATGTACAAAGTAGAGGAGCTAGCAAGTAATTGGTTATTATGAACTAATAACGGGATTTTTATGTTTGACTAAGTAAATGATCTTATCCTGAAACTAGATTAAAGAAATTTGAAGTTCAACCCCACGTCATTCAGTAGTGGAAACCCCACTTTGAATGTTGTGAATTATTGCTTATTTTTTAAAACTAAATCAACATCCTTATAATCCAAGAAAATCAACTGTTAGTTCTTAATAAGCGGACAAGCATTGTGAAGTAAACAAAAATGACAAATTTCTTCTTGAGCACAAATCTGTATCTGAAATCATTAATTGGATATGCAACAATGTTTATTTGCCTTCAGAAGTCATTGATTGGATATTGCAAGTTTTCAGTTTAAAATCTATGGAGTCACAGGGATTGGAGTAATGGCAGCTTTTGCTGTATACCCCAAAAATAGGTGCTCAACAAAGTAGTAAAATTGCCAATGGGGAAGATTAATTCAGTCTCCATTGTGAACATCTTTATTTTATAAAATGCAAACTTGTGTGGGGATCTTAGGTAAACAGCTCTGTTTTACTAGGTTCCCAGTCCAAGTCCAAATTTGTAAAATAAGTATGTTGTCAGTGGAGAAAATTTAAGAGGCTGTTAGCCTTTTGTTACGAGTTCTGGCTTCTGCCCTGTTGTTCATTTGTAACAAAGGAAGCAGCAAAAGAATGATCCAACCCCAAAAGTAGAATTCACTGTGATGAAACAGTATATGGACTTAGTTTACACATCATGCGCATAAAAGAAACTTAATTTCAGTTAAATCATTTTCATTTTGAATACAACTCTACAAGTAACATCTTAATTAATCACAAGTTCTTGGTACCAGTTCTCTCTCCCTTGCAGAAATCATTGAAATACTGCAGAAGGGTGACATTCTTTCTTCTACATTATATATTTCGCTACATGAATAAGGAATACTTTTTTTTTTCCCCCTATATGTGTATATAAATCAGGTGGAAATCTTCCCAACTTTTGATTCATTTATAGATAGCACTTTATTTTGATTATTATTAACTAGCCAAGTGGTTTCCCGTTCAGGTGATGTTAAAAGTTCAGGGGATGGACAAAAGCTTCCCCCTGCCATATCTTTGCAATCAGCTTTGCCAGAAAATCCAGGATGCTTCGAGTTGGGATTTGGCCAGCCTATGGTGCGATTTTTCTCAAACTTTAATACAATTTTGAATTATTATATCTTTTCTTACCTTAATGATTAATTGTTTCTATTTATTTATGGGCTGCAAATGTAGATCTGTGCAAAGTATCCTTATGCAGATCAATATTACGGAGTTTTCTCAGCTTATGGAGCTCAACTTTCGGTTTTTCTTCCATCTTTACTTAGCCCACCCATTCTTTGCAATTATATTTCAATAATATTATCTCATAATGTTCATCTTGCTCTTAATTTACAAATGTCAAAGGTTTAGTGCGAGCTTGTTTGTAGAAGTAGATAAATTAAAGATAGAAACTGCTTAAGGTGATCTGTTATTATTACACAGCCTGTATTCATCTGCTTGAGTTAAGAAGCATGCTAAAAGCAATTGCAAAGCACAATGTTCTAAGATTCTGTAGCTTGTTGCCAAGAAGATAAAACATTGCATTTAGTTTTGGCTCGACCAAAAACTTTGGCACACCCACGCAAGGAGAGATAATTTTCTGTGTTCTAAGTTCTCATACACTGTTTGGACAAAAAAAATGTATAAACACTAGAAGTATGTCAGGGAAACCAAGAAAGTTTAATTGAGGGAGAGTAAAGAAAGTAGAGATTTATCAACATGAAAAACATAAAAAAACAATTGCATACATTGGAATTTGGAACAGAGTGATGGAGAAACCTGCGGCTTTCTTATCAGATTAACAGGTTTTTGCACTGAATTTAGATAGACATCTTTTATACTATGAACTCTACATTCTGCACTCGTCAGGCTTTTGCAACAGATACACATGCTTGAATCTGGCAACTTTTAACTGATGCATATGCTTATTCATGACAAAACCAGGGCCGGATTATGCTGCCACTTAACTTGGCAACAGATGATGGACCAATATATGTTAATGCTAAGCAGTATCATGGGATTATTAGGCGTCGGAAGTCTCGTGCAAAGGCTGTACTTGAGAACAAAATAACTAGGAAACGGAAGGTATGGTATCTTGATTCAGTATATAATTTGGGATAGGATGTGACATCTTTAAGCTGGATATATGGAAATCATCATGTTCAGTAATTTGGGACCTTATTGAGATTCTTAATAGAAAGTTTGCTGCTTTCATGCCGTTTAATATGGCAAGTAATGTAATTGCCAACATGCCAAAATTGTGATTTCTCGAAAAGTTTTATGGCCCCCTTAAGAGTTTATGTTTATCAAGAACAATGATTTAGATTCTTTTGCTGTGCCACAGCCTTATATGCACCATTCACGCCATCTCCATGCCATGCGTCGACCAAGGGGGTGCGGTGGACGCTTCTTGAACACAAAGACTGGAGATGGAAGTGGCGGAACTGAAGAGAAGAAAACTTGTATTCAGCAATTGCTTCAGCCCACTGGCTCTCAGAGTTCTGAAGTCCTGCAGTCTGAGAGTGGAACTTTGAGTTCTCCAAAAGAAACAAATGGCAGTGGCCCTAATCTCTCAGGGTCGGAGGTGACTAGCATGTACTCAAGGGGAGAGTTTGATCACTTTCGGATCAATCATCTTGGGCCACCTGTCCACTCTTTTCCGGGCATTATGGACAACAGGCGTGGCATTGTCATGCCCAGCCAGTGGGTTGCAGCAGCTGAAAACTGCTGCAACCTTAAAGTTTGATAGCATGTAAACCATTTGGGATTGGTGCTGCACCAAACCCATCCTTACCTTCGACCAAATGGAGTAGCTCTGTGGATTGTCCACCTACCGTTTGGTTTAGGCAAATCATTCTTGGCTCATCTGCGTTGAGGTGATCATCTTTGCCATTCCAAGCAGGCAGCTTGGAATGGTTAGAGATGCCAATACCTTGATGCACTGTATAAATAGTTAAATAAAGGATTGGAACATAGAAGGGTTGGTTTTGGTAAGTTTGAAAATAAAAGTGTGGGCGTCGAGATAATGTGTTTATGATTCTGAAAAATGTTTTGGTGTGGCGTGCTTAAGCTATATATATATGCTTTCTGGGTTTATGACTCTTTGATATCTTGTATAATAATAGAACTTTTGTGTGAATCCATTATCTACTCTACTTCTGCAAGTGGAATGCATTTGATCTGCAAATTTAGAATTGTATAAATGTAGTTTGATAAATTATGTTGTGATTGGTTTTATAGGAAAAATGACATTGGGACATATGTATGTATGTATGTATGCATGCATGCATATATATATATATACATATATTGAGTTCTCTAATATAAAAAATTTTAAATTATTTATAGAACTGAGTCTTCCACTAGTTTAAAATTATTTTAGTTTGTAATATTCTTTGAGACAGTCTCTCTGGTGAAAATGTCATCGGTGATTCTTATAAACGGACCGAATTCTAATGCGTTATTATTATTATTTTTTAAAAAGCCTCCAATGCATTTAAAAAGGCGTTCAAGTTTTTTTTGAAGAATGCGGTAAAGTGATTTTTGTCAAAAACAGTTTTTTAAACTATATTATCAACATGAACAAAACAGACCAAATAATTATTATATTATAATTTTTGAAACGAACATAGCTTTCATTTAACCAAATCAAATCACAAACTAAAAATACAATTAACAAAATCAATATTATTCATTACAATCTTTCCATAGATCAGCATACAATAAATTTCAGCTACATCAAATAAGTCACCGCTGGATTATATTAAGCTCAGCTGATTGATGACGTAATAGATTTTTTTTTCTTTTGCAAAGGAGGTTCATCTTCTAAGCTTGAAATATTTTCATATCTGAGGCTTGAAGGCATTGGATCCAGATGAAAATTATATTATAATACACCCAAATAATTAAAAATACCCATGCCATGATCAACCATATCGTAATACACCAACATAATAAAACTACCCATAACTTACACAACCTTGTATTTGAGTTAAGAAAGAACATGATGTGAATGTTTACTTTCATACTAAGGGTGCGTTTGGGATTGAGGTTGGCCAACTGTACTTTGGAAGGCAAAGACTAAAAATGTTTGGTAAATACTAATTGAATCAGAAAACTATATTAATGTGATTTTTCACTTGTATCATGAAAAATCTTTTATAACTTTAATAATTTTATCAAAATTATTATTTAAAATTTATATTTATTACATATTACAAACTTTATTTAATAGTTATAGCTTTTTTTTTTCACAGCAGTTACAACATCTCAATCCCAAACACACCCTAAATAAAAAGAGTTTTCGAGAAGATCCGGTGTTTTTTTCCTTTTTTATATATTTTAATGAGAGAAAAAGAAGAAAGAAGTTGGGAAACGAGTGTGTGGAATCTATACTTCACCAATGTTATTAATAACTAGATTGACACAATTATAACTTATTAGTTATCATCTATTGTTATTTTATCTTTTTAATAAAATGCATAATTAACTCTAACATGCTACATTTAATTTTAACTTTTGATATTAGTTGTTTCAACTTTAACAAATTTGGTTTTCAAAACCAAAGATGTTTTCTTTTCCATTCTTGCAATGCCGTATACCTACATGTCACTTCAAGCACAAACTAAATCATGGGTTATTTCTTTTCACCCAAAAAAAAATAAAAATCATGAGTTATTTTTTAAAGAGTAAATCCTCACTTTATTAAAATAAAAATTAAAATAAAAATAAAAGAATAAAAAATCTACTAAAATAATTTTTTTTTATCATTTTAGCGCATTAAAGTTTGTAAATCCCCCCCCCCCCCACCATTTCTTATTTAGTCCGTATCTGCATTTCAGAATGGTTAAACTCCTTTAAAAAGTACTAAATCTCCACTTATCCCCTTTTAATATCATGTGATTTCAGGATTTTTTTTTTAAAGGAATTTTATTAAAACAAAAACATTACAAATTGTTTAATAAGTATAGAGGTGGAACATGACTTCACTTTTAGGGGCCTGATATAAAACCTCTTGTCCTAGCAGTAAAATAGGTAATAGAGTTCGCAAATCAACGCATAAAAATTGCATTTCTACTGTAGATACACTAAGAGATCGACACTCCTCAATTATAAGGCCAAAACCATTGGGGCTGTAAAATTTCTCAATTAAAGCTTGAAAGACTTGAAGGTTGTCCATTTCGATAATAATACAAGGCAACTGTAGCCTCTTGATCTAGGTGAGAGCCTCTCTAATGCCAAGAGTTTTTCGTGAACCAAAAGTACCTAGAAAACACTCGCATCTTACGGATTACACACCCAACACTGAACTTACCTTAAGCATTAAATATGGTAGCATTAACATTACACTTTAACCGACCAAAGCACGGTTTTTCCCAACAAACAAGTGATTTTAGGATTATTTATATCAGTTTTCACAATAATTTTGTTTGGAAAAGACAGTTAAGCAAGTTGGTTAATAACTCCTAAGGAAAATATACAATAGCCCTTTGAAAAGAGGCCGAGGGAGAAAGAGAGGTAACAGATTTTTTAATTCCAATATTACCCTCTATGAATGCATGTTATTAATTGTCAACGACCTTATCCGCCTTATATTTTTCCTGTTCCAATTACTGAACCCAATGTCCTGTAAATTCTCAAAACAAATTCCTTTCTCTGAGTCTGAGTTCCAAACCCAAAATGGCAGCTTCTACTGTCTCAATGGCTGCTTCGTCTTCGCTCTGCAACAAGCTTTACAACCTCCAAGCAATTACTCAAATCCCCACGAATCACTTGCCATCTTTATTTAAAACCAAGTCCCCGAAACCCCTTAAACTCAAAAAAGCCCAAAACCCCAGTGCCCTCCACTTGTCACTCCTCTCTCTTTCTCATTTTCGCCAATTCTCGGCTTCATTTGATGGCTTTCAAGTCACTGAGGATAGCCAAGATGAACCAGAAACCGAACAAGAAGAAGAAGCAGTAGAAGAGGAAGAAGAGCCAAAGGCGGCTGCGTCTGATGAAGCGGCGAGGCTTTACGTAGGGAATTTGCCTTATTCGATGACTTCTTCTTCGTTAGCTGAGGTTTTTGCGGAGGCTGGTACCGTGGTTTCAGCTGAGGTTTGTGCTTTCATTTGGGGATTTTTTTTCCCTATTAGGATTGTTTTAGTTTCTACATATTTTATGACGTCTAATGAGATAATTTGATGAATTTTAAGGAATGTTCACTATGAAAGTTTTTAATGAGAGAATTTCGTGAATTTTAAGGTATGTTCGATGTGAAAGTATTGAGATTGTTTATGAATTGTGTTTTTTCACAGATTGTTTACGATCGAGTTACGGACAGAAGCAGAGGGTTTGGTTTTGTTACTATGGGGAGTGTGGAAGAAGCTAAAGAAGCAATTCGTTTATTTGATGGTTCCGTAAGTGCTGATGGTATTTGCATTACTATTGTATTGATTGAACCCTTCAACTGTCAGCACTTTGGAAATGGACGATACCTGGTTTTTCTTAGTTACGTTATTTTAGATGTGCATTCCATTCATTCTATGAACAGATGAATACACCTTACTCTTAAGTCTTAACACATTATGCAGCATGATGAACGTAGCATGGATGAGATCCAACTCTATATTTTTTGCAAAATTCTATGTAAAAGCTATCTTGTTATTGTGATGGATGTAATTCTTTATTAGTACCTTTAATTTCACTTCTCCTTGACAGTAGTTTTGGACTTCACTTTCTGTCAGTCTATAGCGTATTTAGGCAAGATAGTAAATTTCCATCATTTTCTGTTTAAATGGTAACATTTTGTTCTTATCAATATTGTATGACAGCAAATTGGTGGCCGAACTGTAAAGGTGAACTTTCCAGAAGTGCCAAGAGGAGGTGAAAGGGCAGCAATGGGGCCAAAATTACAGAACAGTTACCAGGGCTTTGTCGACAGCCCTCACAAGATCTATGCTGGAAATCTTGGCTGGGGTCTGACTTCTCAGGGTTTAAGAGATGCTTTTCAAGGCCAGCCAGGTTTATTGAGTGCCAAGGTTATCTTTGAGAGATACACTGGAAGATCTCGAGGCTTTGGTTTTGTCACTTTTGAAACAGCAGAGGACTTACAATCTGCTTTGGATGCCATGAACGGAGTGGTAAGGCTCTGATTTGGTGACTGATTTTGCGAATTTTCAATCTTCAGTTATATTTATTTATTACAAATTATGCAAGTAGGAAGTTGAAGGGCGGCCCCTGCGATTGAATATGGCAAATGAAAGAGCTCCTCCTGTTTCGCCGGCAGCAAAGGAAACAAACACAGAAAACAGCATTGACGGCAGTGAATTGCTTTCTAGCATTAGCACATAAAGAAATATGGCATCAGAAATGTTTCAATCTACTCATGGATGGAGCTTTTGCGGGAAAATGTTGACTTGACTTCTACTTGTAAATTTTGAATGATAGCCTGTTTCTTTATGCTTCACTGCTTTTTATAATGGTACAGATTTATCACATCGATGCAAGGGTGAATGAGTTTTTATAGTTGCAGTCCATTGAGTGTATGTAATTGTTTTTCCTAAAACAGTTTAGGTATTATGACAAATTTATTATGAACCGTCATGTGCAGAATATTATGCTCCACTGAATGCACTGTTTCATCAATCTTAGACAGGATGGTGATTAAATTTAGTTGTTTCCTTGTGAATATGGAAAATTAAATTGTGAACTGATGGAAGGCTTAAACTATAACTTGGATCAAGATAAATTTTCATGCTGAGTTGCGCGGCTGGCTTGTCAAAGGCGTTTACCATTTGTAAACAGGTGGCTGTATCTTGACATGTTTCTGAAAAGAGTAGTAGCATATTGTTCATTTCACAAAGAAGTTGAGTCAGTGCCGAAATACAGTGGTTGGATTGTCAATGTGATATGCAACGTTCAACAATTTAAAATTTTGATTGACCATGGAAATATTGTAATGCCATCCAGATGTGATTTTAAGTTTAACTCTGAGCAGAGAAGAGCAAATGATATGCTTTTACAATCTCATCAGGTTGTCCAAGCAATTCTGCTCCAAAGCTAAATATCGGTTTCCTATGAATAACTCTTCTTCGCTATTAACGAGGAACCGAGCATCTTAATAATTTTTGGTCAGGACGTTTGTTCAAGCAGAGTCACAACTTGTAAGTCCTTCAAGGAGTGTTGCGGCGACCAGCAAGTAGTGCATCTGCAGCGGAGTCCAAGTCCTGAGGAAAGAAAACCCTGCATGTCGAAACTTCCAAACTGATTAACAAATGACCAAAATGGTAAAAATATGTGGTGATAAGAATGAAAAACACCAGGCCGCTAACATGCTCAGGTTACACTAACATTACTTGGCTAAGTGTGGATATGATTGGCAATTTGGAATCAATGATCAGACAGAATAGTGCAGTCTCTAAATATTAACTTCTTATCAGTTCATTATGAGTGGCCTAATATCACTGATCACTTGAATGAGCAATGGATGAAAACTATAAACTCCAACAGTCAAAACATTACCTGGAAGTGTTGTGGTACAAGGTCCGACTCAGTTGATCTATGTCATTGATTCCTTTACAGCCAGCTACCACTTCAAGAACTTGCCTAAAAACCAGTCATCATGTTCAGAAACATGCTTTGAAATTACAAGCAAAGACAAGCCAAGAACAAGGCAACTTTGTACTAAGATACTTTTACATAAATGTGTCAATGTGAGCTGGTTAAGAATCATGATACATAAAGATTAAAGACAATATATGCATCATGATACGTCAAGATCACGTCTTAGTTCCCAATTTTGGGAAGACTAAGGGAGTAAACAATTAACAAATTCTAAAACTTCTCCATCAGTAAAGTTGTGTAACTAAAGAGATTCATAAATGCATTACAAAAGAATACTTGTGTATTCCAAGCCATCCTTGTCTAGCTGCTTATGACTATAGAATTGCTCCACTATTCGTAGTAGGTTCCAGTCCTCAATAACCAATAAATACAAAAATCCTTTCTAAACCTAACAGCATTTGTCAAAATTCATATAAAAAGATACCAAATAAGATATTATATGTAAACTGCAATAAGACACAAGAAAACATTTGCCCTCACCGAACTAAGCAAGGTTCATTGCGGCCTTTAACTAACGAATCCTGATCATACTTCTCTTTCTTCTTTGACGGCCATGTAGATTTTACAAAACTAATTCCAGCATGGGCGTTCTTGATTTCACAATATGGAGAATCCGTCTCAATCATCATTCTCTCGATTGGTATGCCCCTCACAACATCAAGATTCTCAGCTGTCTTCAGAGAACAGCCATTAATACCTGTTAAGTACATAAGATGTGAGCAACCCTCATATGGCATAGAAGGACTTCATAAGGTATTACATCTGCAACGGCTTCAAAATACATTCTGTGAACTGTAAGCACAATCGACCTTTATTGCTAGATACAATATTGTTGAAATGAGTAAATACCAGGTATTCAGTAAAAGTGAGGAAATGTAAAAGAGCCGTCGAGAACAACAATTGCAGAAATTTCACCTATATACATTTTGCTGAATGTAAGAAGTTTGTCACGATCTTCTGCACTACCAGTAAATGAATGGGTAACCCCACCAGTGAACCTATAAAATGAAAAGAAAAAGATTTACTTCAAGTATGCACAAATCAGCATGTAAGCCACTGGGTATAAATAGTCATTATAGATTGTGCAAAATATGTTGGAGTTCCATCTAAAATTGTGTAACAGAAGGGAAAGATTCTAAATGGGAAAAAGAGTTAGAGAATCTAAAGTTAATAGAAATAAAAAGTTCTTAATGATTTAGACAAAATTGGCGCACAAATCAAAGGTTAGATCTATCCTCTAAAGTAGATCTTCTGCACATTATATCCAGTGGCAATAATAATCTATTCTTTTTTTTTGGGGGGGGGGGGGAAAGATTAATCTTGGAAGCTAAATATCCACAGTTAAAGCCTCAACTAAAAAAAAGGAAAGATAAAATCAGTAACAAATTTTAGGTAGCAAAAATGGTTTTGAAAACCACAGCATTCGGTGACTCACCTGTCCTTATTTCGCTCTACAATTGCACAGAAATCAGTGGCAGCTTCACGCATATGCAGGAACATAGGCAGCTTTGTAGCATATGCTAATTCAAACTGCTTCTCAAAATACCTGGTGTTACATGGTAAACATCAAACAAAAGCATGGAATTATTTGGGTAGAGAAAGGAACGAGCAACTACGTCTCTGAACAATCACTTACTTCCTTTGAATTCCTGATGGGCAAAAGTGAAGCCTGTCATAGTCTAACCCACACTCACCAATTGCTACCACCTTACATACAATCAATATGAAAGTGTGACCTTATCAGCATCATCTAACGACTAATGCATCATAGTAGAATCATGGAAGCATGTATTGAGAAGTGGAGATGTTAACAACAAATAAAAAACTTAAAAGGATAGATGGTTCTCCAAGGTTGCATGATAAAATTCTACTAATAAAATAGCTGCTACATCCATCAAAAAATAATATCGAATTCTTTACGAACAGCAGTAAAGCCTTATCTAATGTTTTACATCATAAAGACAATAAATCCTACCTTCCCTTTCTCAATTCCCTCTTTGGCCAATGACAACAAAGCCTGAAAATGCTTTTCTGGATCCCCACTCTCTTCAAACTCCTGTGTAAATATACCAGAAAGCATTATCCACAAAAATCTTCAAGTAAACCACAGAATCACACACATAACAAAGTTACACCAGAACAATCATATAAGAGGCAATCCAGGAAACAGTCAACAACCTTGCACCTTGTCGGGTGTACACCAACTGTGCAAAAAAGCCTTCCTGCAACAGACAAAAATGTTTCAAACAAGTAAAAACCCACATTCAGAAACATAACTTAGAAGCATATCCTCAGAAGCAAAACCCAAGTACACAACAAACCATCAGTTTCTGCAATAGCAAGTGCTTCCTTCGATTCCTCAAGCGACCCACCAGTCACCTGTGACCAGAAACCTTATCCAACCTTACTTGTAATCAAAATAACCACTTTCTACAAGGATTAACAAAAATATCTAATTTCCCATTTATTTGCAATTATTATATCCTACATTTAGCATCAGAACAAAAAGAAATTTAAGACTTAACAGTGCAAAAAGTACAATTCTAACTACTCATTTCACATTTAACCATGTAAACAATGTTCTTTCTCACTGAAGAAATGAATTATGGATTTATATACTCAACATAAAGAAAAATCCAAAACGATATTGCAAAGAAACTTGCAATGATTCGATCAACACCAGAACTCCAAGCCCGACTAAGAACGGTTGCTATATCTGAGGCGTGGAATTGTTTGCCATGATAGATTCCTTTGAACATGCCATCTGCAAACAAAAAGTGACATTTGCAGAGGTAATAGTTGTATCTTAGAATAGAAGAAGATTATGTGTTTGATGAAATGCCCGAGTGACAAACCTGTGAAGTTGACAGCAATATCTGTTTTCAGCAAAGAAATTAAGGTATGGGTTGGTAAAAATAATTTGAAGATGAGTGGAAAAACAATGAAAGGAAAATTTGACAATAAGCTTAATGGGTTTTCTGGAGAGCTATAGAATTTTACCTATCAAACGAATTGTCGCCATGAAGAAGTAAGGGAGAGTTACCTTTTCAGCCCTTTTGTTTCTCGAATATAGTTGTGGCCCAAAACCATAATGTCTATCAGCAATTGATATGGTTCTATACTAATATTGCATTGATATTTTTGCTTAAATAATAATTGTTATAGTTGGTTTTTGAGATGCATATTTGAAAGAAAATTGAAAACTATAAAATAATACCAAAAAAAAAAGATAAAAGAAGGATTATGATCAGATAAAATGTATTTTAGATATTTGAAAAATTAAAATTTTCTGAAATTACTTTAGAAAAAAATCACTTTTTTAAAAATTGAAACTGGAAAGACATTGGGAGTCTCTAAAAAATAAACAGAAGCTTTTGAAATTCTATTTGCAAAACAATTTTGTTTTGTTCTCATTTTATGTGTTTTCTCGCGTATGAGCAAGTGTATGTACGAACATCATGTATACTCACTTTTAAAAATCTTAGTGATTTTTTTTAAATTAATTATTTTTCAACGTAATTAACAATGATAATTTAAAGTGTCACATTACTATAAATTGACGGCAAACTTTTTGTGTAGAATTTACATATGTAAATCCCATGTGATCTAATTAGTTGAACCAATTAACACTCTCAAACTTATCCGTCAAATAATTGTCACTTGCATTTGTTGTTAGTACTTTCTAGAGATAGGAGGTGACTTTTTTAATGTATTTTAATGAATGAACTCCTAAAATAATAGTGAACTGTAAATATTTCGCCGTAACGGGACAGATGACATGGCGCTGTCAAATGCATCTAGACGGTCGAAGATTCAGCCGCCGTCTTCTCCCAACCTACCCAGTTTTTTTTCCTTCTTAATTAATTATAAATTTCCTATTGGCAGGTCCAAGCCTAAAAATGATAGAAGCTGACTCAAATAATTTAATAAACAAGAATCAAGTAACACTACTTTTTCCACCCATGGGAGTAGCAAATCGATCTTGTATGTAACTATGAATTATCTAATTTGTGACCGACGCGTTTATTCGAATTGCATTAGAAGAGATATCGGTAAATTTTACCTGTAAATTTTACCATTTTTGAAAAAAAAAAAGATTCCGAGACATTGAAAAGGGGAAAAATATGATTCCAAGAAAATCAAGAGGGGAAAAATATTAGATACAATGAAAAAATACACAAAAGTAGCATCCAACAGATAATATACATGCAACAAAACCAAAATACTAGGTACAAAAAAGAATATAGAAACGCATATGACTAAGCTCAACTGTCTCATCCCCATCAAATCTCAACTGTTCAAAAGCAATTAAATCCAGCTAAAATAAGGCATAATGAAATCCTAAGGCTGAGCTGAGGACGGAGGAGTTTGTGCCTGAGGCGTTGGACTACCACCACCACCATTGCCACCACCATTGTCCCATGGTTTCACAGTGAACAACACCACAAACAGGATTATGATTAGCAATATTGTGATGGCGATACAGGTCCATTTTCGGGTACTTAGCTGATACTTCCTGGCTGTTTGCAATCTCTCGGTCCCGCCTCTGACATATGAATTAGCTCGTTGCACCTGGCTCTCAATGTCGTCCAATTGTTCGCCTTGGGCCTGAACCAATACTGCCATGTCCAGGAAAACTTGGTGCAATTCCTGAAGATTTTTCTCCAGCACTTTCACGGCATCATGCCTCTCTTGGATCTCATTTATGGTGTCCAAAATTCTTCCCCTTCCTTGTTCCTGAATTGCTTTCTGCAAGAATGTTTCACTCTCTCCTGCATATTTAATGAAGTTACAAATATCAATCTCAAATACCCTAAAGTTGCCTAATGTTTTTCCTCTTGTATCACATTTACAGTGACCAAAAAAATCTTAATATTTGAATCAAATTTATAAAAACAGAATCAACAAACACTGGAGGTTAAAGACAGATATTACAAATATATACATTTCTATTACATTTTTCTCCAAAATATATCAATAAATTTAGGTGCACTGTAATTTTTAGTAATAAAGGAGGATTTTAAATGAAACTCCCTTTTTTTTTTTTTTTTTTTGGTAAAACCATTTGGAAACTAGAACAACAAACATTTTTTTTTTGTAAAACAAAAGTATATTCACTTAATTATTATTATGTGTTAATCTTTTTTGAAAATATCTACAAGTTCTTCATCAGAAAACATTTCAAGTGCTTTTGAATCAATGAGTGTCTATACTAATTAAGTGCTTGTCTGAAAAGCATTTTCACCTGTTCCAAGGAAACAAGATAATAAGATAAGACAATTACAGAAGCAATTTTCACTGATTTTGCATGCATCAATCTTGAAGATCAAACACATTATAAATCAAATGAAAATTGCTCCACAATAATTTAACTATCTCCCAAAATAACCCTCGAATTCAAGGTAATATGCAAATTCATCAGTCTATCGCCACTCACCAGTAGAAATCAAGCGATCTAAGGTCTTCTCGTCGGGATTCTCTCCGGCGACCGTATAGTACCTCCTCTGAACGGTGTCCCTATACTCGGACGAAATCCTCTGCCTCAACTCGTTAAAACTCTCCATCGAGTCCTTCAGCTTCTTCCTCAGGCCGTTGACCACGGAGGTCCTGGTCCGGTCCGAGGAAGATCCCGGTCCGCAGCCGGGGAGGCTCCGATTCGCGGCGTTGGACCGGTCCAGCGCCTCCAGGCGGATCTTGATCAACTTGGCATTCTTCAGCGCGGCGCTGACGTCAGCGTCCATCCGGGAGCGCAGGTCTTTCACGGCTTTCGCGTTGTGTAAGGTCTTGCTCTTCTCATGGGACGTCTGGAGGCTGTTGTGTAGCCTTTCGAGCTCCTTGAGCTCGTCCTTGACCGATTCGACGTCGTCGAAGAACTTGTCGAGATTGACTCCGCCGGTGGAGTTCGGGTTCTCCGTCATCTGGATCGTTGTCTGGTGGTGCGGGTGATCGGGAGAAGCTTGCTCGCTGCGGAAGCGAGAGAAGGAGCCGGCGAATAGGTCGTTCATTTTTATTTTTTTTTTAGGGGCGAATATCAGATAATAATTATATTCTAATAAATAAATAATACACCAATACGGAAATAATCTCGAAATGCAGAAGAAGAAGAAGAAGAAGAAGAAGATTAGCAGTTTTAGAAAGAATGAGGCTGATGGAACGGAGGGTTTTTGAAGGCGATGAGGGTGATTTTGGCGAGGAAAGGTCAAACGGGGCGACTCGGTTCAACTAACACTTAAACGAGTTTTTATTTTTTGTCAATAAATGGAGGGAAGTCAAAATGGGAAGGGGAGACGACGTGGCGTGCAAAATGGAAAACAAGAAACATCGAAGAAGGTGAGTTGGTGTGCGTATAATTGTATATATACGTGGCGACTCAGTAGGCTCTGCCGAGTACGGGGAGGGGCAAAAAAGGAAATGGAATGGAACGTTCTGTTTCTTCTTCTGTTTGTGTGTTGGGAAAACGCGTGGGAAAATTTACAAGGAAAAGGAAAGTTGAGAAAAGGCTATTAGGCTAATGAGTAAAGAAGAGAGACTTGGTCGGATTTATTTGGATTTCGGAGTGTTGTGTCTCAGCAGCTTCCTTTCAGGATTTGTCAACAGGAGGAACCGAGGGAGGTATACGTTTGACAAGTGGGCAGGTAAAAATGATTTTTTTTATCAAATGAAACGTGATGTTACGTCATAATACATGGGGTGGCAACTAGCTGCGCAGTTGGGTTTGGCTTAAGTTTAGAATCTTTAATATGAAGATTATTATTAACCCACTCATCTGACTGTAAAAATAATCTTATAAACCAATTCAATTTACCTTATTCAATTTGAAAACAACGTCAAATAATACAATAAATGTTTTACTAACTTCGTCGAGATTTGAAATTCAATCCAACACCTACCAAGCTCCTCTCATATTATATTTATTTTCTGGATTGAAGATTTAAAATCATTAACAACGTTTACTTCATAAAATAAATAGAATATGAATCAAAATTACGGGACTCATCCCAATTTTAAAATTGGGAATGGGAATCGGTCTCTCATTATAAGAATCTCAATTTTCTCCCATCAAAATTTAAAAATATCAAAAATACAGTCATTCAATTAAAAAAAAAAAAGAGACACGGTGAAAATTTGTTTTTACCAAATCGTTATGGCCAAAATTAACGATGTCGGTCATCGTTGGTCGTCGAGCAACAGCAACAATGTCATCAAACAACAGTAGCAGTCATTGTCGATAATGATGCTGACGATGTTGATGATGCTAACAATATCGTTGTTGTTGGTGATAATGTCGTCGCCAACGATTTTGATGACGATGACGATGACGAATACTACTACTACTACTATTAATAATAAAATCTTATAACTAATTAATATATTAATTTATTATTAACAATAATTAATAATAATAATAATTTTTTAATAAATGGTCATAATAATTAAAATACAAAACAATAATTATAACAATAATTGATTAATGATTTTTTTTAGTAATTCATAACAATGTAACTCATTCCGAATTTAATTCTAAAACAAAATAAACACATTGATGACAATTCAGCTTATCCCAAATTTTGGTTTCTATAATTCAAATAAACAACTTACTCTAATTCCAATTTTAACTCATTTCGATTCCAACCATTTCAATTCTTGATTAGTGATCATCAACTTATAAAAGTTAGAATCAGACTTGGGAATCTACTCTTGAAATATGTTAACAACTAGTAGTTTGCTTAATCGTAGAATCTTTAAATGCGCGTTATTTTGATAACAAATTAATAACAATCAAGTGAAACTTGGAGCTATGACAAAATAATCATCCATGACATTTCGTATTTAGTTGTTCAATTTTTTATTTTATTAAAAAAATGCATATAAGGGGCAAGTTCATACATTTAAACTGCATTTAACATAATAATTTACAAGTTGAACTTTTATTTTGAAAAATAATGAATCCTCAGTGGCTAAAGCTGGATGGATTCTCTATATAATTTGGTGACTCGACTTAGAATTAAATTCTGTGAGAAAACGAACATAAACAAAACCATTGAAACAATGCAAGACCAGATTTGTAGACAAAATTATCAAAGAATACGGAGAATTGATTATAGCAATAGCATTTTCGCACATTTTTTAAGTGAAGGCTAGGCCAAATGGTACAAAGTGAGGGTAAAAGATTTTAACAACACTGTAAAAAGCCAACATTTGTTAAAGTTAAAAATAAAAAATAAAAAAGATAAAGGAAAAAAAGGATATATACACCCCCAAGATTTTGGGTAATGGTTATGTAGGCCCTCAAGTTATAAAATACGATGAGTAAGATTACTATTAACAATAATACCTTTTGAATATAATAATTAAAAAATTAATTTTAAAATTTTTAATAAAAATTAAATGTAATATAAATAATGTAATCTGTCTAGTAGACTAATAATAATTAAATATTATAATATTATAATATTAAATAAATTTAAATATGTAAATTATTATATTTATTTTAATAATGTACTTGTATTTATTGTAGTGATTTTAAATAAATGTTTAGGGTTAAATACATTTTACAAAAAAAATCACATTAATAATGTTAAAATTATTTTTTTACATAATATTCAAAATAATTTAAAGTTTAAAAAATTTATTTTAACATAATGTTTCTATTTATTATAAAATATGTCTAATAGATTGTAACGTATCAAAATATTTTTAAATATTTTTAAAAGATATTATAGTCGAAGACGGTCTTAGCGTCCTTTTATAAAAACTTAGGATCTTCATAACCATTTTTTTAAATTTCGAGGGTGTTAATATCCTTTTACCACAGATAAATAACCAATTAGAATCGATGTACATAACAACGAAATAAAGAATAAAAACTTATTATAAATGTCTATAACTTTCTGTGCATTACTTCTGAAATCAACCACCAAAATCAAATGTCTAACGTCGATTTTGAGGTCGACTCCAATAAACTCTCGAACCACCATCACGGAGCGTTCCCGTATTTGTCATACTTTTTTAGTTTCCTCTAATCTTTTATATTTAGTTATTCTGTTTTGTTATTGTTAAGTTTATTAGTTTTAAATAGTAAACAGTACAATTTGAACCTTTAGAAAGACAACTTTTACTAATATATTTTCATACCTCATGCGTGTAAAATTAAAAAAAAAAAATGTCATGCGATCAGAAGAAGAAATTAAAACTCCGGTTTTTAAAGAAACTCCAAATGTTGAATTTCTATTTTTTAAGAAAAAATAATGATAGTAATTTTTTTGAGCTCACCTTTTCATTAGTACATAACTAGAATTCAAAAAAGTACAAATAATTAACTACTAAAATATTAAGAGGGAGGCTATTTGATGAACTCACCAAAATATTCATTTATTCAAAAAAGCCATCATCAACATTTAAAAATTTATGTTTTAGTTTATAAACTTATCTTAATATCTAATTATGCCCCTATGAAATTCTATTATCGGCTTTTATTTTATTCAATTTTTTCACGGATTCTTCTTTTACAAATTTGTCAGAAACCACACGCAAGCGAGTAGCTTTCATCACACGATATTTAAGTGCTAGCCATTTCATTTACATTTTACAATAACCATCAAAATCTAATTGCATAACTTTGTAGTCATAACGAAAACAGACGAAAAACTTACGACAAATACCACAAAATGGGGGAGAAAGAGGACGAGCGGCGCATACTGCCTTGTGTCAATAAACGTTAACGTTCTGGCAGCTCAATATTACCCTAATCAGTCAAAGGAGCATAGAAAAGAAGATTGAACAACAAAAATGAGTTCAATTGCATCAGGAGTGGTAAATTCACTACTGCTAAAAAGAATTTAATTCTTGTCTCCTGCCTCCACTATGCTTTTCCACAGTTTCTTTTGATGTAAAAAGAAAAATAAAATTTACAATGAAACACAATAATTTACAAATTAGAGTTACAAAACTTTACTATATCTGAGACGGCATATAGCTGAGTGTGGGGGAAGGAAGCAAAAATAAATCAAGTTTGAACTTCACGAAGCCTGTAGCACAGTAAGAAAATAGGGATACCCAGGGCAACTCCCTGAAGACTGTCTGGTTTCTCCTTCATTTCCTTGACCACTAACAGTCAAAAGCTTCCAATTCAAAGCATAGTTCGATAGATCATACGTACCAGGAGAAAATAAGCAAACTTTCAAAGCAATATCAGTTGTTGACATAGGCTGAAGGCGGACACTGCTAGCACTTGACCCAGACCAAATGAATGGGGAGACACTTTCAAGCAATGATGACCTTTTAACTTGATTTAGAGGAAGTTGAGATGTAACTTTGATGTCGGTTAATACAGGCACATCGTGCCACCCGGCTTGGTTTCCAGAAGGAACAGCAGATCGAGGCGAAGTTGCATCACTTGTTTGGCCACTACTACAGGGGGAATCGAAGGTATTAACACGCACAAACAGAGCTGCATCTGATGAGTTGTATATAGTCATCTTTAAATAAACTTCGCAGAAAGAAGCATTAAAGTTATGATGCAATGTCCGAGGTCCGTCCAATAGCCATGTAATTGGAGTTTTGCCCAATATACTATAAGGAAAAAAAAAAGGAAAAGCAAAAGGATTAAGAAAACAATATTTGGTATTAGCTTCAGTTTCACAATCAAAATGGACTTTCGTATCAGTTACCTGCAATGACATGCATGATGAGAAAATAGATGCTGTGGATCAGAAATCCCTGAATCAATGTCACTCTTTGATGGCTGAGAAATGAATATGAAGTCAACTGTATTTGTGTCATCCTGATCCACAAAAAAAAGAGAGCAAATATGATCAACGAGGCAGAAATACTGCACAAACAATTAAAAGTAACATGCACTTCTTCCAAGTAGCTGCAGAGCTTTGGCATTGGTCATTAGGCTTTTTCATATACGTGTAAAATACAATCAAGTTTTTTGAGAAAATGATGAATTATGTTATGGCAACTTGATGTTTCTCCATGTTTAATTGGTGGGAGAAGAATTATGTTGATTTCAAATAATATATAATAATATATCATTGGATCTCTTCAAGCATAAAGATGCCGATAAAAATTAAGTATATTACAAAAATAAAAAATTAAAAGTACGATAAACAACAAAGAAAAGTGTACATCAATAATTATCCTCCAATAGTATAAATGGATATACTTTATTATTCTCAATTTACCAAGAGAAAATGACATCTACAGAGAATAGTTGTAAAAAAGGATGTCGTTAATGGATAAGGCATGGGCAGCAACCATGAAATAATATTACAGAATACAGAACAATTTCAAATTGGGGTCTGGATCGATAAGATATCTAATCATCACAGTGAAGTAGAAAACATTAGGTTGCAAGAAAATTACAAACCTGTGACACTCTCTGTAGTAACCTTTCATGTGCATGGAAATCAGCCAAAGGTGAGCCAGAGATATCAAACAGTGTGTCAGCAGTGCCCTGAAGACTCACATGACTACCAAGGAGGTGGGAAGGAGATGAGGTGTCATGTGAAGAAGTCGATGATTCCCCACGATTCTGAAACCAAAGAGTAATTTAATTGCAAAAAGTTGAGAAGAAGATTGATGAAATTGACAAGGACAAACAATAAGATAAAAGAAGATTCAATAATATTAGAAGAGATAAAGGCATCTTGCGATCATAAGTATGCTTCCAAGAAGCTAATACATGCACAACAATGATTGAAAAAAATGACCAATTTAAAAAGATGAGGCTTAAAGTCACACGGCTGGACCTAAATTGATCACGTAACATAAGTTTGGACAGCAACCCAAGCAGGTTGGACCAAATTATAGGTCAAACTACACTCACCTAAGGTATTATACATCCAGACAAAACCTTCCCAAGCACAGCCTAGCCTCAATCCACTGAACTTGGTTCAGTGTGGGTTTAGGTTAGTTGTATGAAAATGTCCATTCTGATGTTTAATGGCAAGTGTTCAAAGAAGAATTGAGACAATAAGTTATCCATTCCTCCATCAGACAATAACTCATGCCAAAATTGAAGAAATATCTTTTCTCCAAAACCATACATTTAATGAATATCAATGCCACAAAGTTACAGAATAGACTAAGCTGAAGCTGCGGTTGAGTTTACCAAATAGATACTCAACCTCGGTCAATACAAATGTCAGATTAACACCCTAAACTAGAAAAGCTCAGGTTCAGGTCACGCTCAGATTAGGATTCAAGGCAGTTGACACCTTGATTTATCAAGTCTGCGATGCTAAGAATCAGGCCAATAATAACATAACCACATTGTTTGTAATAACCACAGCAGAAGACCTTCAAATCTTAATGAGGGCAAACGAATGCCTTACTTCATTTTTTAAGCAGATAGAATAAAATATTAACCTTAAGCATGAAAAAACATGACAGTGCTTGACCAGCAAATAAAGATTCTGACGGAAAGATGGAATCAAAAGGTTGAAGCAATGAAATTTCCCACTGGTGCCCAACCGATGATAACTGATGAATCTGGAAATTCTCTGAGCTAGTCTGGTTCACAACATCCATGCGCACAAGGTACTGCTGCAATCTTGATGGACATGGACTAATTTGGAATGAGACATTCAATGATGGTAAAACCTGCTAGAAGATGAATATGATACATTATCACTGCCCATGCCCGTAATCAATAAGCATTAAGATAAGTGCTCACTTAAGCAGAGAAATGTTTCACTAATAATAATTACAAAAATCATTGATGCTAGAATCACAGTTTGCAGAAGACTAAGAAAATAAGTGGAATAATCTAGAAAACAACCTAAAGAGAAGAATTATAAATATTAACACAGATCCACAAAAACTACACATCATGGTTGTCAAATTTTGTCTTGAATAAAATATTTACCAACATTTAGAATTGTCAAACAGAGAGATTCACCCCTATGTAAACTAACCACCTGTGATAGAAAAAATTCAAAGGAAACAAATAGAACAAGAATCCTTATCTCCCATACTCAAGCACAAACCTCCAAATTATAATGCATGCGGAGCAAACGGTATTTTATGACACTTGATACATCCCCCATCTCGTAATATACTGTTATGGACAATGAAATCTTTCCAGGAACAGCAGCCCGATACCACAGAGGCCAGAACAAAGGTGTTTCACCTTGTATTGATATACCCTAAAGTAAGAGATGAATGGAAGGCATAAGAAAAGAAAAATGAAAAGATACCAAATTCATATAAATCAATAGAAAATGCACAGTAAGAACTTTCACACCCACCTCTGGAAATGAAAATACAGCCTGAGGCATTTTACTGAAGTTACCACCAGCAACACTTTGTTCAGCATTTGTCATTTTCTGTAAGCAAGCAGGAAATTCCTTTGTCATATCATCCCGATTCCCAATGCTAAGGAATCTTGGATGACTGACCTTCATCTTCAGATTCTGCTAACATATCTTATGCCATGTTAAAAACCAGACGAATTTATATATCCAGACATTCATACCATAGAACATGCACGAAGATAGCAAAAGCTAGACCCTGCTTGAGAAGTGACGTTTACAAATTGCCATTTAATACATACATGCATTAATAGCATTAGTTTTTGCAATAGCAGCAAACAATAACAGAGTCACACAGCAAGGTGAACATGGATTTGCCCTCAAGGTAGCTTCCACAAAAGGCAAGGTATCTTCCTTAAAAGGCATCACAGAAAATTAAGTACTAATGAGTAGTTCCTTTTCAATTTTAGTGAAGTTTAAGGTAATGTTTTGAATCAAGATAGATCCTTTATTTGAAATTGAGGGGTCCTGATTGGTGATTGATACAATGCAGAAATTCTTGTTAGCTTTGAGTAGAACACTAACGTGGCTAAAAATGTACCTTCACAGAAAAATCTGATTGGTTCCTCAATTCCAGAACAAGATGCCGCAAATCTCCTGCATATGCTCTTTCAGGTAGAGGATGAATTAAGCCTTCAAGCTTTGGTAGACTCTACAAATTAGAAAAATTCATTAAAAAAACATAATGATGAAACTCATTCAACAAAGTGAATTCCAGAAAAGATAAGAGAGGGCGGACCAGGAGCGTATATACCTTAATAACTATAAACTTCAGGTCATTACCGGGAGAAGATTTCACTTTCCTTCTTCCCTTTGCAATTTTCTTCTTCACAAGATTAGACTTAAAGTTATATACACCAACCAAAGAACCTGATAATCTCCATCTAACACCAACAATTTTTAAAATGCCTTCAACCTTGGGAGTTACCATCAGTTGTACCTGAAAAATAGAGAGAGATCACAACTTTTGGGGCTCTTAAATGTAAGAAAACTGCAGAAAAATATGTGTGTATATATATATATATATATATATATGTATATTTCAATACACTACAGGACAATTACTCTCTATATATAGTAATTTTTTCTGTTCGTGCATTGGAATCTGTGTTTTAGAGGCATCCCCACTTTGTTAAAATGAGGATGTCTGCATTATAGAATCCCTCCCCCTTTTATAGATAAATGTGTGTGTGTGCGTGTAAGGCATCGAAGAAAGTAACAACAGTCATCAATATAGCCATGTGTGTATATAATACATACTTATCATCTGCTTACATTTTAGTAAATCATGTTCACATAGAATGGTACAGAAATCAGAAGCATCTATGCACAAATATGAACTAGGATATACTTAAGCTCACATCTTTCTGCACATGATTTACAAATTTGACAACATGCAAGCCAAATATCACTTGCCACTAAATGCACTCAAATTTAGGGAAAACATATGTATATTAATTAACAGGCACCAAATCCATAGATAGTAGATCTTTCCAAATTTATTCAACTGATCTGTCCGGTGACAATACACCTACCAAAATTGTTTCAGCACCTCCAAGTGAAATGTCAACCTCTGACAAAGTAAATGAAGAATCAGAGTTCATCTCCCTACAATAGTCAAGCAAACAGTTACTTCAACAGTAGCAAACATGAAGAAAAGAGATGCCTATGCAACATTATACAGAAACAGACCTGAAAATCATTAAGGAAAAAGAAACTAAAAAGACATCACACTTACCCAGTGGTGGTCAACAATTTCGATTCCTCATCATTCTGAAGCTCAGTGGTCGAGCAATTTGAATCTGCATTGTCATCCAGATGTAAATCACTCAATTTCAGCGAACAAAATTACTAAAAGCTAAATTCAAAATGGATAGAAGAGAAACTGAAAGTAATATACCGGATTCCATTTCATCAGATCTTGTGGAAAGCTCACATATCAAAGTAATATTTGCGATGGAGATAGGGATTTGCAAAGGGTTCTTAAATTCAATATCCACTTTCACGGGTTCTGCAAGGACAGAGAAAAATGTCAAAAAGAATACAAGGGTGATTGAAAATTTCTATACTAACTTGCCATATCATCCTTGATGGTAAAACTTGAACTAACAACCCCCACACACCCTCAATTATTCATGTGGCATGGATGAAACTGCCGTGCTCATGTTCACTAAGCACAGAAAGAAATGTGCCACTCATGTCAGGAAAAGAAATAAGGAGCATTTAGAGAAAGAAGAAGGACAAACATACATGGCACTAAAAATTTCATTAAACCCAGGAATTAGATCAGTAATTAAAGGAAAAATGAAGGATATTATGGTGGGCAGACTAAATGAAAGGCCATATGTATAGTTGAATAACAGTTTCAGCATTGCCAACCATATAAGTTCATTTCATTTCAAAATTTAGCAGGCCTACTTTGTTCCACAATGGCATAGGCCATAGCCAAAATAATCAGGCAACAACATATATATTGCTTTCTGCTGATGATGAAAAGGTGATAATTAGGAATCAGTCCAGAAACCCCAACCTCAATTTATTTACAGAGGAGAAAACGTGCATTTTTTATACTAAAATCGGACGTCATTAGCTTAAAATAGGAAAGGTTGGAAACACAAAGTAACCATGCAACTATCATTATACCATCACCTTCATACCTCCTGCCACACAAATGTTTGACTCTTTGAGCTTTTTCGTGATAAGCTTCGATTGTAGCTCCAGCCAATTACTCCTGGCAGTAGACAATGACGGAATCATGTCCTCTTCTAACGACATCCACAAACTTTCTCTAACATTAGCCTGAAACAGTTAAAAAACAATAATACCATAAACTAAAAAACATCATCAAAACCACTTTCAAGCAGTCAGTGAACCAATAAGAACCTTATCCAGACACATTTGTAAGGACTGATCAATATTATTAGACCAATCATGGCCACAAGTATCAGCGATATTTACAGTTACATCTACTTATTTTGTTTCCAAGCTTAAAAAAGAAGAAGTTATCTTTACTATGGAAAACAGAATCAAGAAAACATTATGCTTCACTGATTACTAGTTCAAGGCTGCTCTTATATTTTGTGATGCTCGCTCACATTATTTACAACCCTACTGATTTTAAGAGTAGAAAACAATCCACTTCGTTTTAGCTATTTCTTAGCTGAAAAGCAGTAAACCAATACAATTACAAGCCAGTTTAGCAAAAGGTGCATAGAGATAATTATCACTTCTGATTCATTCAAAAGAACATCAAGTATTGAATCTTATTCCTTTCTCACCACCTACCCATCATCAAACATATTAAAAACATTTCCGAAGAATTTTCCATCATCAGGCATATGATAAGCCATCAGTCAAATCCAAAAAGCCAATACTTCAAGCTTTGTAGCAGTCCTATGTAGCTAACAATTAAATGGCATTATCAAAATTAGGGAGAGAAGGAGAGAAAGAAAGATCAACTTACAGCTGCTGCTGATGCATAAGTTCGATGATCTTCAAATATGACCTTAAGCGATGAAATGTTGATAATGGGCAACTGAGGTTTCACTACCTCAAAGGTTTTCCCAGTTTTCTACATTATCCAAGAAAAAAGGGCAGTAAGAATCAAGAAGAAAGTGAATCAAGACTTAAGAAAAGCCTCTCAATATTTTTATGCATGACTGCTGATCATTTGATTCTATAAACGCCAAAGAGAGCAAAACAATTCATCAAAACCGGAATTGAAATTAAAAAAAAAAAAAAAGACATTGAATAGAGCTTGCACACTTTATTTTCCGTTATTGAAGAAGCTAAAAAGTTTACACTTTGGAGGTCTAGAAACTATCCTTAATAGCTCCATGGTAGACTAAATGATGCATCTGATTCTGATAAACCAGCCATTCTCCAAGTAGAACCTTAGATAATAACAAAGGTCTAAAAGAGGGAAAATTTAGATGAAACAAGTTGAGCAATTAGACTAGAAAACTAACATATTCTTTTGTGTATTCATGTTGTAAGTATTTAAGTAATAGAAGTATTCAAAGAGAAATAGATATGGTGGAAGAAGGAATTAAAAAAAATAAACTAATGCCAGAAGACCAGAATCACTAGACAATACAGGAAAGTAACGCCATTCAAAAACTAGAGATTGCCATTAGTGTTCAAATTAAGATCAAATGAGCAAACATCAATACCTCTGAGCATTAAAAAACTATTTAGCATAGAAACATTGAAAGCCTGGACATATTGGATTCATGCCAAACCAAAGGAACCAGGCAGAATGAACATAGATGTTAAAGTAAGTGAGCTTAAGAACCCCACATTTACCTTTGCGGATATAACCGTCAAGCATAAAGGCAAGAACTACAACTAATAGTCACCTGAACAACTTGAAGGAAGTCTCTAAGGAACAGCTCTTGCGTTGTCTTGGACTGATGACTACAGTCCAGGACTTCTAACATGTGTGCAACCGCAATATCATGCATACCAAGAACAGCGTACCACCTATGTTAAATGAGTTCTAATTATATATCTTCCATTAATGTAAGTTCTCAACTTGTTAGTCATGCAAAATCTAAATTCATTGAATGGAAAGCTTACTGTCCAATATGGAAATGAACATGATCGTTGATGTGGCTCCATGTAGTTCCTTTATAAACTGAAACGGCACTTCTATATGTACGAATTGCATGATTAATCTGAGAGGACATTGCAGGAAAGTTTTAAAAGATGCATCTAAAAACTTGAAGAGTATATTTTGAGAAAATTGTGAAGGTACCTGATCACATTTTTTATAACGATCACCAGAAAGAACAAGATGAAATCCATACTTGTGTAACATTGGGGGCTTTGACAACAAATAACAATAAGATGCTTGCTCAAGCATAACAGCTGAATGTAAAGGCTCCTAACCAAAGAAAAAATTGTAAGGTGCAAATATTTTAAAGTTAGCCAGTCTCATTTTATTAATGGAGCATTACCTCGCCACAAATGCGGAAGTAAACAGTGGCAGCATCTTTATATTGATGTCTTGCCTTCAACATCTCTACCCACCAAAGACCACACCGAGTGGCATTTTGCTGACCAGATGACCCAATTTTCTGCATGAATTTTAAATCAATGTCAGAGAATATTACCTGTGGGGTAAATATTAAAATATTTGCTCCATTTTCCAAGGACCAACTATATCAAGTTAATTTTCAAACTAATCTTTGGATTTCTATTTTTTTTTTTTTTGGGCTAAGAAACAAAACATTATATATATAACTATAAGAAATATATACAAGGATTGGTGGGGCTACAAATCCAAAAAAAAAATTGGATTTCTTTGGATTTCTATTTACTCCTCACATTCACCCTGCTCTAAGAGTGATATCATCCTTATTCTTTCAATCACACCAATGTAGACCTTCTTCCATCAAAACCTAAAAGCAAATGTGCTAAGAGTCCTTTCACTTTTTTTCTTTTTTCTTTTTAATAAGAAAAACCACCTCGAGAGCAGATATAAATATGAAAGAAATCTCTAAAACTGTCAAGAGTTATATTGAATGCTAACAAAAGTAAGCCGTCAAAAAGGGGATGCAGATATTCAGAAAAGTATGCAAAACCTCAGTCTGTAGCATTTTCCAAAATAAAGATACCAAACAATTAATTTTATTTGAAATGCAATATGTAAGAAGATTGAAGTGGGCAAATGAACTTTTGAATGAAGAGTACATAAATATTTTTTCTGTTTTAAGTTCCCCACAAAGATAGGGCAATGGTGCTTAATTGGAGTATCAAATAGCCACCACATAATAGATGGACAAGGAGAAAGAGAGAGATACATCAAGAAAGAACTATACATACTGCATATGTAGTAACTGCATTTTCCATGCAATACTCAGCCTCCTTTCTTGATTGATCCAACATAAAGTAAGTAAGCCCCATCATTTCCTGCAAGAAAATACGAGAAAGATTATAGACCTTCCAACAGGAAATTATTCAAAGAGCAAATTAATTCTCACAAGCAACAAAACAGAGCAAATAAAAGAACTTTAAACACATTGGCAGATTAAGAAAATAATAATTTCTTATAGAAACTACATAAGCCATCTAAGCATGCCAGCACACCTAACCAAAACAAAATCTTATAGCTGGTACAAACTAATTTGTAATTTAGAACACTATTATTTTGTTTCCAGGCAAAATAAATGAGATGACTAAGTTTCCCTTTTCTATGTGTACTCTAAAAACTGGCCATTGGCACCACAAGAGAAGACAATCATAATGACAAGAATGGAAACTACCTGCACGCCAGCATAACGTTTCCAGGCTTTATCAAGTTTGTAATCTGTAGAAATTAGGCGATAGTTTGATAATGCAAGTTCGTAATCTCGTAACATGAAGGCATAGTCACCCAAAATTCTAATCTGAGATTCAATTGAGCTGAATGTATACCTTCAACAGTGAATAATAAAACAAATTAGAAGGCCAAAAAAAGGGAAGCATGATGCATAATGTAACATATAAACATGTCTCTAAACCATACGTAGGACCATTGAGGGAATCCGATGTCTCTTCTTTCCCTTTTCTCCACCATAAGTTTTTAAGTTGGTTTCGGAAACCTTTCCTTGTAGCAGAAACCTATTACAACAAAATTAAAATAAATTGAAAAGGACAGAAATGAAAACAAATGAGAAAAATAATATGTTCAAAAGGACAGGACTCTCCTCACACGAGAGCCAAAATAACAAAATGTTAGAGAAGAGAACCTGTTGATTGAGCACACGTATCTTCTGCTCCATATAAGGAATTACGTGTTTAGATGCTAATTCTTGCATGACATCTTTTATCTGTTTCCAAATGGCGCAAAACAAACATATTGATAAAAATCTCCACCATGGAAACAATTCAAATCATTATTCATGAATACAATGTAAGAACACTATAGAAACATAGAGTAAAAAAAAAAAAATACCTCGCTAAAATCATCATTGTTAAGGAAAGAGCCAAGATGCTTATTAGGTGAAGCATCAGATTTCTGCCCAAAGAAAAAGAGAAAAAGGAATGAAACCATAGCCTTAGCCACTCTAACTTCGTTATAATTTGAACAATCAATACAAACTGAAGGCCAGCTTAAGAAAAAAAAGATCTGGTCCTTACAAGAATAACTTACATGAGAAGCCCATGGATTATCTTGACGTTCTGTGCGGCCATCTTCAGAAGAATTAATGCAAAGTAATTGACAGTCGTTTGGGCCAAATGTACTTCTCATTTCTGCTAAGATTTTAGATGCCCTGGAAACAGAGAAACGAAACTCAAAAGATTGTGACAATGATTTCAGACACTCGTTACTCTCAATAAGAAATTACCTCAAACTCACAATTTTTTACCATATTATCAAAAGGCAAATATATAACAATGGGATGGAATAGATAAAAGAAAGGCTGAGGCTTGGAAAACTAATATGCAAATTCCTTATATATACGCACAATGCACAGCAACAGGATAAGAGGAAAGACAACTATACTTCTCTGAAGGTCCATCTTGATTATCATGCACCAATAAATAATGCTTCAAAATCTTTGGGTCCATCGCACCATCATTAAGTAGAGAAGGCAACTTGTTAGTGTTGAAAAGATCAATAAATCTGTTGATGGGCTGCTCATCTTCTGAAGAAACAACTAAAAGACCTGCACAGCAATTTGTATAGCAATGTCTAAGATACGATCCAAATATTATGCAAAGAACAAAATATTAACATTTTGAACTGCTGACATCCCAGGCAAAAAAAAAAGGATAAGAACTGTTAATCATAATACTATAATATGAAAAAGCAGAGAGAGAACTTCACAACAAATTTCAAATGCTCACAAGCAACAGGATGGTCAAAAGCTTCATGCTCTGAAAAGGACACTGTATGCATGAGCTCTTCATTAAAAATTTGAAACCACGACGGCAGAATTTCAGATTCAGAGCCTGAGATAAAAAGTCAACAAATTGATTACAAAGTCAAGCTTCCCCAAACATATTTAAGTTCAATAATGGAAAGGAATGATGAGAATATTACTTACGACCAACTACATCACTAATTTCAGGTGGGTCTGAACCCAATTCTGAAAGCTCTTTCTCCCCAGTGCGTGTAATAACCTGCTTCAGCTGCTCCTTTGCTACCTACTTAACCAAAGAAACATGTTATCAAATCAAAAACTCTAACGAGACAGGGGTTAAATTTAATTTCCATTCACACAATATTCAACATCCATATCAAACTAAAGGTATACTCTTCAGGTGTTGTGGCTTTTAAATCACTAGTGAGTAGAAATGAAAAGCGGGAAGCAAGAAGCACAACAATGATACACACCAATAACTTGACAAATTCAAACATGCTAAAGGATAAACTTAAATGACCAGTTTTCTCCAGTAGTTGTTTATTTCATACAAAATCAAAATATCATTGCGGAGCAGATGGAGTGTCGAGAAACTACAATGGGCAAACTACGTATAAATAGGTTATTCAGTATAATGTTGCTAAAGTATATATTAATTATTCCCTTCTTCATGCATTACCTATCTCCGAATTATATCCACAGCTCCTTGTCTACAACTCAAGTATATTGTTAAAATTATCTCTAACAAGTAAGGAATTTCGTTTACATCTTCTAAGCTGACAAATGAAGCATTAACCAACTAGTCACAATAATACCTCTAAATTTGGATGCCGAATATCAGACTCGTAAAACAGGCGTAACTTAAACTTGTGTAACCTGTAAGGCTGATCACTCGCTGTCCGCACAGGCACTGCACAATAAATTCAGAGATCCGAAAACACTTCAAATTCCACTCAATTTAGATACGAATACAGAGACAGAGAAGAATGAAAACCTACCGTCGATGTTGCTGAAGTTGCAGAACGGAGATAGCATCTGGAGCAATGAGATGCCATTTTTCCCGCAAGATTCTTCAACGAGAGGTGTACGGAGGACCATGACGACGGGAGTGATCTCGTCCAGTAGCATTTTGCCAAGTGGCGTGGTGGCCGGATCCACCATTTTGCTGTTTTGAGAGAATTTTGATTGCACGTGCGAGATTCAGCTGATCAGATCCCTCTGTGCCTGCCTGCTGCGGTATCAACAGTGGAGTATAAATCAAACAGCGCGAGAGAAAGAGAGGGGCAGAGAAGGAAAGAGTGAGTGGTAAAAGTAAAGACGCTTGTGTTTGTGTTTGTGCTTGAGGGAAAAGCTGGGTGGCCCGTTTGGTCATTAATGGAGTCGAACTTTGAGCACCCCTTAAAAATTCCTGCGAAACCCCACGCTTTTTGGTATTTAGAAATCTTTTCTTCATAAAATTACAGAAAATGGCAATTATCTACGAATAACCTTTTTTATTTTTTTTTAAAATATACATATTCTTTTTTTTTACTAAATACATTTTCTTATGGTCGTTCACTATTAAAACCTTATTGATGTCTTATCTCTATTCAAACCTTATTGATGTCATAGGGACAAAATTATCATAGGGACAAAATTATCATTTCACCTAAATAATAAATAAAACGACAACGTTTAATGGGAACTTTTTTTTAAAAAAAAGTCAAAATGGCATCACCACCTCGAGCGAGCAACCGAAAGCACGCCATTGCTTTCCCAATTTCCATCAACCTTTGTGTAGAGTGCCTTACACCGCTTTACAAGGATCATGTGCCAACTTGATGGTATCGTGCTTCTGAACTCCACGGTTCATTTTTCTAAGGTAAGGGCATATGAAATATATATTTTTCTAACTTAAATTTCAATGAGGTCTTGGATTTAGATTTTGGTTCAAAATGGTTTGTTCTCGAACACCATTTGCTGACATGGAAAATCATGCCTATCTTTTTGCTTTTTGGCATGGCAGATTCATCAGCTTTTTTTTTAACTAATTAAGCATCAGGTTACTATATTACACAGATATTTACAACAACTGATATGACAGCAGATTATTACATTAATATTTACAATCAGATATATAACTGGGACTTACATTATTACATTTTTAATTCTATAAAGTACATGCCCAGATAAATAACCCTCACTTAGGAGGGATGCCTCTACTCCACTCGCATTTCACAAGGGAGAAAGACTTTACAAATGATCTTCACACAATTGCTTAATTGAGGGAGATTTTTTAGTCCATGTGGACTCAAACTATTGCTCTCAAAGTCATGCTTAATTTTAAGGACAATGGTTCACCACTGGGCTGAAACCCAAATGACGCAGATTCATCAACTTGAATGATGTATTTCTTACTTTTTTCTGTTAGCGCAATACCTGAGAGTGCATTGTTGCCCGTTCCAGTAATAAATTTTGCTTAAAGCTCTGTTCTAGTAGATCTGTAATTTATTTACTTTAAATTAAATTTCTGAGTATCTGGTTACTACATGTTCTAAAATTGCTTCTTTTGCACTACACCCCTGCTATTGACATTTGGAGCATATGATGCATATTTGCTTAATATTGACAGGAAGACCTTTGTTTCCTGGGAAGAATGTGGCACATTAATTGGACCTCGTCACTGATGCTTGGCACTCCTTCCGTGGATCAATAACAGGGGTTTGTTAACTTTACTAACATCTTTGCTGCCAGAGAAACTATTTATTAAAGTTCTTATTTGGCCAAGGTTGGTATTCTTGTCAATTAGGTTGTTTTTAGTACCTACAGATTCGAAATGAAAAGGCTAAAAGATATTCGAGTAGCTTGAGAAGAAAGTCGGCAGTTCCTTTTTGGCATAAATTGAGGGTAAAATAGTAATTTTATGTTTGTGGGTAAAAGGTCATTTGACCACTATTTTGTTAATTCTATTAATAGCTTTAAGGCGACATTGAATAGGTGCAAGAAAATGCATCTTTAGATTGAATTCAGTAAAAAAAAAAAAAAAAGAGAATATGTGTATTTTTTAAAAAAGTACGAAAAATAAGTGGTTGATAGATAATTGCCCTTACAAAAAATAACAAAAATACACAACTAAATTTTATTATTAGCTAAAATAAATTGACTAAATTGTGCACGTATCTTTTCATAATAAAAATCTTATTATTAGATAATGCATTTCTTTATTGATTCAAGATTATTTTTATTTTATTAAAAAATTAATTATATCATATGTTAGAGTTTAAAGATAGTTATGGTCCATTATTTATAATTTAGTGAAGACAGTAATAGTTCTTTTATATAATTTTCATTAACAATATAACCGTGGTTAAAAAATGAGGTTTAATAAGGATATTAAAGAGAGATATGAGAAGCATTACAAAACATTAATATGTTACGAGCTTCTAAATCAATTGATCATTGCTTGATCCACATTTGCAAATCCTCAAGGCGTTATGTTTAATATTTTGATTTTATTTTATTATTTAGGCGTCCGACTATAGTGTCCTCGTGACACTATACCCTTAGTTTTTGTCTTTTGTTAGATGAGTACTGACAAATTGTAGTTAGTTTCTTCCTTTCTCTTTCATTTACATTTTCACTACAATGTAAGGAAAAATTGTAGTTAACTCATTACTCGAACCCCTAAAATTAAAGTTTAAATTCATTTTCATCTAAAATTTTATATTCCTAAACTATCCTAATATAACAAATATGTTTATGGTTTCAAATAGTCTTATCCTTTAATTTTTAGTTTTCACTCATTAAAGTTATTACATCGTGCACAAAATATAATTCTCTAAAATAATAAAATCTAAAAAAAAATCTATTTTATAATGGATGTTTGGGAAGTGAGAAATAAAGGAAAGTGGGAAGAAATAAGAGAGAGAGGAGAGAGAAAAAAAGAGAAAAGAAAAGAATAACGATTAAAATTAAATAATATTAGTGAGTATTGACTCATGGCACATACAAATGCAATTGCACCTAAATTCTTCATATATACAAGCAGATAAAAGGTTTGGTGAGGTAGAAAGTTTGAGCAATTTATTTGTAATCACAAAAATAAAACTAGCTGTGGTTGTATGCAATTTTTTTTTTAACTTATAATCATTAGAACCAGAATGAGAAATGCATTTTTGGAACTAATCATGGTGGTGATTAATCATTTTCTATCTTAATTTTAATAAGAGTAGAATTAAATTATGGATTATGGTCAATGCTTTAAAAGGAAAAATTTCCACCTACCCCTCACAAAGTGAGGATCTTCAAATCACTCATTTTATTGTTAAAAATATCAAATCACCCTTCAAAACTGATTATCTTTACCATTATTGACTATCGTTAACTCATAAAAGTACAAAAATACCTTTATTTTAACATAATATTCTTGGAATTAAAAAAAAATGGACACTACAATGAAAGCACAAATTAAAATCGATGAACCTTTTTTTCCATAATTGATGAAATTCACACAGGTACACAAGATAATAGCTTATAGACCATAATACAGAGGCGTTGAAATACTACTAAAAAAATTAAATAAATTAATAACTTATTATAGGAAATGGATGCACGAAAATAACAACTAATTTTGAATTGTAATGGCATCAAAGACCGCGGCCCACCCATATCCACCATGCAATGCCATCAAAGACAGCCCCCACCCAGCTCTACAAGAACCATGGAATATGAAAAACGAGAAGCAGAGGTGGGCTCAATTTTGCAGCAGTTGAAGATGAACGATTGAGAAGGATTAGAGGTCGCAGCAACGCAGAGAAGAGGAGCACAAAGACTGATGATGATGATGATGAACGTAGAGAAGAGGAAATGGCTGAAGTGATGATGACGATGACTTGATTTAATTAAGAGAAAAGGTAATATAGTCGGTGGCCGGCGGACGTGAGATTTGAGAAGAGGAATGTGAATTGCAAAATTAGGGCTGGCTATGCACAAACATTTTTTTCCTTCATTTCCTTCATATTTATATTAAAAATTATTAAAAATAATATTAAAATAAAAAGATACCCGCATCCGGGATTCTGATATGCGAGTTTCGAACATCATTCGAGTTCATAAAATTAAATCTGAATTCGCATTTAATTCAACTCCAATATGGGTTCAACCCAAACCAGATTATCCGAGTTCGTTCAGGTTCGGGTCGAGTCCGGGTTATTTTGCAATTCCTAAGTATTAGGGAGCATACTATAAATATTTGAAATATTTATGTGTGTTTTGAAAAATTTAGAAAGATTTGGACCCATAAAAATTAGTCTACTTAGGTTTAACCTTTTTTTGTTAATTAATTGTTAAGAAAATGTGCAAATGCTATTTTATCCTTGTAGTCGTTAAAAATAACAAAGAGATAACAAGTTTTTGGGGATAACTTGATATTTTTAATAATAAATGAAGCGATTTGAAGATTAACTTCACGAGGGGGTAGGCTGAAATACATTTCAATAATTTGATAACAAAGTAACAAATATTAATTTATGCAGTGGGTAGTTAAATTTATCTTATACTACATAGTGATTATTAAATAATACATAAATCTATTATATATTAAATTATTAATATATATTAAAGAAAACTTTTTAAAATAAGTTATCAAACAAGTCAAACTAGGCAATGGACTTAAACGTGTACAAATTTACAATGATATGGAGCTATATGTCAAAATGTTAAAACTTTATCATTTTTTAATGTGCAAGCAAACAATAGGAATTGTAGAGTTAATAACCTATTAAATCCATTTTAGCCATTTAACTATTTTTATGTTAAATCAAGTGGTTCGTACTAACTAATTAGAAAATGTCAAAAATTGGGGGTACGGTGTCACATGGGCACCATAGCCAGAGCCTTTATTTAATCTTTAAAGAACAAAAAGTATATTTCTAGTTAAATAATTAAAATAATTTTAAAACTTTTTAGTTGTTGTTTAATATTAGTTATATGAGAATTAGCCATGTGTGCATCTTGATTATAATTTTTGGTCATCACTTCATTTTTAGATAACTGTTTCATTTAGTTAACAACTTACGTGTAATAACATACAAACCAAAAAATACATATATAGTAGTCTGTGTTTATAAAATTGAGATATAAAATTTGAATCTTAAATAACTTGACACATGACATGTCATTCATTTATCGATCTAATAAAATTACCTTATTAATAATGATAAAAAAGTCATTATTATTAAACATATGATAATCATTAATTAGTGACATGTTATTACTAGCATACCATTACTCAAAATAAAATCAAACCTCATAATTAGGGATGGCAAAATCCGGGTCCTGGTCCGAGTTTAGCCTTTCCGATTCCAGACCCGGACTCCATTTTCTTTCTCTCGGACCCGGATTAAAACCTGGATTTTTCTCATCCGGGTCTGGTCCGAGTTCAACCCGGAAAAACCCAGGTTCCTAGATTCCGGGTTTTGAACCCGGATCGATAACTCATATATTTTTTTTTCCTTTTTTCCAATTCTCTAACAAGCTATGGATACAACAGAAAAAAATACACAACTGCACAGCCAACTGAAAAAGTAAAAGCAGCAGAATGGGAACCAATGCAACTAAAATCCAACCTTACATCAAATAAGCAATCAAAAGAACACAAGCCTCTTTCCCAAAAAAAAAAAAAAAAAAAAAAAACACGCCTAAAAAATTACAAACACAGATCATCTCCCTCATATCCATTTTCACCCTCACTAAATTCAGCACCAACCTCCTCGTAATCCTTCTCCAAAGCTGCAAAATCCTCACGGGTTTCAAAGAACTCACCTTTCTCTATGCCCACTTGGCATTACATCAAATCAAATTTGTGGTCAATGGGAGAAAATACCTTAGCAATACTAGTTGAGTTCGCTGTCATGCATACAGCCCTTTGCACCTTTGCAAGATCACCACTTAAAACAACAATTGGACGCTAGCAATTGATACCACACTTGAATCTAATTTGGCACCAATCAACAAATAGAATGGAAGCTGATGACGATAATGATCAACAAGCCGCGATGGCAACAAAGCAGTGCGACGACTATGACGAAAAAGGCAATAGTTGGGGTCAAATGTTGAATTGATGAAGAGAAGAAGAAAATGGTTGGCAAATGTATTTGAGAAAAAGTCAAAAAGAGAAAACTAGAGTTTTCTCTTTCTTTTTGACTTTTTGCTTTTCTATTTATACTTAAAAAATAAAAAATATAATATTAAGAATAAAGACATCTGGGTCCGGGTTCCGGATATGCGGGTCGACCTATTCCGGATCCAGACCTGAAAACATCCGGGTTTATTAAATAGCTGCCGGATTCCGGAATTTTTTGTATCCGATGCGGGTTGAACTCAGTCCGGATTATCCGGGTTCGTGCGGGTCCGGTCCGGGTCTGGGTTTTTTTGCCATCCCTACTCATAATGAGGTGGAGAGTTCAACTAAAACAATAATAATTATAATAATGTGCGGAGGTTGCCACTATATATCTGAATTTTGTAATTCAAATTACCTCACAAATTTTGGTTTGAATGGAATCAAAAGTTAAAAAATTTAGTAATAGATTTCACTCACTAAATAATATTTTTTGTATTTTTGTAAAACTGATATATTCCAAATTTTAAGCCAAACTTCGCAACTTATTTTCTCTAAAATCTTCAAATGGGGAAAAGACAAACTCAAGTTGATTGCACTACACAATTACGAAAATACAATTTTTATAATTTTTTAAATTTCACATTTCTAAATTAAATGAGGTGAAAATAAATAAATATGCTTAAAATGAATGAACACAAATGAAGAAGGTTGAAATAATGAACCTATACATTATAAGCATAACAAAAGAACAAATTTGCCACCTGTAACACCCCAAATCTAACATGTGCAGAGTACATAAAGAATGAGGTTATTCACAAATCATAATCTCTACTCATAAATTACTAACTGAAATACCTCAAAATCTTATTCAAATAAATCTATAAATTCAAAAGTCTGACACTAAATAATCTCTCTAGAAACATAAAAAAAAATAATAAAAGTTTCAAACTTCAAAATTACAAGTTCTTAATAGAAATAAACTAAGTGGAGACATGAGTCTATTTCTTCTCTTATTCAAAAGGCAAACGGAAACGAAAATTACTAACTCCAAAGCTAAGCACACTTCTCAAAGGAATTTAATATGCAAAAAGTAATGACAAGGGGTGAGCCGTCAACTCGGTAAGTAAAACCATTCCTGACACACTTGGCCTATCGATACCCAAAATATTCCAAGCCTCCTTTTATTTAAAACATATGTCATATATATCATAATTCGTAATTTCATAAAACATCATATCACGATAAAGTAACATAAACTTATAGTAGTTAAGAATATCAAAAACATGATTACCTACAAAAGCAAATCATTTATCGCATTTACAGAAAACAAAAGATTAGCTCATGTCACATAGTATCACTTATAGTCCCGGTGACCTGGCCTAGACAGAATTAGAATATTGTGTGCATATTCAAAACAGAAACCTAGTACTGGTCCAGACAGATATATCGTATATTACAATCAGAATCAGAATAACTATGAACAATGAGCCAAAACATTATGAATCTCATACAATCATCAATAATTGAAATCATACATTAGTACAAAACATTCGTATCAGATTCATAAAAGTCTATATCAATAATTTTAGGCTTGCAAAATCTTTTATAAATAAGAGTCATATCATAAAATAATTTACATATTAAAAAGCATTTATAAAATACTTTGTTAAAAGGTTTGAAAACGTTTTTCCATAAACTGATTTTGTTACGAAAATCATTTAATTTTCTAAATAGTGTAAAAAAATATTTATACTTATAATTATATCAAAGTTTTATATCCATATTAGAATGAAGTCATATTTGAACTAAAATTTTTACATATTAAAAAGCATTTATAAAATACTTTGTTAAAAGGTTTGACAGTAAAACGTTTTTTGGTCCATAAATATATTTTTGTTATTAATTTAAATTAAATATTATATTATATTAATATATTATATTTATTAATATATTTAAAAAATATTTTATATTATTATTAATTTTAAATTAATATTATTCAAAATTTATATTATTAATTATAATAAGTTATAAATTTATTAATAAATTATAATGTAAAAATAAAAATAATATAATATTATTAAATAATAAATTATTTATTTATATGAATAATTATAATATATAAAAATATTATATAATATTAAATTAAAAATTATATTTATTATTATTATTTTATTATTATTATTATTATAAAAGAAAAGCAAAAGTCAAAAGAAAAGGACAAAAAAAAAGCTTAAACACGCATTAGTTTCCAATCCCAATACAATTCTTCCAAACAAATATTAAATTAATGTGAACAAAATACAACTATCAAATACAAAATACAACTATCAACAACTCACTTTAAGAATCTGCTTTTCTAATTCATTCCCGAACAGGTCTAATTCTCAGAATTTTAACTCTTAATCTAAAAATTAGAATGACATAAAATTCTATGAGACTATTCTGGATATCCATGAGTACCCCATGTAAAATTTTCAAGAGGATCCAATATTAAAAACATTTCCAAAACTATTTATTTTTCAACAAATTCGAAACTGTTTTCTCATAACCTTAACCGAATAGGACAGGTTCTGAGATTTTTATAAAACAAAATACTAATCAGAAAATTAGGAAATTAAAACTAGAATTACTAGACACGTATACTAACTTCCATAAAAAATTTCATAAGTTTCTGAGTTCATATGGTCGTACTAATAATTTTGTAAATCCAATCAGAATGCTGGAATCGCAGTTTTCCAGCGTAGTGGTTCTTATTTCAAAAATACATATTAATTTGAAAACGAAATCGAATTTGATGAAATAAAATTTATTAAGGAAGTTCTACATGTCTAGTTTCCAGAATGTAAATTTCCTAAGAAAATTCATTCACAAAATATAAGTTTAAAAATCGAGATATCATGCTGTCCAGAATCATCCCAAGAGTTGATTAACCAAACTCCTAATTAATCGAAACCCTAAACAAAACCTAATCACAATGTAAATCATGCATTATAAACCCTAGATAATGTGATTAGGAGTATTATAGGAGAAAATAAAATAAAATAAAAATAATAACATACCAATCGCTCGAATTCTCTCCTAAACAATTGTTTACAGCTCTAAGGTTTGGTGAGAGCTTTGAGAGCAGCAGAGAAGAAAAGAAGCGTTGTTGAATTAGGGTTATAGAATTGGAAAGAAAATATGAATTTATAGGGAGTTAAGAAACCCTATTAAATTTGGGGAAAAAAACCGTCTTTCAAAAATTACCCCAAAAAGAATTTCTATTTATAAGGACAATAATATCATTTAAAAAATTCCATTAAAAAAAATAAAAAAAAAATTTGGGCCTTACACCACCTATCAATACCAGTGTGTAACAGAGGTGCTTAAGGGGGATGACAGAGTATCTATTAGCTTACTAATCAACACCAAGAATCTCATGTTCAAAATGAATGAATTATTATCATTTTAATATGTAAGAACCTTAAGCCTGATATTTTCCTTTTGAGTTAAATAAATGCATCAGTCCAATTCCATAGGTTTGGCCAATTGAGTCTGGTATAAATCGTAAATTCTGAAGCCATGTTTGAATTAGAGTATAATTATTTTTATGCTATGGTTATTTCATTGGTTGAAACTGAAAGTAGAATGGTTCTCAGCTTAGATATGAACTTTAATGGTTGTATTTGTTTGGAGAAAAAGATGAGACTGTTCTACTTTTTGGTAATTTTTTTTTTCATATTTATAGTTGCTATGGGGAGATTACCTCTAAAGAAAAAAGGTTTTGTGACTGGTAAAATACATTAGTTCTACATGCTTTATAATTAGTACATGATGGGTTGTTTCTCGCTGCAGCCCCCTTGCTGATGATTAACTTGTAATGCGCAGGTGTATACAAACAGGTTTTGATATTTCAGCTGGTTGGGACGATTACCTACTTTCACTACCTGTGGGACAAGGGCTTGAACCCAAACTCACAAGTTTAACTGGGAGCTGACCAGAGCAGTATCCTGGCAACTCTCTCTTAAATCTTAATAAACACGCTTAATATGAACGCGTTACAATTTTATCGAATATTTTAATTTTTTTACATTTACCCTTCAAAATGATATTTGTTTCTTCTATTAAGACATTTACACCAACAATTAAATGAGATAAGTGGACGATGATTGTAACTTCTGAGCCATGTTTTTCTTTTATCTCTGACACTCTCTTAACCCTCTCTCAGTCAGACTCAGTCAGTCGTCTATGTCTTTTCCTGGTATCTCTTCCAGAGTTCAAGTTCTATGTTGAAAATAATTCTTACAAAGTTAAAAAAAAAAAAAAAATCAAATAGAGGGTTGGCATTTCAGTTTAATATTACTAGATTAAGAACCAGTAACTCCCTGTTTGAATTGTTCTGAAGAAGGGGTTTGATATTTTCATTTTTTTAATGCAAGCCCAAGAAGAAACTCACTACGCGGCGAGAAATCCCTCTGCACAAACGCAGTTCACTCGCCTACTACTTTTCATGCTCCAACAATCATATATTGGTACTTAAGATTAGAAATTTAAAATTCCACCGGACTCTTAAACGTAATTTAGTTATACGAGCTCAATTTATTCGAATTTTTTTTAAAAAAATGAACATTCACGATACATATATAAAAGACTCAAAAAAATAAGACAAGCAGATATCTATCCACCGGCTTGACATTTTGCATATTTAATATTTTATGAATTATAGGTTGGAATATAGTTTTCTAAATTTTACTGTATATTTTTCGAATTTAACTTTTGGAAATTTGAAAACCATCGTTAAGTGTTCGATAGTAATTCCCACAGGTCGCTTGACGCGCAAGTGATGGTGACGCCAATAATACCCACGACGTGAGCGTGCGAGTCCCAACCCGCGCTCTGACGCTAACACTTAGACGGTGCAGTGCGGTCCATATGGAGTAATACTAATTGTTTATGACTTTATTCCACTAACATTTTTAATGCTATAAATAAATGATGCCTTCGTGCTTCCTCGGCACTCCTAACAGCATTTTCTCGCGCTCGAAACACCTCCTCGTCGTAGCCGCGCCCATAACAAGACCACGAATACTCTCCACGTCTCCAGTTTCCTTTCCGCTTAAAACCGCTAAACCACCTGTCATGTCATACCGTCCTAATTACCAAGGCGGACAGCGCCGTGGAGGCGGCGGCCCTTCCACATCCGGTCGCGGTGGGCGACGTGGTGGACGCGGAGGCGGCGGAGGTCGCGGCGGTGGTGGAGGAGGTCGTGGCGAGCAGCGTTGGTGGGACCCCGTCTGGCGTGCCGAGCGCTTGAGGCAGCAAGCAGCTGAGGTATCGCGATACTGAATCAGTCTCACGTGTTGTACGCATTTAAGGGTACTAGCAGGTTCTGTTTGAAAGAGATTAAGGAAATAGTTTAAACTGATAAGTTAGGGGTTATTGATTGTGTTGAATGGCAGTTTTTTTAATTAATTGAAAAATGAGTAATGTATCTGTACAGTACGATTGAAAGAGTGAAAACCATAAAATCAATGCAATAAATGAGAATAGAAAATGTATTCCTTATTCTTTCAATGAGAATAGAAAGTTTGTGTTCATTGAGTTTGTATGTGTGGAATTGTCTTATAGTAATTTTTAAGTCATTTGATTATCTATCATGTTTACACATTTTTTTATATCGTCATGTTAGCTCAGTGTTACTGATATTTGATGAAAGCAAATAAGAGTAACTGATTTTTATTTTTATTTTTTTGATGAGACTATTGCTCATAATATTTTTAATCATACAATTACTGAGACTAGTTTACATCACATCTTGTATAACCTCCACTTATGGGAGAAAAACTGCTTTCACTCAAGCTTGGAGAAAATAAATTTAAATTAAACCCTACAATGCATCTGTGGGGGCTCGAACCACTTCGAGTAGCTTTAGCCACTGGGCCAAGCCCTAGTGGTTTGTTATGATTTTTTTCTTTTTTCAAAGTATAGGATTGACTCAGTTTTAAGTTTTACCCATTTAAAGTAAATATATTGGAGTAAATGGGAAGCTCATGAAGTTTGTTATCAGGCAACAATAGATAGTTTTGCAAGATTTTTTTTTTCTTAAGCTAAAGAAGTGCCTTAAGCAAATGAAACGACATCTTATTTATATTCTTTACTGCCAGTTAACATTTCAGTATAAAATCTCTTTTTTTTGCGATAATGCATTGAAGGTTCGATTGTCTTTTTAATCTTTTTTTTTTTCTCTCTGTAAGTAACTATATTCACATTATTAATGCATCCTTATTGAAATTCAGATGGAAGTTTTTGATGAGAATGAATGGTGGGGTAAGTTGGAGCAGATGAAACGTGGGGAGGAGCAAGAGATGATAATAAAGCGGAAGTTTAGTCGTGCGGATCAGCAAACCCTGGCTGATATGGCTTATCAATTGGGTCTTCACTTGTAAGTGTGTATAATAGCTTGTTGTCTTATTCATTGTCATTGGAGTCCACACTGCTACAGGGTCATATTTCAGTTAACAGTGTATATTAAGTGAAATGGAAGAACTGCAATTGTAACTTCAAACCGGAGATATTCAGCTTTGGAAATGCATGATTAGGAATTTTTTTTATATCAAATAGATTTCCTGTTTCTTATCTATAAGACAAATGCATGCAATTTGGATTCTTCAATGTCTATTCTATGCAGAGTCCACTCTGATGTTGTTTCTATCTTTTTTCTTATACAGATATTTGTAAAATATATTTTTCTAAATGTAGAAGGTTTGATCTCTGTGAATATGGTTATACAGTATATGTTTAATTTTAGTATCAGTCTATCATGAAGCTTCATCTTATAATCTCTTTTTATTTTGTCGTGCTTGTGGAAAGAAAGCCATGCATATAATAAGGGGAAGGCCATGGCAGTTAGCAAAGTTCCACTGCCAATGTATCGACCAGATCTAGATGAACGTCATGGATCAATGGAGAAAGAGGTACATTATGCGCAAACTTTATGGTCCATGCCATCATTGACTACTGATTATATTTATAATCATATAATATATTTTTCAATCTCACACAGATTCAAATGTCCAAAGAAACTGAGAGGAGAGTTGGAAACCTTCTCAATAGCTCACAGGCGAATGTACCTGTTAATGATTCTGGCATAGAGTCTAGTGAAGGAGCCAGACAACCAAAGTTTAGTGTAAAAGTAGCTAATTCTATCTCCCCACCACAGACCGATTCTGCAAAAGAGAGACTTAATGTCATACTTAAGGAGAGGCAGGAGAAATTGAAGGTACATAACTACATATGCCGGTTTAGCCTTCTCTTGAACTGGTTTTTTGTTACTATCTTCCTGCTATCTAAGTTCAGATTGTTGTATGTTAAAAGGCAAAGAATAGTAGATGCTAACCGAGTTATTTGCTTCTTACTTGCAGTTGAGTGATAGTGGGAAGGCTATGCTATCTTTCAGAGAAAAGCTTCCTGCATTCAAAATGAAAGCTGAGTTTCTTAAAGCTGTTGAAGAAAATCAGGTTCTATCATCTTAAATCAATGACTTATTTTTGACTCTTTATTTTAGAATTTCTCTATGGTAAATATTTCAATTGATTTGTTATTCAGTGATTTTGTAGTCATTACATACCTCATTCACAATAAAAAATGGCAATATTCTGCATATAGGATTATTTGTCAGTTTGGTAATGTATAGTCTATGTTGTCCTCAATACTCAATTTTTATCTCGTCAACCCAATATTTTGCATTAGCCCTAAAGATTTAGTTGAGCAGTTAGGGTTTGTGCTTGCCCAGACGATTTATGGTTTGTTTTCTCTGGGCTCTTACTTTTTCAAAGTGTCACAAATTTCTTCTCTGTGGTCCAGCTTCAAGCTGGAGTTTACTAAACAAGCTCAAGGATTTCTTGGTTATTGAAAAGACTAAAGAGGGGAAAAAAGGAAAAAAAATCAATATGTTCATCTAACACTAACATTCCAAATAATCATGATTATGAATGCACTGGATGTTATGTTTTAGCTTGCAAGTAATCAATTCCCATCATGTGGTATAGTTATGGGGTATCTAAACATTGTTACTTAAAAAGTTTGTTCAATGGCGCTTTCCTCTTGAGACCAGGAACGTTACAACTAAGATGAAGCTGTATTTATCTCTGGATGAATGGAAATAAGGCTAATCTTAGAGAAAGGGAAAATAATATTTCTGGATTGATTAATATGACAACTCTAGATAGTTACTTGGAGGATCACTGAATAGTACCATCTTTCCAATACCTACTGTTGGGACATCCTTACAAGTTCAGTATCCATGTGGTACTTATATTGTCCCAATGTTGTGTCTGTCAATCTTTGAATTCTTTAGCTTTTATTTTTATATTCGTGATTTTCTCTCCTGAAAAGTTCAACTAATGTCAATTCGTTACACATGCCTTCTAAACTAAACAGCTTACCTTAGTGCTGTTGTCGTTTTGCTGATTCCAATAATTATATTTGATTATACAGGTTTTGGTAGTTTCAGGAGAGACAGGGTGTGGAAAAACAACACAGCTTCCTCAATTTATTTTGGAAGAGGAGTTATCTAGTTTGCGTGGTGCTGACTGCAACATAATATGCACACAACCCCGTCGTATATCTGCCATATCTGTAGCAGCTCGTGTATCCTCAGAAAGAGGAGAGAATCTTGGCGAAACTGTTGGTTATCAGATTCGTCTGGAGTCAAAGTGCTCTGCTCAAACACGGCTCCTCTTTTGCACCACTGGAGTATTACTTCGGCAGTTGGTAATACGATGTTTCTCTTGCTTTGTGTTTTATTTTACTTGTCCTTTCACATTGTTGGACAGTGGAGTTGCTTAGAAATCCTTGGTCTGCGAATAGATATCTTATGTAATCACTTTTTCACTTTAATTTTTTTCATTGTGCTTAGTGACAACAATGCATATGTCATGGATGAATAATATGATGCTCCAAATGCAGTGAAGCTTTTGTTTTCTTTTTGTCTCTAATTGATTATTCCTTGTAGAAGCTTTGCAGGAGCTTATGGATTTTTATCTTGTACATAGCTTTTGACATTTTAAGTTCTTTCTCTCTTAAATTTGATGTTAAACTACAGGTTGAGGACCCAGATTTAAGTTGTGTGAGCCATTTGCTGGTTGATGAAATTCATGAAAGAGGGATGAATGAGGACTTTTTGTTAATAATTCTGCGCGACCTACTTCCTCGACGTCCCAATCTGCGTCTTATCCTAATGAGTGCTACAATTAATGCTGATCTGTTTTCCAAATACTTTGGGAATGCCCCAACAGTACATATACTGGTATATAGTTAATAATTCAATTTTATGAAGTTGGACAGTGCATCTTTGAGCTTCTTGAATGCTTATATTAACACCTCATAAGAATGACTTACTATCAAATGCATTGGCAGGGATTGACTTTTCCTGTGACTGATTTATTTCTAGAGGATGTTTTGGAGAAAACTCGTTATAAAATGAATTCAAAGTTGGACAGCTTTCAGGTTCAGGGTAACTCAAGAAGAAGTAGACGGCAAGATTCAAAGAAAGATCACTTAACTGCATTATTTGAGGCATGTCCAAAACTTTGACTCTGACCATCATAATTCTCTGTACTCAAGTAATATCTGGATCTCTTAAAAAAAAAGTAATATCTGGATAAATAGTTTCAGCTTACACACACACACGCACGCACACATATATAAAGGTAAACTCTGAATCAGATTCACAGGGACCTTTGTATCTTTTTTTCTTTTTTTTCATCAAAAGTTGAAAAAAAAAAAGGACCTCAGTATGTTGAATGTTATTTTGTGTCATCTTTCTTTCTTTGAAATACTGCTTCTGAAATGACATCTATTGTAAACATACCATCTCTGAAAAAGATTCTGAAAGGTTTATTCTAATAGGCATCTGTATATGTAATATTTTAGGACATGTAATCTACAATCTGTTTCCTATCCCCACCGTCTCTATCTCTCTCCCCAGCCCCCCCAAAAAGAAGAGGGGGGGGGGGGGGGAGAAGAAATGCTCATAGAATTTATTATGCTTCCAGAAATTGCCCAAATTGCAATCACTACTGGGCATTGGTTTATTATCCTTTGTTAGTATAATTTAGTCTTATAGCTCTTAGTATTCAACTCTTAGAAAAAATCTGGGATTGCTGTCAACTGGTCATCGTAGAGGCTGATTATTTTACAATTAGAGATTGGACAACATATTTGAAATCAATCTAGATATACGGAGAATTTGATGAGAATACAGTTCCATGATTATTTGGATGACTGTACTTTAATCGTATTAGTTTCAGTAATGAAACAGAACCCATAATGCAGGATAAATATGAAAATAAGTATACCTTCTAACTGATGCTTGCTAAGGAATGTGATATATAGTAATATGTTTGGTATCTAAAACTAAAATGTTTGTGCGTTTTGTTGAGTGTGATTGTATCATCTCCTATTTATGCTTGTTTACCATATAAAATATTATTGTACATCCATCTCCATATACTCTTTCATATAACTGTGCATGTCATAGGTATATGTTGATGTGATTAGAGTATTACCTATTTTAGATGGTGACCTAGGTCTGGGAATGCATAGACTTCCTCACAGAAATGATGGCTTAAATTCTTGTTTGAACATTTCCTTTTAAATCACATTTTGTTTCATAGCCGCTCTAATTATTTTCTTATTATCGATGGACAGCATTAGTTTTAATAATCATGTGGTCCTCCTTTCAATCGAGTTGGCGAAAATTTGTTCTAATGTCATGTCTTAAGATTTTATTGTCTGATGGCAGATGCAATGCTTTTACGCATCAAAGATTGGATTTACGCATTTCCTTGATCAATAAGAGAGGCTCTCATTTTGTAGCTCAGAATTCACCTTGTGATTCTGTTGATTACTTACTGCAATATTTCTTTGTTTGTGTAGGATGTTGATATTGATTCAAACTATAAGAATTACAGTGTATCTACTAGGGCGTCTCTTGAAGCTTGGTCAGCTGAACAGATTGATTTGGGTCTGGTACGTACAATTTGCAAACCATTTTAATGGACTTGCTCAATTGAAACTTTATGATGGTGGGAAATCTATGAACAATATGTGACTTCCTGTGAATTGTTTGGTAGTTGCTTCTTTCCTTACATATTTTGGTCCTTTTGTTAATGTTCCACGGCTTTATTGTTTTTAAGTCGTAATTTACTTCTTTTCCTCCCTTGTGTTGTAGTATCATCCTGTATAATCATATTTCTTCTGGTGAAAATTATTTGTAGGTGGAGTCAACAATAGAATATATTTGTTGCCATGAAGGTGATGGAGCAATTCTTGTATTCCTCACAGGCTGGAATGACATTTCCGAGCTACTTGACCAGATTAAGGTAAACAAATTTCTTGGAGATCCTAGCAAGTTTCTAGTTCTTCCACTACATGGGTCAATGCCTACCATCAACCAACGTGAAATATTTGACTGTCCTCTGTCGAACAAGAGGTTAGCATCTCAATGTTACTAATTCTTTGTTTTTGTGGAAACTGGATGTCCCCACTTAAGCGCTGATCTAATCTCATTTTTAGTTTTATTTTTAAAATAAAAAATTTATAACCTGCTCCATAAAATTTCCAGAAAAATTGTTCTGGCGACCAATATTGCAGAGAGTAGTATCACCATAGATGATGTTGTGTATGTTGTGGACTGTGGAAAGGCAAAGGAAACCAGTTATGATGCTCTAAACAAGTTGGCTTGTCTATTACCATCATGGATTTCGAAGGCCTCAGCTCATCAGGTAATCATTTGGTATCATGAAAGTGCAATTGGCATGGCACTTCATTACCTTTTGTAGTTAAATTCATCTGTTACTGAGCGAAAGATTCTCTTTATGCCGCATGTTGAAATAATTTCAGAGAAGGGGTCGTGCTGGCCGTGTGCAACCTGGTGTTTGTTATAAATTGTATCCAAGAATTATCCATGATGCAATGCTTCCCTATCAGTTACCTGAAATTTTACGGACACCTTTACAAGAACTCTGCATGCATATCAAAAGCTTGCAGCTTGGAACTGTTGGGTCATTTTTGTCCAAGGCTCTTCAGCCACCAGACCCTCTGGCTGTTCAAAATGCAATTGAACTTCTCAAAACAATTGGGGCTTTAGATGATATGGAGAATCTTACTCCGCTTGGTACGTGGCATTGGATTCATTATTTATGTTCCTTATATGAATTTATTTTCTTTGGCAATTATACTGTAATACGAATTAATACCTTGTAGGTCGCCATCTCTGCACTCTGCCTGTGGACCCCAACATTGGAAAGATGCTTCTAATGGGAGCTATCTTTCAATGCCTCAATCCTGCTTTAACAATTGCAGCTGCTCTTGCGCATCGCAACCCATTTGTTCTTCCAGTAAATATGCAGAAGGAGGTTGATGAAGCAAAGAGATCCTTTGCTGGTGATTCTTGCAGGTTAGCCCACTGTGTCAAGCCACCGTTCTGTTGGCTTTTGCAGAGATTTTTTTATTTATTTACTTGCATTTAGAAGGAAAATCTGAGTTTTTTATTTTTTTCTCGGCCCCTAATTCAGTGATCACATAGCACTTCTCAAAGCTTTTGATGGATATAAGGATGCAAAACGTAATCGAAGGGAAAGAGACTTCTGTTGGGAAAATTTTTTATCTCCAATAACCTTGCAGATGATGGAGGATATGAGAATCCAGTTTCTGGATCTGTTATCCGACATAGGCTTTGTAGACAAATCCAAGGGTCCTAGTGTAAGCTCTTACATTTTGTATTATTACCGCAAACTCTCCATTCCCTCCTCTCTCCTGTCTCTTTTGGTGGTTGTTTAGCTGCATCGTTTTCTAAGCACCCATGATTAACTTTAGAGTTATATTAATTGCTAGGCCTGAGGGCAGTATAATATTACTAGCTTTATATTTGTTTTTTATGTAGGCTTACAACCGATACAGCCATGATTTGGAGATGGTATGTGCAATTCTTTGTGCTGGGCTCTACCCAAATGTCGTGCAGTGCAAAAGCAAAAGAGAAGGAAAGCGAGCTGTATTCTACTCAAAAGAAGTTGGGCAGGTGGCACTCCATCCATCTTCTGTTAATGCATACCAAAATAACTTTCCACTGCCTTATATGGTTTATAGTGAAATGGTGAAGACAAACAACATCAATGTCTATGACTCAACTAATATATCAGAATACGCTTTGCTTCTATTTGGTGGTAATCTCATTCCTAGCAAAACTGGGGAGGGCATTGAAATGCTTGGTGGTTACCTTCATTTCTCTGCATCTAAGACTGTACTAGAGTTGATTCGGGTAATTGCTTTCTCTGGATTTCTCCCTTTTATTCGTGGTCCATAATGATATCTGCCTGTAATTTAGTTGAAATTTAACAAAGTTGATAGAGTTGACTATTTGAACCAATTTTGCAGAAATTACGGGGGGAGCTCGACAAACTTTTGAATAGGAAGATTGAGGACCCAAGGGTTGACCTTTCTGTGGAGGGAAAGGCAGTGGTTTCAGCTGTTGTTGAATTGTTGCATGGTTAAAATGCACGGTAAAAATTTATGATCCTTCCTGACACAATGCTAGTGAACATAGCCGGCCTACCATTCTTTCTCCCTCTGGCATAGCAATCTGAAATCGCCAAGATTTGCCTATGATCACTTTTTGTCAATTCAGTTTAGTGGATGTATTATTAGATGTTTTATTATATTTCGGTACACAAAGTTGAAAGATAATGCTTTTAGAGATCTCGGTGTTAGTAATGATTTAAAGAAACGCTTTGGAAAATATTTTTTAAGCCGAACATTCCTGATACTTTTTGGTAGTTGTTAATTCATAGCAGAAATAATAAATAACAATAGCATGTGTGCTATTATTATGTAATGGTTAATCTGTGGAGTTTCGTTGAAGGGACTGGGTTTCTAGGTTCGAATTTGGGTTCCCTGCTTCGACTCAAAATACAACTAATTAGATATGACTGCATGTTGAGTTGGCAAAATGGGTCATTGGCTTGTGTTTGTGTCGTGTCGTGTCAAATTGTCAAATTTAAATTGACCTAATATGATTTATTTAATGATTGTATCAAAATATTTATATTTTAACTCGACAAGGAAAATAAACGAATTATTTAATAACTTGGCTAATATTTATATATTTAACAAAATTTACATTAAATATTCACATATTGTTTTATGTGTACATACACATCTATGAAATATTACATATTTATATTATTGAAATTTTGATTATATATGTAAATAATATTGTATATTGATATTATAAAATATACATGTTTAGTAATATTTTACATATTTATACTGTTGAAATTTTAAATTTATATAAAATTTTATAAATGAAATATTATGTATGTATTTATTCTCTTAGAAAAAATAAAAAGAAAAGAGAGAATTATGTTCAATATTTAAGTTTTGATGATAATAACTTACAAATTAATTTAGAGTAGAAAATATAATCGTGTCATTAATCAGATAAATGAGTCAAAAACGTTAATCTTAATCCAACTTAGAAAATATCATGTTGGCTGGACTTTGTTCATCTAATAATCATATTAAATTTGACTGTTTATATTCATTTATTCGTATTGTATTAGTATCGGATAATTGGGTCTGATTAAATTTTACCATCCGCTTGGATCATCAAAAGATTGATGGTTTCTCATTCGTGATTAATTTCAGCTAAAATTTTATTACACAACAATACAAAAGGTTTCATGAGGCTGATCTTAAGTGCAATTAGAACACTAAATAAAACAATGCAGTCAATGCTCCAGTTTTTATTGATTTTTTTTTAATCTTATTTTAGTTGTGGAGGATCAAAATAACGAAAACTATCATGATAATTCATTTTAGTTGCACTAAATATGTGATTAGATCAAAATTTGTAAAAATAATATAATCCCAAGCTTTTTATCCCTCAACCAAATGCACCAAACGAATTATAAGAACATTCTAATTATGATTTGGATATATTTACAATAAATTAACAAAATAATATTTCTAAATTCTCAATTAATTTTTAAATTAAAACCTAAAACACCCAAACAGAAAATAATTTTATGGAGTATGTTACCTTATTTTAATAAAGAGAAAAAACTCTTTTCACCTCTAAGTTTGATGCGATTGCTCATTTCATTATTGCTATTTAAACAATAATTCATTCCATCCCTATTTTTTAAGTAATAGACCAAAACATCATTTTATTAATTTATTGTTAATTTATTATGTAATTTATTGAGAGTAAAATAGGATTTTTCAGTTAAGGATATACACTATTTTAAATAAAACTCTTAAACATAATTAATTAACATTAGAGTTTGTGCATAAATTTCAAATTTAAGGATAACTTAATCATACAAAAATAACATTAAAGTATATACAATACACACACACACAAATATACATGCATGTGCGTTTTCATTAAATTATTTTTGTAGTATTCTAAATCTATGTTTTTATATCTTTATTGTGCTTTCTTTTAAGTATACGAAAGAATCTATATTTATTTTTGGTAAAATACTAGTGTTGATTGATTGATTATTTATTTATTTGACTACGCTAAAGTTTGAACAAGTTAAAAGATATCATGTGAAATCTACATTTTTTTAAAATTTATCATAAATATAAATTCTACGTGTTATTTAGTGTTATTATTGCTTATTCATTAAGATATTCTTAAATTTTAAATTTATGTAAAAAGTCAATGCTATTTAATTATATTTAAGAATTTTTTAATAAAAAATTTGTATATTCTTAATTGAAAAATTTTATTTCGTCCTTAATGAATCATACAATAAATTAATAATAAATTGAAGAAAGGATGTGTATCTTATTTTTTAATTTAAAAATCTTATTTTAAAAAATAAGAATAAAAATAGGCTTTCGTTTAAAAATAAAGATAGAATGGGTTATTTTACCATCACCTAGAATTAAAAAAGGATTTTTTTAATAAACATATTTTAATTGTACTTTTTAGTTTCCAAATACTAATACATACATAACCACATAGGATCAAATAAGTATCTATAATTACACAGCTTCTACAAGAACAATTAAATCCAACCGTTAAATTTAATTAATAATAATTATTAAAACTAAATCCAACAATTAAATTTAATTATAATATCGTACAACTATAATACCACAATTTTATCCAACCACGTAACCAAAAACCCTTACATATACATATATTTTTGTTTTTTGTATTTTCCCTCTTTCAGACTTCCACTCTCCTTATCTTTCAGTTAACTTCTTTGGTGACAGAAACCTGGAAACCCCCTTCAGTTAACTTCACTTACACACAAAACCCTAAAATTCAATAAAACGCGTAATTCACTTCAATTCATGCTCCGGTAACCAGTTATTTAATCGGAAGAATATCCGACCCGAAACGCATTATGGGTCGTCCCGAACCCTGCGTCCTGTTCGCTCAGACCTTCGTTCACCCCCAACTCGACGAGTACGTTGACGAGGTACGCTCTTTTCATTAACCTCGCTGTTACTTTATAATTCTTCTTTATTTAATTTCGTATTTATTGCTTTTCAAATTTTTTTTTTTATTTTTTCCTGTGAAGTTTGTTATAATGAATCTTTGTGGAAAAGTGAAGAACTTGTATGTTGATTAATCTCGTGTCTTGATTACATTGTGAATGAAAATTATTGATCGCTTTGCTAATACTTTGATCTTTTATTATGTTTCTTTTGTTTATTAGGTATTGTTTGCGGAGCCAATTGTTATAACTGCATGTGAGTTTCTTGAACAAAATGCAAGCTCCACGTCTCAAGCAGTCTCTCTTGTTGGGTATGTTGTAGGGGCCTCCTCTAACGTCTGATGCTTCTTTTTTTAACTTAGTTGCAATATTAAATTGATTGTAAGTAGTAATCGATATAGTGTGTCTGAGAAAGGTTTTATGGTGTAGCAATGATGCTACCTTGATTTTATCAGTATGGTCCATCCTTTATGATTTGATCCCAGGTTTCTGTTACAGAGTTTGAGTACTTGCTTGTAATAGAAATTATGTATATTATGTTAAGGTTAAACATTTTTTTTGGGGGGGGGGGGGAGAAATTTTTGATCATTGTTAGTTTGATATGCAAAAAAGTTTTGAATGATGTTTAATTTGATGTTGGGCTTTTATTTTACAGTTTTTTTTGTTGAAGTTTACAGTTTTAGATGTTGGAAAAATTCATGTTAGCTATCAGCACAACTTGCTTGTAATAGAAATTATGTATATTATGTTAAGGTTAAACATTTTTTTTGGGGAGAAATTTTCGATCATTGTTAGTTTGATATGCAAAAAAGTTTTGAATGATGTTTAATTTGATGTTGGGCTTTTATTTTACAGTTTTTTTTTGTTGAAGTTTACAGTTTTAGATGTTGGAAAAATTCATGTTAGCTATCAGCACAACTGCACAAGATGGTGCTCCATCTTTTTTTTTTTAAAAAAAACTATAAGTATGATGATTATAAAATGTTGCCATGAATAGGGCCACTTCACCTCCTTCATTTGCTTTGGAGGTATTTGTTCAATGCGAGGGAGAAACAAGATTTAGGCGCCTCTGTCAGCCTTTTCTGTATTCGCATTCTTCATCAAATGTGTTAGAAGTGGAGGTATTACTGCATTGTGTATAGTAACATTTTTTCACTTGTTGTTACCTTATTTTCTTCATACTATGCCCATTTGAGTACCTTAACATTTATTCTTTATACTTGTCTATTGCTTGTATTGTTGAGTAATTATTATGTATGGAGAATTCTTGATAGTTTTGTTAGAAAATGTATGAATGCATTTCTAATTTTCTGTTTAAAGAGGACTAGGTGCTTTGAATCTTTTGAAACACATTTATTCTTTTAGGATAGTTTTGCAAATGATAGGTCCTTTCTTTTTTGATTATTTGATTGACATAGCTTTTCCAGCAAAAATTGTGTTTGGCACTGAATTTGAATAACTAAAACTAGTCTACGAAGACATTTTGTGCTTCTTAAAAAGTAGGATTTGCGAAACTCACATTATTTTTCTTTTTCTTATACAGTATACTACTAGTTGTTGATATATTTTCAATAGGTTCATTTTATGAGAAAACAAGTATTACCATTAAACATCTCAGATTTTGAAAGTTGTTTTCGTTTTACCAAAGCAAGAATTAGAAAACACTTTTGCAAAATTTTTATCTAAAATGAAGGTTGCAAAAATTTATCTAACAGTTTTCTCAGTCATTAGCTGTGAAATTTTTACTTTCTGGACTTTTAGTTTAGACTTGCATTCTTTGGTTAGCAATTTCTCATGTTATCGACCTCTGTTATTCTCCTGCTCAATTTATTTATTTTTTTTAAAAGGAAGAAGAAAAATTTCAGAAATTTTCTCCTCTTTGAGTCTGGTTTCTAATGTACTCTTTTAGGGAGGCTTGAAGTAGTACAGAATTGTGATGAACATGCTTTAAATTTTTGTAGGCTGTTGTAACTAATCATCTGGTTGTAAGGGGCAGCTACCGCAGTCTAAGCTTGATTATATATGGAAACACTGCTGAGGATCTGGGACAGTTCAACATCGATTTTGATGATAGCTCTTTAACTGATCTTGTTACTTCTGCTGAGGGAAAGCTTGAAGACCTGCCTCTGGCATTGCATTCAATTAATCGTACAATTGAGGAATCTTTATCCTCTCTAAAAGTATTGTCTTTACCAGTTGCTCCGTCTGATATATCTATTGAGGTTAAACAGTTATTACATCTGATGTTGAAGGTCTTTGAGTTGCCAAACCCTGAGTCTGCTGTACATAAAACTGTAAGTACTGTGGTGTTGGCAGCTTCGTCTTTTGTCGCTCGTGACTTAGGTGACACAACCTGTCAGAAGCATCTTGCATCTGGAAAATTGAAGAGTAATGAAGATGATCTACAGCATGCTGTTATTAAGGCCAGAAAAGAGCTTATTCAACTTTATGCAGACCTTCAGCATGATTCAGGGAATGATTCAGCTGAATTATTGGGGGATTGTGCTTTTTTCGAGACTGAAGCTGATATGGCTTCTTCAAAAGAGTTGGTGGATATGCTAAGCCAGTACTTTAATTTTAGTGGGAACAGCACAAGTCTGGGGCATCACAATCTTCCACAGGTGATTGGACCTAAATAAAATTTCCACTCCCATTTCTCAGTTCTTATAAATTACTTTTTCTCAATAAATATGTCATAGAAAGTTTGTCCTTTCTCTTTGCCACTCTCCTGCTTGCTAACATGCTTTTGCATCTTGTTCATTTATGATGTAAATTTTATGTTCAGAATAAGAGTGTCATTTTGGGGCTGAGCGTGGCTCTTTTGCTGTGCTCTAGTAGAGAAGGCTGCTTTCACTTCGTTGACAGTGGGGGGATGGATCAACTTGCATATGTTTTCAGTCGTGACATTGAGAATTCTACTGCCATTATGTTGCTTGTACTTGGAGCTATTGAACAGGCTACACAGCATTCAATTGGTTGTGAAGGTTTTTTGGGGTGGTGGCCTCGTGAAGATGAGAACATCCCGTCTGGTATTAGTGAGGGATACAGTCGATTGTTGAACTTATTACTGCAGAAACCACGTCATGATGTGGCTTCTCTTGCAACATTTGTCCTTCATCGCTTGCGATACTATGAAGTAGCTTCACGATATGAGGTATGCTTCTTGCTAGAGGTTGGGGAGTGGGTTTGGGCCGGAAAAAGGTGGGTGGCTGTGTTTTTGCATTTAAAAACTTAATTGGATACTGTTTGGTAATTATATTCCACTTCATTTCCAGAGTGCTGTTTTGTCTGTATTGGGAGGTCTGCCTGCTGCTAGTAAGGTCACGGCTGCTACTTCAAACATGCTTATAAGTGCCAAATCTCAACTCAAAAAGCTATTGGTCAGTTTGTTACTTTATTTGGATTTTCGTTGTATATATATAAGCGCACACCTGTGCCCACACGTACACACACTCTCTCTATGAAAATGTAGTATTTTTTGAACCATATGGACAAATCATGTTATGCAGTTGCATTTCTTAGTTCATGTTTGTTGACATGGATTATTGCAGAAATTGATAAATTTGCGTGGTCCAATTGAAGATCCTTCTCCAGTGTCTTCTGCAAGAAGATCATTGACACTTGTTCAGGCTGAAGGATTATTGTCATATAAAGTAACCAGTAACTTAATCGCTTCATCCACTTGTGGCTTTTCAAACTCGGATATTGACCTGCATTTGCTGAACCTTCTTAAGGTACATCAAGTAGTTAGCTTCCCCCCCCCCCTCCCCCCTTCTCCTCTTTCCCTCTCATTCTCAAAGGCATGTGGGTAACTCACACACTCACATGTCATAGTTGTGCAACAATTTTTTCACATTTTTTCTTTTTCTTCTGTAATTATGAAAGCATTTTGCTGGTTTTGCTAATTCTTTATGTCTTGATGGTGCATACATGCTATAAAAAGGTTTTGGGCTATGTGCTAAAATTTCATTTTTCTTTTCCTAATTGGAGCAAGATATGTCCGAAGCTTGTCAAAATGCGCTGTTGATATTTGTTCCCTGATAACTCTTGCAAATGGTGTTTTTCCCTAAAAATAAAAAAATAAAAACTAAAAAATAAATTTATTCACTATTATTACGCCCATGGAAATTTGAGCATAAACCATGTGCTAAAATGTTCTGGATTATGGTCTTTTGTGGAAATGTGTATTGCGTGGTGAATTTTATGTATGATATTACACTTAGCATGCAGATAATGTAAATTGACAGATTTGTCCTTGATTAGATCGATTAAATAAACTTCCAGGATATGATGACACATGGGGACAACTGTATGTTGCAAAGTAATTTTGACTCTATAGAAATGATGTAGATGCAATGCTTTAATGTCTTAATGATCTCAAGTTATCTCACAGAGAAGTTTAAAAGGTACTACTTTTACCATGTATGTATATGTTTGTGCTGATTTTAGATTGTTTTTTCTTATCAATTGTGATCTGGGGTAGCAATACTGTATTATGGTTGCTTTTGGGAATTTTGACATTGTTGGCCACTGTCTGCCCAGATATGTATGTTTCACATCCCTTTTCATTTGCCTGTACTTATCTTTGGTAGTCTAAACTTGGTTGTAGACTTTGAAAGGTTCTGCATGGTTTGCTTTTATAGGAGTATTACTGAAGTTAGATCTAAGAACCTTCCCCATGGCTTACCTAATCTGATGTGCAGTAGTCTCGCCATCAGTCTCAGTCTGTGTAATGGTAATTTTAGCCACTGGGTTAATAAATTTAACTGTTTGAGCCGTTTTGACAAATTCTTTTTAAGTTTTATAATTAGTTTTGGAGGTCATACAAGTATTTCACAGTTTTTGTTAAAGGGATGGAGTCGATTGGGTGGTTTCTTTCTACTTAATGACGCATCCACACTACTTCTATGTTGCTGCTTTCTTTTTTTTCTTTTTTAATAACTGCCAGATTTTTATTTACTTTTTGTTGTGCTTGTGAGTGTGTTTTCTTCTGGTGGAGTACAGGAGATGGGGTTGTCATAAGGGGAATTTTAGCAGCATTATTAATTTCAAATGTTGATTGTTTCAGGAGAGAGGCTTTCTTTCTTTGTCAGCTGCTCTGCTGTCATCATCTATATTGCGTACAGAAGTGGGTGATGCTATGGATGTGTATTTGGATATTGCATCGTCCATTGGAGCAATAATTCTTTCGCTGCTGTTTTGTCACTCAGGTGTGTTGATGGCAGCTTTTTTTTTTTAATTTATTTTTTTCAAATACTAGACTCTAAAATGGTGGCAATTTATATATTGTATGTTTTCTTTCAGGCTTGGTGTTTCTACTACATCATTATGAAATTTCTGCTACGTTAATTCATGCTCTAAGGGGGGTTGCTGATATGAATAAGGAAGAGTGTGTTCCTCTTCGGTATGCGTATGTTTTGATGTCAAAGGGATTTGCTTGTGGTCTGCAGGAAGTTGCTACAATTGTTGAGATGCATTTGAGGGTGGTTAGTTTCCTTTCTTTGAAAAGATTTATCATTTTTCTGTTATCCTCTTCTTTTCCTTAATGTTTTTTGAGTTTTAATTCCATTAGAGTTTCTAGCTATTTTTAAGTATAGTGTTTTTCTTATTTCATGGCTCAGGTTAATGCTATAGACCGATTGCTTACATCAACTCTCCAGTCAGAAGAATTTTTATGGGTGTTGTGGGAACTCTGTGGTGTCTCCAGGTCAAACTTGTTGATTCATCTGGTCAATGTTGGAGCTTTAACGTGAAATTACTGGTTTTGACCTGCCATGCTATCTGATTTGCAGGTCTGATTGTGGACGCCAGGCTTTGCTGACTCTTGCGTTTTTCCCAGAGGTATGAACAAAATGATTTTGATGTTATATTTATGGTTGCATTCACAACTGAGTTTTAATTTTGTGCTTGTCATTTGGTAGTCAAATTAAAAGAGACTTGCCAGTTTGTTTGTATGTATCTCTCTGCAGTAGCTACTCTCTGTTAAAATGGTGATTAATTGCCTTTTGCTGTCCTATGATGGAATTTACTTCTCTTATATGTCAAATGTGTACTTTAATGCTTTGATCTGGTTTGGTGGGCATGGATTTATCTTGGTTTTAGCACTAATCTTAGAAAAACTTTTTCCATTATGTACAACATGAACCACACCTAACAGAAATTATTTCTAAATAACCATTTTCCTGCTGCAATTCTTAATTTTTTGTTGTTTGAACACTGTTGAGTTTGTAGTATATAGTACTATTTTGTTGAATGCCTACATATTCTGATGCATGGAATTTTTTGTAGGCTGTTTCAATGTTAATTGAAGCTTTACATTCTGCCAAGGAACAGGAGCCATCAACTAAAAGTGGTGGTAGTGCACTTGCTCTGTTAAATTTTGAACTTTGAACCAGTAGCAATTTTTCTTGTTTACATATGTAATGAGCATACACTTGGATGAATTTCTGGCTTTTCAGGAGCATCTCCCCTTAGTCTTGCCATTTTGCACTCAGCTGCTGAGATTTTTGAGATTATTGTTACTGATTCAACTGCATCATCACTGGGTTCTTGGATTGGTCGTGCCATGGAACTTCACAAAGCTCTACATTCTTCTTCTCCTGGGTCTAATAGGAAAGATGCTCCCACTCGGCTACTGGAATGGATAGATCCTGGTGTAGTTTATCACAAAAGTGGGGTCATTGGTCTTCTCCGGTATGCTGCTGTGTTAGCTTCTGGAGGAGATGCTCACTTATCCTCAACCAGCAATCTAGTGTCAGATTTGATGGAAGTTGAAAATGCCACTGGTGAACCTTCCAGTGGTTCTGATTTTAATGTTATGGAGAATCTAGTAAAAATTATCTCTGAAAAGTCTTTTGATGGTGTAACCTTACGTGACTCTTCCATAGCACAGTTGACAACAGCACTTAGAATTTTGGCATTTATTTCAGAGAACTCAGTATGTTGTTTCTGTTCTTTTGCTGTATAATTTTGACTACCTTTACTTCATGTAGGTTTTTTCTTTCATCATCTCTTTATACTTTTTCTGCTTTTGGTTGGTGTAGGCTGTTGCTGCTGCCCTGTATGAAGAAGGTGCTGTAACAGTTGTCTACACAATTCTGGTAAATTGTAGGTTCATGCTCGAGAGATCCTCAAACAATTATGGTAAGTATGCACTTGTTTTAAGGCAGTTTGTGATGTTTTAATATATATATTTACGTCATGTTAAATTGTTAATATCATACACAGTTCCAGTCTACAAAATTTTGGTGTATCAGATGATCATCTCTTATATTAAAGTGTTTGACTATGTTGTCTTTGACAGATTACCTCATTGATGATGGTACAGAATGCAATTCTTCATCTGATTTATTATTGGAACGTAATCGTGAACAGTGCTTAGTTGATCTTTTGGTCCCTTCTTTGGTATTTCTAATCACTATTCTGCAGAAATTACAGGTTTGTTGCATTTTTAATATCTTCAATACATTGGAAGGATCATGTGACATTGCTGCCACATTTATATATTACTGGTTAGTATGCACTGGTGATGCTATGGTATCTATATGAAAAGCTTATTTTGGGCATATCCAAATGGAGCAAGTGGCATAGAAAGTCCATGAAAATTTTGCATATGGGTTGGAGACTTCCATGATATTACTTAGAATTTTCTTTTATGAAATAGGATAAATCAAAAACTTTAAGAACCCTCTATATCTTGATGCCTCTTGGTGTCCTCAGATATTTGGATCTATAGACTTGACACCAAGAAACGTGGCTTGTTTCTAATGGGAATTTAAGTGTATGCATAGAGATAAAGATCTCTCATTAACATACCTCCAGAGTTGGAGCATTGGATTGCTTTGGAGAAGGAATTAATTGTGCAGATGTTTTATGGGCTCACAAGTTGACCAGAAAATGCTTATTTCATATCTGTTATTTTGTGACCAGTTATGCTCTTGCATCAGTAAATTGAGAATTCTTGTAAGGCCACTTATGGTAGCTCTGATTACATATGGGAAGCTTGAGGAATTGTTTCTTTTTTTTTTTTTTTATAATTTAATTCATGCATACTAGTGATGCTCGAGCTCAGGACCTGAGTCCTAGGAAGGCCGCTTCGTGTAATTGAGTATTCTTGTAAGGCCATTTACAGTAGCTCCGATTACATATGGGAAGCTTGAGGGTTTTTTTTTTTTTTAATTTAATTCATGCATACTAAATGCTCGAACTCAAGACCTGAGTCCTAGGAAGGCTGCTTCTTTCCATTGGAACCAGACCTTGGCCTCAATCTTGAGGGGTTGTTTGATTGGCTGTCAATTCAACCAGGAGAAGTATGAATAGATTGTTGTAAAGATAGAATCAAGGCTGCTCTGTTCAGCCTTTAGGTTATTTAGTGAGACTGAACACTTTAGACTGCATGCCATGGACAAAATCATAGCCGACATTTTGGTGTTGTTAGAAACATTTTCAGAAAATTCCAAGCTCGGATGACACTTAGTTCTTTTCTTGGTTGATTGTTCCTCTTCCTTCTTAGTAATGGTTATAGATTTAGTTCCTTGTATGGTTTATTTGGGAGCATCGTACTAAAGGCTACCTATGCTTTATTTGGAGGGGATTATTTGGGTTTGCATTCGTAATTCTATTAGTTTGCAGTATTACATTTATTTGTTAAATTAGGAAATAGAACCGCGCTTCACGCGACTTTGAAAAAATAATTTAGTATTATCTTTTTTCTTACTTTACCCTTGATGAAACTGATAAAAAATATAAATTGATTTTTTTTAAGATGAGGCAACCTTATAAAATTAATGTTATTTATAAAAATTAATTATTTTTTTGTTAACTTTAAATATATATATTAATATGTATAGTTAAGTGTACCCAACCTTTTCATCAATAAATGAGAGAATATATTATTATTATAATAATAATATAAAATGAGAGAATATATTATAGAGTGATTTTATTCATTCTAATTGTGTGTGTACAAAACAAAAAGATGAGTTCTCCTTTTATAGTTACATAATCACTCCATAAAATTAATGAAAAATTATGGATCATAATTCCTTGTGAGATAGTGGGAGTTATAGGGAAGCTAAAGGTTGTTAGTGGGAGATAGTGGGGAGACTAAGAGATATATGTTATGAATATCCACATTTATTTTAATAAATTTATAATACTCCCCCTTGGATGTTCATTACAAAGAATATGCCTCGTTAAAATCTTTACATAATTGTTATTGTGTAATAACAATCAAATTAATTATGAGAAGATGAAAAGCTAAATTTGAAAGAAAATTTCTCCATTTATTAGATAATAGAAAATATACAAAGATGAGAAATGGTGATGCCACATCACATAATATAAAATGAGAGAATATATTATAGAGTGATTTTATTCATTCCAATTGTGTGTGTACAAAACAAAAAGATGAGCTCTCCTTTTATAGTTACATAATCACTCTATGAAATTAATGAAAAATAATGGATCATAATTCCTTGTGAGATAGTGGGAGTTATGGGGAAGCTAAAGGTTGCTAAATGGAGATAGTGAGGAAACTAAGAGATATATGTTATGCATATCTACATTTATTTTAATAAATTTATAACACAGGATGTTCATTATAAAAAATATACCTCATTAAAACATTTACATAATTGTTATTCTGTAATAACAATCAAATTAATTATAAGAAGATGAAAAACCAAATTTGAAATAAAATTTTTTTATTTATTAGATAATAAAAAATATACAAAGATAAAAAATGGTAATGCCACGTCACCTCTTGAAGTCCCAGTTTTATAAAATTTTTTATTTATTAGATAATAAAAAATATACAAAGATAAGAAATGGTAATGCCACGTCACCTCTTGAAGTCCCAGCTTTATATATATATATAGAAGATTTGTCTAAGAATTAACTTGTTTTGTTGCTATATCTGTAGGAAGGTAATGAGCAGCATAAGAATACAAAACTAATGAATGCCCTTCTACGATTGCATCGAGAAGTGAGGTATTTAACTTTTGCCTGTTCTCTATTACATATATTACATTCCATAATCTGTATATAATTGATAGAATTATTGTGATTGCAGTCCAAAGCTAGCTGCATGTGCAGCGGACTTATCCTCTCCATATCCTAATTCTGCACTTGGTTTTGGAGCAGTCTGCCGTCTTGTTGTATCCGCACTTGCTTTTTGGCCAATTTATGGCTGGACTCCTGGTCTTTTCCACTCCCTTCTAGTCAGTGTTCAAACTACTTCATTGCTAGCTTTGGGTCCAAAGGAGACCTGCAGTTTACTCTGTCTTCTGGTATGCATTTCCATTCTTAATTACAGATTCTCTCTGATACATGGAATTGGTAGATGTTATGTATTCAAGTACATGTCTACTTCACCATATTGTTTTGGTTGCCTGGCCCACTCGGCCTGTGTTGCACCCAATATTAAATTGACAACTTGATGTGAATTGCTTCAGTGAAGCTCTTTATTTTAGAACTGATATATAAATTCCTGAAATATTCTGATGATTGAACCTCCTGGAATTGTGATATTTGACTGGCTTTCTTTTTTTTTTTTTTATCTCTTTTATATGGAAAGAATGATTTATTTCCCGAAGAAGATATCTGGCTTTGGAGAAATGGAATGCCATCGCTGAGTGCCCTTAGAACATTGGCTGTTGGGTCATTGTTGGGGCCTCAGAAGGAGAGAGAGGTAGAGTGGTATCTAGAGCCTGGCTGCGGTGAGAAGCTGCTTACCCAATTGAGGCCTCATCTTGACAAAATTGCTCAGATTATCCGACATTATGCTATCTCTGTACGTGTTCTTCCCCCACAATGTTACTTTGGTTTTGAGGTCATTTTCATCTGTGGTATTGCTGGAGGCATACTGGAGTATGACTTGTCCTTTTTTAACGAAGTTTTGATTTTTTTTTTTCCCGGTTGTGTTTTATATGGTGATTTTACTCTTCAACAGGCATTGATAGTCATACAAGACATGCTTAGAGTCCTCATAATACGTGTTGCTTCTCAAAAATCTGAAAATGCTTCCCTACTTCTACGGCCTATCTTAGCATGGATCCGTGATCATGTTTCTGATTCATCTTCTCCATCAGACATGGATGTGTACAAGGTGATAATTATAATCCCATGGTATAGTTAAACAGTGTGTCAAGTGATGTGCTTGATATATTCTTTTTCTATCTTTTCAGGTTCACCGGCTTCTTGATTTTCTTGCTAGTTTGTTGGAGCATCCATGTGCTAAGGTTTCTTACTGTCTGTCTCAATGTCCTCCCAGCCCCATCCCTTTCTTTTCCAATCTTTATTAGCAACTTATCTTTGCAAGATGATTATTTTTGCTATCAGGCGGTATTGTTAAAGGAGGGTGTACCCCAAATGCTGATTGAAGTGTTAAAGAGGTGTTTTGAAGCTACTGATTCTGATGGAAAACAGTTTTCTGATCAACAAAATTCTGTTAAAATTGGTTCTACTTTGACTAGCTGGTGCCTTCCGGTATTCAAGTCTTTCTCACTACTCTGCTGTTCTCAAACACCTATGCAACACCCTGGAAGACATGATCTGTGAGTAGATGCAATATATTATGTCCTTTTTTCTTTTCTATTTTTTTTCCTTTATGGAGTATTCAGTGCGTTGATTGAATTTGTTTGTTTTTTACTAGGTACAAGTTTGATAATCTGAGTGCTGATGATTGTTCATTGATTTTACCACATATCCTAAAGTTTTGTCAGGTATTATCTCCTTTGAAATCTGAATCAATTTTGTCATTTGTATATTGTTCAATCTCATCACTTTTTTTTTTTAAGAGATATGTCTTTAGAAGTTAAAAGTTGCTTTCTATGAAATGCTTTTCCTCTTTTTTAAATGTCTCTTAAAATGCTTTTTTAAGAGACATGTCTTTAGAAGTTAAAGCAGTGATGAAATTAAGGATTTGATAAGATTTTTGTTCAGGGCAATTTTATAAAAGCTGTGTTAATTTATATTTAAAAAAAAAAAAGAAAATTTTTGGCGTTTTTGCAACTAGTCAAAAGGTCTGCATGCTTCACTATACTAATGGTAATAGAGAATACTCTTGATTCACAGGTCCTGCCGGTTGGAAAAGAATTGGTCTTTTGTCTTACGGCTTTCAGAGAATTAGTTTCTTGCAGTGAAGGCCAGAGTGCTTTAATTTCAATTATTTGTCATACCCATTCTACTCTAGAAGAATTTGATTCAGGGAGAGGACATGAAAGGAACAATGACCGTAGCCTTCTAAATGAGTTTGAATGGAGAAAGAATCCTCCTTTGTTATGTTGCTGGACAAAGTTACTAAATTCAGTTGATTCAAATGATGGCTTGTCAACTTATGCAGTTGAGGCTGTTTGTGCTTTGTCGTTAGGTTCCTCGCGCTTTTGCCTGGATGGGAAAAGGTCAGTCCGCCTTGATAATTGGCTATGTTATGTATTCATGTGAGATTTTAGTGTTTACTGATCTTAAACATTGTTTATTATTATCAATTTCTTGATTTCCTACACTTCTATGTTTCTGTAAGTTCTACTAATTTTGTAATTAGAACGTTATTTTCATTTTATTTGCTGCTATTAATTTCACTGCTATAGTAGTTGAAACTTCTATAGTTGTAAAGATTAGCTTGTCAAATGTGCAAGCTGTGTGAATACCAAGGGGTGGGCTGAAAACTTGCAAAGTATGAATTTGAGTTTCCTTTTTCATCTCTTTCATGAAACATTCATCTTTTTAACTTTAGGCTGTGACTCAGCTGTACTTTTGTGCAAACATAGCTAGTAGCAATTCCAATTTATGCTTAATCACTGTGTTTAGATGCGTAAGACAGAAATGAGTTTCTATTATAGTCCTCTTGAATAATGCCATAACGCTTGTGGAACATCAGCATACGCTGCCCTCTGTGCAAAAACAACTGTTCCAACTGCATCTTTGTCATTGATTTTTTATTTTATTGTTTTTTATTCTTTCTATATTCTAATTGGCTGCAGATGATTTGAATAATTTTCTATATTTATTTTGTCCTTCTTAGCTGCATCCTTCATAATTGCTGTCCTCGCTATAGTTGTTGATCATATGATTATGCAGAGCTATATTTTTAATCCATTAATTGGCTTTATATTATTTCACTAGCTTAACCTTTGGCTTTCGTGTTGATTAGTTTAAATTCAAATGCGATTGTTGCCTTGAAATATCTTTTTGGGCTTCCTGATGATAAGAGTGGGACTGAAAGCTTTCCAGAAGAAAATGTAAAACTTATACAGGAAATGGTTACTGTTTTGTCAAAGATCAATGATGACAATTACTATTCAGCCATCCCTGATTTGCAGACATCTTTGTGTCAGGTATGTATTATAGCTTCTTAGGAACTAGTTCACTGAAATTCTGTGTTTTGCCTTGAATGGTCTTATCATTTATATTCAATTATTGGTGTAATAGGTTTCGGAGTTTGTGAAGGTGTTGTTATTATTGTTGCAAAAGCCTACTGGTTCAGTTGAGGTGGACAATGTCATATTTACTGAAGGAATTCTTCCATCACCGAATGATAATCTAGTTCTTTCAAACATACATCAGATGGTGGGTGGAAATGTTGAAAAGGATGATGACAAACTTTATCTTGTAGGACTTGAAGATAAGTTTATGTGGGAATGTCCAGAAACGTTGCCTGAGAGATTGTCACAAACAGCTCTTCCTGCAAAGAGGAAAATGCCACCAGTGGAAGGCTTGAGCCGGCGTGCTAGAGGAGAAAATTCAACTGCTGAGACAACTCAAAACACTTTCTCACGTGGACTGGGTCCAACTACAGCTCCATCTGGTCCTACAAAGAGGGATTCATTTAGGCAGCGGAAACCAAACACCAGCAGGGCTCCATCTTTGCATGTGGATGACTACATTGCAAAAGAAAGAAGTGGTGAAGGTGTCAGTAATTCTAATGTAATAATAGCCCAGCGTGTTGGATCTGCTGGTGGAAGAGCTCCATCAGTGCATGTTGATGAATTTATGGCTAGAGAAAGGGAGCGCCAGAAACGCATAGTAACTGTAGTTGGGGAGGCAACAATACAGGTGAAGAATGAAGCTCCCACAAGTGGCACCCAAAAAGAAAAAGTTGACAAGCCTAAGCAGTTGAAAACAGATCCTGATGATGATCTTCAGGGAATTGATATCGTATTTGACGATGAGGAGTCCGAACCTGATGATAAATTGCCCTTCCCTCAGTTGGATGATAATCTGCAGCAGCCTGCCCCTGTCATTGTTGAGCAAAGCTCTCCACACTCAATTGTTGAGGAGACAGAGAGTGATGTTAATGAAAGTGGTCAATTTTCTCACATGGGTACACCATTAGCTTCCAACACTGATGAAAACGCCCAAAGTGAATTTTCTTCCAGGATGTCAGTCTCACGCCCTGAAGTGTCACTGACTCGGGAACCAAGTGTTTCTTCGGATAAGAAGTTTTTTGAGCAGTCCGATGACTCGAAGAATGTTATTACAGCTAAGGCTTCTGGTGTATTTGATTCTGGTGCCGCAGCAAATAGTCCTGGGTTTTCTGCCTCTCTCTACAACAATGCTACAGGGTCATCTATGCCGATTGATTCTAGGATGAATCAAAATTTTTACCCAAAGAACAGTCCGCAGCATGCTGCTAATCTTCCTGTAGGTACTGGATCTCGAGGACTTTATGATCAGAAAGTTATGCCAAATCAACCACCTTTACCTCCAATGCCACCTCCGCAAGCAATTTCACCTGGAATGTCTCAGGCTTCCGATTCTATCCCAAGTCATTCTTCTCCATATGTTAATTCCCTAACAGAAGCACAGATGTCAGTTCCTCCTGGTTTTCAAGTAAGAGAAGATACTTTCTTTTGCTCACCATTTTGGCTACAGGCTCCAGCTGCATCTGTTATTTTTGAAGTTTGTGTCAGCTTCAATCTTTTTTCTTTGTAGGTTCAGGCAGATTATCTATCAGCATTTAGTGGCAGCTCTACACCTGGTGGATCTTCGAGGCCTCCACTTCCTCCGACTCCACCTCCATTTTCATCTAGCCCCTATAATTTGCCATCATTCAAAGCTAATTCTCAGATGTCCATGTACAATCAGAACATTGGGGGAACAACCGATCTTCCCCAGGCCCAGAGCTCTGTTGTGCCAATGATTGATGCGCGGTTAGGCAGTGTTTCTGCATCAGCTGCTGGAGTTTCTTATCCACCACCTCACATCATGCCACCCTTGGTATTCAATAGGCCAGCTTCAATTCCTGCAACTCTTTATGGAAACACTCCAGCGCAGCCGCAGGGTGAGATCATGCAGAATCTTTCCATCCCTCAGTCATCCATTCAGTCAATGCATTCTCTAGCTCCATTACAGCCACTGCAGCCCCCACAGGTTCCACGTCCTCAGCAACCGCCTCAGCATCTGAGGCCGCCAATGCAAGCGTCACAGCAGTTGGAACACGGCACATCTCTACAAAATCCTGTTCAGATGCAAGTCCATCCATTACAAACAGTGCAGCCACCACAAGTTTCTCCAATTCATACTTATTATCAATCTCAGCAGCAAGAGTTTTCACCAGCACAGCAACAGCAGCAAGTTGAACGTACTCAACCCCAGGTTCAACATCACCAAGGTGATATTGGATCTCAGCAGCAACAAGATCCAGCAATGTCATTACACGAGTATTTCAAGTCCCCTGAAGCTATTCAGGTATTATTTTTATGCTCAGCTTTTGCTTTATAGATTTGACAGATTCCTTGATTTCTATTCTCTGTATTTTGTTGTTTTTATTCTTATAGATCATTCTTAGACTCTTCCTAACCATTAGTCTTTTTTTTTTTTGTTTCGCTTTCATCACAGTCTTTATTGAGTGACCGTGAAAAACTTTGCCAGCTTTTGGAGCAGCATCCAAAATTAATGCAGATGCTTCAGGTTATTATTATCCTTTATCATCTTCTTTCCAGCTTTCCCTCCTTTTCTTCTGAAGCAGCCTTAGAATTCATTTTTGATAAGCAATAAAGCAGAAGCAGTGGAAATGATAGAAAATAAAGAGCTGAACCGAAATTTATTTCATTTTCTGTTTCTGGTTTCTTTGTCTGAAAATTCAGAGGTTATACTGACGAAAGAAAGAATTGGAGTTTGGAATTTACAGACCTTAATAGATTCTTAAACCCCCCCCCCCCCCCCCCTCCGGGTTAGTTACAAGTCTCGGGCCTCTTCTTAAACTATGTAGGGTTTAAGTCTAAGTTTCGATTAGAATTATGGCATTTCCATTAGGCCCCAACTCTCATGGCATTGTCGAATAACTCCTTCCTCTTCCTTGCAAGAAGATTAGGATTATTCTTCATTACAATTTTAATTCATATTTTATTAGTACCCTAATTCCTAAGACCTGGTTGTCTATTTTGTCTAACAGGAAAGGTTGGGTCATCTATAGCAGACATGATATCAGCGCTGTTGCAAATTTTTGGATAGGAACTTAATGAAACTGAGTCAAGGCCATTTGAGGTCTTTTCTTGTGGAGGGTAACTGCAATCTGCAGCAGCAGCCTTCAGCTAATCGTTCATTTTTCAAATTAGTTCTGAATCATTCATGTACTATAAACATGTAAATTTATATCTAGATTTATTGAAATCCCTTTCCATATAACCGCCATTTTCTGATTTATTCATTTGCAGGAGACAAATTTTGTTTGGTACTTACATAGTTTGTTCGTTTTAGCTGACGACATAGCTCTGAAAGGCCAAAAGTGTATGCTTCTTAGGTTGTGCAGCTGTTTCCCGGTTATCCGGAAAGGGGCATTGTTGTGTTACTCCACGTTACATTGTAAGGTTACTTTGGACGTTACATTGTAAGGTTACATTAGTATGTGTAACATAAAATGTAAATACATAATCAAAAAAATTTGTTATGAAACTCGTAATCCTGTTGAGACTGATTTTGTACTGGGTTTGTCAAAATTTGGGTGATTAGGTTTTGAGTTGTATTGTGCATTTGAGTAATATTTTAAACAGGGATTATGTTTGAAATCGAGATGACGTGGTACTGTTAATAACGGAATCCCCAGGGGCTGGAAATTTTTTTTTTTTACATTACAATGCAAGGCGACTAATAACAGCATTGAAACTCTATCATGACCTGGTTTTGACATGATCTGGTACGCTCGAATCCCAGCGTAGGAATTTGAAACATATGGTCAAGTTGAAACCTATCTTCGTGCAGTCTATTTGATGCTTAGCCCGAAGATTTTCTCTACAGAGATTTATTGGCACATAAAGAGAAATTCTACACTCACAATACTCACGAGAAGAGACTGAAAGCCACTCGAGGCTCGTCTTCTCGATTTATCATTGTGGCCTGGTTTTGTCATGGCTTGCCGATAACCAACAGGCCGGCAGGCCAAGGGACAGTTGTTACATTTAAAAGTTACACAATGATAGGAAATTTTGATATGGATTGGTTTTGAGATATAAGCCTCGAATTTTTTTGGTCCTTTTTTGACGGAATATAATCCTCGAATTAGCAAAGCATATTGATGAAATCAACGGCTGCAGCTGCATGATCCCCGATATTTACTATTTCAAGCTAATTTTATTATTTAGGGTCTACTGCGACCGTTGAGACGTTCCTCCTTTTAGAAACATTTGTCAACCTACTCATGCCCCTCATAATATTCAAACCAATATTTTTATTTTTATTTCAGTTTCACTATTTTTCTAAAGCGCGGTAAATTAAGGATTTTTATTGAGAAAATAAATATATATTACTCTTATCGGGAGATGTATTAAGCCCTGGACTCTATTTGGTAATTTAAGTGTTTAGTAATTACTTGCTTGAAAAGTAGCCTTGAAATTTACGTGTATACTCCATTCTCTTCGAATCCTCATTATATAAGAGATAATTCATTAAAAATATTATTACTGGACCTTAAATTCACTCATGTTTACAGTGAAAAATCTTAGTATGGTTTGGTTGTAGCCCAAAACTGAACTAAATCAAATCCTTTTGGTTCACAATTTTATGAACTAAATATTAGAGTCCAACCAAATTGAACTAAATTAATTCAATTTAGTTTGGTTTGATTTTGGTTTTGTTTTGTTTGGTTCAAGTAACTTTGTATATTCAATAAAAAACAACATAATAGTTATATATTATTACTACAATAACAATCTTAGGTCCATAAAACTACAAATAGTAAACAACAAAATAAAGTCAAATAAATCAACATAATAAAGTCTAACATGAAACAAACTTACATAGTCTAGAAATCTACTAAATTAATAAACAAGAAAGAAACAACACAAAATCACAAATAAAAGAAACTTCAAAGTTCTATTGCTAATTTACCATCCACATTCACCATTTTTCTTGATTGTTCAACGTATCTTTTAACAACATTAGAACTCTACACCTAGTTATCAACACATTTTATCTCTAGGATTAAGCTACTCAACTGAGCACCAACAGTTAAACAAATTAAAATAAAACGTATACTATCATATCAATAATCACTTATATTAACTAATATAAATATATTTCTTTTTCCTCTTAGCCTTTTATTTTTTGATTTGGTTTGATTCGGTTTAAAACCGAACTAAATAAAAACCAATTATTTTAGAGATTTATGAACTATTTGGTTTTTATTGCCAGAACTGAACTGAAAAGCAGACCACATCTTCCACCAAATATACGAAAGAACATTTTTATCTATCCTTGGTCCTACTAACGCCAACAAGAAGTACGTCAATTACTTGGCAAGAGAATGATACATGTGTAGATATGCTTTCATTATTAACTTCCATATAATCTTGGCAATATCTCTTACATCTCATTCCATTGAGGTAAAAAAATAACTACAAATCCGATCAGTGCAAGCCATACGTACAACCGGTACATGTGTGGATATGCCTTCATTATTAACTACCATATAACTGTTGGCAAGATCTCCTACATCTCATTCCATTGAAGTAAAAAAATCACTACAAATCCCGATCGATGCAACAACCCATACGTACAAACATATTTATTCATTCGAAATCAGAATCCCTATTCACGAGGCCAAATTTTACTTAATTCGAAGACACTAACATGATACCATCTCTAAGATTAGATCATAAAGAAACACTTGCAACGCCGCGAGTTACCATTATCTATTTTAAATATTCATTCTGCCTGCCCTTACAAGAAACCCTAACGATTTTCTCGAGGCAATTGCTTCATCTACTACATTCATTCCCACCAATGACATCGTGCCACGTGTGTTGAAACACCGACACCGCGTATTTGCCTACGGGGTTGGTTTGTTACTTGTACGTCCTTAACGGCTCCGGAACCCTCAACTCACGTGCACTTCATCAACTTAAGTGCTTCTAGTGCGCAAGTGCTTTTTGCTAATTTTCATCACTCCTTATAACTCTTAGCTTGCATTGTTATGACATTCTCTTCTATTGAGAATCTCTCTCAAGTTCAATTGAGAGAGAGAGTGGAAGAATCAATAATATATATATATATATATATTTTTTTTATTAATGAAGTTCATTTTTGGTGATGGAGAGAGTATGGAATCATAAGCCTAATGTTGAAATATCACCAAATTGTCCTCGTTGTGGTTCTTCTAATACAAAATTTTGTTATTACAACAATTACAGCTTGACACAACCGAGGTACTTTTGCAAAGGATGTAGAAGGTATTGGACCAAAGGTGGGTCCTTGAGGAACGTGCCCGTTGGCGGTGGCTGCCGGAAGAACAGACGAGGCAAGTCGGTGAGGTTATCCACCGACGGCGTCTCGTCGAAAAGCTTGTCCTATATGGGTGAAATAAACAAGGTTAATGGATTTCTTGAGTCCACTTCTACCTCATCCTTAATGCAACAGCAAGATGGTTCTCATATTGATATTGCCCTTGTTTTTGCAAATTTCTTGAATCAACCGCCGGAGGAGAAGCCTGCCGGAAGCTTTGAATTGCCGGAGTTTCCGGAAATTGATCCATCTATGGAGTTTAATTCATGCATGGTGAGTACAAACTTGGAGTCTAGGGTTCAATTACCAGAAGAGAATGTTAATAATGAGCTTGTTAGAAGCCTAAGTTTTTCTGACTTGTCGTCTGCGGAAACTCAAACCCATTTTAGAGACAATGATCAAAGTTACTACAGTATGTTTGATTCAGTTCAAAAGCATGGTCATCATGTTCAAGATGGAATTCAAAGTAATCAAGTGTTGCCCCCATTGCCAAGTGAAGAAATATTGTGGTTGAATTCTCAAATGATGATGAATCAATCTCTGCAGGCAGCAGCAGCAGCAGCAACGCAAGAGCCAATGCTTGGACCTGCTGACGATCACCAAGCACAAGATCCAAATAATCTATTGTTTGGTAATTGGAGTCCTTTTGATTTCTCAAGTGATGACACGTTCTCCAAGTCTTGAGAGATTTTGAATTTTACTTCATTGTTTTTGTTGCTATATATTTAGTTACACATATATGTATAGAAATCAGAAAATTTTACATGAAATAAGTAAACATTGCTATTCATTAGTGTATGATTACCTGAATTTTACAATTAAGTTAACCATTGATCATCAGGTTTTTCGTCCTGGGAAAATATGCAATATGAGAGGTACTGTTTGTTTACTCCATTAGTCTGAAATAGTATTCTATAGCTGTGTAATATTTTGCTTCATTTTCAGTTTCCTAGACTCTTTATCTGAAACAACAAATCAACAATGGTGCTTAAAAGTTTTTTTTTTTTTTCCTTTTGTATAGGATGGTACTTTAAGTTTTTAGTTCGCTAGTTGTTTCATAATTCATATTAGATTGATAAGTTTTGACGGTAATGGGCGTGAAAATAGAATCACTCGTCTTATGACTGCATGCTTTGTGAAGCTTAATTTATCTTTGCTTAAGAAAGGCATATTAATTATTCTAATTAGCTTGCATATGTTTAGTCTTTTAGATATATTATTTAAGTGATTCCATATTATATATGTGTGTCAAACACAAGATTTTGATATTTATACCGTGCCTTAATTTTAGTCAATCACTACTACTAGATAATTAAGGACACAATCACCCAAAACTATCTTAAGTTCAAGTCTGACTTAGCTCTAGAAATATTACTCGTATAGCTAGCATAAAAATTTTTGTTCTTACTGCTTTCTCAAATTCTATCCACTATACCATAATCAGTATTCTTTTGAATTATTCTAAGGGTTCCTCTTATAGTAGTTGGTCAGAAAAAGTGGACCATGTTAATTTATTGTCCAGGCTAGCTCCTTCTAGCTAAGGAGATATGATTTGTGTCTGAAATTTGAGACCTGTTTTAATATTACTTCTACAGGAGATATATACGTGTTTTATTTGAACATTGTAAGTGTTAATTCATCCGAATTTAGATAAGCACTGATTTTATTTGTGTTTATTTTTTATGATTTTTTGTCACATATATATTTATAAAAATGATACATTCTTACCCGACAACTATCAAATAACAATTTTCTAAAACGTCAATACAAAAATCAGATAATCACTGAACAACAGAGGGGATACTAGAGCTAATTAACGGAATATGCGATGGTCTTTAGATAACACCTTGGTTCTATAAAATCCCCCACAAGATGGTGCTGGAGTTAGATCTTAGGGGTCGAGATGTGTTAGAATTTAAAATTAACAAACTCTATAAATAAAATACCGATATCATTTAAAAGTTTAATGAACCAGCAGTCCTACTAGCTTAAATCATTCTGCAAAGCTAATAGACTTTCAAAGTAACTATATCAATTCAATACTGAATATCAAGAGTGTAAATTTTCTGAAATTTAGAATCAATGAATCCTTGATATAGTAAAAACATTATGGATAGGGCAAGTTGTTTGTAAATAATAGGCCCTCAAGCTAGCCCTAACTTGAAAATTTCAAAGTGCAGACATCCAATTCAAAACTTCCCGAAGATTTGTGAATATTTTAATAATTTTTGCAGGAAAAAATTCAACATTTGATTGGTTTAAAAATACTGGATTATATTTAATTTTAGTAATAGGATAAACCAATATTAAACGAATCGGATTTTTTATCGCTAATGCTACTCCGGATTCATGGAGCCGAGCGGTTTTAGCTTAGAATCTTGGGAACAATAAACTTAATGCTAGCTACACATGATCCCAGAAATCTACTCGATCCAAGAAAACTAATATGTATTTGACTTCACCCGATCAATATCTTTGTGTAGACAAACTTCTAGGATTAAGAGTCTCAAAATTCTTTTAAATCAAATCTTTGAAAATCAATATCAACGGATTGTTAAAGACTTCTGTTTAATACGTAGCATAATTCAAAATTTTTAGGAAAAAGCTAAAATGAATGAGTGACGAGATCATGTGTTCTAAATCCCACATCCAACACTCCCACCCGTTTGATTAGAAAAAAGTTACTTACCTATATGTTTAGAACACATTATAAAAGAGTAATGACGAAATTTAAAACCGTTAATTTATCTCATCAATTCCCACTTTTGAATTAACTATTATTTATTTTTCATTACTACCTTTATTAAAAAAATTATTAATTTTTATGTTCTTTTTTTTTTCCTCCTCTATTTTTCACCATCAATCCATCACAATCTGCAACATATGATGATTTTGTTGATGAGTTTTGTTAATATTTTGTAAATAAGCGGAAGTTTTATAGTGGCTGATGGCATTTATTATGATTTGATGTGATAATCTAAAATTTTGACAATTTCAATTTGATTTTTGTGTTAGAGTTAACTTATAATTCAAATTTTGAATCAATTCAAAACATATGAGACTCTTGAGAGGATTCAAAAAAGAAAAATCGATAAGAGCCCTGGTCCAAAACAAACAAATATTATGCTGTGTAAGAGCGGAACGTGACATTAACTCTATTGGACTTGGCAATTTCTCTCATTGAATCACCTGGTCAAATATCCTAAGCTCACGTTTAATGATTACTGAATATATATTTTTATATGAAATCGAATGAACCTGGACGGGTTGATGATCTTATACGCTGCTTAGTTATAAAGTTTACGGATGGACGGTGTGAGATTTAGTTAATTAGTTGCTTTTTTAAATAACAATTAGCTAATATATCGTTATATTGTGACTCAAGTTCAACAATTGCAGCAATATTTATTATTCACAGAGTGTACGTGATATGGTTATGTGTTAAATATAGACAGCAAAGTTCAGATGATTCAGGTTGTGGGCATGGTAGTTGGCAGTTTGGTTATAATTTGGTTCGGTTACAATTTTATGAGAAAATTAATTCTAAACCAGCTCATAGTTCATAAATTAATCACTACAAACTTAAATCCATCGAAGATAAATTAACGAGAAGGTTAGAAATTTTCAATTATGTTTGACTTCAAGGCCCTTTCATATATATATATACACACACATCATCACCCCAAAAAAAAAAAAAACTCCTCTTCTCTCTCCCTCTATTAATTGTTTGTTCCCTTAAAAATTAGAGCATAATATGTAATCATTTTTCAATATACACTTATTGCTTGCATGATCTGTTATTTCAGAATTGAGTTTTTGTGATCTTGAATTATTTATTATTATTTACTCTTTTTATAGAGGTTCTGGTTGTTTATTGGTTTGATCATTTCATTCGAAACTAATAACAAGACAGCAGCACAAAATTATTTGTCGAACTTGGGTGATCCTATCGAATTAAAATTCGGCGAAAATTTATTTCTAGTTTTCTTAAATTGGCCTTATGGATAAAACATCGACACCTCTTTTGCCATAAACTTTAACATACATAAGTTTCTCTTTCTGGTTAATAGCTAGAGAGGATTCTCTGATAAATCCATAATTTCATAAATGATTTTAAGTTTGAATTTATTCTCCTTTTTTTCTCTAATTTTAATGTTTAATTTCATGTCACATATCCATTGTATAAGAATAAAGCAACAATATGCCCAAAATTGTATTATGTACACCGAGAGAAGGGGGAGATTTTCTTATTGACTCTTCATGTTCATGTAATGAGAAAGGAATCAACTTCCTGATGCTTGTGAGCGATGATGAGTCACAAATTAAAAATGATTAAAATATAAACTCTAAGTTAATTAAATTGACGGTTGATAGTAATTAATTAGAGTCCAATTAAGTAGAAAAAAGTAAAAGATTGCTGGCTTTTGATTTAGAACATTCAAAGTTCAAATTAATATATAGTCCTAGGTAGGAGATGCATCTTGCTCCGGTCTTGTATTAAATATGCGTAAAAATTAGCTTTCACATAATCTAAAGAGCCATCTCATGCATTGACCCTCGGCGGTCAATAGGCTTTGTTCAAAGCTGGCTTACAGCCAACTTGTGTGAATTATTTGGACCCATGCGGCACCAAATGTTATGTACAGCTCCAATTCTAGAGCTGGGTGTAATTGAATCTTTTGTCAAATGGGCATCTATATTCGATAAGACTTTTCTTTATTCTAGTTATTACCACACAAAAAAAAGAACTGATTGAATTGTTTTTTTAATATCAACTTGTATTACAACTAAAAATTTGTTGAAAGTAGCCTTGATTTGTACATCATCGGCAATCTGCATATTCAGAAAATCAGAAGTATTTACTCTTATTAAATTGTGAAGAAATTTATCAATTCTTGGTGGACGAATAATGATTCACGTGATAAAAATAGCGCAAAATTTATGAAAGAAGGTACAAAAGACTAAAAAAAAATGATTGTTTTGTATGTTTTTTTTTTTTTTGGTCATGTAATTAAATTTTTTATCTTCTAGTGATGGTGTGCTATTTTTTGTGCACATATGACTGTTAGTGGCCGAATTATTTAGAAGTCTAAAAAATTTTATAAATGCTGGTATTTTTAAAATTTGTTTTTTTAATACAATAGATCTTAAATTATATTTATTTATAGTTATGATCCATTACAGAATGGCGCCTATATATGTTATAAATTTGACCTCCAAAGAAAATTTATATTACATTGAAATCATAAATAGTTGCTATTTACAACAAAATGGCCCCCAATCTGTGTCATTTTGATTGCAACAAGGGAGACTTGAACGAGATGAGAACCAACCAATTTCTCGAGACTTCCATTTTGTTGGTTCCAAAGTATATTGGGACGATCCGTAGTTCTAATATGTAGAATATCCCAGATGATTAATAGTATCGAAATCGATTAATAGTATCAAAATAATTATAGTTTCATAAAATTTATTGTGTGAAACTATAATTATTTTCCTCGGTAAAATATAAATTGTTGTATTTATAATATTTTTATAATCTTATACATTGTTTTTGAGCTTGAAGTTTTGACACGGATTGTATATCAATTCCTTGGAATATAATACTAATTGAAGAATTGATCTTTGTACACAGCTTACGATTAATTATTGGCGACACAAACAATTCTTTACATAGCAGAAACTCTATATTAACTTGATTCAATATTTCTTTATGGATCTTAATATCAGAAGTATTTTTAATCATCAAGAGTTAAGACTAGACAAGTGAGACGGGAAAACAAGGGGAAAAGACTAAATGATAAATAACTAATTGGGTTAGTGAGTAATCTGGTTAATTGTTAATCGTTAACTTTCCAAAAGTAGAACAAAATCCATTCGTGAAGAATCGCTAGTGGACACTTTGTGCCCATTTGTATCTATTTTCTATTATCAATAATCAATCACTATGTACATAAAGGAAGAAAATGTATAAAAATAGAAACTAAAAGTTCAAGATTTTTTTTTTCTTTCCTAAGCTATCTCTCAATCTCTCAGGCCCGAAATAAAGAAAGCAAATTTTCTGGCACACATGGAGAATTTTTCCAAGCCCTAGCATGCAATTTAAGCACTTCCCTTGCCTTATCTTTGGTCTTCATGCTATTATCCACTTGAATCACCAGGCACAATTTGGCCACAACACCAATCTGCAACATCTCTTGAAGCACACTATTTGTTGCTGAAAATTTTGAAATAGACAGCAAAATCCTCACAGCCCTTTCACTTGCAACCTGCGAAACCCTAAGTATCTTCTTTGAGACTATTGCCAAACCAGCCCCATGCTTCAACAACTCGGCTCTTCCTTCGGCACATTGACATAACAAATCAAGCACAGTTAGTATCATCTCACTAGCCCTTCTCTCTAATGATGAATCAAGAAGAAGATCAATCAAAATCGACACGGCGCCGGCTTGCACGCCTTTGATTCTGTTCCTTCCCCATGGACAAATATTGACTAACACTTTCAGTGCTGATTTTGAAGCTTGTTGAGAGATATGATCATGCAAAACTTGAATCACTTCGACGAATAATTCTTGCCTCAAGCTTATGAGTTGCATCGGCTCAGCTACTTCAAGCATTGATTTCAACAACAAGACTGCATAAGCTCGAGACTCGTAGGTTCCACGTTGCATGACTTGTGTTAATGAATCCACAAACGCTCCATTTCCGCCCATAACAAGACTCTTCAACCCTAGTTCCGAAATTTTAAGGTTACAAAGAATGCTTAGGGCTTCATCGACCGGTCTACTTGACTCATGCAAATTATCAAATCCTTCCAGCGATTCTTCCATAGCATTGGAGTTGGTCACAAATGAAGCCAAGAACTCAACCGCTCCGGCAGATTCTAAACAACGCCTGTTAGTTTCATTCTCGGCCGCCATTGATCTTAGCCTCTTAAGGCACTTGATTTGCATCTGAGGAGACTTAGCTGCTTCATTCAATAGCTTAGTGATTTGAGCTTTGTTGATGGGTGGCTTCGGCGTTGGGATCCTCTCAATGCCATAAGAAGCATTGAGAGTGCACCAAGATTGAATTAGCCGCCGGAGAGTGTGGTTCGGCGTAAGCTCACATTCTGATGATAATACTTGCTTTGTCACAGGACACGTGTTGTTTTTGCCGGCAAATAACCACTTCTCGATGCTTTCCCGATCGTACGTTATCCCCGTTGGCACCGTCACCGGATCTTTCATGATCGCCAATGAAATTGGGCACAGAAAAAATGTCGGAACATCAATTTCTTCCATCAATTGATTTTTTTTCTTCAAATTAATTACACCCAAATATATGAGAAAAAAATCTGAAGGCTAGAGAGGTTTTTGAAAATATTTGATCAAAAGTAGTTGTTCTAGTTGAGAAGAAGTTGTGAATTGGTTTGAAGGAGTTGAATATGAAGCATAAGGGACCGTTGTTAGGTTATTTATATGTGTGAATGAATGAATGAACATATGGGAGCAGTGATGAAGAGAGAGAGAGAGAGAGATTCAAAGTATCATGAGAAAGTCAAAACACGCTAAATACAACAAAGCCGACGTAAGTAGGATTTATTAATTTGACTTTTCTAAGTTGTGCACTCGGCGGGGCTCGAGAATTATAATATGCACGGCTTAATTTACCAGGTCACCCAAAACATATTGTAAATAATAATAACATTGCTGACGTGATACTATAAAATAGAACCATCCTTTGACTTTCTCTGTCTAGAAGGTTTTTTTTTTTTTTTTTCCCTTGTGTATTTTCTCTGTCTAACTCGTGTTTTAATACTTTTGGGGTGCCGACAAACAAATGGGGGTAGCAGTGGCTTTTCGCGGCTGCTAACAATATGACGTAACATACCTTAATTCACTCTATTGTCCTACTTGGCCGTGGTTGAATAGCGTCTTAATTTTTTGTTCTAGTTCTTTTTGACCGTGAAATAAATGCAAAAATTAAATGGAAATAAATTGTACAAATTATGGTATTGGTTAGGTAAAGGAAATTTTGGTTCATTTTGAAATTTGATCAATCAATTTGCGCAACATACAAGGCGACCTCATAGCTCATATGTTAGGTTAATCTCTACCATATGATTTTAGAAGAGGTCCAATAATTATATATATTTGTTTTAATTGTGGATAGTCAACTCTTTAACAGGAAAAAAAATACAAAATAGTTACACGATGAAAGTAATTAATGTTAGAAATTCTAATATTTGAGTCATAATTAATATGATAGTTTACCTACAACTGTTTTACTTATTAATCACATAAATTAATTGTTAATATTTAATATAATGTGAGAGATGAAGATAAGTTGTCGTATTGGTTCAAATTAATCAGAGTATTCAATAGCATTACTCAGTTGTATTATTTTTACATATATATGAAAATTAATAGTTTCTCCAATTATCGATTTGCATAATTGTAATTTTTTCATTAATTTTTATTTTTTCTCATTTTCATTTAAAAAACGAAAAAATAATAATTTGATGATCAAAATTAAAAAAAAAAAACTTCAGAAACTGAAACTGATGAATTTGCTAACTAAAAATACCAATACAAATGAAATGGTAAAAGCTACAGCTAAATTCAGCTAAAAACATATGGATGGACTGAGTATGACATGTCGGCGACGGATGATCACTCACTCATTCTTCTCATCACATGCTTTATGAATTATGATCTTATCCTCAAAGCTGCGGCTGCCTATTGCAAGCATGAAACACTACGTACGCAAAGAGCCAAAAAAGTCAACAAATTCCATTATTTCCATCCAGATAAATTCCAAGTCATTGGCTGAGGCCAAAGGCATTAATAAGCAAAGAAAATTCAATATAAATTAAAATGTCCAAAGCTGTATACTGCTGTCCCTTTTTTTTAATTTTTGCAGGTGCCCGCACCGCACCGCACGTTTTAAATCACAAAGCCGTGTGAGTCCAGCCTGTAGCTGAGGCAGCTGATTTATTATCTAGTCCTAAGTTCTAACAACCAAAAAATGTAAAAAGAAAATAGAAAAATAAAACAGATTATTATTTAGTGGTTGCAGTTCATCTACGATAAGGCTTTGAATTATTGTAAAGTCAAACCCAACAATCATCGGCCGCCACATACTAATTAAAGAGACGACTCTGAAATTTCATCTTCGTAATTATATAACAAGTAAATTCCTTTATGTTTATAAGGTGTTGAAAAATAAAAACTCCATTACGTCGGTATCTCTCGTCCGAAAGAAAATTAATGTCTGTCGAAAGTTTTATGTGTTTACTATTTAACGTTAGATGCTGTGCGTAGCTACACCTACAACCGATCTGTTTACTTTCTATTAACAATACTACGGCTAAGTTTCTAGAATTTAGCTGATTATAGGCTATAGTTTTGATTCGCAACAATTTAATAATTTTTTTTTTGCATTAAACTTGTAAGATAAAGGGGAGAACTAAAAGTAAGTCTTATCTCTTTAAGTGGAATGTGGAATAAAAATTAAATATTGGGATTGGATAGGTGTGGTTATGAGAAATTAGAAGAAGTAGTAAGATTCAAAAGTAATATTAATTAAAGACAAAACTCAACAAATTCCTTTACACGGAAAGTGTATTTGATAAGCAGGATATATGGATGTAGATATATATGTGAGAGATTGACACAAGAACCAGAAAATGGTGATGAGACTAGTAAAGCAATGGGATCAAAAGACTAAGATAGATAGCAGAAAAATAAAGTGAGAAATTGATTGAAGATAAGAGCATGTAAGAGTTTGAATAAAGACATTGTTGGTTTGCTTGATCTAAAAAATAATCTTTTAAATAGGACTGCTAAATTAATATTAAAGAGAAGGCTTAAATTTAATAGCACAGAATAGGAGTTTCTGTAACATTTTGAAACGTTTTGCAATCAACACAGCAAATTTCTCTTTTTGTTATTAATAATGAACGGAATAAATAATTTGAAAGATAAACTTTTCTTTCTTGCCTTTTAGTATTAGCTAGATAAGAATGATTAGGGTTTGAAAGTTGCAAGACTATGTTCACAATATAATAAGGTGATAGATTTACTACTCGGGGAAACCTAAACCCGTGGGTGGTCAGGTAAGTATAATTAATTAACTAGCCAATCTACACATGGGGTTATGTCTCCATTATCATGATCATCCCATTGAGAAAAGTTAACATTTTGCTTACTACTAAATAATAATGATCACCTTAATGTAGATAGTGGGTGTACTAAGAGTAATAAAATAATAAATACATGTCTCTGGGCCTAATTGCTTCGGCTAATGAACTCAACTTTGCAAGATATCAACAATATGCACTGTGCCATACGTATTGAAGTCGCCTTTGATTTTACACCTAGTTCTAACAACCCGAAAATTAAATAAAAGTTATAGAAAATGGAGCAGTTTTATTTTTAAAAAAACTTTTAATTCAAAAAATATTTTTTTTTGGCCGGTAGCGAAGCAAAATATCAAACAACCAATTAGCAGTTTACATCTATTTCTTCAAGTTTATTGCAAAAAACCCCCCCATTTGCCTCTTAATTCGTATAGCTTTTCCGTGATTTGACCTCTAATTTTTTCAGAAGCACATCGAGATCTCCTTTTGAAAATATTGACAGTCAAATTTTATTTGTGAAGGGTAAAATTAACTTTTTACATCGTACAAACTAATATTGAAAAAAAAGAGGGACACCATTTGAAACCTGAAAAATAACATAAAAAAATAAAAGGTAGGCTACCTAAGAGGTAATCCTATTTTAATAAAACTATGAATGACATGGCAGAAACACGAAAAATTAGTGGGTAAATGGTTTCCAAGTTTCATATAAATTAGAGTTCTGAATTATACAATGTCAACGCAGCCATCAACTGGGACATTGTCATCATAAGTGGCAATAGTGTACCAAACCTAATTATTTACAATTGAAATTAAGGATTGAAATTTCAAATTCATTATTCATATTCAGTGTGCATTTAGGCATTGAAAACAGCCGTGTTCTTCAAAAATTCTTGTTAAAAGCTTATAGTTTACCAGCGGAACGTCTAACTCGCAGCAAATTTTAATATTAAAGAGAAATTTTAAACACAAGTACTTAAAATGGGATCAATATTTGGTAGGTTTTGTTTTATTATACAAAATAAATCAATTATTTGTATATAGGAGCAGTTTTGAGAGCTAAAAACTTATATGATAAATCTTTTGCTTTTGAGAGCAACTTCGACAGCACAAAAGATATTTATTAACTAAAATAATGATAAATCTCTTACTCAACTGTGATTTTAACACTCTAAGAAATTTACTTTGATTTTTCTCCTTTTTAAAATAATAAATCGAAATAAAAACTTGAAAAATAAACATTCTGGCTTGCTTTTCAAATATCAGGTAATAACAATTAGGGGTTTGTAAGTTGTCAGGCTGCACGTGTTCATACTATAATTAGGCGATAAATCATAATTCTCTATTTGGGGAAATCAACTAAATATGTGGTTGATGGTGGTTTAGTCATAATTAATAAGCAAACAAATGCAAAGTTTCATCGCTATTAATTCTCATCCCAATAAGGCAATAAGACACGTGGTTTAAATTAAAAAATTATTACTTTTATACGTAATAATTAATCACCAAATTTTTTTAAAAAAAAATTAATTGCCACAAAAAGATTATAGATAGTGGATGTAATGAGTGTGATGAACTAATTAAGAAGTGTCATTAGGCCTAACTGATTTGGCTTTGCATGATATCCACATGTAATATTGAAGTCGTATGGCATTAGGAATTGACTTATTATTTTATTGAATAACTAACGTTGTTTCATGTTATTCACAAGGAGAGAAGTCTTCGCGAGATAATGAGATTAACAACATACCACGCTATTAATTTGTGCGCAGGTATTTTAAAATTTAATTACGTCTATGCTTTTTTAAAAATTATTGGTAGCATGCATGACTCATATTAAATTCATAGATATTTGATAGAAAATTTAGTAAATTATTTGGTTTATATTTATGCATAATCAAGAGGTAATTTAATAAAAAAATAATTATTTTTTTAAATAAGGTCAAAATACAAAGAGTCTATATCTATTGATAGGAAGGAACACTGAATATATATATATATATATATAGGTTTAAAGGTAAAACCTTATTATATTATATGCTCACAAAGTTGGTAGTTTCTTTTCTTATATGCAAGTCTCCTGTTCGAAATGGTCAAAATCAAACGGTGTAAAGCAACAGCCAAATCACAAATTTAATACTCCTGCATTAATAAAATTGTAATTAACGAAGACAAATTCAGGTCTCACTTGGAAATTGGAATCGTGGTTGAAATACTATAAATAATTTATTTCATAAGTTTCAACGAAACTTGTATGATAAAATTTTTAAAAACTGCTTATTTCATAATTTTTTTTATTTTAACATCAGATATTAAAAGGAGTGAGGCTTGCTTATCTTAATTGTTTCTCTTTTTTTTTTTCCGTATATTGCTTTTAAAAGCAGCGTATTAGACAAGGCATGATACCTTTTTTAATGTTCATACCATTATCTTAATATTTTAATAAAAGAATAACTATATCTTACTTTTCTATACACCTTAATATACAAATAAAAGGTAATTCAAATTTTTTTCTATTTGACTATTATATAAAAAAATATCATTTTCTACATAAAATTTACTAAATACATATACTCTACTTTTCAAACTCATTGTAACAACATGAATACGTTTATTAAATACCGAGCTGTCTTTTTAATCAATTATTTATTTTACCTACACAACAAAAATAATTTATTTGATGAGCCATTGCAATCTTAAACTGACCCTTAGTTTAAGAGCTTTAGTGACAACTTTCTGTACTCCTTCCTCGTCTTTTTTTTTTTAATACAATGTTAAAGAGTAAAATCTTGTCCCATTGCTTATAAATTGTTGGGTAAATGTCTTAACATTTACGATCAGTTGCGCGTTGACGTAATAATTCGAAAATAATAGAATAATTCAAAACTATCTCATTCAACATTGAATACAGAAAATTCAAAATTTTTCTATAATAATTTTGTTAAAATCCACTAATTAATCGAAGACGTGAAATTTCTTTTTGTGAAGTGAGTAATGGGTACTTGTGGGCCTACTCCGAAAGATTCAAAAAGTATGATTGTTCTAGAGGTCCAATCTGTGGCTTCTTCTTTTAGAATTCAAAAATGAAAACAAAGAAATCTGGGCCCAATGTATAAAAAATGACACAAGGTTTAGAAAGACTTTTAACTAAAGTACGAAATTCCCTCGTTGTGACTTTTCAGACGCTCGAGACTCTCGAGTCACTCTTCTGTCTTCCTTAGCTGTTCGTCAATACGTTTACGTTTACATTCAAATTTAATTATTTTTTAATTTATAGGCCAGTAGGTAATGAACTAAACGATTTCATGAATGTGTTAAGAAAAAGTTAGATTAATTTGAAAGAAACAAAATAATCACTATACTGAAATGCAAGAAACAATTTTGGAAGTTTGGATTCTTTGTCCGACACAAATATAGGAGAAATTTCTCCTAAAAATAAAAAAAAAAGAAAAATTATTTTTGGGTGAGTTATTAACAATGGACTCATGCTTTATGGAGAGAATAACTAGCGGTGTTGCTAATTGTTTGACTAAATTTTACTATAAAAATTTGTTGATTTCACTTAGGTCTTGTTTGACATTGAGATTTGATAACTGTAACTTAAAAGTTACAACATTAAATTATTTGGTAAATATTAACTGATATACGTTGAAAGCTAAGTTGATTTGATCTCATACTTGTATAATAAAAAAATTTATACTATCTTTACTATTTTTGTCATAATTATTTTAAATGTCATCTTTATTAAATGTTATAGTTGTAGCAATTTATGGGTTAAAAGCTACAACATCAAATAGGATCTCAGTTAAATGATCCCTCCATGATGATGTGCGAAAATTCTTGTCATCATATGCCGCTGGGCAAGTATAGATTTTAGAATTGATTGCTTTGTTCGTTTTCTTTGCCTTTGCTTGTTAATATTGTTGAGTTTCTAGTCTTCTTGTTATGAGTGCAAATGTCCAAGCATATTTTTTGAGGTGATGATGTATTTCTTTTCGATTTAATAAAATAAATTCCCTTATTACGTTGAGGTTCATCTGAAAAAACACAGACACGCGATGGGTTCATGCTACGTTAAAATGAGTACATGTGGTACAAATTCTCCAAACTTTCGTTACAATTAAATCTTCTGTTTTTGCTTTAATGTCCTCTAAGCTTTCATTTATTTGAAGATCCAAGTCTTCATTTTATATAGCATGAACTGGGGTATGAAAACGGAAATGAGAAATTTTGCAAAAGAAAGATGGAGGATCGATAGTACCTCAAATCCGGTATTACATTAGCTTCATGAATAAATCAAGATTTAATGCATTGATAACCAATTTTTCTTTTCATGTTTCTTCATACAATTTTTTTTTAATAGCAATTCATTAATTAGATAATATATCATGGATTCATTACTTAGAAGATAATAGCGCAGTACTTGAATCAGAAATTTCACAATTTATACTTACCAGTTACCACTTTGAAAAAAAAAATTACAATTTATACTTACCATCGTCAATATATAAGAACCTCGTTCAATCGAGAGATAATTTACTAAAAGAAAAAAAGAGAATATTTTTAGTAAATAAAGAAAATATGGTTATCTACTCACCGTCCAATTTTTGAAGAAATGACAATTCATTTGAATGAATCTCTTGAGATATCTGTTGAAAGTATATCCTTATCGGGAAATTTGATCACTCCTAAGCTATAATAGTTTTTTTCTGAACTTCGCTAATAAATTTAATAGAAAATCAAAAGAGTAGAAACAACTCCCAAAACTCATAAAAAGAAAAAAAATATTATCGAGAATCTTTGAATTTAAATTCAATTGCTAAAATCGAAAGGAGATAGTTGACATCACCTGACAGTTCACATATACAATATATAAAACTGGATAAGTTTTAAGGGCTCGAGGAACCGTAAACGTTTCAATTAAGATCAATCACAAAAGGTTCATATTTAAATCACATAGTAATTAGCAACAATTGAAATGCAATTAGTTATACATTGATTAATAGATTTTAATTAATCACCTAGTCAACCTAGTCAAAACAGAAGCATCAATACAAGGAGAATCCTTCCATTCATCATAATGAGACCTAAGTATTTCCCTAGCCTTATCTTTCAAATAAGCAGCACAATCAACTTGAAGAAACGAGCAAAGCTTCGACACAGTACCGACCCTCACCATTTCTTGAACGACAGAATTTAAATTACCTGAAAATTTAGATATCAATGATAGGATCAGAATGGCCCGATCGTCGGCCGCCGGCGACACTTGCATCATCCTTTTTGTAACCACCGCTATGGCCGCCCTGTGACTCAGGAACTGAGCCCTTCCATCAGCACTAGAACACAAATGAAATAAAATACCAAGAATCAACTCAGTTGTTTTCTTTTCGGGTGCTGTTAATTCCAGCTCAATGAGCTCGAAAATGGCGCCGGATTCAACCATCATCAAACGGTTTCTCCCCGATGGACAAGCATCTACCATCACTTGCAAAGCAGCATTGATCCCTTGTTGTGCGATGACCCTTTGCTTCAAAACTCTAATTATATTCTGAAAAAATTGTGGTTTCAGCCTTTCAAGAAATTTAGAACTTGCAGCTTTGATAATATTCTTCAATACTCTTAATGCATGAGATTTGATCTGCTTGTGATTCTCAATACTCTCATCATCAAGTGCTAAAACCCACGTCAAAGATTCAACGATCTTATCAATTTCGAAGGCCGAAAGCTTCATATACTCTGAAGTAATTTTAAAGAAATGAAGTATGCTCAAAGCTCCTTCTAAGCCGCCCACCTGATTTTTGTCACAACACTTCACTATGTACGTTAGCATAGCCCTAGGGACACCAGCTTTAGCCATGCACATCCTATTCCTTTCATTTTCAGCTGCGAAAACTTCGAGCTGGATTAGGGTTTTGGTTTGGAGCTGAGGCTTCCAAAGATCCCTGATGAGTTTAATGATTTGCAATTTACTGAGAGGAGCTTTAGGAGTGGGGATTCGGTCGATGCCGTAAGCGGAATTATCAGCGCACCAAGCTTGAATCAAACGGCGTAATGTGTGATTTGGTGTTAAATCTGAGTCTTTAGGCAAAGGCTGTTTGGTGACAGGGCATTCTGCGTTGTTGTTGCCTTGGAAGAGCCAATGTTCAATGCTCTCACGGTCATATGTGATGCCTGTGATGGCTGTTACAGGATCTTTCATTATTTGGAGAGAGATAGGGCAAATGAAATATTCAGGAATTTCAATATCTTGATGCTCATCCATTTGAAATAATAATAATATTATTATTATATGTTGTTCTTGAGGCTTTTGTTTGTGTGTTCGTGATCTTGATTCTGACAATAGAAGCTTGATCAAGAGCGTGGAAAGAAATGGGAAAAGATTTTCTTCGTTGGTTTTGCAAAATGGTAAGAGAGTGCGGCTAATTTATTGACAAATTTGAGAGAGACCGACGAAAAAACTGGAACAACACCCCCCACCACCACCACCAAAAAAAAAAAAAAGATGGTCATAGCTTACTAGTCATAAATTCTCTGTGACATTTAATATAAACTGAATTAAATGAAAATATTTGTATATTATTCTAATGGAGTTCGGCGGTCAAAGTTAGAAAAAGTGATTGGCTTTGGCTATATCCAAGTTACACGTAATTGCCAATTCATGCAGCTTTTGTGTTTCTGTTTCGTTTTTGTTTATTATTCTTGCTATTAACTTTATTGAAATTAAAACAGCTTGCATTCAAATTAATTTGCGCGTATAAAACTGTTTATTTACTTTTATTTGCATCAATGGCATAAAATTTTCAACAAAGCAACAATGGTGATTAGCTAAATATGCGGTTAGCAATCCGAACTGTGTGATTTGGCTGGAGGAAATTCCAATTCAAGTAAGTCTTTTCCTTTAAGTTTTTAATTGAAGTTTTCCATTTAAAAAAAAAAAAAACCGGCGATTCAAATAATGGGTCTTTCTTATCTAAAATTGGCCGTCTTGAATAATTAACACTTGCTCCTAATTTATAAGGCTTTATATTATAAAACTTCGGTGAGTTCGATTCTTTGCATGTGTAGCATAAGAAATAAAAATTTCTTATGCTTTTAGAGTAAGTTTCTACTTTTACAAAGTAAATTCTTAGGCTGAACATTAAACGAGCAACATTAAGGTAGGTCACAATAAATCATATAATCAATAAAACTTATAATATAATATTCAAAATTAAAATAAAAAAGGATATGATCCCCGAATATGGACCAATCTTAATATTCGCATTGTGTACAGCTCAATTCAAATACGTCCCTCATTCGTTTTCCTTTGACTAATCAATTCACCTCGCATGTGCATGCATTTGTAGATATAAAAATGTATTTTAAGACTTGTGAAATTGGATATGAGTTATACGGACAAGTTAATGAACATATCGGTTTCAAATGTTAACTTCTCTGAGCCCAATTACTGGGCAAATGAAAGGATAATAGCATGTATACCCCATCAATTTAATTAGCACTGTATGGCAATATCATTGGACGATGAATCAATACAGATCGTGATACAGGCAAGTGCATTGCAACAAGTCAACAATTGAAAAGCGACTCAAAGTCGTCAGGGGCACATTTATTCATGAGGTCAAAAAGATTGAGTCAGCTGCTGGGTTTACTCGTATATAAAATTGACCAGATAATAGTACTACTTGATCAGATTAATTTCTGTACACGCATGCTCAGTTTTTGAGAAATGATTTCTAAAATTTTTAATTTTTAATTTTATAGGTACAAATTTAAATTTTATAGCGTATTCTCATATCTTGTTGTGGCGGTTTAAAAACTGATCCGCTCAATCTGTTCATAGAAATCCGATCTGTAAAAATTTAGTTCGTGAATTGATGGATTGGATTGAATTGAAAATTTAAAAATCTGCAGTCGGTGAATTTGAGTAAATCTGTAAAATATAATTACATTAACACTATATTATATCTTATCTAATAATAATATAAAATAAAAATAATTAAATAAAAAATATAGCTTCCTAATCAGTATATTTTGCAAGTATTGACCTAAATAAATGAGTTTTTTTTTTATGTATTATATTTTGAAACTTTGAATATATTTTCTAGCTTTACTTAAAAAATTAATTTATTTAAATCTTATTTAATTTTGAATTTGATCGGAAGTAAAATTATTTTTATATTAATTTTTTTATTTAGCTAGTTCGTAAATAGGACATGATTGAAAAATTTTAACCCACAAAATAATTCGTAAATTGGTAGATTGGATATGGATGGGGTCAAATCCGCATCCGATCCGCAGACGAATGAATTGAATTTAGATTGAATTTCACCAATCTGTAGATTAAATTGGATTAAAAATTTATAATCGCAAAATCATAAATCGAATATGGATTAATATCTCACAAAATTCGATCCGCGAACACCCCTATATTTTGTTATAACTTGTGGAACATTGTTATCCTGAAGTTTAGATAACTTACTTTTTAATACATAATTAGGATTTTTTTTATAATGCTGCATGAGTTTTTACTGCACTCATAATAAGATCATTACGGACCTCTAAATTTATATGTTTTTATCTTCACCATTGAATTAATTTACTGCATAAATAACTAATTACTTAATAATTAACATAATATTCAAGTTCATGGACAATATTTTGGTTTTTATAATTTGACAAATATTTTCTAAATCATCAACAAAATTAAAAATTAAATATGCAAATAGACAAATTAACTTGTGTGTGTAAATAACAAATATGGATTATTCAATCTTCGACAACACATGTTAATACAAGTCCTTTTGTTATTTATAATTGGAACAATATAATTTTGTCGAAAAAGAGATAATAATAAGAGGATAAACTAAGATTGAGTTGTGTTAATATTAAATTACACATTTTTTAAAATAAAATATAGAAGTTTTATTAGAAAATATACTTGTTTCTTTTTTATTATTTAATCTTTAAAAACACTGCTAATAGATTTGATAAATTTTAAGTGATTGAAATTAAAATATTATCCTAACTAACTTTTAAGGGTGGAGTTATTTGAACCCATCAAACTACTCATTACACTCATTTACTAAATAAACTCACTCTCAAAATTTGAAATTTGAAACTTTACTCCATAAATCCACTTAAATACCTAATATATCCTTACTAAACCCAATTTTTATAATAATAATATTTTTACTCACTAAACCCATTACATTCATTTATAAATCTTCATTGAATTTATTTATTTATTTTTTTAACAGCGATGGAGATGGTAATGTAATCAAAATGAATTTGTTAGCCTAAGTGTCACTTGAGCTTGTGATGATAATCAGATAATTGAGAATCAGTCATGCCTATTGTTAGAGGATAGGCTGAGCTACCATTGGTGAATGGTGATGTGGCTTAGCTTGATTCAGCTCCTCTAATTGGCCAAATTGAAAAGAAAATAAATTTAACCCGTTAATTAAAATCAAATCTGCTTTTGATTAATGATAATTAAAGTTTTAGTAAACTCAAGGAATAATATTATAATCAAAGCACGTGACTCAACGATCGATGATGGGCTCCATTTGAATGTGCAGCAAACCGTAGGAAGATAATTGAAAGTAAAAGATTGCCGCTCGTAATTCATGTCTCTAGTCAATTAGAGTTTAATAAAAATATGATTAGAGTTTAATAAAATTAAAGAGTATTTTAGTCATAAAAAAATATTTTCAAAAGTGGATTTAGTGAGTAGTTTGGTGGGTTTAAGTAGCCTTACCCAACTTTTAATTTTTTGAATTGTTGATTAAATATAACAGTGCATATTTATGTCAATATTGATGCTGTAACTTTTTAACAATATCATAGAGTGACCCACATAATTAAGGTTTAATCATCAATCCTAGTTAGCCTTTGTATATGAGTTATAATGCTCATTTAATCTCTGTAGTTCAAGATAATTATTTGGTTGGTTTTTGTATTTTTGAAAATTATCTAAAACAACCATGTGGTTACTTTTGTAGTTGTTCGATATAATCTTTCAGGATTAAAATATTATTTTTTCTAATTTAACTTAAAATTAAAAAAATTCCTAACATGTAACAGATGAAAAATAGATGAATTTTAGTAGAGACATAAAAGTACAACATCCAACTTTTGGTAATTTTAAAAGGATTTTGGTAATTTTTCTAATTTAACTTAAGATTGAAACTGTTAAGATTAAAAGAGCATTTGCCTATTCAAAAAAGACGTAATGCTAAATGATGTCGTCGTCGTTGTTGTTATTATTATTATTATTTTTTACGACAAGAAAATAAAAAAGAAAATTTCATGATTAAAAAGTAATCTTTTTTCCCTTCAAAAAGTAATCTTTTTTTGTGTATTAAACCATCTGATATCCGAAGACCACATTAGATCCCGACTAATCCAGATTCGAGCCGGGTAGGACTACTAGAGCGGCAAAGCTCTCCCAACAAGTATTTAACGCAGCTGCATTCCTAAGTCTCGAATTGAGGACCTTGGTTAAGTTAGAACAACTACATGCCAGTTGATCTACGCGCTTGTTAGTAAAAAATAAAGAAGTAATATTTAATTCGACAACAACAATAACTAAAAGACAACTACTTCTTGAATGGTTTTAAAAAATATGAAGATCAAGTAGATATCGATGCCTGAATCTAATTGATTATAGGAGAATTAGCAATTCGGTCAAGTGAAGACAATAGTATTTGAAAAGAATTATAATGAATTCTAGAAACAGAGAGTTTTAAATGACACATTAAAAATTCACATGAGATTGCTTAGAGAACTGATGTGGCTTTGCCACAAACTTCAACAATGAAGAAAGCTGATCTGCAATGTTCTTTTAATACAAGAACATCAAGTTGGTTGGTTAGTTCATATTTTGGTCAGCATAATGGTTCAACTTGTCCTCGATGGCTTTGCCAATTATATCACCGTGGGAAATTTTCAAATGATCAGTAATGCTTATCGTTCCCTTCCTTATTCACATTGCTTACTGGCGGGAAAGGGCAGAGTTTCATGGTCCCATTCCCCACCCAGTTCAGCAGCATAAGTAGAATAGATTCGAGGCGTGCAGGGACATCAAAAGAAACTCATCAATCTTATAGGTCAATAATTATATTAATAATGAAGAAATTTTCGAGTAGATGATTAAATTATTTATTTTGGTCTTGGCTTCACGGATCTTGAATTCAAATCTTTTATATTCTAAGATTTTAAGTCAGGATATAACAAAGTTTATGGCTTCTTACTGTTATGTTAAGATTCAAATGTTCAATTTCTTCATTTCTCTAAGAGGGCGAAAAAAAAAAGTAGTTCTTCCATAACATGGGGAAATTATCAGGAAGACCTCCTTATTTATATTAAAAATCTAATTTGAAGAGTTCCTAATTTCCTTAAAATTATATTATTATCTCAATAACTAATCTCAATGATACGGAATATTTTCCCAATCAATTTTATTATTTATAAACCAAGCCCTATAAATATTTTAATAATAATAAAAAGAAAGGAAATAACAAGATGTAATATTGGGCAATCAGGAGCAATCAAAATTAGTGGCAGTTGGGTGCTTTATTGACAATAAGGATTCTTTGGCCCAAAATGTCGGCCGGTCATAGAATCAATTTTACTTTGAATCTTTGCTCATTCAAAGTCAACTAACCTCGTTTCGTTATCTTCTCAGTCCTCAGTCCTCACTGTACTTAATTGATTCCTTTTGAAGTTTGAACACCCAACAACTTTTCCAAAAATGATCCAATGAATTTCTTAATTAATTAATTAATGGAAGTTTCCATATCCTCCTCAGTCCTCACTCACTTACGTTGACAACCAGAAAAACATAATTATTATGCAACAAATTAAACTGTTGGCACCTCAAGGGTCTCCCCAAAATCTCTCTATCTATAGTTAGATAGAAACGAACCCTAGTTTAGAGAACTGAACCGTGCCCCAGAATTTATAAAAAAAAAAAAAAAAAAATTAAGGACTTTTCTAAGACAATGTGTGCGCGCCCTGTTAGAAAAGTAATTTGACTTGAAACTCATTAATTAAAGAAACAACCAGTTGCTTCTTTTACTTAATAAGAAATTGCCTGGTAACATCAGTTGCAGGACGTAAACAAGAAAAATATGAGTTTGATGAGAAATTCGGTTCAAAGATCAAACCACGTTTCTGTTTTGATGACTGTGAAAATGATCGGTTAAACGATAATTATGACATTTAATAAAACTTAGTGTGCTAGAACTCTTATTTATTATAATTATGATTATTTTCTAAAATCAAAATTTGCTGGTCAATATAATAAAAAACGTGTTTAGCTAAATTGATTAGTTTGCTAACCCACCTGCTTAGAAAATTAAGTACTAATAAATTATTTTGTAATAATTATGACTTACCGATGATTGTTTCCCTCAAAAAGCCTCCACGTGCATGATGTTTGCTTATTCGTATTCTTTATTTTTAATTAAAGTTTGAAAGATATAATTTTTTAGAGCATAGCTTGGGGTTGAACATAAAAATCAACAATAAGCTTCTACACTAATTGAAACACACAGATGCACACGCATATTTCAACAAGCAACTTGTTATTTAAAATGATATTGTCTTATATTCTAGGGTTGTTATCGGATTTTACAGATTGGACATCAATGCATATCCAATCAACGATTTTGCGGATTATAAATTTTCAATCTAATATAATTTATAGATTGGTGAAATTCAATCAAAATCCAATTCATATGCCTTCGGATCGGATGCGGATTTGACTTAATCCACATCTATTCCATCATTTCGTAGATTGATTTACAGATTAAAAATTTTTTATTTTGTCCAATGCACGAGCTAATTAAATAAAAGAAATCTTATATAAGAATAATTTTACTAGTGATTAAATTCAGAATTGAATAAAATTTAAATAAATTAATTGTTTAAATAAAGTTAGAATAATACATTTAAAGTTTCAAAATATAATACATCAAAAAGAAAAAAATCATTTGTCTAGATCAATACATGAAAATTAACTAAAATTATGATAATTAACTATTTAAGAAACTATTTTTGTTTGTTTAATTATTTTTTATTTTTTATTATTATCAGATAAGATATAATATTATGTTAATGTAACTACATTTTAAATTATTTATTTACTAGTGAGTAGTAATGCTATATTTACAAGTTTATTTTTTTAATTAAATAATTTTTTTGTTGCGGATTCACATGTATTTGCAAATTTACACAATAAATTCACATCTAGTCCATTGATTGCGGATTTTCAAATTTTTAACCAAATCCACCAATCCATAGATCATATTTATACGAATTAAATTTTTGTAGATCAAGATGGATTGAGCAGATCGGATTAGATTCTGAGCACCCTTACCATATTCATATGCATCATTATTGAAGTTAAAATTTAAGATAATAAATATAACATTATATGTGTTGGGACTAGGCTTAAGATATCAAGGCATCTAATTAAAAGTACTAACTTATTGGATAGAGAGATCTATCCTACTCAAGTAACTTATTTTCACTAGTAAAAACGAGGTAAATACTCATTGGTCTCTATATTTTGACTTAACTTAAATACCCGTTTAGTCCCAATATTTTACAAAATACTTCAAAACATTGTTGTTGATAAATATGTTACACTTCTACCTTTTCTTTTTCTTTATTTTTACTATAAAACCCTTGCAACGATATTTTTGAGGATATTATTGAAAAGAAAAAAATTAATTTATCAAATTAGCCTTAAGCAAAATAAAAATTAGTGTAAATTTTTTGTTATTCTTTTACTTTTAGGATTAATTTTGTAAATTAATTTGTTCATAAATAATTATTAACAAGATTGTTATAAGGGTACTAAACTTTGTTTAAAGTTGGATGGTATTAATTAATTTATAAAATAATAATTAGCAAAATTAATGCAAGGGCACTAAAAATACCAGCTCTTTTAGAATGATTTTTATTGGTTAATTTACTAATAAATAATTATTGATTAACTTGTTAATTAACTTTTTCAATAAATAAATAAATTATTGTCAAGAATATTATAGTAAGAGTATTATTGTAAAAGCTGAGAAAAAATAAAGGTAAGAGTGCAACATGTTTAAAAGTAAGGTGTTTTGAGATATTTTTTAAACTAAGAGACTATACAAGCACTTAAGTCAAATATAACAATTAAATCAGTATTTCCCTATTAATACGAGATCCAACTCAACAACACCTTCAAATGAAACCACCGCTTATTCCAAGTCCTTTCATCTAACACATTTAAATTTTTCCACCGTCACATTTCGACTATTAGAATTTTGTTTTGACACCACTTGTTGGAGGCTGAGCAAAGGCTGTCAAGATATCTAATTCAAAATATTTGCTTTCTAGGTGGATGACCTATCCTACCCAATTGACTCTCTTTCACTCCTCAGTACGAGACATAACTCAACAACATGCGATGTGATTGTGCTTTGTGTCACTAACATGGATAAAAATATTATTAGGATTTAATTCTACTCTGATAATTCTCAAAAGTTCATATAATCATTAATTCGTTTAATCAAGTTTTTATGTGCCTTTAACTAATGTATAATAAATTTTATTTATAATCTGATTTTGCGGGTCAATAAAAGTTATACATTAAACTATTTTGTTTAGTTATTCAATCACTTTGTTGTTGCCCACCCATTCATAAAATTAACGCTCATGATATTATACTATTTATGCCCACAAAAGCGCACCGTGTGCCAATGATATCTGCCACTTCCTCTTTTATTTCCAGTTTGAATATTTCTTTTAATATTATTTACATTAAAACCAATTCCAACATAATAGAAATGTACTATCAGAGCCCGATAATCTAAAATCCAAACTTAAAGTATACCGAAGTCCACTCATGCCAAACATAAGAAGTCACTCATATAATTATTAGGGAAACTTAAACCTTTCACTTTAAAATTAAGAGAAAAAGATGATGACTAACCCAACCAAAAATCTTACATTAAAAAAAAAAAGGTATTGTATGAATAATACACTAAAAAAAATTACCATATAATTTTTTGTATCAACCTATCAACATGTCAAATTATCAGTAGCTATAATAATTACAAATTTTTTACCCTTTTTTTTCTAAGAACTTGAAGAATTAATAAACTATATCTATACCACAAAAAGGGGGGGGGGTGTTTAGCATGCAATGCAACCAGCAAGTGGCTGCACTAGCTAAACCCAACTAGGAGTCAGGTTTAACTAATGGGGCAACTAGTTCTTTTTTTTTTTTTAACTTTATAATAATAAAAAATAAATATAACTTTTTAATATTATATTATATTATTTTAATTTTTTATATAAAAATATAACTAAATAATGTACTATTTAACTATATTGTAATAATTAATAAATAAAATTGATTAATATTCAATAAGTTAATTGTTAATATAACTAATAATAAATACTTAAATAATATATAAAATTATAATATAATAAATTAATATAACTAATAGTAAATATTTAAATATGAATAAATTTGAGTAATATTAATTTAACAATAATAATAATAATATAAATAATGATATAAAATATTATTACATATACTACAGAACTTTTATTATAGTTATTTAGCACAATTCATTTTGTTAGTGAATATACTACAACTATTATATCACTTTATTATTTTATGATTATCTTATGGTGTGTATAAATTTGTATTCTATCATCTGAATATGACTTTTGAACTAATGTTGTAGGTTTTAACTATTTATTTACATTATTATATTATTTAAAGATTATTTGATTAAATTATTTACTTTGATCTTTATTTCATAGGTTATATATTTGAAAAATTCTAAAAAATAAATATTATGCTACCGAAAATTTAAGACCATAAACTTTAATATTTATAAATAATTATGATATTTTTTAAACATTTATACTAAAAAAATTTAAATTTCTAAAATTTAAGTATTCTATATTTAGTCTATTTCTAAGTACTAATAAATATTATTTTCTAAATATATAATTTCAATTAATCACAGTACAATGTAGCACTAAACACAGTATAATTAAAAATCAATACAGTACAATTTAATACTAAACATTATACAATATTATTATAATACTAATACAATATAGCATAAAAGAATATACCTGTATTAAAATAATACAATACAACATAATATAATATAATGTGCTAAACGCACCCGAAGTACACAAATATCAGTAAACTCATTTCCTTGTAGCTCTGAATAATTTTCATGGAACTGTTTGCACTAGATAAGGCAAAATTGAGTTGTATCAAGAATACAATAAACAAACAATTGATATTTTTACTTCTTCTCAACATCACAAGTATGCGAAGTTTTTCTTCCTTGCACTAGAAGTTTAAGGCGGTATTTCCAATTTATAATATTAAAATACATAATAGTGTAGTTTCCTCTAATATTTATGTAATAAAATTAATTAGATATATTTATGCTGCTTATTCTTAAACAAAAAATTGAATTTTGGGAAGGAAAAAAGATTATCTAAGAAGGAAATTATGAATAAAATTTTCAGAAAATAAAATTTTATTTTATTTATTCATATTATATGTAACATATTTAAGGAGATAAAAATGCGAGCTTTACATCAGTGGTAGTGTCTCTCACAAAATTTATGTTTGTTCAGATGAGAATTAACAAATATGACTAAACTAAACTTGTAATCAGACATAAAAAAAAATAAAAGAAGTAAATATATATGTTTTATAGATTTATGTATCCAAACATCCATTAATTAAAAAACTTTGAAAATAACTTATATTTTTCCAAAAAAGAACTTTAAAACGGAAAATTACCCTTCAAAAGTCTCAAAACTCCTTTTTCATTGTCAATTTGCATCAGCCATTATGTGACTCTAGGGCAAATGAAAGCAAACATACAAATTATCTTACTAACATAGTAACATTAGGGAATGTATTCGAAAATATTTCTTCAACCATTGGGACCTAAGGTATTTAAACCAGAGGTTACGTACTATAGTGAAATTGTCCCCATAATGGTTTGAGCAAGAGAGCAACTCCGTCTAACGTCCAGAGTAAGAGGGCTTATAATTATCCTCTAAACGAAATACTCTTACTACCATATAACTACAAACTGATTACATCCCGTTCAAAATTGGGCGAGTGCTTTCAGAATAGCATTGGGTGTATATAGAACAACTTGTTTGGGCTTGCAGCTCAAATCTCTCAGCTGGAACCTGCAACTCTGAGAGACAGAGAGCGTGAGTGAAAATGCTAAAGCCTAAAAAACTTTACTGATGCAAAATCCGAATGAACTTCTTGATCATCAGACTGAACTCGAGGTATTACTCTGTAGAAAATTTTCAATTACTAGTTCGTTTTTTCCCCTTCTCTGCACGTAGACAAGCACAATTTATGTTAATTTTCCTTTTTTTTCCAATTCCATTGAACTCCCACCACCCCCACCCACCCCCCCCCCCGCCGCGGGGGGATTCCATTGAACTCAGTTTTGGAGCTTGATTTAGTACCCAATGCACTGTTTTATCCCAATTACGAAATGGGTTTATTTCATGTTCTCGTACTGTTTTCGAAGTATTCGTCTTTTGCCCCAATTATTTGTATGTATGCGTATACTTTTATATGTAACCGTACGGATGAGACGTATCAGCTGGATTATAGGAAAATGAGGGACTTGTGTTTTTATTCAATGCTTCATTAGTTCAAACTCCAGTAGCTTAATTGGGTCTGTTTTGCAGAGTTGTGTTCTCAATTTTGGAGTAAAATGAATGTGACAGGTTCTTATTCACCTAGATTTCAAGTATTCAATGTTGTCGCCTAAAGATTCATTGGTAGTTTGGAAAGAGGTTGATTGATCAAGAAAAAGTTTTGGATGTTGCCTGAAATCATTTACAATGATTTGATCTCCCTAGCTTATCCTCACGCTGTATAGCTTTGTTATAATCTGTGATCGGGTCTGGAATGAGTCTTGCTTTTGTGGTATTCATACTTTTCAGCAGTCGTGTGTTTTGTAATTTTTGTATTTACTCTTATGCATGTTGTGGGTTCTTGTTTGTTCATAGGTGCTAAAATGCGTATAAGATAGATTTAGGAATGCTTATTGCTTCAATGGAGTCTCTTGTAAGTATTCTGACTATCTCATCACTTATGTATAATTTTTTTTTTTTTGGCATTATTTGACATACATAGTTATTGACTTATTATATAATGGATCTTTTGTTTTGGCACTCCAACCAAAAACTTCAATGTCAGTCTTTTTGTTTCCCTCATTTTCCAATTTGGCATTACATAGGTTTCCAGTCCAGATCTGTTCTTCCACAATTGCTTTAATTATTTTGTCCAACATCCAATTTCTTAAAATCAAACATCAGAACATTATGCACATTATATATGTGAGAGACTTATTTTTATTACAGTTTCCCACTAATCTCCTCGAATGTTCTTTTGCTTTCAGAATAGTGAAATGCAGGCTCCAAGTAAGATAGGTGACCGTTCAACCAGTGATGTTGTTGTGAGGTTGCGAACACAGGATGGCCGAGATGACTGGTTATACTGCCACTCTTACATTCTTATTGAGAAAAGCAAGTATTTTGCTGACCGTCTCTCTGACAATTGGCCAACATGCCAGATTATTGACTCTCGCAATTGTGTTGAAGTTTACTGCCAAGAATCTGATTTTGATCACCATGTCAATGTTCTACGCCTTCTTTATGTTGCCACTGATGGCTTGTTGAATGATATGTGGCATGGTGTGAGGAATGCACTAGGTATTCTCCAGGTGGCTGTTGATCTGGGCTGTCCACAGATTGTTACTGCTTGTGTTAGCTACCTGGAAGCAGTTCCATGGGAAGAAGCTGAGGAGGAGGAAATTATAAGAATTATACCGAACATGGGAGCAGAGGCCGAGCCAATTCTGGCCCGTCTGCAGCCGGTCAATCCGTCTGCTATTTTGGGGATATTTCTCTCAGCCATTCGTTTTGCCACATCATCGCCTTCTTCATCCATGGCTGATCTTAAATCATCTGCACAAGAGCAGCTTGAATATATGATCACCGAAGATGATGATGCCCCTATATTAACTGCTGATGATGAGATAAAATCTGAGGTGAAACAATGTGTTAAAAGACTATTTAGCAGATTTAACAATGTATTGGAAGCTCTGTTATCTGAGCACGAAGAATCTATTTCCGAGGAAGAGAAAATGCAATTGTTTCAATCCCATCTGTTGGATTTGTCGTGGGCTTGTCAGATATTGTCTAAGATGGAAATTATGAGGGAATTTGTCAGCAGTTGGGTAGATGCATCGGACAAGATTATCAAGGCCACTGAACAATCAAGCCAAACCACTGAGATAGTTGAGATAAAATTGAAGGTCATAGAGGTGGCTGCGAAAGTGCTAGAGGCAATTGGATATGGCACTGTTATCCTGCCAACTGCCAAAAGACTTCATTTGGTGAAGTTGTGGCTTCCATTTGCCAGGGTTACGAGACCTTTGATTGATTCTGCAACAACTGATGATGAGGGTACCATGACATTTAAACCTGATGGTGAGCTTTGGCAGTCCTTGGAATCCACATTTGTTTCAATGATTCTCGCATTACCATCTGGGGATCAGGCAGAGATTTTGACTGAATGGTTGGAAAATCAGCATATACACTATCCAGATTTGACCGAGGCATTTGAGGTCTGGTGTTTCCGGTCCAAGGTTGCCAAGAGAAGACTAGGATTATAAGCTGGAAGCCTGTTATGATCACACACTTTGACTCCTTCATTACAACCTGATTTCACCATTTTATTAGGCAATGATTCAGGCAGCTTTTGCTCAATCAAGCATTGACAGGTAACTCTGGTTTTTATGCTCATTGCATACAGATGATAGAATTTGTTTAAAAGGGCAAGTGTCTTACTTGAGATGTGTCAATATTGGTGGATCTTTGAGCTCGCTGTGCAATATGTAACTGCAATTCTAGGATTTGTACATCAACTGATGCTAGCTCTTGCTTAATTGTAAAGGTTGTACTTATCGATGATTAACTCTGGAGAAGTAAGTTGTATTGTTAGGAAATCTAGCTGATTCAAGTTATCTTATCACCAATTTTATAAATCTAAATATGACTATCTTACTAATTTATGCTCCAAGGATGGTCATAATACCGCTCCAACTAGAGAACAATTACTGATCTATGTTACGAGACAGTGAACAAGCATGAAACATCAAATGATCTCTGAAGTATGTATAGTTATTGGAATCTTTGATGGGCGAATTTTGAAAACTCAATTGCCTACAGATGTCAAGTAATTTCTGCCTATCAAAAATAATCAAGAAACTATTTCATAGTGTCATTCAGGTAAAAGTCCTTTCATTCTGCCCGAGATCCCTGAAGCAATACGGATCGAAAAAGGGATTTTTATGAGAGTCGAATGCTATTTTTTTTTCTAAAATATTTCTTGGATGTAAACCAAACTTTCTTTTCATATATGAATAGGATTCAAATTTCAAACTTTTTATACGACATTATTCGATCTTATCATTTCAACCAACCATTTCCCGGAAGATGACATATTATACAAGCATAGGATCTTACATCAACAGGTTAGAAACAATGCTGTGACTACTGTACTATATGAATATCGTATCTCACAACTTGGGTATCATTATGGTTAGGTTTTGTTGACCATCTAACAATATCTTCACTACATGATATAATACTTATAAAATGTCATAATTGAATCCTAAAAATATGAATACATTATCTATGTAAATCATCCTTTTTCACAAATATAACCGTGTTTTGAGGCACTACAAAGATGAAAATATGCTCATTTTTAGAAGTCTCGTGATTTTATTTTCAAATTTTCAAATTAACAAATGGTTTTGAAGTTTGTCGAAGGTTTTCAATATTCAGATGAAAATTAAGTTTGTGATTGAATGTCAATATTATCTATATTCACGGATCAATATTCTCAAATTCCCGTGCCTTTGTTTGTGGAATATAACACGAAACTAAATTGGAAAATTTTTCCAAATTAGTCAATATTTTAATACTTATAAAATTATCTAAAAGATAATATTACTGATCACTCACTGCTGTCCTTGCCGCGTAAGCAATCTACAAAAATTTAAAATTAATAAACCAAAGTGTGAATAAATTTGAATCTTGCGACCAATAAACAACAAATTATTCACTATTCATTTATAGTAAAGCACAATAATATTTCAACAACTAAATCAATTTCTTTTCTTTTTTTTTGGATTGTTGTCCTATGTTTGCTGACTTTTATTTGTGGCTTTTCATTAGTTTTATTCTTTTTTCTTCTAGCAAGATACCTATGTGGGGTCCTAAGCTTATCTTCCTAATCTCAAATGATACATGCAATAGAAAATTAAACTTAAATCTGTAAAGAGATAGGGCCAATGTTCAAATATCTTCTAGATCAGTAATAGGGTTAAATAGATCAAGTATCTCACAATAGAAAAAGAATAATTTAATGCGGTTTAGTAGAAGGGTCTTGCAACCATTGATAGGTGTTCAAAGATTAAAAATATTTTCCTGTTTCACCCATCAATGATATCTCAAATAATGCTTGTATCGCATAATTACCACCTAGTATTCAGATGCGTGTTTGATATTAGCGTTGAACCTTACTTGATAGTTTTAAGTTGTTGATAAAGTAATTGGAAATACGGTATCAAAGTTGAGGTCTTGTATTCTTCTGTATCTCTGGAGCAAACTCTTAATTTATTTATATTTATTTTAATTTTTTGAGCTCAATTTTTAACCTCCCAACCTATTTTTATACTCTTTCTCACTCTAATTTCATGTAAGATTGTCTATTAATAAAAAAAGATAGGGCAGATGCAAAGTTTTATTTTATAACCTATTGTCGTACTCTTATCTCACTCTATAGTTCATACGAGATAGTCTTTTACTAATGAAAATGGAGCAAATGCAATCGATGAAAAAAGTCTAATTTATAAAAGGAAATCATTTAAACCTTTAACTGATAACTTAAGCTTAAAAGAGATTTTTCAAACAGTTAAACATGAGTTGAAACAAGACATTATGCGCAATCCTTATAAAAGTTTGGGTAATAATTTTTGCATTTTGCAATCAAATTCATCCCTTCCTTTGCTTCCAATTAATCATGGCTCCTGTATTTCCATTTCTTCAATGCATGAAAATCATGAAATACAAATCAACACCATATATCTACTCACAATCCATATTTATATTGGTAATTTGGTATAGCCAAATAACTAACTTTTATGATATCAATCCATCTATCAATCTTCAAAACTTACAAAATTAATATACATCTCCTCAATCCATATGCCCAATACCTAATGCTATTTTATCTACTGAACTCAAATGGTTCTATGCAAAAGTATAAACCTATCTATACTAACGTAACTTTTTCTTCTGCTTTCTTTACACTACCATGCATGAGCTTCCCTGTTCCCAAAATGGCATTAGGGAACAGCAAATAATAGTGAAAAGACTCCAGCCTTTCTCGCTTCTCCATAATCTTGATTCTGCCTTTGATGCTTTCATGCAACAAAGTCAGGCAACAGTTGTGCTGCGAACCTCTTCCTGTTCTGAATATTCATGTTTTCATAAGCGGCCGAAGCGTGAGGAGACTGAGTGTTTATGGTACCAAACTCATTAGCCTCACCAATTTCGACCCTCCTTCCAAGTTGAATGTTTTGACTTGGGAGAAAATTTTGATGAGTTGCTGACAATGAGAGATTCTCACAGTGTGGGAGCCCAAGCGTGAGTGACACGCCATTGCCTGAAAACCTTGGGGTGAATTGCTCCGCATCAAACCTTCCAATTTCACCAATCGGGTACTGCCCAAACCCTTGAATGAAGTTCATTTGGTTTCCCATGAATGAGTATCCATCTCTACTCTGCCTATCATCATCATCAAATTTCATCGGCATAAGATCATTAGTAGCCTCATTACCACCAGGCTTCACATCAATGCTGATAGATGGCACATTGCTTGGTGACAGCATCATGTTCATGTCACTGTTCCGCGGCTTCTTTGGACTCCCTTGTGTCAATCCCTCCAATTCTGATGATCCAATGAGTGAAAATCCTGACTGGTTTCTTGCATTCCCTCCTCCGATAGGAGATGTTGCAATTGTGGACATTGAAATCATAGAATGAACATTCTGGCTTGTCAAATTATCCTCACTGGATTTAAAACTCTTCGAGTTTTGAGTTTCCTTCACAAGATTTTTCTCTTGTGGAGCAGTGGACTTAGATGCCGAATCCTCATTGTGCTCACTCTTGCTAGTTTTGTCCTCTGATCCGTTCTGTTCTTGATCTTTAATTTCCTCCAAGTACATTTCCTCAACCATTGGTTTCCACAGCCGAACTCGTGCATTTATGAACCAATTAGACACCTGCATCATCACGAAACGTTTATAAAATTTCCCAGAATTGGAAGCAATAACATCTCAAAATTATTGCCTTTTTTTTTTTTCAATTTTACCTGGCTCCTGGTAAGCCCTGTTTGTTTTGCCAGCATCTGCTTGTCCGAATCTTTCGGATACCTGAATCAAAGATTCTTACATTAATATCCATACAAAATTAGCAAATGGGTTGTGAGAATTGTGAATTGTGGATTTTGATTTTTGCTTACGGGTGAAGGAAGTGTTCGAAGAGCCAAGCGCGAAGAACTGAGACAGATCTTTCAGGCAATCCTCTTTGGGGTCTCCAAGCATTGTGCTGGATCATTCCCAATTGTTGAAGAGCCCTTTGTTGACGAAGATGGTGGTCGACAAATTTGAGCCTGGAGCCTTCAATCTTGCCCCCGACGCAATCCTCCTCACCCAGCATCTTATTTGCCGCCTTAATTTGGCCTGTAATTGCATCTTTCAAGCACCGGAATTGCTTTGAAATTGTCTTGAGAGCAAGTGCTGTGTATGTCTTTGCTGACCCACTTCCTGCAGCTTGTTCAAATGATGAAATCACTATCTGCATCTGGTGATGGTACTGCCGGTACCTTTGCTCCACCTTCGCAAAAACAAAATAAAAACAAAAAATTTTGAAAATTCATTTCCACAAATTAACACTTAAAAATTTGCACAAGTAATTGAAGAATGCATTTTATTAAAGATTCTAGGAGATGACTTTGATGAAAGAAACACTTCAATTCAATTCCTTGTTCTTAATTATGATCTCATCAAACTGACTTGACAAAGACACAAACTTAACTTTTCCAAGAAATCAAAATTTGTCATAAAAAAGACCAAAATCAAAACCCCAACAAAACATATCTACGCAAGTTACAAGTAATACTTTTTGTGTAAATGAGTACTTGAAAATATACACGTACCTCATCAAGCATATTAATAAGCTTAGCTTTCTTCATCTGAATTTCTTGCCTCTCTGCCGTGGTAAGCTCCGCGGCACGTTTCCCGGCTGATTCACCATCATCTCCGGCTGCTGCCGATGACTCTCCGATCACCTTATTCATATTGCTATTGTTAGTACCACTACCCTTCTTTGAAAATTCACTCTTGTTGCTAATCCCACTATTGTTCACATTAACAACTTCATCAAGCAGCTCCTGAGCAGCCTTCAAGTACTTAGAGCTCAACAACACACTTTGCATCCCGGAAACCCCATTAGTGACACCCGAACCCGACGATGCAGACCCGCCCGAAACCCTAATATCCTCCCCTGAAATCGCTTGACCACCCTGGGAGCCGAAGGCGGGGTGTTGCTGGGAAGAGAGGCTCAAAGACAGACCCTGCTTGGCGCGTGGGGTGTCACGCGCGGGTGGACTTGGGTAATTGGGGTTGTACAGGTTGTAGTGGACGCGCGGTAGGAGCCCATGCAAAGGGGAGATGGAGTCATCCTGATGAGCGGTGGTGGGGATGCCGACGAAGTGTTGAGTGTGGGGAGATGGCGGCGGCGCGTGAGGGGAGATGGCAGAGGAGTTGAGGAAAATGAGGCTGTTGTGAGCCGGCGCCGGCGCCGGATGAGGATTTGTGTCGGAGAATTGTTGCTGTTGCTGTTGTTGTTGTTGAAGGTAAGTTGTAGGGTTCATAAGTACGAGGGTTTGAAGCCCATCTGGGGCTTGAAGCTCAGCTGGGTTCCCATGAAAGTACGTTGCCATCCTGTTATCTTATTATTTTGATCTTGTGTTCTTGAAAAACGAAACCGAAACGAACTGAAAATGAAAAGGGATTACGTTAGTTTTCACTTTCACATGACATGCTCATGCATATCAATATCAGTATATCATATATCACATGTTTGTTTCGGAAAACATAGTACAATTACGTTTTTATTTACCTTATAATTGCCTGATTTGAGTCTTAATTTGAGCAATCAGCCCATCGACGGATCGATCTTATCAAGCAAAACCTGAAAGGAAATTGACAGACGATGGATAATTTATTCATATTTATTCATCTTCTATTTCTATGTGGCTAGAAGATGATGGTGAAGAGGAAAAGGAAAGGGAGTGAAACAAGAAGGGATGTAGGTTATATAGAGAAAGAGAGAGAGAGACAGACTGAGAGAGAATTGAATTGAATATGGTATTTTGTTAACAATAATATCAAGTACCTGGTGTGAAGGAAAATTGAGTGTGCACGTGCAGCTTCATGATCAATCTACACTGCAAGGGGAAAGAATTGAAGGAAAAGGGAAAAAAGAATTCATTTAAAAGAAATGACCTTATTATTGTTAAGACAAGCAAACAAACAAGCCCCCCGTGAAAGTGAACGTTTTGAAAAAAAAGAAAGAAATGATCAGCATAGATAAATACTAGAGTACAGTTACATGGGAGAAGGTGGGGGGGAAAGGAAGCAACACAAGAAACTAACCTGCTGCCTATATATGAATCTTCACTTACAGGTGAAAGCACTTTGTCAGACTTCAAATCTCTGCAACTTCCCCACTGAAAAGGAAAAAAATATTATAAGGTATGAGAGAGATGGGGTTATTATTAAAAAGGCTGGGAAAAAGATACCCATCTTTATTCACTCATTATCCACACACACATATTTAATCTCACTTTTTTCTTTTTTTTCAATCAAGCCGAACAGAAAAAGAAAAAAAATCAAATTTTCTTTAAAAAAAAAATATGTAAATTGAGGTTATGTGATTGTGAAAGGTTGTTATTCTTTACTACACAAATAGTAGTTTTTTTTCTTTCTTTTTCCAAATTTTGGGTTTTCTTTTACGGCTTCTGAGAGAAGTACCTGCGAATGGATCAAAACAAGGGAACTTCAATTTAGTGATTTGACTCTTCTGCTATGCTTTGCTTTTCAAATCATTCGATATGGAGCAGAGCAGTGATGAGCTACAGAAAATCTTGAGTGAGAGACTGCGAGGAGAGAGGGGTCTGTGTGTGTGTCACTGTATGCAATTTTTTTGTATGACCAATGAAATATATTTAGCATGAGCGTGCATAAATATATATTACGATAAAACGAAATTTCATATCCAAAATAATAATAATAATAAGTGTGTCAGATGACACAAACAGCTGAAAAACGAGGAAATGTCTCCTTCCAACAAAGTTTGTAATTAAAAATTTATAAACGAATACACATATATGAAAGGAAAGATGATGATGATAATGATACAGAGAATAGGGTTGAATTTGGCGAGAGGGGTCCCCCTATTGGTTGAATTTCATATTAAATAAATATCCATTTGTCTCTTTTCTGATATTTTCATTTTGTGATTAATTTGGTTATTTTTTGTGGTTGGATGCCCGAGTTTGAAGATAAAGCAATTAAATTGCAACAGAACGCAGGACCAACCACCATTACACCTTCTCTAAGCTTTAATTGTATATCTATTTATCTGTTTATTATATAATTAATTTCTGTTGAATATATATGCAGCACGTATAAAAACGAATGACAATAAAATTTCAATACCAAAGAATATACCCGATAGTAAATAATTTATCAGATAGTCGACTAAAAATTATAATTATGATCTTACTTAAGTTAACTCAAAGCTTATTAAAAAATCTAGCGACACGTGATTCGATGGCTTCCATTAACAAAGTAGATAAAAACATATTTTCTACAACTTTAATTAAGCACTAATTATAAACTTGATATTTACTTAAGTAAAGCACCAAATCGATCATGGGAAAAAAAAAAAATCTTACCAGATATATATATTGAGAAGAGCATCATAATCAAGCGATAATTTAAAGTATAAGGTCCCCCACTGGGTTCTAGTACATGAAACCTACTAGAAAAACTATAGAAGATCTTATGGGAAAAAAAAACTATAAAAGATCGTATGGGAAAAAAAATTATAAATGATTGGGTCAACTGTTAGCTTCTACCATTTTCTCCTTCTTTATTGTTATTATTTTTTTTTTTTGAGTTCCTTTGATCTTAATTTATTTATGTATTTATTTGTCTTGATCTTCAATCAGCTCTTGAGTGCATCAAAGGATCCATAGATAGAGTTCATAATCTAATCAAATCAGAAAAAATTAATTTATAGAACAAAGACGGAGGTGTTTGGTGGGCAAAAAAAAATACTATAAAAAAACTATATATACTCATGAATGGATATATAAATTAAACAAATTAATTAAGAAGGTACAGCAGATCTAATTACTTGATTAATTAATTAACTAAACCTAAATATCTTTTTTTTTTTTAAGAGAATATTGCTCATGATATTTACAATCATACATATACTGAGACCCGTTTACATCAATTCTGATATGGCACCGCTCAGATTTTTAACCCTCTCAAATATTCGAGGGACGTCAACTCCCCTTCTGGGAGAAAGACTGCCTTCACTCAAGCTCTGGGGCTCCGAGGAAGGAATTTTAAATTAAACCCCTGCAATACGTCTGCGGGGGCTCGAACCCCTTCCCTCGCATTTGTGAGGGAGAGGTTCTGACCACTTGGGCTAAGCCCAAGTAGTTAACTAAACCTAAATATCTGAAACCATAATTTTCAGAAACTTTTCTATCACCATCATCAGTAACAATGATGGTGCAAAGAATGACCACTGACACAAACTTTTGAGTTAATGATGTTAATAGGACTAGTTTTCAAAGCAGACACATTCTATTCTATTCTATTCATAGGCACTATAATAATTAACATACCCATGCTATTAATTAATTTTCTGAAGCATCCATAATTTAGAATAATAATTCCTAGGATTCTTCTTTGAGAAACAATTAGAATCGCTTTTCAATTTTATTTCCCTGTTACAGGCTTTTACTACGATTGTTTTCACTTCTAGTGAAAGCTCCTGCCATGATTTTTCACATCATCCCCTTTTTTATTATTGTGTGGCACTTTCTACTTTTATGGCTTGTAGTTGTACTCGTCATTCTTTTTAACAAAGTTTGACTCTTTATTGAGTAGATAAAATCAATCTTAGGGTATACATCTTGATTAGGCAATGTATGTTACATGTAACATTCAACAGTTTCTATCACATCAAATCGCCCTCTTTTGATCATATTTGAATATCTCATAAGTGATTAATAAACATTAATTGTAACTTAATTAATTTTAAATTCAATTAAAATACAAGCACAATACATCTAAAACACAGATCTGCAATTTTTTGTTAATTAAAATATCAATTTCTCAGTTTTTGTACATGGCCAATTCAAAACATCTAAGTTAACTAATTGATTTTCACTTGAAATGATAAATTAAAAAAAAAAATTACACACAACGACAACAGCAAAAGAAGGCATCAATCATGCAATAAAAAAGTGGGATAAAATCATATGATTGAAGTGTCAGATCCTCTTTGAATTATGAATAATTAACCTTAAAATATAGTTAATGGGTTTAATCAATCAATTACTAACTACTGCGTTAACTAGACCTTTCTATAATTATAAAATTAAAGTACCACGTGTCTTTGTGGATTATTGCTCCTTGCATTCATTTCCACAAATTGAGTTTTGAGACTTTGAGTGTAGCGATTGATGTTAAAAATCTAGCTAAAAGTTAATGAAACTAACCGTTCTAAAATAGCACGTTTTCCGTCAAATATATTAACTCATAAAAAAAATACAAATAAAATATTTCCGCATGGATCCATCAAGGTTACCTACCAAATCTCATTTTTCCCGCCCTATGTGTTATCCAATCTCACATATTTTCACTAGCTTAGACTCGTTTAAGTTTAAGGGTCTATTTGATACAGTTTGAATATAATTACTGAGAACAAGGAATAAAAGTAAAATAATAGAGTTATGTCCATTAATCATTATTTACTTTTCAGAAGGGTATTTATTTGTATTTTGTATTTGAAGATTATTTTAATATTTTTTACACTAAAATTGCATCTTAAAACTTTGAATTAGATCTTGATTCTCAAAAAATTCTCATGGGTCACCGCCCGAACATCCTAGAAATTGTGGAATTCATTATTATTATCAATTGCTAATCTCTTAGCTAGCTTAGTACACAAACCTTCTTCAACAGTATACAATATGAATTATGCCCTGGTACAATTTCCCGTACTAACGTGTTTCCTTAATGGTATTTGTTGCTTTCGAAGCATGTTAAGTGCCAAAACATCACATCGACATAATAATAATAATAATAACTGTAAACATTTTTTCTTTTTTTTTTTTTTCCAGATAGAGCCACCATATTGAATATTCCATCCCCATAAATAAATAATAATAATATTTCGAAGTGGGTATGGTCCCTTTTGTTTGTTTTATTTTTCATACACTTCAAAGATTGTTATCATGGACTCTTTACTTGCTGCTGCTTGTCTCTTCTTTTTAAAATCCCTATTTCTTTTCTTTTCGCAGGAAAATGACTTTAAAACATTGGGGGGAAAAAAAAAAGCCTTGGGATTTTTTTGCTTCAACAATTCAAATAATATCTGTCACAGAGTTTGAAGTGGGTATGTGGGAATATAAGCACAACCAACATGTGTGCCAATTAGAACCACTTGCAACATCATGATCATCAAGACTATAATTGAATCATGAAGTGAATAAATATAATTTATTTCTATTTTGTTTGTTGGGAAGCTATATGATAAATGATGTGGGAATCTGTTGTTACAAAAGGAAAAGGAAGGAGACCCCACTTCTAAATCTTCACCAATTGGGTTGATGAGCTATATCCCCTACATGGGCCACAACCCACATTGATCTATTTACAACCTAAAATTTTTTATTATTTTCTAACAATCTCAAATTACACCCAAAAAAAAAATCAATCTATTTATATAAAATCATAAATTTCATATTTGTCAGGTACCTTCAAAGTGGTACAATCCTAATTACAGAATCAATTCAAGATTGGGAGACAATTTTTAAAAAAAAAATCAAATTTTTTTAAGCTTAAAGGCAGTGTCAAACAAAAATTATCTTAACTTCACCAACTGGCATTGTTAATAATAAATTTGAATGTCATTAGTCCATTATTCAAATTCTTTTACTTGTTAATTTACATTATTCTGTAACTAAAAAGTTACATTTGTGCATATCTTACTTGCTTTAGTCGTAAGAACCAAAAAAAAAGTTATTATTCCATACTTTTCAAGTTTTATTGAAACAATCTGATTAAGATACTTCACAAACACAGATGGAATAATTTATGTCATTTCTTGAGAAAGCAACACCAAAAATTATTCTATTTATCTATCTTATCACCACCTTTTTCCTACTCGAAACTAACATTCCTTTTTTTTTTCTTTTTTTTGCGATATGTAACACATAAAGTTTACGATTTATCCGGCCAAAATTCTTTTCAATACTTTTGCCTTCAAAGTTCTTCATTACAAGTAGGTTAAATTTTTAATTTCAGAACTTGAACCAATACCCCCAATCATATATCAGAGAGGGAATTTCTATTTTAACGGTGACAGTATCATAAATTCATATAACATATTTTAAGGAGGAATTAAGTTCTTTCTCGCAAAGTTTGGCGAAAATATGCTCTTTATGCACGCTTTCGAAGTAGAACAAGTACGCCTGAATGGCATTAAGAATTCGTTACAAATAAAAGTCAAACAAGTGAAAATGAAGTAAATGGTTAAAAGTTTTATTAATTAAACATACATGAGACCTAGTCCTAATTCCACTGGTTAGTGGATAGCCTTATCAAAGTTTTATTTCTACGAATATATTAAAATTTGTGGTCTATTGAAAATCTATTGAGACTCTAGATATATACATTTGTCGTATAAGATAGAAATCTATTGAGATTAGTTCAGAAATTTAGGTTTACTAATCAGATTGATAGAAAAACTTATACACGCACGCACGCATATGTATTGCCTTGAATTAGCCATTGTCTTCAATGTTGTTGATAGTAAAGCCTTTGTTGAACTACAATCCCAATTAAAATATAATAACATTACATATACGGAAATATGTGTCACTAAATAGAGTGTTAGGATTATCTTTGACTTGTTTTGAGAATATATGTGAGATTTTTAACATTATGTTTGTAATGTAAAAGTTACAATGTGCATCAAGCCATCAAACCTCAAGAAGGGCGGAACTGTGATGTAAAAGTTAAAATGTGCCTTGGCCACCGAAGCCCTATATTTTCTTTTATCATTAACTCATTATACATTATTTTTACAACTAGGCTCTATTACATTTTGTCTCCAACATTTTTGCTCTTATTTTCACATTTGACACTCTTATTTCTTACTCTCTACATACTTACCCCTCAACTAGTCAATTTAAGAACACCGCTCCTCATTCTTGACAAAATTTGAACATGTAAAATACGATATATTGAACTTCAAAGTTAATAGTATGACGCTTTATGTTACGACAAAACATTTCGATGGCGTTACTATTGCAATCAATGAACCTAAATCAAAATTCGCACTTAATATCTAATCGTGACGACCACAAAAAAAAAAAAAAAAAAAAAAGGGGTAAGAGACAAAAGAAGAGTCGCTTTTGTTATGGACCATATCTTAATTAGCTACTAAAAGAAAAAAGAAAAACAAAAAAAAAAAAAGGAAGAGGGGTGGGGGGGTGTCTGGCTTGCTTCTGTGCTCCACCACTATTTGATTCTTTTTCTTTACTAGAACGCCCCCTCCAATACGCAACCATTATTGAGGTTTTCTTCTCGCCTCTCTCCTCTTCGTTTTTTTCTCAAAGGCTTTTGAAGTAAAGACATGGGCTACAATTGCCTACCTGTGACCCCACAGTTAGACCCAAGACACGCTTATTTGCACGAGCATACGTACAAAATGATTGCCAATTATGTACTGCTGCTAAACGGTGATTTATCTTCACCAAAAAGTAAACCACGTTGAACTATAAGATCTCATCTCATTTTGGATTAAATTAGATTAAATAGTAATTTTTTTAAAAAAATTATCACTATTTAATAAAATAGATATTATTCGTAATGATATTATAAGAAGAGTAATAACAATTCCACATTTTGAATAGAAATAATGATAATTTTACAAAATTCGTATTTATTCTCAACTGATGTGATATTATCGGATCTTATACAGTCATATGATAATTGACCATTATCATTTCTCATTCAATCAATAAATTTTAATATTCCTTAAATATTTTATCTTTCACTCAAGTAAATTTATCAATTGGGATGATTTAAAATTATACTTAAGATGTGTCGTCGTACACTTATAAATAGTGAATAAAATGACGTTTTAATCTCTAAATCAAGATAATTAGTTACTACATACACAATGAATATTCCTTTAAAAAAGTGTAAAGTCATAACGCATTAATCAACAGTCCATCAATTTGTTGGCAAATAATCCATCCTCAATTTCGTCCAAAATTTCTTTCACTTTCTCGTACTAAAAATACAAGAACCCAAAACATGGCGAACGCAGAAAGTTTAAAACATCACTCAAAGCATTTTCAGTACTAAATTGATTCGAGCATCAATTCGTTTAATAGATAATTAAATTAAAATATGACAATGATCAATTTTATATATAAAAATCCAATTATTGATCAATTTGTTTATAGAAACAAAAATTATTGTATTTTGCCAAATGACTTTGGTCAAATATACATGTTGACAAATCATACTTCCCGACATTAATTGGATCTCAATGACTAAAAGCCATCATCTCTTAATTAATCTCCAATTATTGATTTATAATATAAATCGTACAACTAAATAAATATTCGCTAACAACAAACACCATCCAAGTTATCCTTAATGACGATATCATGACACCAAAACTTAATTTATTAGGACAAGAAAGCTCTAATTATTTGTTGACCTCACATGGCATGCCGAGTATCCATGGCACGAACTTATTTAAATGATCAATTAATAAAAATAATAATTGCATCCTAAATATGAGTATATGAAGCCCAATAAATTCACCATTAAAGTTAAGCAGAAATCAAATACAAACTTGCACAGATATTTTATCACATCTTTACATTACCTAACAATTTAAAAGGTCAAAAAATGCTGAAATTAATGCTTTTGAAAATGTCATTAATTATATAGATGCCTTAGGATGAAGACATGTTATCGTTTGGCAGTTAAATTGCAACTCTTAAATATGTGGCTTGAAATATTATTTTTCATAAGGGATTCATAGTGTGGAGCAAGCTATGAGAATTGACATCCTTATCTTATGTTTTGTGAAGGCTATATCACTTGTGTGTAGCATAATTATTGCTTAAATGAATTGGACACCCAAAGAAAAATAAAAGCGACAGCGATGTAGCCATCACCCAAGTTAAATTATTATTTAACTCACTTAAAATATCTTTTCAGTAAAATTACTTGCTAGTTTAATCATATGATAAGTATTCTTGACTTTGAATATTTTCACCTTTTCAGGAGATTTTATTGACTGCACAACCAACTAAATACTCGAACATTAAATTATTTACATAATTGAAAGTGTATTTGAACGTATTTTTGGAGATTTCTTTTTCAAATATGTACTTTTTTCATATAAACGAATGTAGGTCACATGAATATTGTTTCATATTTTTCGACCTAATATAGATTCATGGTATTTAGATAATAAAATCAGCTATGTTAGGCACTTTTATTTTCTTAGTCACGGTCTCAATTTTATCGACAATGTCTTTGATCATTGGAATTTGGACAAATATTTCTTTCTTTATGTTTAGAGTGACCATGCTTTGACAACAATATTATCGCCACTTCAATTATGTTTCTGAATTCAAAATTTTGGATGCACAAAATTAGATAGACATGGTATTGATTGCGCTATTAATATAAGTCGAAAATTGAATTAGGTTACAGAACAAAGTTGAGATATGAACACATTGGAAGGAACAACAATCTTATAATTAATTACTTATTGAAATACAAGATCAATTTGAAATAAACTATTTGATTGAGATTGGAAAATCTAACCCAAGATAAAGAATCGAATGTATTAAGTTCCATAATACACGTATGAAGTAATTAATCAAGCATCTTATCATTGGCACATTTTTGAAAGATTGCTAATACCTAACAAAACCGAATAAATCTCAACATAGGGTCCATTTAGGATTGTTTTAAGAGATTCAAAAGTGATTTTATAAAATTAAAAATTAATTATAGTGCTTGGTAAATTTTTTTAAAAATTATTTTTAGTAAATTTAATTCACCCCTACAATAGATTTTGAGAATCAATTTAATACTCAATACAATTTCATATATATTCTACATATATTATAAAAATTCAAAATTTTTCATTATCATTATTACCAATTACTTTAAGATAATAAAAATAAAAATATTTATATTTATATTAGTTATCAAAAGTTATATATATATATATATACAATGAAAATATATTATATATAAATTTTTATAAATGTATAAATAAATTTTATTTAACATTATGTCCATTTTAGTGATTCAATCATTTATAATTTTAAAGAATTTAATAGTAAAATTTATCAAATACATACAACTACTCTAAAACTCTTAATATTTTTAAAAATAAAATTTCTCAAATGTTTAACTAGTTCTCTTTAAAATTAATTACTTACCACAATGCAGCTAAGCATAATTATTACAAAAAACTCAAGATTAGCTAACTGGCTCTTAATATAAACATTTTTTTTGATATATTGATATATTACAATTATAACTCTACTAATATTTTATAATTATACATCAATCGAAACTCTCGTTGATAATTCAAAGATAACACAGTCCAAACAACAACCCTCATTTTAATATGAGAGGGAAATCTATTCTATACATAAAGCGAAGAGTCAAATAAACCCTTATCAAAGGGTTTTTTTTAATATATATTGATATATTACAATCAAAATTCTATTGATATTTTATAATCAGACTCGAATCAGGACTCTCTTTGATAATTCTAAGATATCACAGTCCGAACAACAATCCTCACTTTAATATAAGAGAAAATTTTATTTTATTTCTAAAGTGATAAGTCAAATAAACCCCTAATAAAAAAGAGACAAGTTTTAACATTTCATGCATCCAAAGTTGGCACTCTTTAATATTAACATTAATAATAAAGATTACCTTACGTAAATAAAAAAAAAAAAACAGCGAAGACGGTATACAACTATTTGTCGGTCGAGTATAATTAATTATATCGCCTAACATCTTCTCTGGCAAATTAAAAAGTTAAGTTTCCATAAACACTAAAAGGAAAATAAAAGAAAATTCATGCCATATGTGTATGAATTCATTTAATTAGATATGACCATTCGTCATTGATGCGGGGCCAAATAACAGACTATTTCAACAAAATTTGTAGAATTATTTTCAATTTTTATTTCCCCATGGACCAAAATTAAAGTAATAAAAAAATGAAAGCTGAAAGTCGAAATGGTCCAACACCAGCCACGTCACCATGAAGCACTAAATGCTGGGGTTAGGCTTGGGCATGCACAAAGGTCCCACCGCGTCGGAACCCACGCGCCAGTTGCCGCTCCCTGTTATCGTAAAGCACATTACTACAGCTTTTTTTTTTTTTTTTTTGGGGGGGGGGGAAAAAGAATTAGTATCGGAGAGAAAAAGGAGGAGTTGCATTTGGACTTTTGCTAGCAGCCTAACACAAGGTAATCCCCACAGCCCCACCTCACTGTACACGCGTCAACAGAGCAGGCCCCCTTACGTTTGTCTAAACGACGAAGATTCGTCTCCCCTTCTCACGTGGCCCCCACCAACCAATCAAGACTCCCTACCCAAAAAGAAAAGAAAACAAATGAAAACACTTTGCCACACAATTTCTTTCTTATTTATTTATTTATTTATTTTGGCGAAGGCGTGTAGTTCCACGAATCGACAGGGCCCACGTATTCTCAAGGTCAAGAAAGCAACCAATCAGAGGTGAGATGGGTGTCTCGGCAACTGGCTTTTCTTTTTCCTTTAAATTTAATGCGGATATATCTTTGAAGCTTTGTCGTTGTCGGCCGAGTTGATGTGACACGCGTCGCGTAGTTATAGCTTATGACAAACTATCCGCTCTACCCAGGGTCGCGTTTTCCTTACACGTGGTCGAGGTCTGGTCAGTCTCTTTCACTCCAATGACCATTTTAGCCCCCACCACTTTCGATTGGTTAAACTTTTTGAAGTTATTATCCCCTCTCTGAATTTTGTCCTCTCCGTTCACAGCTGACACTGCTACTTAAAAGTTACACGCATTTCATCTCCTGTGACTTCTGTCGATATACTTTCTCGAGCGTTTGAGTTCTCCACTTAATCACCGTCGATCGCAAAAATCAAATCCGAATCCGAGGGTGCAGAGTGGCTGATTGTGGTGCGGATGTTATAATGTGAGAATTGCGTGTTAAGACAACTGTGGCGTGACGTAAGCAATACGTGGTATCTAGCATCTTTGACGACGACAAAAATGCACTGTGACATGATCTAGGCTTTCGAAGGCTAGGTCCACGCGTTATTTATGCGCGTGTACTTCACAGTGCAATACAAAGTAAACAAGGCGGTGTTGACGACGAAAGTGAAGGTGGAGAAAGTGGGTGTTGTTTTGCATGGGCGATAATTTTCACCCACAACGTGATTGAAGCTCGTATAGCAGTTGCAACTGCTACAATTATTTTGTGGCCATTTGCCGGTAATCAATAATAATAATAATAATAATAATAGTAGATTAATAAATTTTTTTTTTTTGGGAGTAAATAGAATTGAAAAATATTCTTAATTTTTTTTTGCATTAATTATGCAATTTTATACTAAGAAAGTTAAACAAATAATTCAAATCTTGAACGATTCTTATAAATAAAATTATTAGTCAAAATTTTATAAAATTACGAAGATCCGCTTATGTGAGAGCGAAATGTAAATCTCTATTAAATTAAATTTATTCTCGAGAAAGAAACAAGCCATTGATAGAAGGTGAGATTGGAGTAATGGACCCGTATTGGCTGTAGGTTTCGTTATCAACATGGACCAAGCTTTGATTTATAGAAATGAATTTTAACCGAATCGAAGGCATATAAATATAGGAATGATAATGGTTTAAATCAACTGGTTGATTTAAATTTTAGAGTAACGTAATTTCAAATAGGGTAAGTGCACACTGAAGTCACAGCAGTATACTATCTTGCCATATTGTAACTGATATGAAAGTTGTAGTCAACTCCTGTGAGAGTGGATGAAATATGACAACCAAAAAGAATTTAGTCACTAAATATGGCAAGTGCGATTTGCAACATACTATAAATCTCGAGCTCGATGTTTTTTTTCAAATTCAAAGGGACATCATTCACCACATTATCAATTGTCGTCGTTTTAACGTTATCGACGTTGAAATTCACGTTCGTACCATGTACCAAAATCAGTGCCTAAATCTTAAAGGTGTATTGAGTTTTCATTGTGCTGAAGGCACTGCCCAATGCCTTGTGGCGTCAATTAAAAAAAAATAACGCCACATGATTCATGCTTATGTCCCTAATAAAACAAGCGCTTGCATGGACCACACCAAAGCTACCATCCATGGAAGAAAAAGATGTAGTTAGGTTTATTTGCCCCTCCCCAATAAATAGAACCCAACAAAATCCGGTGGGGGGTATTGGCTTGGTTGCATTTAATCACCTCTTTAGCTTTTGAGATTATATGATCTCTGCAAATCTTGTCATAATAATGCAATGTATATGGAGCAAATTAATCAACATGATGGGTGGTTTCTAATAATCGATATGAGATGGTTTAACAAATAAGATCTCTTGTGATATTGTTTCTCTATCAATCCAACTTAAAGGCAGTTGATTTCTTTTCTTTTAAAAAAAGGGAAAAATAAATTGTAATAAAGCTATGGATTCGGTTGTACAAAATTTTGATCCCACCCAACAATTGTTACATTGTAGTCCAACAATAATTAGGTGGGTTAAAGTTGCATTTGTCAAAAAAGCTCCAATTCAAAGCTGAAGCAATAATTGTAGGAAATATTCTTGATTGGCATGCCATGATCGCATGAATAGTTTTTGCGACCTTATTCTTTATAGCGAAACGTGGCTTCTCTTGATCCACTTACTGTCCAACAACTGGTTTGTTAGGCAAACACTGCTCTAAATTGAGTGTCACATTAAATTTCTCCTTTGACGACCCTCTCATTTTTTTTATTTAATTATGTAGCATAACAAATTTTGACACCATGACACCACAAATTCATCTTTAAATAAATAACATGGAGGTTTACCAAACTATTCCTATAAAAAAAAAAAAAAATTGGATACATCTGTTATATAGAACAAGATTTTGTTAATTGATTGTAGTGTAGATGATGTGGCGTGGCAAGAAAACTACTGGATTTATTTATTTAGTTATTCTTTGTGATTTATGCTTCAGGTGAAATCGGATTGTGACATTAAAGTTGCTTTCATAAAAATGAAACTTAGGATGAGAAATAATTATCAAATGAAAGGATCAAAAGAATGACCTCGAAGAACTGAAAAGATGGAAGTCCACCGATAGCATGCATACATAAAACAATTATTCAAATGTAGTGGGTGATCAATTAAAATTTGGCATGCTGATTTTGAGGCAACTCAAAGCCTAGAAAGTTAGGTTGAAATATTAAATTGAATAACAACACACAAAAATTTTCAATTCGACTTCTTGTGCTCTTTTCGAGTTTTTTTTTTTCTTGGTTTGTATTATGATATTGATTCGTGGGCATGCAAGTCACCCCATGATAGATATGTTGGTATTTTTGGACAATTAATTTAGTGCCTCACAAAGTATAGACAAAGGGCTACGTCCTATGCAATTCACTTCACCATCAAGATCATGCAATGTTATGTAACTTTCAGTCAGTTTTTTGTTCTGTTTCTTTGTATCACAAACAAAATTTAATATTTTAAATCGACTTTGCATAGTCTTGTCCCTTGAGACTCTAAGACCCCCTAAAAAACAATTGAGCAAAAAATAGAAAAGCAAACAACTTTAGCCAATTCGAATATATAAGCTAAATTTGCCAATGAAAATTGAAAACCTAATGTGCAAACCTGATCAAATGGAGCAATAATTTGATCCAAATACTCAATTAAAAATGACCGTAAGATGGCCCATAAGCTCAACTTTAAAATTTTCTGAGTTCTGAAACAATGATATAAAGGAAAATGGGTCCTTTGGTTCTTGCTTGTATGAAAAATTGTTTTGTGTTTCAGCTCAATCATGAGATTCCCATTTTCATATTTAGGGTAGTAGTGGTGTCCTACATGTTTTCAACTCTTTAAGCAAAGCCCATTATATCATTTATTGACCCTCCCCTACACACACACACATGACACTCTCTCTCTCTCTCTCTCTCCCCCCTCATTTTCCATACATTTATTATTTAACAGAAGATTGTACTACAACTGAACATAACTTTCAGGCCAATTCAAAGAAGTTTACTGAATTACAGGCAAAGTTTTTGTCAGTATAGTTTCAATTTTCAATTTTCAATTTTTTGAAAATCGCTAGTTACATTTAAGAATGATTATTTCACGAGCCCAATTCAACATTTGTTGGCCCCAGTCCTTCATTTTGCACATTTATCACTGCACTTTATGATGTGGGGCTGCAACTCCTACTTGATGCAACTTGCGGAGCAAGTACAAATATTCAAAATAAAAATGATTTTTTTTTTGCTTAGCCAATTACTAAGTGAATAATAGGTTAATTATTGAGCTATGGTTATGTTGGAGTTTTCTTACGGTAGAGCATGAATCACATCTATACTCGCAAAGTTAAATAATAAAAAATTTATTATAACTTATTATTTATTATTTATCACTTGTGTGCGTGACTGAAATTTGTACTCCAACGTAAATAAACTCTAACATAACCAAACCCTAATTACTGGAGAAATTTTTACATGTACCTTTATGGCTTTACTCCCAGTCACTGCAGAGACAATGAACAGAAAAAGGAACACAAAAACCTGGACCACCATTACTTCGATTTTATCAGTAAAATATTTTGGCCCAGGTTGTAGAATCTTGGACCGGACGAAGAAAAAAATAATAATATAAGTTTCTGCGGGGAATTGGGTTTAAGCCCATTAAATTTTGTACTTCAAGTGGGTCGGCAGATTAAATTGGATGGGTTAGTTAGCCCTTTATCCATGAATATAAGCTCTATTCTTTTGTTTTGGAATGGTGATGAGCATGCAAATGCAATACAAGCAACAAATTATTGAATAGAAAAATTAAAAATAAAAGGAGGAAAGATAAGATACAATACTACAACCTATAGGTATATAACGTTACTTCATCATAAATCGTTAAATGCGTCAAATGATTTCTTCTCAGTTTACTGTAACACGATGATTGACATAACAGTCACGTGTATGTTAAATTAATTGAGATGCAAACTTTATATTATATTTTTGCAAGCGTATCAATATTCTATGTTTGATAACTTGATAGGCAGTTATAAATGTTTTATACGCAAACCCAACGTCATGGTACGGACCCTGTAACACATTGATAGTGAGAAAGCCAGTAGGGAGATAACAATTTGTGTCACTTTTTTTTTCATGTCTACGGGCCTAATTTCATCTTGACGTGAAGTCACTGTGGTGCTATAATTTGACTCAAAATATTATCAGGTTGGTCCAGCAATGTAAAATTTACTAATTTCCCAAATCAATAACCCGTTAACTTATCCATTTTTAACTTTTTCTTTTTAATGTATGCAGTTCAATCGCTTTCAAACTTGGCTAGTAAGCAAAAGTATAAGGATTTATGAACACGTTTTGGAAGACAGGTGCATGATAACTATAGCTTGATAAAAACTTTCTTTTTTTTTTATTATTACATGAGACTATTGTTCAACTACAACTCATATTATATGAGACTATAACTGATTTTTATAAATCAGACTATTGCTGGGACCGACTTACATCAATGCTTATAGAACTCTACTCAAATTTTAACCCTCACTAATATTCGAGAGATGTCTACTCTACTCACTCTTGGGTAAGGGAAAAGACTATCTTTACTCAATTATACAATATAATTACGGAAGAAAATACCCCCACATTAAGTTTGCGAGATTCAAATTATGCCCTCCAAGTTTGAGGGCAACAGCTCCAGCCACTCGGTTAAAAGCTGCTTGATAAAAACTTTTTATTAACTAGCTGTTGCACAAGATGCAATAGTTCAAAAAAGATTTCTTGTTCTCGCTAAACTTTACATTATAAAAATAAAAATTTGGTATTATTCATAATCTAAGAGAAATGAAAAATAGACATCGATTAAATTGACCATCAATGTCCAAAATGTTGCTATCAAAATCCTATGTACAGCTGTTCTCATTTCCTGGTAAAATCTTGAATAACTCATTCGCATGCCTAATAGCGAAAAGTTTGAAAAGGAAAACAAGGTTTATGAGACTAATCCATATGTATTTGTTAAATTCGTTTTCAACTTGAGTACTAAAAGTACAAGAGCCATGTCCTTGACCGTGCACAGTTTTTATTAACCAAATTAAATCTAAAACAATATTATTAATGTACTTTTGGCCGTAATGGCTGTCTTAATCAAATAGATTAGTGTTAATCAAATTAAATGATACTAAAGAAGAGATGGCTTTGACTTTGTGCCTAAAGGACAGAGTACCCAGTTGACCAACCATTCTTTTGTTGAGAGAAAGGTCTAGGGTATATATATATTATACAGTGTTAATTGAACAAAATAACTATTGCATCATATGATGTAATAATATCAAATCCCGGCGTATGTATGCATTTAATTCATCTTGATCCACCGTACGTATCAAAACGATTAAAAAATCCTTTAATAAATGTGATAGTGTTAAGATTTGTCTCTAATAATTTGGGTGTTTGGGCACTGTATTATATTAAAGCCATGTGTTAAAATTTTCAACTCTACAGTACTATTGTCTCAATTGCTTCTTAGCTTATTTTTAGAAGAGTAATGATATGGTCACAAAGTTTGGAGGTTGGAATACAAAGTTTGTTTTATAAATGATGTGTTACAAATCATACATTAGATAATATATAATTGACTTTTTATATTGCCATTAATGATGTAATTTCGCAGCAGTAATTAATCAAACACGTCAAATACATCATCATTTGACGTATAAATTTTATATTCCGACTTTGTAAACATATTATTAATCTTTTAAAATGAGATTATCCGATTTCTGACTCATTTTGTCCAAATACACGCAATTTTGAAATTAGGTTGTCTATAAGCCTATTAAGATTTGTAAAAATTATATTTAATTATCAAAGATTGCTATGAAACTAAATGACGAAACAATTGTGGGTAAACATATTTAGCATAAATGTAATGGAGGAATTAATTGAAAACAATAGTGGATGCCTCTTTGAACAAATCGTTATCTGAATCAGATAATACTAATAAAAAGGAAACAGATTCATCAGTGCTTGATTGGCCCCCCAAAAAAAAAATAGTGGCCATTGTTTGAATAACAATGCAGATGTATTTGGCCTGTTTCGAATCTATACAGATTTGCTTGTTAATCGGAACAAGCATCACTATTTTGTTTGAACTGAAAATGATATCCCCAGAACAATACAATGTGAATGTGGGGGCTACCCTGTGCAGATCAGAAAAATTCAAGTGCTTAAGATTATACAATTATGTCAGTGAGTATTTTAAAGATACATAGATTGAAAGGATTTGGAATGCTATATAAGTTTTGTGCTGATCTTAATTTTTATCGGTAGTTATGGAATAAAAATATAAGTGTCATATATTATTAAAAATTTGAATGTGACGTAAAATCTTTAAAGAATGAGCATAACTTAATACATTATTTGAATCTATATTCATGTTAAAAGAGAAGTAGAGAACACTTTGCTCGCATTATTGTAATAAAAGTTCACACACAATTGAGATTTAATTAGTTTTATATTCTTATCCAATTACTAATAATATTTTTCTAAAAGCTTAACAAAAGGATAAGCTCAACATTGAATTCAAATTCATAATGAAGACAATATTGACAAACCAAAATATTTTATCCAGAGCATTGAATTCCAATTCATAATGAAGACAATGTTGACAAACCAAAAGATTTTATCCAGAAAAATGTTAATAATCAAGGAATAGGTAGATGCCGTTTGCGGTTAACTTTCAATGGCTAAAGAGTCAGTTACTAGTTAGACATTGAGAATTCTAATGGTTAAAATGTTTGCTTCACTTACTTGGAGTGGAAACTGTAAGTCCTTCGAAATCCAACTTTGTTAAGAGTGAGTTCTATCCCCCTTAGAAGTCAAAAGTAACTAAATAAAATATCTCTCTCTCATAAATTTAGCTAGGATTAGTATATTTATTTTAATATTAGTGAAAGTTAGAGAAATTTTAAAATATCTATTAGGAGGTAATATGTTATTTACAATATGTAAATGATGTGATAGCCTAGTATATGTATTTGTTTTAAAAAACAAACATGCAAATAGTAATTATACAAAATTTAACTACATATATCATAAATGTAATTAGGGGTGGCAAATTTTTCTGATGGGATGCGATCCTGCGGGATCCTATCCCATTTGGAACGGGATTGAGACATATTTTCATCCTATAAAAAAATTTAGGGACGGGAGTGAGACTTTTTTTTTATCCTACTTGCATATACGGGACGGGAGTGAGATTGACAAATTTCGTCCCATCCCGTCTCATTACCTACTAAGAATGAGAATTTTTCCAATTGGTATAGAATCCCGCAGGATCCTATCTCTTTTGGGATGGGATCGGAACATATTTTTTTCTCAAAAAAATATATAAGGACGAGAGTATGACCTTTTTTTCATCCCGTTTGCATATACGAGATGGAACTGGGATTGATAAATCCCATCCCATCCCGTCCCATTACCAACCCTAAATACAATAATTAGTTATATTGCCTCGAAAGTATTCTAAAATTTATATGAAACTAGATAGATAAATGGGCATAAATTTATTATTAATGCTCAATAGGTATTTGGGCTATGATAAACCTATACAATTATATTTCTAACTTCAAATTGTAACCTATTTAGATTATGATGAATGTATAATTTATATGTTAGAACAATAAACCTTTGGTGAAAACCATCATTTACAATCTATAAACATTCATGTTGTATTAACAAATATCAGCAATCAAATATGTAGAATTGAATCTGAATCTATAGTGCTTAATTACTCTTCAGAGTTATGTTATTTATCTTACATATTAACACGTTATCCTAAAAAATTCTTTAACTTTCTCACTACACTCTCTCTAATGATGGAATGTTAGAAGAGAATAGAATGTTACATATAACATAGGGACCATAACCAATTATATAAATAATTTTCCTTGTTATTATTAAGTATTCCTATTTCAACCCATCATAGAAGGATGAGGCTATTTAGACATACCAAACTACTAATTAAATCCATTTCTTAAAAATAAAAATCATGACACAGATATCCTTAACTTAAATTATTATTATAACCAATTTAGCTAAACATTATAACTTTATTGTCTTTAATTTCTCTTTCTAAAGCTTTTATCTTTGCATTTATTTTTCATAATGGTAGATGTAGTTTCATGGCTAGCAAAAAATCAATGATTTTCTCCAGCCAAAAGTGCTGCTAACATATTATTCTTTCGCTTCCCAGATTCACTCTCGTTTCGCCTTTGCCTTACCATCAAGCCGAATGCCTCGGCCACCTTTGTTCTCGCCTTCATAATTATTTATTATACATTTAAGAATTAGCAGGTGCGTATGTTAAAAGTGAAAAATAATAAAAAGAAAGCTTGTGTGTATAATTTTGTACTTTTATAGCTCTGCGATAAATAATGGAGAAGATGAGCAAAGGAACAATGAAAAAGCCTTTGATAAAAAACAGTATTCTTAATTAAAAAAAAAAAAAAGAGGCACTACAACAGGCCAAGAATAATGAAGATTTAGTTATACAACAAAAACAAAATACTAAGTGGAAGTAGAGAGACAGAAGTTGCAAAGGAGAAGGAAAAAAAATAAATCAAAGAGATTTAAATAAGGATATATTGGGTATAAAGATGGGTTTATTGAGGAAAAAATAAATTTTTAAGTCTAGATGATGGCTTTATTTAGTAAATGAATTTATTGAGTATTATGATGGGTTCAAATAATCTTATCCATCATAAAAATAAAAATTACTTTTAAGTTTCTATACATTAAAGACCACTCTCTATCAGATATATTAAATCTCAAGTTACGTAATGAAAATCTTAATAGATCATTTTTAATTGGACTTAACTTTATAAAACAGTCTGCAATATATAATTATTCATATATAAGTCCAATATTAGATTAAGGATCCAACAATGTTTGATTAAAAATCCAGCATCATATTCCCAACTCCAAATTGTATCATCTTCGGAGTGTACTAAATTCTCCCAAAAAAAAACTCCACTGTTAAACTGTTCTTTTCATTCCATGAGAACATGCAAAGCAAATCCACTGTTAACCATTGAGTAAGATAATATAGAAATCAGAATCAAATTGATGTTACATATACGTCTCCACTAAGATGCTCATCATTCATGAAACCCTTATTGATGTGCTTTATCTTTTACAGAAAGTCTTTAGTCTCGGCCTATCGAGTGCAATGCAGCCTTTCAATAAATATTTGCCTAACTAATTAACTTGCACACGTTTACTTACTTAAAACTTTAAAAGTCTAAATTATCAATTATATATAATATTTTTTACTTCAATGGTTCGGAAAATCTTTTAAAGATTCACTAAATATTCTCAGGTTTTGAGATTGATGGTGCAACTTATCTAGTTTTTGTTTTTTGTTTTTTGTTTTTTTTTTTTGCTTGGTACATATTAAAGACAAATTATTTTGGAATCGTTATAGCATAGCTGATTTTTTTCTTTATATGTTTTTTTAAATTACTGTGAATTATTATTATTATTATTATTATTATTATTATTATTATTATTATTATTATTATTGTTGTTGTTGTTGTTGTTGTTATTATTATTATTATTATTATTATTATTATTATTATTTTGTGAAATAATTGTTTATAAAGATTGTGGGGAGGAATGTCATCACTCGATATTTACATATACACTAATACAACAAAATTCTATCTTCGTCATGTAGGGTAGGGAGTTAGCAAAACTAATGGTACTTTGCTCCTGTTTTTACAAATTTTTAAATGTGAATTATAAATACAGGTCATAAATTCAGCTTAATGGAGTATGGTTCCCTCAAGATACAGTAAATGAAGATAAAAAAAAGGTTAAAAGATTTACATACGAGAATAATAACTACAAACAAAATGCACATATTCTTACGTACCGTCTAGCAGCATCTACAGCTCACATCACTCCTCCTTCGACCAAAACCAAAAATGGACTAAAATCCATCAAATTTTCGATTAAATGTTTTAGACCCCTCAATTATTGCCACAACTATGAATCATCGTAAAAAAATAATATATGAAACAAAAGAATATAAAAGAGTGGATAAGACGAGGCTCACAGTACCCCAAGCATTTTAACTCGGCTTTGCTGTTTCCCTCTTATAAGGTTTGGTCCATGCATGCATGCCACCGGTTCCATGCAAGTTGCTTCTTTGATTTTTGCAAATTTGGAAAAAAAAGTTTTAGTGGAAATGGATAAATTGGAAAAGAAAATTCCCATTCTTATGTAACTTTGGATTGAGTGTACAAATTTTTTGATGGCATACAATCAAAGAAGACAAGTAGCCAGAAAAAAGAAGAAAGAAAAAGATTGAAAAGATCATGAATATTGTAAAAGCGCGATCCGTTTGTTTTGTTTTTCGATTTTCTTATTTCACAAAATCAACTTTCCACCACATCATCAAATTCAAAGGCTTAAAATCGAGAATTGGGTAAGGAATTTAATATCGTGAAGATAATATTGAAAAGAATCAAATGATCGCGTCAGATCCTACTCACTGGTGATTGCTGACTTTGCTTATCTCATGTATAAGAAAATTAATTAAATCGATTATTTATTTATATATGTTTATAAAAGATTAATGCAGTCTTTATATTATTATTTCTCTTGAAATAAACATGCAATTTCTTTTGGGTAATTTTAAAAATAACTAAATCCAAAAGTAAAAGAAGATCAAGATGGTATGGAGGGATATATATGCAGCAAGGAATAATTTTTATATTTTATGAAACTGTCTGAGGATCATGAGTCATTTTGTTATATTTTTTTTAATTTATTAGTTGCTTTTTTGCTTTTCCTGTTGTCATTATATGATCAAATGTGTGCGCTGCATTCATCATTCTTTAGATTCATAGCAGTGAGTAGTGGTGATTAAGTTCTGAACTTTTCTTTTTAATTTGTTAGGAGTTTCAGGCACACACTAAGTTTTGTTGGACTTTTGTTCTAATTTTGTATTACTTCATTGATTCCTTTGATCATTCTTTCTTAAGTTCACTAACATCCTAGGATCCAATATAGGAAAGCGCAAAGGAACAGTTATCTTGAAAACTAATGACATTGCAATTTTTTTTTCTATTTTTTAACTTCAATTCCTCATAACTTGGTTTCTATCGTTGGATCATTGATTTCTCTCTCTATTTTTGAACTTTTAGTTTAAAACAATAGTTAGGTATTTGTAAAAGCAACTTCAAAAGTTGAGTTGATGTTTGGACACCTAAATATATAAATCTTTGATAACGTGAAAAAATGAACCGTGTCGGCTTTTACTATTTATAGTTAGTTATTTTAAATGATAAATAAAAGTTATTGTTGTTTCACTTCTTCATAAATTGTGAAATATTTGAGGTGTATGCAAGGTTTATTATTATATCCTTATAAAATTTTATATCTTACTATATTTTTGTTAATATCCCTACTAAAATAATGATATTATGCTAACGTCATTAAGAAGAAATAACTTTGTACTCAAACTTACCAAAATTGTAATATATCATAAAATTTGAAGACAAACTATATTTTAATCTCAAATAATTAATCTAATTAATTTTTTAACTGACTATAAATAATTTTTTATCCATTAAAAAAAATAAAACAAAACATTTTCATGTAATTTATCTCTTATTCATTAAAAGGAAAATTTTGTATTTTACAAGTCAGTTGGTAAAATTTAAGTTTTTTTTAAAGATATAGTAATAATTAAAGTACTACATACCTCAATACTTCTTGTACCTAATTGTTATTTTGCAATTCTTGAAATAATAACCCATAAATAGATCTTTTTCACTTAATTTTGATATGATTCGTCTTCAGTTCTGATGGTGTGAATAAATTTGTGAGTTTAAATGAATCACGTGTACTCTTGGCAAGGCATGTGATTTCCTATTGTTCCCTTCTTTTCTCAAGAGGCCACATTTTTTTTTTTTAAATTGGGTCTAGTTATATACTTTTATAAGGAATATTTTACCACTCTGCAGATTCTCTTGCTTAGTGAACTTATGGTGCCGTTTATTACTAGGAAACCACCACTTGAAGTTTCGTTTCAACAAACCTCGACTGTACTTATAATATTTGATAAAACAAGAGAAGCCAAATCATACTTCCGTTAGAAGTAAATTTTCCAAGAAAATACCACCAAAATTTTACTATAGTATTGTTCTTCTACCAGCCTTTTTTTGAAGGCGCTGGTTGAAATTGAAGAGATTCTTTGGTTAGAATTCAAACCATATTTTAAAGCTAAAGCTACATCATTCTTCCACTTTCTGATTTGAACAAAAGAAAATCTCACTGCATCACTTAATTAATTAATGAAATGTCTCCTAAGTCAATGATATGATAAAATAATCTTCCTACTAATCAGATTTGAGGCACCAACAAATTTAGTTAATTCAACAATCCATCAAGTCAGCTCAACATTTTTAACACAATGGGATACAGAGCATACCAAAAACTTTACAGTGATCAGTTAGCTAGAAATCACCATCTCAGTTAGGAAAATTTCAAAGAAAGTGCTCAAAATTCTCCTCCTGCTTTTTTTGAGTGTAGAGAGAGTTTTTAAAAATTCTGTAACAACTGGTGAAGCTACTTCATGCACTCCTGCAAATACTTTGTTTTTTCTTTTTTAGCGGGCGAGCTGAATTAACTTTGCCTTTTTGTTCGGACAAGTGGGCTCAAACTCTTAAAACATTTGTGGGCTGCTTCTGCTGCTGCTTATAAAATTATATCAGCCATATTGTTTTGAAGGGAATCAAATTACCAAAGAAACTCTTCGTCCTTTAGTCTTAGATATACAAAATGACAACACATGCATCAATAAAATATATAATATTCTTTTGAGTTTCATCTAACTTTTCTTCTTATAAATATGGGCCATTGAGGCATTGAGAATCACACCATTCATCTTCAAAATTCTCCCTCTCCTTCTTCTCTTTCTTTGTTACTTTTAAAAGAGAAGTAATTGAAACCATCTCAAAACATTTAGCTTAGCTTTGGCCATGGAGATGGAATCAGCAACTCAAAAAAAGGAATCTGGGATTTTTGCTTCTGCCTGGGGCTGGCTCCAGGTTTTGCCTTGTAGCTTAAAAGCTAAAGTTAGCAATATTACTAAGAGCATCAAAAAGCTAGGACAAGATGACCCAAGAAGAGTCACTCACTCTTTAAAAGTGGGACTTGCTCTCACATTGGTCTCTTTGTTTTACTATGCGAGGCCTCTTTACGATGGTTTTGGGGTTTCTGGCATGTGGGCTGTGCTAACAGTTGTAGTAGTCTTCGAGTTTACAGTAGGTAAGTCAGATTGCTAAGCTGCTTAAATTAAGCTCAAAAGTCAAAAGAGCTTATTATAATTAATCACTAGGTTCTCAATAATAATGGAATTCAATTCATTTTTCTTGCACCAGGGGCAACCCTCAGCAAAGGGCTTAACAGAGGCTTTGCCACATTAATTGCTGGTGCCCTCGGAGTTGGAGCACAACACACAGCAATCCTTTGCGGAGATAAAGGCGAACCCATTGTACTTGGAATCCTTGTCTTCATTCTAGGTATTAAAAAAATAATCATTTAAATACTTTACATAATTCAAAATCAAAAAGAGCATTCTAGTTATAATATTATACACATATATACTTTAGTACTAACGCAAAACTTGTTGTGTTTTAAAATTATATATGCAGCTGCAGCGTCTACATTTACGCGATTTTTTCCGCGTATGAAGGCAAGATATGACTATGGTATCTTGATATTCATATTAACATTCAGCATGGTAGCTGTTTCCGGGTACCGAGTTGATGAACTCTTGGTGTTGGCACATCAAAGGCTATCAACAATCTTAGTTGGAGGAGCAACATGCATAGTTATCTCCATTTTTTTATGCCCTGTCTGGGCTGGTGAAGATCTTCACAAGTTGATTGCTTCCAATTTAGAAAACCTTGCATTCTACCTTGAAGGTAGCATACACATTATTTAATCTTTACACACACACACGCGCGCGTACTTTCAAAGAGATTCTAATGACAAAAATTAACAGGATTTGGAGATGAATATTTTCAAGTGAACAAAAGTGAAGAGGGTGGTGATGTGACCAAGAAAGACAAATCATTTCTTCAAAAGTACAAAAGTGTTCTTAATTCCAAGACCCAAGAGGATAATTTGGTAAGTATATGTACAGCTCTGCCTCCAGCTCTTCACTACCTTAGTTACATCTCTACTAATTTTGTTTTTTATTTTCCCCTCATAATTTTTAGTAATAAACACGCCCAAGTGCTATGTTATTGAAAATTTTGCAGGCAAATTTTGCAAGATGGGAACCTGGACATGGCAAATTCCGGCTTCGACATCCATGGCAGCAATACTTGAAGATTGGAGCTTTTGCTCGCCAATGTGCTTACCAAATTGAAGCTCTTAATGGCTGCACCGATTCCAAAATCCAAGTATTAATTCATGACTCTTCTCCTAAATTAAATGATTAAAGGAAAATGCTGCGGAATATGCAAAGAGAATCCAATTTTTATTCCCATGTATACAGTATAGATAAAGTATATTTAATTTATGGGACAATCTTTGTCACCATTAAGCATGATGCCCCAGCACTAGCAAGTTCCATTTTTAGTTATAAAAATTAGTTTAGTTGGTTGGCTTTTGGGATTCAGTGCTGAGCTCAACACTAGGTCCAAACTGATTTTTGACCCTGTTAAGGAAAATTAACTTTGTCTACCGGCCAAAACTTGCAGAAAATTAATTAATATTAATAGCATTCATATATTATAATTTTTTTAATTACTTAATCAGCTTATTAATCAATTTTTGTGACCATTGCAGGAACCACAGGAAATCCAAAGCAAAATTCAAGAATCATGCGAAAAGATAAGTTCAGAATCAAGCAAGGCACTGAAAGCATTAGCTTCATCAATCAAAAAAATGACTGATCCATCACCTGCTAATTCTCATGTAGAGGCCTCTAAAAAAGCAGTGAATGACTTAAAAATTGCTCTCAAAGAAGCCTCATTAAATACTTTAGACCTCCAAGCAATAGTGACTGCCGCTACAGTGGCTTCCACACTAATAGACATAGTGAAATGCATCGAAAAAATTTCTGGCTCCGTCACTGACTTATCAAACCTAGCACATTTCAAGAAAGTGGAACCTAATGTATCATCTGAGGGGAAGGCATCGCATTTGCTTCATCGTGGGAGTGTGAATCCAGTTTTGGATAGTGACAGTAACCATGTGGTTATCACAATCGATGAAGAAACTGTTGATTCACCGGAAACTGAGAAAAATCAAAACCTTAAGGCACCAAATCCTGGCAAAAGAGTGCCGGTGTAAATATAAACTTGTTGATAACATGTGACTTAAAAAAAAAAAATGTTGTTACTCGACTTGTATACTTCATTGTCGAGTAATTAACTTTGAGTTTAATTTAAATTTTAGGTTGAAGGAGATATTGTAATTGAAGGGGAGAAAATATTAGTAAAACCTCCCCCAACGGATGCATTTTTCAATCTCTTAGTCTTGTAAGAATTCTCTACTGCTAAAAGTTGCAGAAGGGGAAAAAAAGTGCTTTTTTTCTTAAGTCATCACGTGGTTGCCTTTTGCTTCTTTCATTTTTTATTGTTTTTGTTACATGTATTTGATTGTTATATTATGAACATAAATGTTAAGACAAGGGAACCCGACAAAGAAGTTGAAACAAAAATGAGTTTCTCAACTTTATAATGCTTATGAAAAATAAAACTTAAAAATAACAAGAACATGGGTTCATATACAAAACAGGCGAAATCTTAAAACAAGCAACAAATAAACTGGAGGTGCATGCATCTTTACGAACAGCATAAATATTTTATATTTACTTCTGTTTTCCTTTAGAATTTCCATCTTAAAATGAACTTAATAATTATACCCAAAGGAGAAGCCGAACCCCATACCAGAAACTCAATTTATTACAAGTGATTGAAATTTTAACATGAATTAATATTTGATTGATTGACAAGGATGAGGCTGGTAGGCAAAGATTAAGGCAATTATTATCAGTCTTTGTATTGGTTTGTCTCCGTCCATTTTTGTTTAACTTGATTCCTTTGAGAAGGGACCAAGGACAAAACTTACTATTTCATTTACGAAAACAAAACTTTTTGAGCTTTGAAAAGAACCAATTTGAAGCTTGAAAAAGTGAGTGAGTGCTGGTTAGTTCAAGTAGTAAAGTTTCTTGGGGAAATTATTGGCTATGAATATATAGCTGGCAATGAGCGAGACCTATGTGCTAGATAGTAGTGCTTCTTAGTGCTCAGTGGATTGCTCATATCCACTTACAGTATGTAGTTCTATAACCGGCAATGAGTTCAAAAGAGTCTCAATATTCGCCCTCAGCAGCCTGCGGGAATTACAGTAGAAATGATAAAAGGAAACAAAAAAGAAAGTATTTTATAGTTGAAATAGTACTGGTTGAGTTGTTTTCCACTTTAAATTTCATGCAACTTGATTTTATTTATCACTGGCCTCGCTCCCGATACAAGGGGGTATCAAGATCTTACTTCATATTTCAATTTAACAGAATACCTTCTTTTTTTCTTTTCTTTTTTTTAATTAGTTCTGGAACGTCATGCATGTCACTTTTGATTTTAATGAGTTCTATTATGACACAATTTAGATATCAAAACTCATAAGACGTCAAATATCTTTTGTCACACTTGAACATCTTATAACACATCTTACAAGTTACATGCATAAAAATGATGATTAATCAAAATTTGAATGGCAAGTTATAACGTTTTGTGCAGGAGTGGGTCGGAATGACCATATTCGATTTCCTTTCATTTACACTCATATTATCATTAATCAAAATACTGCACAAGAGAGTTTATGCTTTGAATGCCAAGTGCCAACCAATTTTTTTTTCTTTTTTTTGAAAAAAGAATTGATATTTGAAGTTTGGTCAAAATCAGCATGCACATGCAGCAGAAATTATATAGCTCCACGTCCACTGAAAGTGCCGCACTCATTACTTGATTCATAATAATATTCCTTTAAACAAGATTAATTTATAGTACAAAATAATCAAACCCTCTTATCCCTCAATTAATTTTTCTCTTCCATTATTACTTCCCTCCAAAGTAAAAGAATATCCGCCAAACACTTAAAAAAAGTTAAAAGGCACTTCACACATAATCACTTGGCATATAATTCATACCCGCATTATTAAAAATAACGAAGCTCGTGAGTTTATAAGCAGATCCAATAAGCTGTCAACTCAGGTCAGTGGCTGCAATCCCGCAGCTTAATTGAAAGCCACATTAGAAAGCTGAAAATTCTACTGCCTCGGGAGGTTTATTACAATATATATTCAAAAGGAAGAATCAAAGAAATGGGGATCACAATCACCCAATGTAAATGTCACTTTCTTCTTTTGTTTGATTATATAAGTAAGTAAACTTTATGGGTGGCTCATGGCTGCAATCCCAACAGCTCAAGCCACTATACAAAGCTGAACATTCTTACTGTCTACTAATTTAAAAAGGGTTTACCTGAGTAGTGTGGAATCAAGATCTTTGAAGAAATTTGGCTCCGTTCATGAACGAATTTATGAATTTGTAGGCTCATTAGTGGAAAATTAACTTTATGTGAACTTGGTAATAGCTTTCGGTTCTTTTTGATTTGTGGCTATACATATAATTACAGATAAATAATGGTAAGACACTAACTCTTTGCACCTGTGTAATATCATTACAGTATTACATTAAAATGTCAGTTAAATTAATTAGTAAATCAACTTGAATTGATACGAAAAATAGGATTTAAATCTCACTTACATGAGTTTACATGATTCATTTTTGGTTTTTTTAATTGTTAAGATCATCGTATATATTGTATTTTAAAATTTTATAAGAAATCTTAAGCACAAATATTTGTATTGCACCCCATATTTCAGTCAAGATTATCTTAGAAATCTGTATGCTAACATCTAGAGAGAAGTCTACCCATAGTTTATATGTTGTGAAGAAAAAAGGTCTTGGTTGAAGCTTGAACCGGCACCCTAAACATTGATTAGTGGTCGCAATAAAATTAAAAAATAGACACCATTAGATTTGTTGTTGACCACCATAGTATGGCTGCCAAGAAACGAACAGGGAACCACCAGAATACATTAAAATTTTCAGTTAGTCAACTTTCTTTAATATAGAATTGTAAAGAGAAAGTCACAAACAAAGAGAATTTCCCCCAAAACAAACAAACAAGCGCCAGGTACCGTAAACCGACTAGATTCATTACAAATTCCAGCTTGGTTGGTTGGTTGGTACGTACTCGAACAAATTAAATCAGAAGCATGCTTGTATGGGCTTGACTAATAGTAATATTCACCAAACATTCCTCATTCTAGAACTTTTCACATAATTAATTAATAAATTTTATGTTTTAATGACTCTCTCTCTCTTGTTTCCATTTTTAACGTTAATTTGTTTTGAACTAAAGCCTCTCGTATTCTTCGAAGAGTCACAGTCACTGTCCTACAAAATGGGGATCACATGCTGCAATATTAATCGCTAAATCTTCTGGGAAAATCAAATAAGAGTTGGTCGCACGTGAGCCGCATGTACGAAAAAGAAGATTGACAGCACCATGTTTTTTGTCTTCGCGCATGAATTGTTCTTGATTTTTTTTTTTAAAAAAAAAAATTTGTAATCTTGACAGTAATTTAACAAATACTAAAATCACCAAGCTCTGTATATTCTCTCTGTCAGCTTTATTATCCTCCTCCGAAGTTTAAGTTTGTGTCAGGCCAATTCAAGCTCTTCTATCTTCAAACCCTTAACCTTTTGCTTTTATTGCTAAAAACAAATCTATTGTTTCTACACGAACAATTCACTTTTACTCGTCAATTCAATTGAGGACCTAAACAAAATCCTTCTTTTTTTTTTTTTTTTGGATGAATTTTGTAAAATTTTCATGAAAGATCTTGGAAAATTTACCCTTCGACATTGTTTACAAAAGGATTTTGGGTGTAAACATTGAGCTCATTTGCGTTTGAAGTGCGAGCTGGAATTTTCTTGTGCTCAAGACTCCGAGATTCATACGAATAATTGGCTTTTACTTGTCAATTCAATTGAAGAACACTAAACAAAATCATCCAACAAATGAAACCACCAGCATGAAAGATAGAAAAGGGATGACAAGAGCATTCCACTTTGAGCTAAATTAACATTCATTAATTATCAGAAATTGCTTATAACAAAAATATGCTTTATCTTCACAAGAGACTACTATTCGTGCATCTATAAACATGTGGAAACAAAATTTGGATTTGCTTTCTAGATATGTGGTTCATAATGAATACATTGTTAATACAAGTAGATTGCATCTTCAGACTACCTCTAAATTGTCCCCTACGTAGTGCAACATAATTTATACAGAGTGGTTTTTTTATATAAAGCAGTAACCAATTTACCAGCCATAGATAGGATTTTCCACCTGGGGTGGCATGAGATGTAGGTCTCTACAATGCTGCTTGTCATAGTCTCGTGTACCAGGTATTGCACCAGTGCATAGTCGAAGGAACTCATTCCCCGTGAAACAGTAGTGAGCAAACGCCAACCCTCCATCAACTACCTCAGATAGGTTAGGCACTGAAAATGACTTTCTTATGATCTTTCCATCATTTCTGCTTGATTTTGCATCATCATTGTTGTTATTCAGGATTCTGTTGAGCTCAGAGTATTCGATAAATCTCTGGGTGGCAGCTTCCCATGATAGATTGTACCTTTGCTCCGGAGTTAGAGGCTGAGGATCACTCGCCAATGCTTCTTTCACTCTGGCAACAAAGTCTTCAGACGTCTTGTAAGTCAAACAGTTGGGAAATGACCTAAAGAACTCATTTGATGGGTGGTCGGCACAAATAACAAATTTTCCCATGGCAAGTGCTTCTGCAGTAGCTGTGCAGAGTACATCACTTATACTAGGATTTATGAAGACTTTGTACCTGCAAGCAAAGCAAAGAAAAAATATTGTATAAAAAGGATGATGTGAGAACAATTTCATGAATAAAAAGCCAAGAAGACATGCATATCTATCATCTATGTATAGCTAGATGCTATATATGCATACAACAAGTACAGTTTTATAAACAAGAAGTTCAAACCTAAAATAGCCATTGATACAGAAAATATATTCATTTTGCTAGCACAACAGAGAAGCTCATCCTGGTGAGAATTTAACCTCAAGCAGGTTCACATTTAGATGTATTTTATAATTATTTAACAACACAGATTGCGGTAGGATGCTTACCCATGAAGAGAATCATCTGCATGGTCTCTTCCTTTCTGGAAGTTGAGATTCAAATCCAGTCTTTTAGCAGCATTCTGTACTTCATGAGCATCCTCTCCATTACCAAAAACATCCAACTTGAAACCATCAAGATCATTCTTGTGATTTGCTAGTAAATCTATCAATTCCCTGTAACCCTTTGCCCAAACCATCTTCCCCAGAAAATAGGCTCCTTTTGAGAAGGCTTGCTGCCCTTGTTCCCTATCTGTAGCAACCTTTTCACCAATTTGCAAAAACTTTGGATTTACACCATGGACATTGCAAATCACAGATTTTGGTAAATCCTGAGTGGCAGCTGAAAGACGAAGAACCTGAATGGGGAAAATAAAATTTAAGATGGCAGAGCACTTTAACATACTTGAAAAATTTTATTAGATCACAGTTTCCACAATCAATAAATTGAGTCGCAAGACAACATCCAGGAAATTTTAACATACCTTGTCACAGTATGCTCTAGTGACCCAATTGTTAATGTGTTTCACAAAGAAAGCTTGCAGAGCCCCATTCTTTTCCCTCTTGATATACTCCAAGTAATTTGTGTGGACAACACCAACAACATGGTTGAATTTATCAGTCCAGCGCTTACCATGATGGTACCAATTCAGGTGCTCTGGTTCTTCTAGGATTGCAATATCAGCATCTTTTGACGGAATAAACTGAGAAGTATCTCCAGCAGGTATTATACTACGTCTTTCTTTTGAGAACTAAGAAACAACAAGAAACAAATAATCAGGCATTTTGTTCTCAGTACGACAAAGAAAGTTGATGCATAATTTAATTCATCCAAAAGCTACCTTTCCAGGATAAAAGGAGATTTTAAAATCTGCCTTAAAGCCAACCCTTTCCTCGAGCCAATTACGCATGTAGTTTTCCTGCTCTTCTGGCGAACAAAAAGTGACATTAGGATAAACTAATTCTTGATCCGACTTACAAAGCCAGGGAACCAAAAGCGTAACATTTTGTTGTTCAGTCTTTGCTAAATAAGCTGCTCGAAAAAGTGGATTCACAGCAGTTCCAGTCATCCATGGAAGACTAGCAGTTGTGACAATGGCAACATTTCTTTTTTTGTCAGACAGGTCATCCTTTCCAAAGTCTGTCCAAAAGCCACCTTCATAATGATGTCCTGTACTTTGTAGGACACTGGCTATCCTTAAATCTAGTTCATCATTTATGTTATCATTCTCAAGAACAGAGCATTCTCCTCCAGCTATTGAGCGCAAGAGAAGTTGTTCTTTGCGTTTGCTGCACAAGCTCTCCACTATCTTGTCACATAGATCTGAAATAGTATACAGAACACTTAAATTTAATAGCAGAATAAAGGGTCAAACCTATCATAGTGATAAATTAATCAACAAAATAAGGAAAACAAGTCCAATATTCATTGGCTAATGGACATCAAAAGTGAAAAAAATTGTAATGGTGCTCTTTATAATAGTTATCTCCAACCTAATTTGCCCAATAAATTATAAATAACTCTCCTTTTTTTTCCTTGGAGTATTACATTCAATCAGAAATTTGACGGACCCTACCTAGGTAGCTTTGGTATTTTGCATTCTGGATGACTAGGCCCCAAATGGATCGGATCTGGTTCCATATTATTGGAAGAATCCTTCCCCACATTTCACACAAGGGGGGTTGAATCCCTACCTACGTGTGTGGAAAGGCAAGTAATTTATCACCTGACTAAATGGTCCTTACCCAGAATATGCAAGCTAATGATTGATATCTTCTCCCAAAAAAAAATCAGATATACAAAGGTAGATTCTTATGAAAATAAATAATAATAAAATAAAATAAACAGAGATAGAGGAGGAACAAGGGCGTAAAATAGCCAAATCATCAGCAAACATTTCCATTTCATCTAGTACTTACATTTCACCCAAAATTTTCAAGAAAAACGATGACCCTTAATCTGGCTGTCATATCCTTTAAATTTTCTCAGCTAACAAGTATTAGCCAAGTTAAAGGTGGAACTTCTCATTTCAGGTCTACACCTTGCCAACTGGCCAAGTCATTATTATTATTATTATTATTTTCTTTTTTGAACTTCAGCTCTTCAAGTTATGGATTGTCTTGGCAAAAAAGCCACAATATTTTTGAGCTCAGCAGCCAAATTATTAGTCCACCAGAAGTTCAAGATAAAGTACTGACAAAAATAAGAACATGAAATTTCATTCTAGTAGAATAGATAAGCTACTTATCTTGCATTTGAATTTTAAAAAAAAAAATTACAGAAATAAGTATCAATTACTTGCCTCGTTTAACACCAAGATGATCCAAAAATGGTCCAGATTGCCGAACCAAATGTGCCAAAAGTTCCGTGGGATCCAGTGGTGGTACATCCTACATTAGTTAAAAGAAAAAAAAAGAAAAAAATCAGAAAAAAATCAGAAAAAAAAATCTTATAAATTCCAAAAAAATAGTACTTTATTAAACTTGTTTGTTTTCTTTCAGAGGCCAGTGCTTTGTTTAATGTCTTACCTTTCATGCACATCCCAACTGCAAAAGAAGTTGTTTGTTTTGGTGAACTTAGTATTCAGGCCTTGTTAAGATAAGTAATCCTAGTATGTAGAAAGCAATGGCCGAGACCTAACAGTTCCATATGACTATGAGTTTGGGATTCTATCTAGAGGCTTACAGCTCAAAAATGAACTAGGAAAAATCCAGGCTCCACAGAAGCCAAAACAAAAAAAAGAAAAGAAAGACAAAGGCTAGCCCCAATATCACTGACCTACCGAGTGTAATCCTCATCTCAGGTATGAACACAACAATCGCCAAAAGAAATTAACAAATCATATTTAAAAACAATATTAGTGTTAGTATTTAATATTAGTAAATTAATGCACCGCATTGATTTTTTTTTATATACTTCACTTATACAGTACCCATCCAGCTAGAATAATGTAGAAACAGCTTTCATGCTAACACCTCACAAAAATCTTAAAATTACATGGAGTTACAAAGTCAAGCAAGGCATCAATCAAATAATACAATTGACACAATGTTGTGCTCAATATAAAGGACAAAAAAACATTTGTAAAGGTCCTTGATAATGTAAGGATGTGATGGCATAAAATTTTGAAATGAAATGAGCATGCACACATATGAAGTCAATAGAGTTCTTATAGGTTAGACACCGACCTTCGACTCCTCAGGCTCTTTACAAATTGCTTTCTGCACGAGCAAGCATAAAAATATACAATTAGAAATGTATCGACCTTACGTTCAACGAATTATTCAGTATTACAAGACACCAGAAAGCATAAATGATGTAAAGCAATTGAAAAATCTGGCTAGCATTCATTATTAAAGTTAATCGCAAATATCCCAGAGCAGGCTTACTAGCAAGGCAACCTCATTTTCCCACTTTCTGTCTCTTTATTATTTCGGTATCTCATGGGTAGGGAATGAAAAAGGCATGCCATTTTTTATTAGAGGAAAAACAAAAATAGCCAGACAGAAGAAACACTTTTACAGCTTCAAATTCAGTTGAGCATGCATGTCTTAAGAAACAATGCATAGACCTCAACGCAGTTCTTAAAGTATAAATGCCAATATACAACTTCATGCACACTTTTCTATTTTTAATTTTTGGTCTGTTGGTCCGGAATTGATATAAGGATTTTGTTATACTTGCCATGAAAAGAAACAAGAGTAATGATGTAAGGCTGCATTGGAACTCAGGAAACAATCAAGAGTGATGTAGAGCCTCAAATTTCAGCTGAAAATCTTCATGTTAGCGATCACAGACTGACTCCTAGTTTCTTGAACTTCTACCTCTAAATTACCAGCTAAACTTGAAATAAAAGATATATATTCAAAATGTAACCTTTGACTTCTTAAGGGACTGATTCGTTTGAGCCAACCATAGGTCTTCATTGCTCATTCCTGTGCTCAATATCATAGATATGTCTTTTATTCACTTCTACTTCATCTCTACCACTAGTTAATCAAGCCAATCTTTCACACCAGCCATTGTCAGATTATTTGAATTGACTTTCCCTTAACAATTCTCCAATTCATCCACCCAACTCTATTTCTACAGTCAACATCTCTTAATTTTCTTCATCATGCATACAAAAGAACCGACCAGTGCAACCAAAAATGACTACTTTAGGTTTCTTCTTAACCATCAATATCACCCAAGGAATTTTTATAGCTTTAGTGCTTCTGCTTAATTTTGAAAGCACAAGACTTTAGTGTTCAGCTAATTACACCAATTTTCTTGAGACTCGGGAGCTAATGTATACTAATCATCCACCCACTTATACTTGACAGATACTGGTTCCATTCCATACTCCATTTTACTCTTTATTAAGCCTAACCCATTAAAATCCATAATCACCGGAAAATATGATATACAAACAACACATAATTAAAAAATAAAAATGAAAAAATGAAAAAAAAATAAAAACTGAATAATGAAAAAGGAAAAAAGAAAACATACCCAGCTGGATTTAACTTTCTCAACAAAGTCACTACTCTTAAACCCACCAAAAATTTCCTCAACTGATAACTCCCTTTTCTTCTCAAACTCCCTCAGTCTCATCTTCAACGTCCGTATTGGCTCCCATTCCCCAACCTCTCTCTCTCCCCAAAACTCTCTAAAACCTACTCTTCCTCGTTTACCCCTATCAAATTCGATAATTCCACCACCATCCCTCTCCTCATCCACATCCGACACTATCGCGTTCCTTATCGCCGACAAATCAATCCTTATCCTCGCCCGCGGGCCCCACTTCTCTAGCACCCGCTTACTGATCTCCGGTGCCGAGTAAACTCGCCGGAATTCAGAGATTTTCGGCTGCAGTTTCTTCACGAAGTCGATTTCCGCCGGCGCCGACGACCTATTCGCCGAATTAAGGAAATTCTCGAGCTCTCGGTCGAACGAGGTCGCCAAATTCTTAAACGAATTGGCTCGGTTCTTCATCAGCTGGATATCGGCGTCAGCCGAGTCGCGCACTTCTCGCCAGCTCTTCGATAGGAACGAGAACGCCTTAGACGACGAAGTCGCTTGCGTTTCATTGTTCATGGCTCGGGCTTTTTCAATTATTTTTCTTCGAATTTTTCTTTCGAATAAATTACAGGATTTCTGAGGGGAAAAGTTTCAGTGGAGAAGACGAAGAGAGGAGGGAGTTGGGGGGGGGGAGGGGTGGGGAATTGACGATATTTTATTGGTATAATAACTTTTCTGGAAGTTGGGAGTACACGTTGGATGCCACGTATGAATTGGGGTCCGTTAGGATGTAGTGACGTAGACACGTCACGTGATGCAGTTCCGTGGCGGAAGGGGATTGGATGGTGGTGATTCCCGCGGGAATATCTTCCGAAGCTGCGAATATGCTAGAGCGAACCAAGGGAGTCGTCGACTCGTCGTTTTGTTTCCGTGGGGGTACGTGCTCTGAATCGAGGTTGAATTGATCGACTGACACGTGTCGCATAATACTGGCCAGTGGTCTTTACAATTCCAATATTCATCGCCTATGTATTTAATTGACTAAGAATAAATGAAAACAAACATATGATTAATGCATCAATTCTCACTTATTGTTTGACCAAGAAAACCTCATCGAATATTGACTGTTCATGTGATGAAATTCCTTCTATATTTGTTCAAAAAAAAAATTTCCCCTAATAATAATGAGATTAAAAAAATTATAACATGTGCGTAATTTTGTAACTTATTCAACATTATTGATTTATAAGAAAATAAATTGTAAGATAAAGTTATATTATCGTGTCCAATCTTTTTAACAAAGTAATAAAAATTCAAAAAAAAATTAATTGGTCTTGAGTATACGTTGATTGACAATACTAATAAGAAAACAACAACATAAGCGAAAAAAAAACAACCATGTTTATCCTTTGTAGCTTGTGATTTGTCTCTTAAGATTGAGACATTGTGATTTTATGGCTAATGTTGAAAAAAAAAATTGCATTGTTCTTCTAAGCCAAGAAAATTTTTGAAGAATATGTAATTCATAATTGTAATTCGCACACAAGACAAATCTTTGTTGGACAGAGCAAATGCAAATGTGCAATATGGAAGGCAAGCGGCCGCAGATATCCCATTCCTATGGGCCATCATTGAATAAACGAATGGATTTGGTATTCCCACTGCCTTTTGTGGGCTTTTGAAAATGTGAACCCACCAATTTTTGTCTCTTTTGTCATTCACCCTCCATGTCCTAGTCCTGGTTTTTGGTTCGATTCACACGTTCCAAATCCAATTGCATCACTACATAATTTTTTTACTTTTTCAAAAGTAATTTTCTTGTTGATTAGTTGTCCCCTCGTTAACTAGCTTGTTCTTTTGAATCATCCCAAAATATATAGATAATTTAACACACAAAGCATGGTATTTTAACGTTTTGTACTATTTTAATAATTGTGTTCGTACCATCAATGTCCCATCATTTTTGTATCACATTTGCATCGTTCGTTAAGAATATAATTTATAAATGATAATGCCCGTTGGTAACTGATAACTTGATATATTTTTTTAATATCATCGACAATATTATAAAAATGACTTCTCTTATATTTACACGTAACCATTCAAATCAATACAAGTTATTAAGTTGTGTTTTATAGTAATTAATAAAAGGAGAGTTACTTGGGTTTATAAATAGAATAGGTCACCTCACTTAGTAAATTAGTTTTTTATGTTGAATACCTATAAATTCTAAGACAAACCTTCCCAACAAATGACATCAGAGCCATACCTTAGTAGTAACAAGTGGCAACCAGACCCAACTAGTCAGAAAATAATGGTAAAACAAGTGACGTGTATCAGATGAAAGGACTGGAGTTCGGCAATGATTTCATTCAAGGAAGGAATTATTGAGTTATATCTACATTAGCTAGAAAAAGGAAAACTATTTAAGTTTATAAGTAAGATAAATCATTCCACTTACTTAAAAATCCTACGCCAAACGCCCTCCTCAACACAAGTATAATTTTTAATAAAATTTTATTCTTGAGATAATCTTATTAGCGTATGAACAGTTTATGCAATAATAGGCTAACATATTCCATGAAGTACTTGCTAAATGCCTTTCAAAAAATTTATTCATGTACAAGTCCATCTTGAGAGGCATAATATTCAAACCATTTTTTCTGTAGGATAAGTAAAAAGGGATCAATAAGCCCACGTTTCCTTTTTTCATACTTTCTTTTTCAAACGAGGGAACAAAGTTCACCTCATACAATGGTCACAACCGTCTAATAAATTCCACCGGGCCTTAAAATAAAAAAATAGTGGACTTCCCCATATTCAAAACCCGCGATAAAACGTTAAGCCCAAGCCCAAAGCACAGTAGTGGAGACTTAACAGCATTTTCAATTACTAAAATGAGTCGGCTGAATCTTCTTGATTTTTGAAATTTAAAGCTTATTACGAAGATTGAAGACCATGGAGTGATTGCTTTACTTTGAGTGGATGGAAAATTCTTGAGTTTAATACTCATTAAATTATACACCAGGTCGTTAATCGCATAGCATAATAATATGTGGCCGTTAATCACATAGTATAATAATATGTGGAAAATTAACCAAGTTAAAAATTTAATAAAAACTAATTAGATCACAAAGAGTAGTATTACATATCTCAAATTTTTTATCGTAAGAAATTATTTTAAATGATATGACATTTGTCAATCAATTAGTGAAGTAATAAAATTAATTCACTTTAAATTCATAAAAAAAATTACCAACCACTTAATGAATGATATTTAAAATGAAAATTGAGATAAAAAATTTAAAATATCTGTCATTTTTCAATCAAAAAAATCTAATGAAATTTCAAAATAAATTCATAACTTCACTCAGTATATGAAAAATTATATAAATAAAATTAAAAAATTTTTGGAATTCTTTAATGCACCACCAAGTCATCAAATGAATGATTTGAACATTTTAACCCTTTTATTCAAGACTTATTTGTTTCCAAATTTTAATACAACAATCAAATATAAATAATTCTAAGAGCAATCATAGAGCTACAATATCGGTTAAAAGAAAAGAGCTATTCGAATCTATTCATTAATCAATCCATTTTTCAATTCATTTTCACTACTTTTCTAAGAATTTATTTTATATAAACTTATATAGTATAAATTTATTGGTCTAACGAAAAGATAAAATAATAAAAAAAAATTATTTAGAATAAGATATATTTAATGCAATCAATTAAATTATTTCACATTATATTGTATAATAATTTATTACCCTAATCCCATTTATCAAATTCTATCAAATCTTGCCACATAGTTATATAGTGTAGCTGAATATTTGCTCTCTTAATAAAATTAGTTTTAGTATTTTTCTTTTTAATCCATAATAAATTGTATATTTTCTCTATTAATGACTAATTAGAAGAAAATTCTACGACCCCCCAAATTATCTAATATCTTTATAACAAAGTGTCAGTGTTGCGTCTCTATAAATATAAATATAAAATCTCGGAACTCTTTCAAAACATTATCCAGTTAAGTCAATTACAAGGACAATTAGGCCAAAAAAAGGGGCCCCGCACCTCGATTGCCCACACCGCCCGCTGCCACGCGTGCACAAATACATGGCACCTGTCTCGTTCCTGCCTTAAGGACGAAGTTGAGTGACGGAGGACATAACCGTCAATTCACGAAACAACAAGCCCCTTTTTCGGCAACTTGCAAAACTCGCACACGGCAAAGGCAAACGGAAAGTTTGGTTCTGGATTTCAACTTTCGAACAGAGGATCATATTAAAAGATTTTGGAGAGCTTATACAAAAACTTAAAAATAAATTATCTTCGTTAGAGAGAGAGATGGGGTTGCTCTCCAACAGGTGATTCTATTGATTTTATTCTTTAAAAAAAATTTTGTAGTAAAAGATTTTGTTATCATCATATTACTTTTGATATGGTTGTATCGTTGATTATTGAATTTATCGAAATGCAGAATTGATAAAGAGAGCCTGAAACCAGGGGATCATATCTATTCTTGGAGAGCTTATGTTTATGCTCATCACGGTTTGCTTTTTTTTTTTTCTGTTTAATTATAATTCAATTGGCACTATGAACTGTGATAAATCTGTGATTAAATTAATATCTTTTGTGCAATTTAGTGGTAGTTAATTAATTTTTTGATAGAGAGAAGCGTAGAAATTGTTTTGAGAAATCCATGTAGTGTGTTTGATAGTTGAAATTTGAGTTACATTGTCAAAAGGGGTTTCATTTCTCTTGTTTCGAATAATTTTGAGAGCTGCAAGCAGTGAAATTTTTGTTCTTCCGAGATTTATTTGATTATCTATTTGAGATCTAGAAATATACATTGTTGGTTTCTATATAATTGAATATGGAGTTAAGAAGTTTCTTAACTTAGCTAGATCATCCTTTCCCCTTCCATTATTAATTCAGATGGTTCATTGTATCATATGTTTTCAACTGTAATTGATTATAACAAATGAACAGGCTCAAAATTCTTATTCAAATATAATAGTAATGAAACGTCTATGATGCTTACTCATTGTAAATTTCCGTATCAAATCCTCGCCCCCCGCCCCGGGCGGCGGTGGCGGGTATTCATTTATATGAAGTTCAGTCGGGCAATAGCAATATATGTAATTCTCACATAGAATATTAATTTCTTTTGCATGAATCATGTAATTTGTTGCTAGCTAGATTATCCACATTACACATCAGATGGTTTGCAGAGTTAAGAAGTTTCTTCCAAGTAAAAGTTTTTGTTTTTTTAACACTGATAGTTTAAGTAAGAATAATGCTACAAATCCCAAAATTTATTCCAAAAGATTCATCGCAATGAGGTGTCAATGGTATAGTAGATAGTAAAATGGCGCAATTAATAAATTAAATTAGAAATTGAGAAAGTCCATCGATTGTTAGATATGACACCTCATTTGGGATGTGTAGCATTATTGCTTTACCAATTACCAGAGGTATATTGAAAATGGTTAGAGTAAATTGGCGATTTTTTTTTTTTTTGCCTTTTCCTTTTGTTTTCCGTTTCATTTGTAATCATCTGTGTACACTATCTATTTCCCAGTCCTCAGTTTCATGAAAATAATCAGGTTTACGCTTTGACAATAACAGGCATCTATATTGGGGATGATAAAGTCATTCATTTTACTAGACGTGGCCAAGAAGTTGGAACAGGGACAGTAATTGATGTCCTGTTGGTAAGCTCAGGAACAACTCGACTTCCAACGCCCTGCCCCACCTGCGCACCCAATGAAGTGGGTCATGGAGTAGTCCTCTCTTGCCTAAACTGCTTTCTTTCTGGTGGGAACTTGTACCGTTTTGAATATGGTGTCAGCCCTGCTCTCTTTCTTGGGAAAGCTCGTGGTGGAACTTGCACTCTTGCAGTTGCGGACCCAGATGATGTAGTCATCCATCGAGCAAAGTATCTGCTTGACAATGGTTTTGGATGCTATAATGTCTTTAAGAACAATTGTGAGGATTTTGCAATCTACTGCAAAACTGGACTCCTTGTTGTGGATCAAGGAACAATGGGACAGAGCGGCCAAGCGGTGTCTATTATAGGTGGACCACTTGCAGCTGTCTTATCAACTCCATTGCGTCTTGTGACCACCAATGTCTATGGGATGGCTGCAACAGCGGTCACTGTCTATTGCGCTAGCCGATATGCAGCTGACATTGGCATGAGAAGGGATGTTGTGAAAATCTCTGCTGAGGATTTAACAAGGAGGCTGGCGACAGGGTTGCTACAGGTACTTGAGCCACAAATTTCAGCTACACCTGTTCAATAGTATTTCCAGTCTTCAGCTGGTGCTATGCAATTTGATGCTTCTTCGTTGCTTTTGATGTCGTGAATAATTTATTTTGGAGATGAATTCCCAAATATAATGACTTCTGTGACTTTAAGATGTGATGTACTGCAACATATGTTGAACCTGATGTGTGTACGCAGGTCTGCTGTTTTAGTTGCATCTGCTCCTCAGGCTTGATTACTATCTATCGATTAAAGTGTTAAACAAATTTGTGACAACTCCATCAATCCGTTGCATTGAGTATTTTTTGTAGCTCCGACAGCCACCTATTGAAAATTGGGATACCTTCATTCAATAGCAATGCCTTTTATTTGGATAAAATCTCGTAGGAAGTTCTGATTATCAATCTGAGCCTTAACAAGCATTTCTATAGGTTATTTAGAGCATACAAGTTTTGTTTCGATTATCGGGAGTAATTTCCCTGTTTGAGGACTTTTAACATATCATTTCTCATTTAGAAGCTAGCTTCAGTACTTTAGGCTTACTCTGCAACTATAATGGAGGTCAAGAATCTCTTTTGCAGGACAGGAGTATTTATATGCTGAAAACTTGACGTGTGTTATTTAAATTGGAAACCAGCTTTCAGTATGATGAATGCTTAATTTGATATAATCTAGGAAGTAATTATAGTTTCAATTAAATTTGCCTGTGGATGCAGACGACATTTCAATTAGTATAATTGTTACTTGTTTGGACAATCATGAAATCACTAGCTATGTGCTCAAATCAAACTCTGCTCCTTGCGTTTTCCGAGTCTTGGCTTCTTTGCTCATTCTAGTTAGCCCTAAGACCAAGGAGTGGCGAATCATATTCGCATCAATTTTATATTATTTCATTCATCATTTCGCGTAAGCACTAGTATTTGGGGACCTAAAATTTCTCAAAACGACTTCTATTTCTTTACACTTGGATTCAGATCGATATGTGACGCTTTTAAAATTTGTAATTACAGAATTGTTTTTTATCAATAATTTCCAGTTATATAACAAATTAACAATAATAATGAAATAAAAAGACTAGAATATTGGTCGAGCAAGGTGGGCGAAAATGAGGACATGGTGGAGCACGTGGCAACAGTGGCAACGGTGGAAGATTAGTCAACAGCGTGTAAGTGATGCCAGAGCTGGGAGTTGAGACTTGAGAGAACTCATATGCTGTCTAAAATATTTATCAATATTTTGATTTTGGACTTATAATTCGAAATTTTAGTTATTTGATCAATGTTGAGAGAGTAGAATTGAAACTAAAACATACCCAAAAAAAAAAATTAAAATCATATGTTATCTCCGATATCTCATTATATGGACCCATACGTTATTTGTTTGATATTTTATTTTCAGAATATAAAATAGTAATTTATTGTTCCATGAAGTACTTGCTAAAATGCCTTTCAAAAAAGTTATTCGTATAGAAGTCCATCTTGAGAGGCATAATAATATTCAAACCATTTTTCTGTGGGAAAAGTAAAACGGGAATAGTGAACCCACGTTTTCTTTTTTCATACATTCTTTTTCAAACAAGGGAAAAACGTTGCACCTCATGCAATGGTCAAAACCGTCTAATTAATTCCACTGGGCCTTGTAATAAAGAAATAATGAGTTTAAGCCCAAGCTCGCGATAAAACGTTAAGCCCAAGCCCACAGCTCAGTGTTGGCGATTTAACAACATTTTCAATTACTAAAATGAGTCGGCTGAATCTTCTTCTTGATTTTTGAAATTTAAAGCTTCTTACGAAGATTTAAGACCCTGCAGTGACTGCTTTACTTTAAGTGGATGGAAAATTCTTAAGTTTAATACTCATTAAATTATACACTAGGCCGTTAATCACATAGTATAATAATATGTGGAAAATTAACCAACTTAAAAATTTAATAAAAACTAATTAAATCATAAAGAGTAGTGCAATCTAATAATATAAAATAGTAATTATTATATGACTTTTTTAAATAATAAAACGTACGAGAAAGATATCTTATTATTAATTTTTTTTATTCACATTGAAACTTGTATTTCTTAGTTTTAGAATTTAAGTTTTTTATTGTAATTTTAATTTATATAATTTATTTAATTTATAATCAATATAAATAAAGTATATTTAAAAATTATAATAATATTGCAAAATTATAATTATTGGTCATGAAAAAAATAAGGGGATAAATTATGATATTAAAATATGACCAATAACCATAATTATAATACACTTTTAGAATTTGGTTATTGGTCATTTATGATTTTTTGTTAAGAATCTCATAGTATTGTAACATGTGTCACAGTCGATTGCCCATTTGACATAATTTTTAGTACTTTTAAAAAAATAAAATATTTATTTAACATGTTTTTAATATAGTTTCTATAGTATTTGTAGTATTACAAATCTAAACTCCAATAAATTTAGTTTTAAATCTAGCTAAATGATTTATAATATCTTACAAATGTATAGAAAAGGGAAAAAAAATTCAAGCTAATATGATTAATTAAATAATAAAAGTATCATAAATGGATTCACTTATCAAAATAAAAAACTTAATGCTAATAAATAGGTGATATAAATTAACTAAGTCATTTAATAATATGTTAAATTTAACCACTCAGTCTTTGGCCGGGTGGTTAGGACCTTGCCCTTACAAGCAGCGGTTTGAGCTCCCGCAACGCATGTACGGACTTATTTCTTTCATTAATTATATATAATTAAGTGAAGACAATCTTCTCCTTTTCGAAATATGAGTGGGGTAGACATCTCTCGAATATATAATTAAGTGAAAACAATATTTTTCTTTTTTAAATGTGAGTGGGATAGACATCTGAATATTAGAGAGAGTAAAATCTGAATAGTGATATATTTGAGAGGATAAAATTTAGATAGTGCGGTCTGAATGTAAATATCCTCTCATGTAATTAAAAAAAATCATGTTAAATTTGACTAAATTAAGTATTTTTCCCCCTTTTTTTTTTTTGGGTCTTCGCATGTCACGGTCAAAAAATTACCACCTTGCACCACCACATCTTCAGTTACGGTGAAGACCCAACAGGCATTGGAATGTTTGATTAAGTCGGTCGATGATGGTCAGCTGTTGCCCATCCTGAGGATGAAGGAGCTTAGCTAGTTGTAGCTTTGAGCAAATTTGCTTGCTCGGACATTCCTGAAAATTATATATCTTTTCATTTAGACCTTAAATGTAGGTAATCGCGAGCAAGCTCCGAATCTACTACTTCAAGCGGCCTAAATTAGTAGATTATCTATTCTCATACACTAGCAGAACCAAGTTCTCAAACAAGAAGCCTGCGACGAGACCATAGCAATGCAAATCAAGAACACAGGAAGTCCACATACCGCCAAAAAACAACAAACAAAACGTTCCACTTTAAAATTGAAACACCCATCATCAGGATTCAGGTGCCTGTTACAACGAAACCTGGCTACTCACTATGCTCGAGACAGCATAAAATAAAGGGCTCTTAAGAAAATAGTTGCACATGAGAAGCCGATTTATACACGTACAACTCAAGAAGTTAGGACTTAAAACATAAAATACTCAGCAACAAGCATGCAAAATGATATCGGTAATCCTCTCAAACAAGTAGAACGGCATTTATACAACCATCATTCTCTGGGTTATTTGTCACTTGTGCATATTTTCCTGCATCCATACACAAAAACAAATAAGAAAATGCTTAAAACGAAGTAAAGGAAACAGCAGGATAATAGTGAATGCAACACAAAAACCAAGAGCTTACCCCACACAACTTTTCCAGCTGGTGTTACCAGACCCAATTCACTGACATTCACCTAATATTCAAAGAAGGATTTGTAAGTGATACAGACTACAATAATAAACAGACATCACAAATTAATAACATTTCAGGGCAATCATATTCTACCTCAATGATCGTCCCCTTAGTAATAACACCAAGAGAAGTATACATTGGACCATTAGGATTCTTTTTCACTCCAATGATCTCAAGATTGAAGGTGCACTTGAGTTCAGGGTGAGTTACATGAGCTTTAGTAAAACGCAAACCCGAAGGACGAATGAACCTCTCATACTTGGGAGGTTTTCTTGTAAAACCAGGTCCAACAAATGTGGCCTTTGTGACCATCCTCTTCCATTGCTTGGCTGCAAAAGTAAAAAAACGAGCAGAGATCGTTAGGAGTCAAGGAGATAATATCTTGTAAGTACTCTTCCATGACAAAGAATTCACCACAATTCCCACACACATCTGAGTGGCAAACAGAAGCTTCACAGACTATTATAAATACTGACCACTTCAGAACCAAATACATTTGACCACTTTATTACCAAAATTAAAACACAAACACCCAAACCCACTTTCTAAAAGAAATCACATTAACCTCATATTAACAAAGTTCAAAGCCTTGTTCTATCAAAAGTTAAGCCAACACGTGCTATACACAGAATTTGCATATTAATAAGCTGGTTAGAATACTTACTTCTTCGTTTACCAGATCTGATGACTTTAAACATTTCATCTTCTGCTACCGGCCTAACCTGGAGAGGCAAAACTTAAAATTGAAGCATCACAAAAAATCCCAAAGGAAGCATAAAATAGAATCCCTAAAGGAAGAAACTGAATTTCAAACTCACCTTGGGAAGGGGTACCTCCCACTTTCCAGCTTTCTCTTTTCTTTTTTGCTTTATAGTGTTGCTAAGCACCTACAAACAGCAAAATGTCAAATTTCCCAACAACAGGGTACACATAGTATGTGGACTACCTTATACCAAAATGCATCAACAACTTGCCTTCGCTCTTGTTGTGTTTTCACGATCAAGCAAATAAGCAGGAACAGCACCCTCTTGAACTTCATCATCCACCTTTCTACGACTCGATGACTCTTCATGCATAGCCAAACTGTCGCCAAGGTGCAAAAAAAAATGAAAAGAATAGATAACTCCATAAATCAGTCACTCCATAAATCAGTCACTATAGCATCCACAACTGCCCAGGATAACACAACATATGCAGATGCAATCATGCAAAAGACAATAATTGAACACAGCCATTTAAATCTACAATCTCATATGATAACAATCACGCATACCAACAAATGGAGATTGGAACATTTGCAAATAAAATGAAAATTCGCTTAAACTTCCATAAAACTTAGAATAGTAAACACGACACCATCAGAACTCTTATGGAAATGGCTACATAGGAGACTCCTCCACCATTTTAAATGATAATCCCAAGGATAGAAATAGGATAAACACACCAAAACAAAGCATATATGTACTCAATGAAAAACCACAGTAAAAACCAGCTAATGAGATAAAGCTTAATATATGAAGTATTACACATTTAGGTCTTTAAAAGATTTACTAGTCATTAATAAAACCATTATCATCTGATAATTTAGAGTGCATTATTTAAAAGATCAGATGATCACGACTTATAAAATCTTATATGACGCTTTCCCATTTGATTAATGTATCAATAAACTAATACACTAAGCCACCTCATTAACAGAGATAATGCTACCAACGTTTACAACAAGAAAAGTTTGCTTGAACCCAATAATGATGCATATGCAATTACTTTTTCAGAATATACCCCTACATTTAAACAGTGATATAAACAAAATCTAATCCCAAAAGCAAAAACATTATAGACACAAGAATTCAGAAACACTAATTACAGAAATTTGAAAACTATTTAGTTTAAAAGAAAAACTCACGTTTTCTTCATGAGAGCCTTCTCAGCATAGCGTTTTTTAGCAAACATCTTGCCCTTAATACCCAAAGCCTGTAATCACAATTCAAAAAAAAAAAAAACAGCTCACAAATAAATTCTTCATAAATAAACAGGAAAAAGTAGTTTTTGGAAGAATTAAAAAACCTTTTGGGCAATTTCGGAGCGCTTATGGACTTCACGCGCCTCCTTCTTGCGCTTGCGCTCGAAGTGATCGAGACGGTAGCCATTTCGCTTCCTGTGAAGCTCTATGTAATCTCCTTGCGGCTGTTTTAATGCACAACATAAAATAAAAAGCAACCAAAAATAAGGATCTCTACTGGTTACAATTAAACTTAAATATGGGGATGAAAGAAGAAAGATTCAAAAAAACGAACCATTTCGTAAGCGCTTTGAAGTCCAGAATTCAAAGAGAGAGGTTTAATAGAAACCCTAGGGTTTTATTCAATTTGATTGATAAAGCGGGTCGGTTATGTACCGCTCTCTCTTTTGGGCGGGTTATTTGGGTTATGTCATACCGACTACTTTCGGGCTGATTTGGGCTATGTTTGAAACTCGCTCTCAGACGGGCTACTTGGGCTTGGTAGTCCTCAACTTGTTTGCCAATTGTATGTCCTGGTTTTCAACAATAACTAGGCGAGATTTGATTATCAAATTATAGAAATACACGAGTCTAACTCATACACACAAATTATCTCAAGCGTCAAGTTTGTATTATATTACTAATAGAAATGAGACACTTCTATTTAACAGAAATAACCCAAGTTTCATCAAAATTTATGACTAAGACAATCATTTTTTTATCATCAAATAAATCATATTTGTACAATCATTTTGCACAAAATATTTTAAGAATTAGATAAAGATGATGATATATAACGTAAAACGTCAAAAGTGTTATTATAAAATCTCAAATAAGTAACACAAACATTGCATAGATAACAAATTAAATCATACCGGTAGTGATTTAAGGCTTCGCCTTCTAGGCCAAATAGAGTTCCATTTAAAATAAAAAAAAAAAAAAGATTTTGGTTGGAATTTAGTCTATTTTCATTCAAATTTTACGTTTGAACCTTTTCAAATATAAAATTTTAATGCTGTCGTGCGCCCATCCAGGTTCCCCAATCTCCATTATGGCCCCTCCCGAACCAAAACTTTGTTCAGCCACTACACAATTGATTATACGTTGACAATGATATCAATGTTATGGAAAGGTGCGGACATAGAACCTTATATCATTTCAACAATGACCAAAATGATTGGCGGTCCAAAGGAAAGAAGAATCTACTCACAATCACATTGTTATTTAGCAAAGAAAGATTCGTTAGTTTGATTAAAGTAGACCAACTAAGAAGATAAATAATTTTAATACAATAACATTTTAAAAGCACCATTCTATGGCTTGTCCGTGAGGATAAAATTGAAATTTATGTGCAAAGTGAAGGGTATTTTAAGCACCGACCCAATTTATGTTAGCGTAAAGTTGATGAGCGTAGCAAACTTAATCTTCGTGGTATGACCATCGTAGTAAATCACTTTCTTTAACGTTAGCGACCAAATCTTCTTAGGATTTAAAGGTTAAACAAAGGGAGGTGTTTTATAATAATATTGGAGGAAAATAGAATAACGAAAGTGCGAGGGGTGGCCTTTTTACTTTTTGACCCTTCGGGCTCAAGTTCCTTCGGTCACTACAAAACAAAAAGCTTACTTAAATGATTTGCGACCCCAGCATTGTCTCCGCTTTTGTGGCCCAATTTAAAAAGAAAAAAGTCACCTTTGCACCGCCACCCCCTCACCAAATTATAGTCCCCATCACCTTCAATATTAAAATCTCATCAATTTTGTTAAGATAAGGATTTTACTTTGACAGGTGGTTAATTTCTCAGTTCACTTTTCTTCCACGAGGGGAGTGATGCAATTCTTCCGGTAGAAGGATGTGATTTTCTTTTTCTTTTTATTTTTTTGTAAAATATTGTGGGAGTAGATATTCTAAAATATTAGGATATACGTCACACAAAATTTTTGTGATAGCCAGCTATTATAGGAAGGGACGGAGCTAAACATTGAGAATGTGGGGCGGTCGAAATATTAAATGAGTAAAGATAGGGAGGCCGGATTATAATAAAAGATTGAAATGACATCTAAGAGGTAAGATGTCATAATATTAAAGATGATTGGGTCAGTCTAAGACACTTCTATCTTACGAGTTCTACAAATCCAAGGTCTTCTGTAAGATATATTCTTCCATACTTGGAATATTGTAAATTGTAATGACGATGATTTTTTTTTAAAGAAAAACATTCACAACTTATTAAAAAAAAAAAAGAAGAAGGTGATATACTTACAAAATTATATTATTAAAACTCGTTGAAATTATAATTTTTATGATCTTGGTTACAAAATCTTGCACCCACAAGCAAAACTTTTATGTCGTAGCTTGTCCCAGCATAAAAACAGGAAAATAGAGAGAAACGACGAGCGTGTGACCCATTTTGTTGGTGTGCTATTCCATAATGGAAGGCTTGTGATTAGTCCAATAGGGGTTTGGGTCCAATTGATGAAATTTGTACAAGCAAAGAGGTCACTTTGTGCTCTTTGTTGTTTGGGTTATCTTATCTTACTGTTGTTTTCTGAATGATTCATACAATTATTTAAGAATCACATGGGGAGGTATTTGAGGGCTTTTTTGGTTGCAGAGACACATATGCATATTTTTTTTTCTTCTTCTTTTTATTGGAAGTATTATGAAGGCAATAATGGGATAAAAACCAGACCTTTCAAAACTTTCAATTTAACGAAAAATGATAAACAAGGACAAGGAATGATTTCCCCCTTACTGATACAAAATCTGATTACAAGTGTCGAAGTTACCAATAGAAATAAACAATAAAATATAATATAACACAATAAAATTATAAAATCTGAGCCTATGCAGGTTTTGTGACTCTTCTTATTTTCTCTCCTTCTGTGTCTTTTTTGCAAATAAAACTTAAAGCATGCTTATACATAAATAATAATAAAAATATGGATCCGGCTATTGATACCGCACCGCTACTTTGGTAATTTTCATTTATCCCTCTTTACTTATTTTTATTTACTTTTTTTTCATAAATATTAAATTAATTTTTACTGAATTTATATGAACATTTTAGTTAGCACCCTTATACTATTTATTATTTATAAATTTTTATTTTATACTGCACATATATCAAAATACTCCCTCTCTTTATCACAATACCCGCGAACTCGACCTGGATTCCATTTCCGTTTTCGGCCGCTCCACTGGCTAAGGTTGGTACCGATCGAAAGCTCGTGCGATGCCGGTCATCTCCATGCCATCTTTGTCGCAAAAGGAACCCGACCTTGATTTCGTTTACATTTTTCGTTTAGGCCCACTCACCTATGACAAGGTTGATCTGACAGAAGCTCGTCAATCAATCGGTCATCTCCATGTCATCCTTATTGCCGGAAAGTGTTCGGAAAGCTGCCGATCGAAGCCGTGAAAAGTCGTGGAATTACGGCTTCAATTTGTCCGATTTCGCTAGTTTTCGTTGACGCCACCACTTAGATTGTGTTCTCCACAATTTTTTCTGTCTTTTTTGACCAGCCACAGCCACCAGGTGAGTTGATTTGCCGTTGATCGAACGTTGAAAGATTCACAAGTTTGAGAGAAATGAACAAAATATTTATAAAATAAAATTTAAATAAAAATAAATAAAAGGGACTTAATAAAATTTTATACAAAGAAAATAAAAATTATGGAACTGTATCACTGTGACACCACAAGCGGATCCTAAAAATATTACTTCAAAATGGACTTAATTATCAAACAGAGCAGTTTTTGTAATTAGCTTTAAATGGTTCAATAATACATAAAAATACAAAAAGAAAAAAAATCTTTTGACTCTTTTTAACGTACAAACTAATTTATGTTCCAATCCGATGGTTGATTTTGATCGATTCTCTCGGGAAACTGAAGCCAAACGCGCACATCCAGAGGTGGTTGCGGGGACCTATGATTTTGACATGCCTTCAAATTCGGTCCACAGAATCCCATTGATTGAGTAACTAATTCACTTTTCTTTTGCAAATACATCGAATTCTGTGCATTTAGTTTGTCCAAATTTTCTACACCGACAGAGAAATTAAAAGCTTTATTGATGTGATGATTTCGATTGTTTTAATTAATTAAGATGGTTTCAATACTAAATTAATAAATTAATCATGCCTTGAAATTTAGATTTTCAAACTATTCCACTTAGCTTTTCTTGACTAATCAAACCCCCCCCCCCTTTTTTTTTCCAAAGAAATTTCAACCTCAGTGTATTTACTTCTTTTGAACGTTTCAAAGATGTGATTTACGGAGTTATAATCTGTACCTTTGTAAATAATCGCCACTCGTATTTTAACTCTATTTTTATGTTATAAAGTTTGTTTGTCAAAAAAATAAAAGTAAAAAAATATTTTAGAGTTTTTTAATTTTAAATTGTTATAAAATAATTTTTTTAAAGGATACTTCTATTCATTTGATTCCGCTTTGAATCATGTCGAAACATTTCCTATCAAATTTGTCGCCATATTTTTCATTCTCTCTGTTTTTTTCCCCCCCTAAAAAGACTCTTCAACAATTTTTTTAATGCATATTTATTTATTCTTTAGATTCAATTTTTTTTAATCATATAAAAATGACTTTGTTGAATCTAGGAGGCCTAGATTGCCATATTAAAGAAGCAAAGAAAATGAGATTTTAGATTCAATGGCATTAAATACTGAAAACATTGGGTGACAATAAGTCAACTTTGGGGCAACTTAGTTTGGTACACTAATACTTCTCCCATTTCCCTATAGTTATAGTTGTAGGGAACATTTTTGAAATTGAAAACGCAACATAATCAATTTTGACGCGTTACAGATAAATTTCGCTCAGGTCCTTTTTGAAGTTCACTCAGATCTTTTATGTTCTACTTAATTACATTTAAGTTTAAAATGTTTAAAAAAAAAAACAAATAGTTCCATTTACATTGAGGGGATAGAAAATTTTTATTTATTTATTTTTTATAAAAGATTTAGATTGTGATGATAAAGTTTTTCATTTTTTTATAGTAATTATAACTCCATTGACAGAAAGTTTTTATTTTTTTTATAAAAGATTTAAATTGTGATGACAAATTTTTATTTTTTTATAATAATATAAAAGTTTCAATTTAAAACTCGGTGTAATATTTCGGTTTTTTTATTTTCTTCATACGCTAGTATTGGCATTAATATTTTACAAAAAATGGGCTCTTGAGTGGCCCCACAGAAATTAATCACAATTTTATTTTTTCTTTAATAAATTTTATAATTAAAACCTTAGTCAAATTAAATCTTCATGAGATTGAAATTTAAAAAGTTGGATCTCAGTCATTTGGCTTTACGTCTCATGTCCACGTGTCCTTTCGTTTTCTCTGATTCATCCAGACTATTTTCCACCGCAAATTACTGAACATGGTCAAATACGTAATTTGGAAATAGGAGCACGTCTTTACTGGGGACGGTTCGTGTGCGAGACGCCGAGTCGTGCTTTCCATTTTTCCATCCGAAATTTCCGCAAACTACATACGCACATGGCACATTCCATCCCGTTCTGTCGTTTATTTACAAAATTGCCATACGTGATCAATTTAATTATATATATATATATGTGTGTGTATATATATATATATATTTTTTTTGATAAGTTAAATTTTTTTTGATAAGTTAATTTTATATATTTTGTCCATTGATGGATGGTCATAAAATGGAATACCAAAACTTCAACACGATTGACTGAAAAAAGAAGAAGAAGGGAATTAACAAAAACATCAATTTTACTATTTTAGCGTGTAACTATAAAATAATGTAAATTATTCTTATAATAATCAGAAAATAAATTCTAACTAAAAGTAGTTTAATTTTTTATTAACGAGGATGTTACGTACTTACATACCATTTAATTAATGATTATAAAAAACCTAATTCTTGTTATAATTTTTAATCCTATTTATCTCAAAATTTAGTTCATATACTTATCGGTTTGATATTTTCACGGACTTGTCAAAACCATCGGACCAAGTGATGGTTGTCATAAAATTATTATTTAACAATTAAAAATAAATAAATCATTTTTCTCATATTAGTTAATAAAAAATTTGATTTGTTTATACTTTCTTGGTGTATTATTTTTATGATGTTCTCTTCTCCCACTTGTTACGTGTAATTAATATTTGCATTGTTTACTGGTAGCTTCCATCATTCAAAATCAAGAAGCCGGCCATGTATCAGACCAATCACACATTCACATCTCAGTCCTCAGCAAATATTATATTGTTCATTGATAATAGATTAGCAATCCAATAACCCAAACCCCCCCAAAAAAAAAAAAAATCCCAATCAAGATAATAAATATCAAATAACAATTTTAAGGCGGTACAAAAAGACAATAATGCCCTTTTTAGTTATTGATGAGTGTGATATAGATGCAGAATCTACCCAAGATAGAGGTGAAAAATTGTGGTGCATGTTAGATATGGACATATAGTTAATCCAGTTAGCAACAACTCACCAATTATCATTTTTCATTTTAGAAGTTTATTTCGTTGTCTGAAATTCTCATAATTTTGATCTGTCTTTTTGAATATTTCTCATCAAAAGATCCGAACTTTACTGGTCCCTAAACTTGGTTCTCAATCCAGATTATTTGTTTTTTTTTTTTTTCAAAATTTTCTCCTCTTTTGGTGATGCTGGAGAAGAAAGAGTCCTCCTTTATAGTGTTGTTTATGTTTAGCTTCTCCTATCATAAACTACGTTTATAGTGCTATATGATCAGTTCTTTTCTTTCTCTGCATGCAACAAATTCTTGATGTGGGTATTTAATAAAGCAGCCATTGATGGTTAAAATGAGCTACTTTAGTGGGGGTTTTTGAAATTTTTATTTTTTTCTTCTTCAAATGGTTCTTTATGAAGCATGCTGCAAAAGCGAAAGACCTAGTGCAATGAGAACTCACCTTGTTTCAGCAATTGTGCTTGCTTTCGTGACACTGGTTTTGAGTGCAACAGACCCCGGTGACATTGATATTCTCAATCAGTTTAGAAAGAATTTGGAGAACCCGGAGCTGTTGCAATGGCCTAAAAGTGGAGACCCTTGTGGTCCTCCTACTTGGAAGCATGTGTTTTGTTCAAATTCAAGGGTTACTCAGATTCAGGTTTCTAGTGTCGGGCTGAAAGGTACTTTGCCTCAGAACTTGAACCAGCTCTCCAAGCTTGAAAACATTGGCTTGCAAAAGAACCAACTTAGGGGAGAGTTGCCATCTTTTAGTGGGTTGTCAAATTTGAAGTATGCATATTTGGATTTCAATAATTTTGATACTATACCTGCTGATTTCTTTGATGGTCTTGAGAATTTGCAATTCTTGGCATTGGATTATAACAATTTCAATGCTAGTAAAGGGTGGTCATTTTCGAAGAGTTTGCAAAGGTCAGCACAACTCACCAATCTCTCTTGCATGAGTTGTAATTTGGTTGGTCAGTTGCCTGATTTTCTTGGGAACTTTGCTTCTCTACAGAACTTGAAACTCTCGAGGAATAACTTGACTGGTCCAATTCCTGAAAGTTTTAAGGGCTTGAATTTGGTAAATCTTTGGTTGAATGATCAGAAGGGTGGTGGATTTACTGGTACAATTGATGTTCTGGGAAATATGGATCAACTTCGGACTCTATGGCTTCATGGGAACCGCTTCTCAGGGACAATTCCAGAGAGTTTTGGTAAATTAACTTCCTTGAAAGATCTCAATGTCAACAGTAACCAATTTGTTGGCTTAATTCCTCCAGGCTTAGCATCTTTGTCGCTAGACAATTTAGATTTGAACAATAACATGTTCATGGGTCCTGTCCCAAAGTTTAAGGCACATAAATATAGTTATAGTTCAAATTATTTCTGTCAACCAACTGAAGGGGCACCATGCGCCCCAGAAGTTATGGCACTTATTGATTTCCTTGGTGCGTTGAATTATTCTCCTAGGCTTGTTACTTCATGGTCTGGCAATGATCCGTGTTCTTGGTTGGGATTAAGTTGTGGTACCAATTCAAAGCCTACTGTTCTTAATTTGCCTAATTTTAATCTTAGTGGCACCCTGAGTCCTTCAGTTGGAAATTTGGATTCCCTTACCCAGATTAAGCTTCAATCTAATAATATATCAGGGCAGATTCCGACAAACTGGACTAATTTGAAATCTTTGACTTTGTTGGATCTCGGTTGGAACAACCTTTCTCCTCCACTGCCTAAATTCAGTGGTGCTGTGAAACTTTCCTTAGATGGGAACCCTTTGTTGAATGGTAAATCTCCTGGTTCTGGATCTTCATCAGGGAACCCACCTAGTCCAACCAAAGGCTCAAGTTCTGGTTCTAGTTCTAGCTCCAGCCCTGGTGATTCTACTGCTGAAACAACCAAACCCAAAAGTTCCAAAAGAACCATTTTAGTTGCAATAATAGCCCCAATTGCAAGTGTTGGAGTTATTCTTCTTGTTGCCATACCTATATCTATCTGCTACTACAGGAAGAGAAAGGAAGCCCCCCAGGCTTCAGGTTCCCTTGTAATTCACCCAAGAGATCCATCTGATCCGGATAATATGGTTAAGATCGTTGTAGCCAATAACAGCAATGGAAGCACTTCAGTAGCAACTGAGAGTGGTACAGGCAGCAGATACAGTACTGGAAATGGGGCATCTCACGTCATTGAAGCTGGAAATCTGGTCATATCAGTGCAAGTTCTTCAAAATGTGACAAAGAATTTTGCCTCAGAGAATGAGCTTGGCCGTGGAGGTTTTGGTGTAGTTTATAAAGGAGAATTGGATGATGGAACTAAAATAGCTGTGAAAAGGATGGAAGCTGGTGTTATTAGCAAGAAAGCCGTGGACGAATTCCATTCTGAAATTGCTGTTCTTTCAAAGGTCCGACATCGTCATTTGGTGTCTCTGTTGGGTTACTCTGTTGAAGGCTATGAGAGACTTCTTGTTTATGAGTATATGCCTCAGGGGGCTCTAAGTAAGCATATCTTCCATTGGAAGAACTTAAATCTGGAGCCTCTCTCTTGGAAGAGGAGGCTAAATATTGCCTTGGATGTTGCCAGAGGGATGGAGTATCTCCATAGTCTTGCTCACCAGAGTTTCATACATAGAGATCTTAAATCTTCAAATATCTTACTTGGCGATGATTTCAGAGCAAAAGTTTCTGACTTTGGATTGGTGAAACTTGCTCCCGATAGTGAGAGATCTGTGGTCACCAGGCTTGCTGGGACGTTCGGCTACTTGGCACCGGAATATGCTGGTAAGCACTCTTAACTCTTCTCCAATACATTAAATTTATATGGATATCTTGATTAAGAACCGTAACTAATGTGTTATTTTTGAAAAATTTTGAGTTTTGGGATAAAATAAATAAATAAATTCTGATGGCTAAAGGATTACATAATCTCAGCTGAGCCTCCTTGAGCTATAAGGTTTACTTGTATTGAGTTCGCGCCAAATTAGACGGACTATTGGTCGAATTTACCACTCACACTTTTAAGAGATAATTATGACAGTATCTGTCATTTTCTTAGACTAAATGATTCAGAATATTGAATGAATTGCATATCCGGCAAAAAACTTAACAGCCTCGTCTAAGAAATCACCATGTTTATTTGTGAAAATGTTAGACGATTAGAAATGTTTGGATGTTCTATATCTTGTTTCTGTAGTTGGAAGGAATACCATTCATTGTACATCTGAATTCCTTATCTTCCTCTATGTAGGCCCTTATGATAGCAACCATTACGATACTAAACTCTGACTTTTATGTTCTAATTGTTTCAGTGACAGGAAAGATCACAACGAAAGTTGATGTTTTTAGTTTTGGAGTTGTATTGATGGAGCTATTGACTGGATTGATGGCCCTAGATGAGAGCAGGCCTGAGGAAAGGCAGTACTTGGCTGCATGGTTTTGGAACATAAAGTCAGACGTGGAGAAGCTGAGGGCTGCCATAGACCCGATCCTAGAAGTGAATGATGACACATTTGAGACTTTCTGGACCATTGCTGAACTGGCTGGACACTGCACAGCTAGAGAACCATCTCAACGGCCAGATATGGGTCATGCAGTGAATGTACTGGCACCACTTGTTGAAAAATGGAAACCATTGGATGATGACCCAGAGGAATACAGCGGCATTGATTACAGTCTCCCTCTAAACCAAATGGTGAAAGACTGGCAGGAAGCAGAAGGTAAAGACTTAAGTTATGTGTCTCTAGAAGACAGCAAAAGTAGTATACCAGCAAGACCAACTGGTTTTGCTGAGTCTTTCACTTCTGCTGATGGTCGGTAAACGAGGTAATACTGGCTTCCTTTCGGTTGTCCTTGGTAGATGTAGATAGCTTGCTCTAATTCTCCTGTTTGAGAATTCAATGTCAATATGTTTTACTGCTGTTGTAGTTAAGGTGATAAAGATGGAGACTCGATGCTTAAGAGGTCTCATGTGTAGGCTTTGAGTTTCCAGTTGTGAGATTTTATGAGAATGGTGACATAGGGCCACAAATGAGAACTGGTTATTAATTATAAATTAGTTCCTCCTATATGTCTCCTGTCTCTAAAATTTTACAATTTTAATATTCCTATTTTTTTGTGGTGTTAGAATTATCTTTCCATGGAAGCTAGTCCTACTTTACAGGTTGACAAGGAACCTTAGGTTATTATTTGATACCAGATAAGCCAGTAAGAAACATACACCAAGCTAGCAAATTGCAGCCCCAGGAATATGAAAATGTTCCCATTAGTGCAAAAGAATTCCTCCTGCCCTTCAATTCAATTTGTGGCCCGCCGAGGGCAGCAGTGCGAAAATTTGGGCAAACGGGAAAAGGATTTCACATCCTTGTTATGTTAAAATTCTTGGTTGTCTTTTTTTATTTTAAAAACTCATATCTCTATCATGATCTGGTTTCGGCATTTGATTCTCTTCTTGCATCAAATTTCATTTCTCCTGTTTTTTTGGTCTCATGGGAAGGAAAGCCGTGGTGTGACTTTTTTGTTTCCAATTATATTATCTCAGCATTTTCAGAGCGGTGCTGATGACGTATGAGTTTGACCATTTGATAAGGGAAGATCAAAACTGGACCAACCTCCTGAAATGAACCAAATTAGAATTGCTTTCAGGTTTGTTTTCTAAAGATCTTCTTGATAATCCTTCATAAGGAGATAATGCAACACCATAAGCTAATGCTGGTTGCTTGGTTTCTACACCATGATTCATGACTAAACTCTAGAAATCCAAATCTGTTGGAGCAAATGAATTTAGTCTTTTCCAAGATATGGAGCCCACTCACATGCTTATGGGAAGCATCCCCCAACAAGAAGCCAATTTAGTGGGCCCTCTCACATCCAATTTCAAAGGCTGCATCAGCATCAAAACCACGGCTCTATTTCAATATCACGACGACACTCGCATAAACAATGAGAAAGTTGCACAAAGCCTAAAAAGAAGGAACCAAATTGGGATGGGTCATCGTCTTTCGGTGGTCGTTTTCAGACATCAGTTCGTTTTATAAGGGTGAGAAGCATTTCTTCGGCTGCCGCGTGGTTCATCGATATTTATAAAGAATTTGCTTTTAGGGTGCCAATGAAATGCCACAAGATGGCATGCAATTCGAGGGTTAGATTTACCGACTGGCCATGCAATTATAGTGCTTCCATTAAAAAATGATGAAGAGTGGAAAAATTTCTGCGTTTCTTGAAATTTACTGACGCGGGGATTGTGCTGCCGACTTTCACATGGATATGTCCATACACGTAGAAACTTGCACTAAAAATTCTTCTCCTTTTTTTCATAATGGATGGCTGAAGAAAAATTATTGAAGCAGTGCTATTATGGGAAATGAAATGCAATCTAACGGTTGTGCGATGACATGGTGTTATTAATAGATAGTTTGTATGTAACAATGAAACAACAATTATTGAACGCTAGTTTGGTTGGAGGCTTTTGGTGCAGTAGCTATAGGTAATGACCATTCCTAAGTGAAAGATTAAAATTGGATCATTGTATAAGATCAAATTGAGATTGAGGAGTTATAACTTTTAAATTTTAATCCACAATTTCTGTGAGATGAGATACTAAGTTACTAACTGTTAATTAAATTGTTTTTTCTCCCCCTTTAGATGATAACTATTATATAAAGTAGGAATTGAGGTGCCAAATGCGTAGTTGATAACTTTACCAATCATTTTAGCTGCCGCTGGGCTTCTAAAATTAAGCTGATGCACAACATTTACAAATAGGTACCAAGAAACAAAAGGTGATTATTGCTAACATTAACAAATTTCTATTAACCTTTACATCAACAGACAAACTCTGCCAGCTGCTGCGTAACGGTGAAAAAAGCCAGAGAAAAGAAAAAAGAAGAACAAGGGGAAAAAAACAAAGAGTTAGGGGTTTTTGGAATGGTTACTTCTGATCTCTCTGTTACCTTAAAGATACCAATAGTCATCACTATGCATCATCTGAAAAGCAACCAATATGATAGGCACTGACGACATCCAAACGCTGTTCATTTGTTGAGGAAATGGGCTGGGTTGATGAAGTTGCTGGAGGGAGAAAGTGCCGGTAAGGGCGGCTAACAGGAGGTAACAATAAAGCCAACCGTTTATCCATTGCCAGTAGCCGTCCACACTTACTGTACCAACAGAACTTTAATCAATTTTTATCCAGGAGTAACCAGAGAAATTCATGAGATACGAAGGGGGAGAGTTGCACCTGCAGACTTTAGAAAATAGAGTTTGATAGCTGCATATCCAGTGCTACAAAAATAAAAGCAGGTGTAAGACTTGAAAAAATGTGGACTCATCAATGGGACTAAAATGGTCGGTTAAATTAGCAAAAGAAGTCCGCGAATAGTTTACTTCATACCAGAAGAAAATAAAGAGATGTTTCAGTCCTGATCCCAAGAAAAAATTGTAGTGCTGTGCCAGCATGCTCCTGTAACCAGGAAAGAAATAAAAGTATAGCAAGAAAATGTCAAGTTGGATAGGTCATTTATATATATGAAGAACTAAAATCAACATAAAACTGTGGCAAGGCTATTACCGTGATGTGTCTAAATACGTGGTAAACAGAAGAACCTCTTGCATGTATGTAATTGCCTCCCTGTAGAAGATAGTACAATGTAAAATATAATGAAAGCCAGAAAAGATGCAAGTGCTTTAAATTTGCACAAAATCACCAACAACTGGTTCAATTTAATAATAACACGAAGAAGTTGAAGACACTGAAACTTGGCACTCACACTTCAAAGAATTACATCTTTAAAAGGGGACTGACTGAAGTTAGCCATTTTGAATTTAACATGCATTTTTACCATCTTTAAGTTCATAAGCATTTTATGTGCTTTGTGGATAAAACTTTCAGGGTATACGAAAATTGTCTCAAAAAGCAATTACAAAGAGATCCTACAAAACTCTCTTTAGTTTTGTGTGTGTTTTTGTCTGAGTTTTACACGTATAGGCTGTATGTATATAGAGTTGTGAACAAGTGCATGTGTAATAATAAAAATAATTGTATAGGACCAATGGAGGACTTGATTACTCTGACTAGAACAAGGTCAATTTCAATTAAAATGACTGCCCACTATCAAGGTCTTACTCAAACAACAATCCACAACACCAACACTGAAATCTTGTTCAGTCTAATGCTAATGAATAAGCACAAACTCTAGCTTGTCTAGTAACAAAGCAGAAGCTGGCCAAATATGTGTAGGGTAGCACACTAGCACTTCGGCTCCACTGAAGCTCGATCAACTTCAAACTTGAGATCACACTTTCATAATTTAATTGATTGGGTAGACTCAGATTGTTCACATCGACCTAATCTACATTGTATTGATACAAGACAAAAGAGTAAATGAGCAAAACCAAACTCCCAGTGTAACAAGTCATTTTGTTGTTCTGCCAGATTCTGTTGCTCTAAGCATGAGCTTCAAGTAAGACACTCATATTTCATAACATGCAACGCATAACAATTGAAGGGTACCATGATGCAATTTTAACGATCATATGTAGCACATTTAAATGTGAAAGAAACCAAATAACCAACCAATCAGACTGTTTATGCTATATTTAAAAATGGAAATTCTGGAAATTGCAAGAACATGCACCAAAAACAATATTACCTCATCGGGAGAAAAGAAAGCAACTGCATCTGGCTCGATAGAACCAACTGGATGCAATGAAACTATAGCTCTGAAAACAGAAGGAAACAACAACTCAATTACAGCAACCTTGTCAGCAGCAACAGTATTTTGCAATCCTGGTCTCAGTTTACTTGAACTGTGAAAGTTGTGCGCCTTCAATAATTCTAAGGGACTCTCATTTGCTGAAGTGGGCAATGAAGAAGCTCTTTTTAACCAGTCCAGTCGCTCATAAGTGAAAATTTTCAAATTGGGAACTTCTTTTTCCAAGCGCATTAGAACATCTGATAGTGTTTTGCAATCACTAAGCTCTTCTTGGTTACTGGCCGGTAGAGCTTGGGGAACACAATGCTTTTTCAATTCTGGTTCAGTACTTTGATCATGTACCCTATCATCGAGATGAGGAAAAAAACGCTTTTTCTGATCAGTGAAGGCCTTGAGAGCTAACCTGAAAAGTTAAAAGCACAAGTTAACTTCCAAAGGAAAGCTTGAAGTTCAATATGATTGGAATCACCAAAGTCACCAATCGGAGATTGGCCATAACAAAAATGTTTATCCATGATGTGATGCCCACCTATATTAGCAAGTAACAGTGGCTACTAAATACTCTTGACAAAACCCAGTATACAGAGATTACATTGAATTATCCTTAAAGCCGAAAGAAATGAGAATCCAAAAGATTAACGGAGAGGACGACATGCAGTGAAAGATTTGCCAAGATTTATTTTTAATATTGCATATTTATTGGTCAACATTATTCCTATTTTTTCATATTTCACTATTTTATATAAAAGAATACAAGGAAAAAAATTGTTCATGAATTTATGCTTTTTTTTAGAGCTATTTACTGTAATTTAAGTACTTTTAGGACTAACATTAAGTGATTTTTAATACATTACGATGAGAAATAAGCTTTACCCAAAGGCCCAAATTAGGACTCCAAGAGAGAGAGAGGTAAAAGATTTTGATAGGAATACCTCTTTTTCTTCCATTTCCAAACCTTAATTTTAGTAATAGGTTATCTTATCTCCAGTCTCTTGACCTTCTCTGAAAATCTCATATTAATTTCTTAAATTCATAAACCTAGTCAAGCTTCATCAATTTTGGTAAAAATTGACAAATACCTATACATTTCACATAATTGCATGACAATTTGACAAATTCAACATGACTGCTCTGACAATATAAACATGAAGGAAGATAGATATCCAGTTCTTTTTCCATAATGAAAATTCTTACATTCCATTGGTAATGGCACCAAGATCAATACTCACCAATATCTCAATTGCAATAAGAATTGACACCGGCATCAATTCATATTTGATGTAGAACTAATGTAACCCAACAAAATATCATCTAACAAGTGACTTTTGAAATACCTATAAACTTCTCGCTCAGAATGCTGAAGCACTGAACCCACAAGCTTTAGCCTCATTTTTCATAGTGCATAGCTGATATATGCTGTATAGTAAAATGACAAAAAGCTAATTCTTAAAACTTCATGAATGCACATACGCATTTCTTTAAGCATCTATTAACAATTACTTGCATCAAAATCAAAGTCATTCCCTAATTGTTTAGAGCAACAGAGAGATAGACAGGTTAGTGACATAATATATTCTTCTACAAACTTAACAAGAATCCAAATCATTTAAATCCAAATTTTCAAAAAAACATCACCCGCCAATTCTAATATGAAAAATCCATATGACATTGCAAAAACAATAACAAAATTAAATTTGCTTTATAATGTCTTTGAACTTCAAATGCACCTGGTCCTGTCAACAGCAGAAGCACCAGCCTGGCCCGCAAGTTGGCGTTTCCAAGCATATGCGACAACCGCTCCATCAGGACACACTAACGGCATATGCAGACCCCAAGAGTTACTACGTGACCGAAGAGGTTCGTTCAAAACTCCAGTTTCTTCCAGTTGCCTTCCTAGCATTACCACATAAACAAGTCAAAAATACCATACAGAGTAGCAATTCTTAATCACTAACTAGCAAACATTAAAGAGTAGTATTATGCTAAAACTCAACTAACGTGGCATGATGTGATTGGAAAAATAAAAACTCCTCTCCGATGAACATGCTTACCAATGGAACGAAGGTCCTGGAGGTGCTGGCGCATAGCAGCGTCTTCTTTGATGAACAAATGCAAAGGTTTGTTGCTCTGGTGAGGCTGAGCTGCCACGAATAGAGCTTCTAGAAGCCGGTCAGCGCCGAGGCGAACGTCGGCTATGAGCCGACCTGCTTGTGCTAGTCTCTCTAATGCCAAAGCCACCTGCTTAGGCGGTGCCTCCGCCGTCGATTGCGGAGGCTGATCGGGACTCGCATTAGGGTTCGCCAATGCCTGTGATTCTTGCTGCTGCTGCTGCTGTGGCTGCGGCTGCGTTGGGGTTTGAAATTTCATATCCATTCAATCAAATGCTAATTTGTATCAAAGATTCAGAAATTGGAAATATCTCTATGAGTGTTTTTTGTTTTTGTTATTTTTTTTTTCTTTTTTTCCCCACTTGTCCTTGAGAACCGAGAACCAGGAGCCGATCGTTACTTTGTTAGTTTTAGAATTAATGAAAAAGTAATAAAGCCCTGCAGGGGTAGGTTCGGGTCCGATATGGATTGGACATGCGGCCCTATCTCGAAACCGGATTTATTTAATTATACTATTTAATAATAGCAAATATTAAAAAAATGAAAACTAAAATGTTAAATATTTTAAATTTCACTGAAAAGTAAAAAATGATTAAGTAAAGCGAAAAGGTGTACGGCTATCTATTATTACTAAATACATGTTTTGTATTTATCTTGTTATCAAATTTAATTAACTTAACGTGACTGCTTAAATAATAAGTCGAGTCAACTAATAAAATGATTTGGATAAAAAATATATATAAGAATTAGTAAAATCATACACATGTGATTTAAATGATGAACATATTTAATTGATTATCTAAAAGTATAAATATATGTATTAACTTCATTTATACTCATTTTTATTGGATACTAATAACAATATTAGCTTTTATTTTTAGAAGAATAATATTATCTAATTTATACCCTTTAAGAGTTTAAGTTACTTATATTTAATATAATCTTTCTTATTTACATCAATTATTAAATATTTCCAATATATATTATCAACAATTATAATAAAAAATAAATATTTAAAAAAAGGGGAGTGAGCGTTATAATCGCGCAAGTAAATTGAAAAATTTACCCGACCCGCCGTTTCTCGTCGATTTCGGAGCAAACACGGGCCAAAATTTTGCTTCAGTGAAAAATAGACCTTCTATAAGACCTTCCCGCTGAGTTCACAATTTACACTGCTGCTCTATTTGCCTCCAACTCCAAGGGGGAAACTTCATAAAGAATTGTTGTTTTTTTTTAAAAAAAAAAGAAAGAGAAAAAAAATTTAAATTTTAAGTTTTTGGCGTTTGCATTTTTACTTAACTTGCCAATTTTGAAATTGATTTCATGACTAATTATTACAGAATTCGTTTTCTCTCATAATTCTTCGTAATAAAAAGCGACGAAAGCAGCCGCTAATGGCCCGTTCCAAGGCTGCATCAAAGAAGCAGCAAAAGCAGCAGCAAAAACGCGGCGTCGATTTCAAAGTAAGTCTTATGTCAACATATCACTTTTATTTTCAATTTTGTTTCTGTTATTCTCTTTCGAAAGCTGATGAATTATCTACTTATTTATTTTTAAAAATAAATCTGCAGAAAATAAAACGAAAGCTTGGCAGAAAGTTGCCACCTCCGAAAAATGCTACCAATACCGAGGTTAAATCCAAAGGTGAATATTCTTTTAAATATCTGTTTTCCTTTTTTTCCCCCCTTTGTTTCGATGTAAAATTTGGTCGTTAAGTGATGATTTCTTTAATATTTATGCTTTGAGGTTTTATGAAGATTTAAATTAGCTTGTCACCTTTTATTGTGAATATTCTTAGCTAGGCTCTGCTTGTTGTAATGAATGTTTCAGTATGAATTGTATATTTACTTGCGTTGGTATTGTTCTTTTATTTTTAAGTTTAGTTATTGATGAATGCTTTCATTGTTTGATGAGCAGCTATTGTGCTTCCTGAGCAAAGTGTGGCATCGGAGAAGGCAGGTTTAGCGGTAAGCAAGAAGGGGTTGACTTTAAAAGAGCTTCTTCAACAAACTTCTCATCATAACTCAAAAGTTCGTAGAGGTATTTTATTTTATTTGGACAAATATTCTGCCTGTGTAAGCTATTTATATTAAGCTGCCAGAATGATGTTGATTGGACCCAGAAATAAATGCTTACCATTGCAGCACATGATACTTGATGATCAGTTGTTTATCGACTTATTTATTCATTTGGGCGTAGTCATTCATGGATATGGTGTTATTTTCATTTTTACTAATTTGCAAAATAAGTGTTTAATGCTTTTGAAGTGACTTATTTGGAAGTTTATTGGTTCTCTAATTTAGGTTTTAGTACTGGTATTGACTTTTCGGTTGTAATGGGTGGCAATATTGATGTTGACATCAAGTTTTTATCTTCCTAGATGCATTGATGGGTCTTAAGGATTTATTTCAAAAGTATCCAGCAGAGTTGAGGTCACATAGATATGCTGTCATAGAAAAATTACGTGAGCGTATCGGTGATGATGATAAAGTTGTCAGGGAAACGCTGTACCAACTACTCAAGACAGTGGTTTTTCCTGGGTGTAAAGAGGTAAATCTTTGCCTTCCTTTTTTTTTGGGGGGGGGGGGGTATATAAATCATTGTATAAGACAGTCTTCAGCATTCTCACTGCCCACTCTGTTGCTAAACACCCAAATGACTAGTCTTCTTTGTATCCTCGCAAGTCAACTGTTACATGTTTCTAGATTACTTTTATCATTTGTTTCTGCATCTTCGGGTTGGCTTTAGGGAAAATAAGAAAAATCTGTTTCTTGTGCTTTTCTTCAACATTTGATCACTAACATTTGGCATGTGGAAGATGCTAAAGTTCAGTGTTTTAATTGTTAAAAAAGTATTCGTGTATGAGGCTAAAGAAAACCTATCTATTTTTTAATCCAAAAAAATGTGGGAGCATTGACCATGCTATTATATTTCCCTATATTCTAGTAATGGCTATTTATGTACAGCATAAGCAATGTGTTTCATCAGTTCTATTATGGAGATGGATGGCAAAAGGACGTGTGACTTGGGGGAAGAGTACTTTATTTTGCATTTCTGTACAAAAGTTGGATTTTGTTTTGGAAAGGGCATATGTTACATGCTTTATGTGGTTGTATTTCTTTTTTTCATCTAGACAAAATGTCATTTACACTTTATGCTTCTCTGTTTGTTATCCTCGTGAGTTGTGAATTTGTTTCTTGGGCAGACTTTTCCTTTTAAATCAACAGTTTTTTGAATTATCAAATGGTTTTATGCTCTCTTGTCCAGGATAATCAAGGACCTTTTGTTTCCTTAATGGTGGCCTACATTTTTAATGCAATGACACATTTAGCTGTCGATGTGCGGCTGACAGCTTTCAAATTTTTTGACCTTGTTGTACAGTACTATCCACCTTCCTTCTCCTTGTATGCTGATAAGGTACCTAAATAATATCCAGTTCAACTGTTACCTCTTTATTCTTATATCATTGCATATGATGTCTGAATATTGTTGATAATAAAAAAAAACTAGTGAAGTGTATGCATAGATAAGTTTTTTTTTTAATCATTGATACTCTTTAGTACCATGCAAGAGACTGTTGGTTTTTGTTAGGGAAATACATTATTGAGTTTTAAAAATTATAGCCTTCTGTCTGAATTATATATGCATGTATATATCCACATGCAAGGGCATATATTCTGTTGCCTCTGAAATTGAATACCTTTTAATAGTATCATGTTACATGTGCATGTACTATCCGTATACATATAAATTCCAATGATCAAACTACACTTAGGCGCCAATTATTTTAATATTGATTTTCATTTTATTTAAGAAATTTCCTCCCTAATTGGGTGCTAGAGGAGATGAAATGTGGGAAATGGGCTTTATAGGTATATTTTGATGTGTACTTGGTGTTAAGCATCTGATTGAAATTGCTAGGTTGTTTTGAAAGAATACTCTGCTATTTGTTTATTGATCAATTTGGTTGGTAGTTGCTTGTATGTTTTGTGATAATGACAATGGTCTGTTACTGGTTTGTTTTCCACTGAAAGCCTTTTTTCTCTTTTTCCTCGTCAATATCTCTTGTACCTATTTCCTTCTTTGCTTCTTGTCAGATGCTCCAGTTTTATTTCAATTCAGGTTTTTCTGGTCTATATCACTGATATTGTTCTTATCTATGGTATTTTCATCAATAGGTTCTTCAAAATTATGAGGATATTTTAAGGAAGAACCAGTTCTATTTGGAAGACAAGGCCAAGCTCAGAAGTGCTCTTGCTGGTTTGGTGCGCTGCTTGTCGCTCTTACCTTGTAATAAGAGAAAAGTTGACTCAAGTGAAGAGGTACCTTTTATCTTCAAATTATGATGCAGACAGTTTCTACTTTTTCCAGCAATCAGTGTTGTAGACGATACTGCTAGCAGTTATTGCATCTCCATTGATATTTGATTGTTTCATCTTACTTTCAAGCATCTGCTTTTTGTTTTTCGTTCTTATTTCTGTTAGCTATTTTCTCTTCCTTTTAAATGAAGGTTTAAATGTGGAAAATCTATGATCTCTAGAAACTCAAGTTGCATTAAGATCCTTATTCTTATTTAGACAGTTGAATATCACCTTACATTGTAGTTCCTCAACTAAGCATGTTCATATTATGGATGCTCATGCTGTTGATTCAAATCCGTTGTTTTCTAATTAATCTTTGGCTATTAATACTTTTTTTTTTTAATCTCATAGAATATGGCTGGACAAAAGATATTACATGCTTTTGAGCTTGACATGCCTGCAGAATCTGCTGGTATGTGAAATCACCTTGTATGTTGTCTTTTGGTTGTGCTACGTGATATATTTTATTCATGTTGTTATTTGATTTGTAAGTTGGCAAAATTTAATGTTTGCATTAACTTTGAAGTGCTTAATCTTGCTCTGATAATGTTAGTGTCTCTTCTTATGCAAACTTTGTACTAATATATATACACAGAGGAATTGTCTCATAAGGACGTTCACATTTTAAAAAAGTGCAGATGGAGCTAAAAGATTAGAAAAACACAAGTTCTAGTGCATTTTTTTCTTTTTTTTTTTCCAGAAACAGACTGCACATATTACATAAATATATATATGTATGTTGAGTCACTTCTAATGAGGGGCTTCTTCATTTGGGCCTTGCTTTAATAAAGGGATCCTTTATTGTAAAATTACTCAACATATATCTATATAGATGTGTGTTTATATATAATGAAGACATCTTCACTTCAGTATTATTCTATGCAGTTAGTCTCTGATGCGAATGTCATTAAATGACAAAAAAACATGAACTCCAATGCACTAAAACACAAAACATAGTTTCATTGCATTGGAGTTCGTTTTTTTTAATAAGGAGGCATATCATATTCTGAGAATTATTCTAAGTAACAAGTATCCACATCTAACATTCTTTGTTAAAATTGCATTTATGGTAAATTTAAGTTTATCAATTTACATTCCTTTTTGATGCATGCTTTCCTTTTTAATCTTGGGTAGTTAGAACTTATGCTTTAGTTGTTCTATCTTATGCATTTTTGTCTGTAGGGTTTTCTTCTATCACCAAGAAACTAAAGGACCTTGTACCAGTTTTAGTCAATTGTTTCCAAGATTTTTTTCCATCGGTTCACCATATGCCATTACTGGATGCACAATCATTTGATTGTATGCATTCTATACTTCAGAGTATAGATCTTGTGGTCGGTTTTTTTGGCTATGGAATCCACCAGGGCAAACCAGCATCACAACTTTCTTATGAAGGACCTGATGAGGCAATATGGGATCACACTATTTCTTCATTATTGCTGAAGAAGTTATTTGGCGTATTTCCCCTTAATCCAACAAATCACCTTTCTGAAAAGGTAAATGTTGTTGTTCGTTTTGCAATAATTATCTTTGCTTCCAAAAAACCATTCTTTTTTTATTTTGACAGTTTTGGATTGGTACTACCACTTACATCCGTTGTTTATGGAAACCCTGTTGCCTATACTTGTATAAAATCAAGCAATGATGGAAGACTATGACACCTAGCTGATGTTGGCAAATTGCATTGTTTTGTCATGATTTTGAACTATGAGCACAATGATGATGTGCATGATTTTGGATGGATCAATAGTTGCTATCCTTCATCCTTCCATAGTCTGTACCATTTTTTTTATTTTTCACTTTTGAGAGGTATTACATTGACAATTATAGCATAGTGTTTGTATTAAATGCTCTTCCTAGAGTGAGCATTTTCATTAACTCTTGTTTTTCTTATTTTTACTTGGCAGGTTGATGATAGATTCTTTATCTTGAACATTGTGATCACAGAAATATTTTTGAGCTGCAGTGAATGGATCTGCCCTCCTGGTTTTTTGCTAGAGAAATTTCTACAATATATAGAAAATGCGCTTCTTGGCAATGTAAGGTTCTTTCATCCCCTGAAGTGACAATTGACTGTCGTGTGTGTCAAATTGTTAGTTGTGATTTATAGTCTGTTCAATAATAATGGTGATATAAAGGTCGACTTTCATACTATAATTATCCAGCAGTCAATAAGGTGTATATAGGCTGGGTGGGGTTTGGTTTGGGGTAAGATGGGGTGCGAACTTTTCTACTAAGACTAGCAGGAGAGAAAAGGGATGATGTGATGCTTCCTCTTAGTGTGAGCATTTAAAGAACTGTAGGTCTAAATAGGTCTGCTATACTGCAGAATAGTTTTTGGATATTAACTATTACCCAAAATTGGAATAATATCTTGGGAGTAGGAACGACAAAAGAAGGAAGAATAAGCAGATTGCTGATTGCACAATCATCATACAAATAAATTGCCGTTCCTCAAAAACATTGAGAAATCCTGTACACAAACAGGACGTGAATTTCATTTACTTTTTGTTATTGGAATTGCTTGTTTGCATGCTGTTGATATGTTCTGAATCTGTTTGGAATTACTTTTTCTGCTTGCCTTGCTGAAAATTGATTTTTATCTGTTTCTTATAGAATTTATTTGGATGTATGTTTTGCAGACCTGCAGTGACTCACGGTCCGGTAAAGCAGTTTGGGAGAAACATATACTGCTTCTGCTGCCTTTTATCCCAAAGCTTGTGCTGCAAGTGGCAAGTGATTGGAAGTCTTGTCTTCTTCAGGTTTCTCTTGTGCTTTTAAGAATTACTTGATCACTGATTGCTTTGCAAATTTCATAGATGGAATGTTTCTCTTGTCTTATGAAATTTAATGTTCTTGCACTAGTGTTTGTGGCTCAAAGGTCTTCAGTTCCTAAGAGATGCATGATTATTGATAGCAATTATGGTGCTAATCAAAACAATGGTATTCTTCAGGCATTTACCAAGATATTTGAGGGTTGTAATCCGGAGTCTTCACTTAAGTTAGCTTGCCTTTCTGCCATTGAAGAAATGCTTATTCCTGTAAGATTGAATTTGTATTTTTCAAGGAGCAGTTCTGTGATGATGATCTCACCCTCTCCCCTTAACCCCTCCAAACCCTTTGTCTTTTTCTTCTTCTTCCTCTCTCTCGCTGTCTTGTTTATTTTTTATTTTTTTAAGTTATTGTTATTTTTTTCTAAATAAACATTAGGGAGATGACATGGTGTACCCAGATGCAAGTGATCCATTATTTGAATATCAAATTACTTGGACAAGAGCTCTGCCTCAGTTGCTAATACTGTTAGGTGATAAGTATCCATCTTCTTCCCAGGTAATAACCTGTTCTAATTGACAAAAGATTTTGAGTATGGATGAAATTGTGGAAGACAACTATATGTGCAACCTAAAATATCTGTCTTCCCATGTTAGATAGATTATCTTCTCCAATCATCATCTTAACCATTTGATTTCAAATGTGTGTAAAACTTTTCCTTGAAACTGAATGCTCCCCGCAGGTTGTATTGCATCTTCTACTTCGCCTTGGGCAATGTGCTAACTCAAGTTCTCCCTTTTCCTGGGAATATGAGAACATGCAGTACTCACTTGACAAGTTTTACAGTTCACGTGTGGACAGAGGTATGAACCAATTGTAGTGAAATTTGTTGGTGGTAAAAGCACTCATCAAGCGCTATTAATTGGCTTCTAATCATGGGTTTCGTTCTGCTGCAGGAGACATGTATTATGGTCCTTTCATAAGGCTTTCCAGGGATTCTCAGGAACTGGCTATCTGTGGCCTTTATTATTTCTCTAACTTGGGTCCATTCTTGCTGAAGTCAATAGCTTTTTGTTGCCTATGTAAGAATCAGTTTATTACATGCTTTCTGGTTTGAGTCCAGATAGAATAATCATGATTGTTGCCCTCTAACTGCAATGACCATGTTTGTTGCTTTTCTGAATTTTTTTTTAATATATCAAGCTGATGGAATTGACAATTGGGGGATGCTTTTCGCAGTTGACTTAGAGTTAATTTTTCCTTGGACTTGATGACAGATGTAGTTGAATTTCAATAATTCCTCCTAAAAAGAAGAAATAAAAATATCTAGATACTTGACTAGTAGGTTTCATATGCTGATCATATGACATTTGCTTTTTCGGTATTTCACTAAATAATATGAATGTTAAAGTGACTGGAAAATACTAGAATAAAAATAAATTTTATTAACTCGTGAATATTTTTTTAATTTCTTCCTTCACTGTAAATTGCAGGTCCTGAGTTGGAGCCTCTTGTATTATTTCAAATTATAGAGGTTTTGCATTCAGCGTTTAGTGCTGGACATATCCAGATTGCTGACCACATCAGCTTCTTCATGACCTTACTGTCTCGTTTTAAAGTTTTACCTGGTAGGTTGGCATATGTTCTTGTGTGGTCTCAACCCCTTTCTGTTTATGATTATTAGTCAGCCTTTGTTTTTCTTGACTAATTATGACAAATGAGTTAGATGACTTTTCATCCTATGTTTCCTGTTACATTTTTGCATTGGGTATATATTTTCATTTATATTTATATTATATTTGTTTGTTAAAACTGATAAGAATTTAAAGTTCTCTATGTAATAAATCCCGAGCGGAGAGAAGAAGAAATTTTATCTACGGTAAATGCTAAATTTTAGATTGAGAATTAATCATCCGTTAAATAATCCTAATATTCCTTTTCACACACATGAAGTATTTTGGTACAAATATGCTTGGCTGTTTATCACTTTGCTTCTTCTTTAATATTTTCTATTTTTTCATGTGTGTGTGTATATGTGTGTATGTATTGATGTCTGTAAATAATAGAGAATTTGACATTTGCAGAAAACATATATCCTGTTGTGGAGAGTGATGCAAAGATTTCAAATCGTGGAACCTTTAAGTCGCTCACTAATACTGTCTGCTCCTGCCTGTCACGGATAGGTGATGATTCTCTTGTTTTCCAGATACTGGAGCAAGTAATATTTGACCAACTAGTAAGTTGTGATCTGGTAATGCACTTCTTGTTCTAGGTTGATGATCCCAGAATTTAGTACCTCTGAGAACTTTATGTCATATTTCTATTTAGTTCAGTAGATGCTAATTGATCTTTGGGGAAACTAACAGTAGTTTTAAGAGATTTTTATTAAGAGACTTTATTTTCTGCAATTGCAAAGCTCTTAAATTTTCGTATATTTTTGTGTTGCAGTTACTAAAACCACCTCTCGATAATGCGTGTGCCTTGCTCAGAGTGCTTGTTGTGCTAGACTGTAAACCCACAAGACTTTCTGAGCAGGGTGTCATTGCTCTGAGCAAATACCTTTCAGGGTATCTTATTGAGGTTGTGCATGTAAGCGCTTCTTCTTATTCCACATTTACCTCAGCTTGCTTATCTCATTACTTTTCTTGTTACCTGTTTAGATGTCTTAATGTTGGTTCTTGTGAACCCTCGGTGATTATCTTATTAAAATTGCTTCTGAGTTCCTGTTAGGAGAGCCTTTGGTGCAAAAATATGAACTGGCATGTCAAATTTAAAGCAAAACACTGTCAGCCAGATTGTTGTTTGCTTGATGATAGAAAACTATAGCCTTTTATCTTTATTCTTTTTACAGTTTTGCCTTTGTTGCTGAGTTTGAATCTCCTGGAATACATAGCGTGTGAATACAATATAACTGCTTATGACTTCTATACTTTTTTCATGATGGTAAGTTTACCTTTCTGTAGGGAATTATGTTTCAACATTCCTTTGGAAAACATATGAAATATGATATGAAAGATTCATGTTGAAGTACATTTTAAGTGCTTTTGTGTATGAACTATCAAGTGATCAGTGATTTTCTGGGAGCTTGCTCTGATGATTTCATAAAGTGTTTGTTATTCTTTCTGAAGATTGAGAAGTTCAGTGTTTGGTCTGCTGCTGAGTTTCCCCAAAACACAGTTGCCAACCATGTTAACAGGTTGGCACAATAATTACTTAAAAGTGTCTTTCTGACAATTACTTCGCATGGATGCAGTGTATTCCTGAAGATGATGAGGAGAGCAGTCTTCCTACTCATCAACAGACATGCTTTTATTACATGCTACCGTGCTTTTTCTTGTTTGATAGAAGCCCCAAGCTTCTGAGACTTGTTTTGAACTTGATGGGGTCACTGATAACTGAAAGTAGTTCATCGTTCTCATCTCATAGTTACACACAATATGGAAATGACAATTCCAATCAGATAAATGCAGTTGTTTCTGCCCTTTTATTGATGCACAAGGATACTAAAGTCCGGAAAATTATTTCTTCATTCAAGGAAGAGGTGGTCCATATTTTACAGATCATACACTCGTTACAGGTATTAGTTTTTCATCTCAATAATTAAACTTACTGTCCGGAAAGTGTTTTCTTTCTTGCAACTCCTTGTTGAATATTCATTACTATTTTCCTTATAGCAGTGGTATACAATTATGCTTGATAACTTTTGAGGACTCATGGTTGTTCAAGACCTATGTTGAATCAGATGTATCTTGTTTGCAACACATACTTCGTTGAAATTTACGATATGTAAATGTCAGTGGCACGTAATGGCAATTTTATGCGAATAGTAATGAAGCTCATCCCACTCCAAGCCAAATTGACCCCCTTTCCTAGTGTTTTTGGAAACCAAATTTCAAGCGAAAAATGGCTGCACAAATAAAGGATAGGCTGTTGTTTTTGGCTTGGAGTAGGATGAGTATCATTACTCTTTATGTAAAAGTTAAATGGGAAACTCTAATTTCAACTATTACCTGATTGAAAGCTCTTGGTTTCCAAAAACGCTGGGAAAGAGTGTCGTTTTGGGCTTGGAGTTGGATGATTATCATTTCTCTTATGTAAAAGTTTAAAGGGAAACTCTAATTTCAACTATTACCTGATTGAAAGCTCTTGGTTTCCAAGTGAATTGGTTTGGCATGGATGAAATGAACATGCAATTGACCGTGAAGCTGCTGTAAGAGTATCACTTGTTTTTCCTGGTTCCCTTTATGGTTGTATTCTTTGCTTTGTGTTCCTCTTGGTAAGATTACATTTAGCTGGGTAGTATGTTATGTATTGACGGGTGTTCACTGGCCCATTGTTTAAAATTCTCAAACACATAATTGAACTTCTGAACAGAGCAACTAGTTAGCTTGATGTATTTGGTTTTTGTTCACATTTGTTTGGTGTGCTCATTCTTTATGCAGTCCTCGGATTCAGAAAATATGAACTTCGAAGAAAGGCACAAAATACAATGTGCTTACAGTCGACTGAAGTTGGCTACATGTATGTTACCGAATGAGGTGCCAGCAAGCTAGAAGGATGCTTGTAGCCCAATCTAGTTGCTTTGGTGAGTCTTCCTTACGAAATCATCAATAGTTATCTTTGGGCTGTCCCCACATTCATGGCATATCATCAATAGTTATCTTTGGGCTGTCCCCATATTCATGGCATAGGGAGAGAGGTGATCCCTTATACACTCCAAAATCTCAAAATGTGTTTTCATTTCTGGTCATGTCCCCTGTAGATATTGTGGTGGTTTTCAATTTAGAATATTTAGAATTTACTTTTTAAGGGGATGTTGAAAACAAAGAACTTAAAACAAATTATTTTTTTATTGTTGTTTGGTATAGCTTTTTAAAAAGAGTTCATTTAAGTAGAGCTTTTACAAGCAAAATTTTTACTTAGTTATTTGATTGTCAATAAGAGTTTTTATTCAAAATTATAAAATTATTTTAATAAGCAAGTTTTTTAAAGTTAAGCTATGAAAAAAATGAAATAAAAATGTCAATTAAGTAAAAGAGGATTTAGATATTTTAATTTTTTTAAAAAAATTTAATCTCTACTGTTTAAACCCCAAAATTTAGGTTTTTACTAGTAGAGGTAAAATAACTTATTTAATCTTCAAAAGTTTTGTTCAAAAAACAACCAAACAATAACAAAAATTAAAAAAAAAAAACTTATGAGATTAAATAAACACTTTATAACGATTAGATAAGCCATGTCAAACAGTCACTAAACTCATTGATCTCGAGCATAATGTGGTCGAGTTGAAAGTTTCTTATAATTTCTCTCCACTTCATCGGAGTTATTGTCCTTAATTTTTCAGTTTTATTTATTTCCTATTTATGTCGAAGATATGCACAAAGATGATGAACTGCTCCTAATGTGTACTAAAATGATAATAGAAAGGGACACAGATAACTAGGTTATTGCCAAAATTTCTATCGATACTCATGCCAAAGATTATTATTATTTTTTAATCTTCAATTTTTGTATTTCATTTTTCTCAGCCTTTGCATATATATGGTGGGATTTTGAAAGACACAAGTCAATCAAGTAGAAGTTGCGGGGGATGGACTGATTTGAAGAATACGAGTCAGCCAATGAGAACTCATTCTCTCAAGCTTCAAGAACAGAATGTCCTCGGTAGGTTTATGAACCTTGCTGTGACAAATGTACTATTCAAATGATTTGCTGATAGGGGTAGCATTTTGTAGTGTAGCTCGTCAGCAGTCTTTGTATCTGCAATTTTGATTCCATAACAGATAGCGGTCCCTCTTTTTCTTTGAAATGGTCTCACACTGTTGATTGTATGGTCATAAAAATTATCAGGTGAAACTTTTGGTTACACGAAACCCTGAGAATGGATTAGTGGTCTCATAACTTATAGGTATGATTTGAGTGGCAGATCTCAAGTGACTTCTTTCTCATTGTCTGGTTGAAGTTCCTTTCTTTTTAATTTGATTTCCCATTTCGTAAATGTTGCACCTTTAAATCTTAAAAGCAAAGCTACACGACGGAAAAGAGTTTGACTCAAAATTGAAAGTTCTTTCAAATGGTTCTCAATGTAGAATCCATTGAAAGAATCTCCCATTCAAGAACCGGAAAATAAAATTAAAAAAAAATAAAAAAAATCAAATCAAATTGTACTAAAAATGAAAGGACGACCAATTGACCGATGGTATTATAACGGTTAAGCCAAAAGTAACATGATTGATCGGATACTCCAGTCAAGCTGATCGTATGTAAGTCAGCTAAATTCTAAACTTACCGGCTGGATTCTATAGAATCAACCACGTCAATTTGCGGAAAAAAGAAACTTTTAATAAAATTGGTGCCTTACCATTGCTAGTCCCTGATCTTGATTTTGATAATAGTAATAAATCAAAAGATATATAAGGATCCCGGTATGGATAGATTTGGACGGCTAGGATTTATCAAACTGCAAATTTTTACAGTTGGCGGGAAAGCTTAATAAATTAGACCATTTGCCAAAATCTTTGGCGCCATATAAAAATAAACAGACCAAATTACCCGAAGCCAATCATAAAAACAAACGAATTAATTAATCAAAAACCAAAGATATCATTCGGAATGCAAAAGCGTTGATGCAATCCAAAATCAGTTCCTTCTTCAAGCCTTCTTCTTCCGACGAAAACGATCTGTCTGCCAGAGGAGGAAAGAAAGAACACGTAATCGTCAATACCTTCAAGCGTAGAGCTCGTAATTCTGATGGGTATGCACATGAATGATTTCTTAATTTTTAATTTTTTGGATTTTGTACTTCTTGTATCTGAATTTTGCTGACGTGGGTTTGTTCTTAAACCTAGAGATTCACTGTTTATTTGAGTATTAAAAAACTTGGGATTATTTATTTATTTATTTGGGGATTTTAGGGTTTCATTCAGCAGTAGTGAGTCAGCTCTTGATTCACCAAAGAAACCCATATCAGAGACTTTGAGTTTGAAATCCCAGTTGCCCGAACTCGGAAGAACACTGAACAAGAAGAGAAGCTATGTACAATTGTATTTAGACCTCGGCCAATCTGATTTTCTTCTTCATACATGTTCCACCTGTGGATTCAAGTATGCTCGTGGTGATGAATCTGATGAAAAGGTTCATAAGTCATTTCATAAGAACTACACACATGGGATTCAATTCAAGGTTCATTTAACCATTCCTTTGATCTCTAAATGTGTTTCTTAGTCCATAATTTTATTTGATGATTGTTTTGTTCGATCAAATTGTTTAATATATATATATATATATATATATATATATATATATATATATATATATATATATATATATATATATATATATTGTCAGGGTTGGCGTAATGAAAGAGTTGTTGATGTGCCTTCTGCTGAAGGAGGGCGTGTTATTTTGGTGTTAGATGGCGACCCGCCTGCTCATAAGAATAAGGTTCAATTAGGAAATTTATTTTTTAAAACCATGATTTTATATTGCAGCAATTCTTAGGGTATATTTTTGAATTCCCACTTTTACTTGACGGTTACTGTTTTGATTCCACATTGACAGCTATGGATTAAAAGCCACCAAAACTTAATCCTGGACATACTTTACTTGATGAATGAGTAGTTTCATAGACAATAACTAACTAGTATAATTCATAATTATAAGGGATTGTCTGGCAGGTTCAAGAAGTTGTGCAGATGATGGAGTTTGAGCTTGGTGAAGGATGGATTTTTCAGAAGATCTGTCAGGTTTCTTAATCATATTTCAATTAGTTTGTAATAGTTGTCATGCATTACTCATGCTAGTGCATGTCTCAAAAATATGCTTCAAGTTTCTGAGAAGCTTTTTTTTTGTTTCCTGGGAGTATCTAGTATCAATTTACTTGGTAGTTATATATTTTTATAATTTCATAGCTTTGATTCACTTTAGCATAAATGTTACAATGTATTATAACTTATTCTTTGTTTCTGAAGCTGCTTGTGAACTATTTGTTCTTGTTGACCATCATTCTCATCATTGTAAATGTTTGCAGGTGTACATGTTTATTTCCTCACAGAGGGTTGCCGGCTGTCTAGTTGCAGAACCAATTAAGGAAGGATTCAGACTCTTATCATGCTTTGGTGATGAAAGAACTGATGGCAAAATCCTAAAGAAATGCAGATCACACTCAGCAACCCTTCAATTCGGGGAAATTAGTTTACAAAGAGAAGTGATCAAAAGAGCCTCTTCTGTTCGTTCTTCAAATGCAGTTGATGAGAAACACAATGGTGCAATTATGTGTGAAAATGCAGCCATACCAGCTGTTTGTGGCATTAGAGCCATATGGGTCACTCCCTCAAACAGAAGAAAAGGCATTGCGAGTCTATTACTGGATGCTGTTAGGTAAATTAATGGTCTTTTCCTGCAATCACACATCTCCTCTGTGTGATGTAAAGCTCTTTATCAATGATACCTTGTGGCCACTGGCCACAAGACAATATTTGATTTGCAATTTCCTTTGTTATTCTGGCTCTCAACTCATTTATTTCTTATTAAAATGCAGGAGAAGTTTTTGTGGTGAAATTGTCCTTGAAAAATCCCAGTTGGCTTTCTCTCAACCAAGTTCAGCTGGAAAGGCATTGGCATCAAATTATTTTGGTACTGCATCTTTCTTGGTATATAAAACTTAGATTACTTTTTATTTTTTAATATTTTTGAGGGAAAACTTAGGTAAATGTAGCCGCTAGAAATTACAACACTTTCATAGACTATTTCTGGCCCAATTATTTTTTTTTTCTATTTATTTACTTTTTTTGTATTTCATTTATTCACAGTTACATGTCACTGACTTGAAATGCAAAATGCTGAAATTTCAAGTGTTCTTTCTTTCCCTGAATGTTGACAAAGTGATGATACCAATATTTATAAAAAAAAAAGGTGAAAATAAAATATCAGTTTTATAAAGTACTTGTTTTCCACACGAAGCAAAAACTAATGTAAATTCTTGTTAAAAAAAAATTGTTTCAAATAATTTAGTTTAGTCTGATTTTTGTTTCTGATTGAAAACATCCACCCCGTTAAAATCTGAAAGCAATCACTTGATCATATGGGAGCAGTTTCCACGGCAACCATCCATGAAGAGTGTATAAAAGATAAACAGAGCATTCAAAAAAATTTTCCCCTTCTTTCCTGAAGCGCAGAGCGTTCAAATTCAAAATTCAAAAAGGATGCTGCATAAATGACTACCGCATCAGAGTCCAAGCAATTTCAGACAACCACAAGAAGTCACAAAATAATTTTAGTCCCTTCATTGTTTCAATGTGTAAAATTTTCTGCCTTGTCGCCTGAAATTAACACTGGACTTTTGTCGTTCAAAACAATTTCTTTCATCTGCGTCTGTCAAAATATAAGGACTAAATATCTTCAAAACTTGTTCATAGACTGGCTTCTTGAAATCCACAGCCTGCTCAAGGTTTTGAGAAAATAAGGCAAAAATGAAACAACTCCTTTAAATATATCATATATGGTGCTCAACAGAAAGGGAAAAAAAATCGAAAAATGAGCCTGCAAGGTTTACGCACTCGCTCTAAAACTTGGTCGGGAAACATCCACCTCCACTCTTTGAACTCTGGCTTTTCAGATCCATCGCCCAACAGATTGATCTCTTCCTCCTTTCCAGTGAACTTGAAAAGAAACCTGTTTCCCATGAGTAAAAAAGAAATCAAAATGTATCCTGAACATATTCACAATATCAGAGAAATAATTAACTTCACAAAACGCCAGGAATTATGTAAACATGGCCCAAACAAAAAAGTAGGCAGGCAACTGGTACAAGGACGCCAGCTAAAAGGCGAAAAATGTATTCTGAACATATTGACAATATCAGAGAAATAACTAACTTCACAAAACCCCAGGAATTATGTAAATATTGCCCAAACAAGCAAGTAGGCAAGCAACTGATACAAAGATGCCAGCCAAAAGGCGAACTTTAGAGATGATCATATCTACCACATCCAAGGCATACAAGAGTACTGTAAACATAAAAATAATTCCCCTTGAAGGAAAACAATGCTCAACTTCTCAAGGAAAACTTAACCTAAAAAAGGTAAATTTCATTTGCAAGCAAGAAGATTATGGTACATGTCACCCAAAATTCAAAGAGAGAAGGGATAATGAAATTAGGACAATCAACACAAAATTCAGGCATAATAAACAATACTGCTACAGAAGATGCAAGTACTTCACCAGAGTTCAATGTATGAAGCATAAGATCATTTCTAGGTAAGATGGGATCCTTACCACTTCTGTGCTTGACCTTTATAATTTGTTCCCCACCGACGATTAAGTTTTTGTTTGACTTTAAGTGGGAAATCATAGGTCAGCCAATAAGGTGTCTACAAAACAAAACCAAAAATTAGTTACAGTCACACATGATAAGAAAGATTTCCCATCAAATGAGATGAATTTCAAAACTCCAAGAATACCAGTTAAAATTGATAGCTAATAAGAGTTAATCTAAATATACCTCTGCAAGAAATTCTGCGGAAGTAACCCCAGTTTCTTCTCTTAATTCTCGCAGAGCTGCATTTATCAAATCCTCACCCTCATCAGCACCGCCCTGTACACAGAGAGCTCGCAAGGAAATTGATACCCATCCAAATCTCAATGTAAAATTAGGAAACAAAATGATTCCAAAAGCACAGTATTTTAAGCTCCTCTTCCCCAATCTCGCCAATAATGAACAGCTAAATACATCTTACACCTTAGTTGTACCTCTAAAATCTAACCAAAATACTATAATTCCCTCAATTATTACACCCAATATTAAGAAAACCTACATTTCTGCTCTGCAAATGATAGCCATATCTGAATCTATTATTGTCCACACAGAAGCCAGCACCTGCTATTGAAACCCATTGAATGACATCACTGCCCTTTTAAGCAAATGCAAAACCTGCTAAATGATTCTACAATTTGTGCCTCTGAAATAATTGCTTGTCTCATATCCACATTCACTATCCTTCAGCATCTCCTTGCAAAACTCATACCCATCTTTGTTTATAGAAACCCGGCAATTTTCTATTATTTTAAGGAGTACAACAATCACTCGTTATTACAAATTCCCAAAATTCTGGTTAAGTTGAATCTCAAACAATGAAATAACTAAAAATCTGCACCGAATCCAGCAATTTCACCGACAAAATAACATAAATTAAAAAACCCAAAAGCGAATTGAATCGAATCTACCTGAGGCATTTGCCATGTATATGGAATGTGTATTCTCGTAGCTGCAAAGATTTTCTACAAAAAAAAAAATTAAATAAATAAAATCTTAGCAATTAATAATAATTCCGAAATATAAAATAAATGTAATGTATATTCTGAGAGAGAGATAACGGAGACCTTTTTAGAAGAATTAATGAGACAAATCCCGACATTTCTTCTATACCCATCTGGCGGCGTCTCCGCAGATAAAGCCGCAAAAGAAGATAACGATGAAGAAGAATCATGACAGGAACAGCACAAGGGCTTACGTGGCAGCTGCTGCAGCTCCAGTGGCACACTCGCAAATTTAACCAACTTCGTAGGGTAACTCTGACTTACCAGCACCCGATAAAACAGGGAATTTCCGCTCACTCCAGTTACAGCCATTTTACGCGTCGTTTCGCGTTCCTTCGTTTTACTTGCTCCCCAAGCTTAATCTAACAACTCGCCTTATCTTGTTTTTACCTTCATTCCAAAAATACCCTAACCGCCTTTTCTAAGTGACCTAAATACCCCTGCCCCTCGACTTTTGTATATATAGGCCATTCCATCCACACCTCATTGTTCACTCGGCATGACCATACCATGACCAAAATGGAGACCATTTTCCCCGTTGTTTTCTTCGACGGAGAACGCGAAACGAGCATCGGAAACGTCGTTGTTTATCCTTCCTTGAACTACAAGGCCTTCCTATCGATTCTCAGCCTCAAAATCGGTATCTCTCCCAACCAGTTCTCTGTTTATCTCGCGGACGGGAAGTCGTCTCGCAAGGTTCCGGTCACGAGCAAGGCCAATTTCTCGGAGATGTCTCGAGAGAAGGACTGCTGGTTTCTCGTCGTTTTGCGAAGGTCACGTGACTCACGTGCGAGGCGGCAGAGGAGGAAAGCTGATCATTATCAGCGTCAGCAGCAGCAGCCGCCGCCACAGGTCGGTAATGTGATGTTACTGAAGAGGAATAATAATGATGATTTTAATAACACGATTTTGAGGAATTATGATCGTTATTACAATATTAACGATGATTATAACATTAACGGTGGAGTAGCGACAGACTGTGACGTTTTGGTTTGTGAGGAGTGCGTGCGGGCTAAGGAAACGGGTCGAGAGGTTGGGTTTCACTGGTGTGTGTACGATGCTGTGACTTTCGGGTTCCGGTCACCTGCGGGTCCCATTGCCCGACCCGTTAAAGGTTGATGGCTTTGGTTTGGTATGGGGTTATGTTTGTTATAACAGTACGGCATTTTGGGTCATGCGGTGTTTGATATATGGTGTGGTTGTACAGTTATTATGCTCCTACAGTTCAAACGACTGCGTTTTGGTGGTTCATTTCGATCTATTCAGGCTGGCGAGAGAAGATAAAACGGTGGATTGTGGGAGAAATAGTGAAAGCGGAATATTGTTATACCAGCTGTGGGTGTGTGTCCACGCTGGAAATATCTTTTTTTTTTTTTTTAATTTGTTTTGGAATCTTGAATGAGAGAGGCTCCTATGATATCTATGTTATATTGTATATTGTTATTGACATGATGGGTCTTGTGCTCATAGGCTCATAGGAGTGAAAGATGTTTGAGTAATGTTAAACGTTATATTATTCTAGTTTGTAGCGCAGGTTATTTTTATTTTAAATTTTTCCGAAAGGGGTTCTCCATTTGATTATTAGGACTAGGAGGAAGGAAGTATGCTTTTGTGTGTGAGCACATTGAATAATATTTGATATTGATCTTTAAATATGTATGCCTATGCAGGTTGAATCTTGTGAGGGATGCAAAACTCTGAATACATCTTGTCTTAAGAATCAAAATTGGATAATTTGTTGAATGACTGGCCATCGCCCCCATCAGCGTCAACAAAATTAATACTCAATAGTCTATTTAGATAGAAAGTTTTGGACTCTCTCAACTGAAATTTTTTTTCTAGGAATCAATATTATCTCATGATTTGATTATGTCCTAAACAAATAATTTATAAATAACTGAATTGTTTTCTTGAGTAAATAACTCGTTGATTGGTTGTTAATAAATAAAAAAATAAAAAATAAATAAATCTTACCGATACACTATTATTGATTGGTTGTTAATAAATAAAAAATAAATAAATTTCATTCATATATTACTATTAAAAGATACATGATATAAAATTTTTAAAATATAGAGCTTAGATTAAGAGAGGATCATATTCTGTCAATGGATCGAACATTCTAGTCTAGTCCCATTTTAATTTGTTAAGCCATCATCAGTAAGGACATGATCAGAAATTTTAATGTTTGAAGTTCACAACTCTTTTTTAATTCACATATTTTTTATTAAAAAAATAATTGTGGGAAATTATTTTTTATTTGATACTTCCATACCTCCATGGCAGCAACAACAATGAAGAGTAAAACGACAGAAATTTTCAAGGAGATTGGCCCTCACGGATTCTCTTCATTTGGGAAGAGGATGGACATAACTTAATAAACCCTCATCGCTTTCTTGTTGAGTCATTTCCCCAGTTTTTTTTCCATAATTCTTGGTGAATTTATTTAAATTGTTTTAGTGTTAATGTAAATAACAAAATATCCTAATGTTTATAGGAATAATGTAAATTAGAGATATTATAAACACTTGAATAAAATTTTTCATTGCCTCAATTATATAGATGAATAACACATTTCTTTTGTGGACCAATCACAAACGGGATTATGCCGTAACATTGATAATATTAACTGAATTTGACAAAACTAATTTAATTGACATTAATCTATGCAAATATTTTTGTTTTGATAACATGATTTTATACTTTTGTTATAATACGACTAACTAAGTTCAACAAATTAATTTATCAATCATTCAAGGTTTAGTATTTTTGGAGATTCCTTAGGGATCTTTATCGTCACCTCTCAAATAATTATAATGGTGGTGGAAATGGTATAAAATCTTAAACATAATACTCATAATGGGTATGCAGATGATTATCCCCTCCCTTCCCCTCCTCCTCGTTGCTAATATTAATCTTGCGTTTATCAATTAATAATTTAAATGAGCCGAAAGTAAAATAAATTGAAACTAAAATGAGAATAAAAATTAAAATAAATTATTTATTATATAGGAAGGAATGGTAATAAATTGTATTATTATTAATATGTTTATTTTATTTTAAAATCAAAATAAAAATTTAAAGTTAATAAGATATCAATGATTAATGGTTGTCATTTTAATTATTATTTACTATAACAATTGTGATTATTATTGTTAAAAAAACAACAATCACAATAACAACGGTAACGATGATGATATAACAGTGATAACAATAATTATAGTAATAATACAAAAACAAATTATCAATAATAACAAAAACAAAAATGACGATGATGTGGCAATCTCGGCGGGATGGGCAGTTGGCAACTGTAGCAGCGTGGTACAGACGGCGACAGTGGCGGCTAGTAGCAAGTACCAGCAACGTTTGCGACGAGTGCGACATTTCGATGTGAGGCTGACGAGATCGAAAGCGCGCGACGAGCGACGTTCGACGGTGTGCTGCGCGATGACCTGCGACGCCAATCCGACGGTTTGACGAGATCAATGCTGCTGTTGGTGGCTCGAAATTCTGGTGAAAGGGAATCGGGGAAATTTTTTTTTTATTTGAATTTTTTTGGTATAAAAAGTGGGATTAGAAAATCCTGGACCTAGAGATAGCCCTTGTGCTGACACGTGTACCGAGAATGATCGACTTTGGTGCCTCAGATGTGGCCAGATACCATCCGCTGCGTTGATCTTCCCCACCGCAACAAATCAACCTTTAACAATTTCCTCTGCTACGCCCGGGGATAGAAGAATATAATGGTGCGTTTACTTACCGGATTGGGGAATCGGAATCCGGAATCGAAATGATTAACGCGTTTACTTCGCAAAAATGAAGCGGGAATCGGAATCGAAATGGTGGGGCCCACAACTATTTGGGAATGAGAAATGGGAGATTGATTCCCATGGGGAGGTGGGAATCAATCTCTCATTCTCAGGAATTCCCATTTTGCCCTCCCCAAAATAAAAATAAAAAATACCCACTTTGTCCTAAGTTCTATTTAATTAATATATTATTATAATTAATTAATTACTTATTATGATTAATTAATATATTAATATAATATTAAATATAATTATTAATAATTATAGTTCTTGAACAAATAATCACAATAATTAATATATTATTATTATAGTTTATTAATTAATATGTTATTATAGTAATTATTAATATTATTACTATAATTAATTCATATATTATTATTAATTAATATAATTATTACTTTAATTAATATATTAACATATAATTATAATTTTTGAATAAATAATCACAATAATTAATTTATTGTTATTGTTGTTATAATTAATTAATTAACTGTTATAATAATTATTAATATAATTATTACAATTAATTCATATATTATTATTATTATTTAATTAATATAATTATTACTATTAATTAATATATTAACATATTAAACAATAATTATTAATAATTATAGTTTTTGAATAAACAATCACAATAATTAATTTATTGTTATTGTTATTATAATTAATTAATTAATATACTGTTATAATAATAATTATTATAATTATTATAATTAATTCATATATTATAATTAATTAAATAATATAATTATTACTACTAATTAATATATTATTAACAATAATTATTAATAATTATAATATTTGAATAAATAATCACAATAATTAATATATTATTATTGTAATTAATTAATATATTATTATAATAATTATTAATATAATTATTATAATTAATTCATATATTATTATTAATTAATATAATAATTATTATTAATTAATATAATAATATATTATTAACAATAATATATTAATAATTATAATTCTCGAGTAAATAATCACAATAATTAATATATTATTGTTTTAATTAATTAATTAATATATTATTATTATTATTAATTCATATATATATTATTAATTAACTAATATAATTATTACTACTAATTAATATATTAATATATTTTTAACAATAATTATTAATAATTATAATTTTTGAATGAATAATCACAATAATTAATATATTATTATAATTAATTAATTAATATTAATATTATTAGTTAATATATTTTTATGATAATTAATTAATATTAATATTATTAGTTAGTTAATAAAATTTTACAATTAATTAATATATTAGTTAATAATAATTATTATTATTATGACAATAATCCATTAAGTACTTTTTAGTAATTTGTTACAATCTAACTCATTCCGATTCCGATTCAAAACAAAGTAAACACATTAATGGCAATTCAGCTCATTCCCATTTCGATTCATATAGTTCAAGTAAACAACTTAATTTGATTTTCATTCCTTACTCCTATTCCAGTTCATTCCCATTTCTATCCATTCCCATTCCAAGCCATTCCGATTCTAGTTTAGTAAACGCAGCATAAAACAACACTCGCCGAATGTACGTCGCCATTTCTCGATACTTACACGTGGCTTCGAAACTCCGCGAGTGGGAGTTTATTACTACAGAAGCGAGTGAATGAAACAATACACGAAAAAGTTGATGAGGGAGAAGATGGGACAGAACGGACGAGGAGTGGAATGCGCGGGCCGAGTAACATGGGCCTAATCGTGTTAGGCGTGTGCTGAGTGGTCACGTGACTTCAGTACGGTCTTTTTCCCCATCCAAAAGAAATGTACGTAAGGCTTTGTTTGGCATTCCATTTTTTCAATGCTGTACAATCCTCGACAAATAAACTTTAAGCCAAACAGACTCTAAGAATACATGCTCACTTTTTATTGGGAGACAAGGAACTCGTAACGTCAAGTTGAAAAACCGAGCCCTGCCTCCTCTCTCTCTCTCTCTCTCTCTTCCCCCTTGCCGCTTCCCAAAAACCAACACACACTATAAAACATCCCGCTTCCATTTCGTAAAAATCAATCTCCTCTTTCACTCTCTAACATCAAAAACATTTCTTGAAACAACAAGAAAAACAAAATTCCTTGTCCTTTTGTTTTGTAAAATCGTTTGTTTTTGTTAATAAGCATGGCTGCACAGTTTCCTTCAAACTTGGATCATGGCGAAAAATATCACTTTCCTTCTGATATCTTCTTTAACGACAAAATCTTCTCTAAGTGCACCCGGCGTCATCTCCTTGACCACCCACACCACCAACACCAGCAGCAGCAGCTTCGCCGCCACCAGCTCTCTTGTATCGACGACCTCGCTCACCATTTCACTGCTCTCTCTATGCTCCAACGTCAAACCCTAGCTAAGCCCCAAACCCAAATCCCCCATAACTTCGAGGTTCTATAAGTTTAACAACTTTACGATATTTCTTACGTGATGTGTTCTTGTAATTTGAAGCTTTGCATTGCTGTAAGTGTGTTTTATTCATTTATTTATGTATTCTTTTACCTCTTTGCAGCTGTTCACGCCTACGGTTCGAACCGGTACGGTGATACCTCAGCTTCTTCCGGATTACTTTCGTGCTAACGGTAACGGTGGCCGTCAACTTGAACTTGTTCAGAGGCTTCAAGAGTACGGAATCGGCTCCTTTTCTTCTTTTGAGTCTAAACCGGGTTATGATTTTCAGTTCATGAAACCGACCTCAGCTCAGGTGATTAACTTGAACCGGATTGTGTTCTTTTTTTTTTTAATTTTATTTAATTTTTTTTAGGACTTGTCTTTTCAGTGCTTTTTTTTTTCCTATTTTTACTTCTGCTGCTTTTATGAGGATGACTTTTGAAAGGGTTGATGATTTTTTTTTTTTAACTTGGTTGGTGTGTGGTTATAGCTTGAGACCTTTTTGGAAGAAAGGGCTAGTAGGGTTTTGCAGGGACAGCATGTGCAAACGCGAAACCGCTCGCTGAACCAAAACAGGAAGATGCCATTTTCGGGTAGTGGTTTTGTATTCAAAGGTGGTTTTGCTAGAGAATCTGGGGGAACTGGGGTGTTTCATCCTCATCCTCGCATTAATGATAATGCCAGCAACACCACTTCTACTGCCACTGTTGCCGAGAAGCAAAGTGAGTTATTAATTGTTTTTTTTTTTTTGGGTTTTGCGATATTTCTTTTTTTAGGTTTTTGCTTTTTCCGATTTTGATGTTTAAGTATGGGTTTTTCTTTTATCTGCCGTAAAAAATCATGACTGTTTTACCGTATGCTTGTTTTGGTCATTTGGTTCCGCTGCTGCCACAGTTATTTAAATTGTGTGAATGGTAAATAATTATAACCCCATGAAGAAAAGGGAGATGTATAAGCATTAATTTGTGGCCATGGTTTATTTTTGTACATATTTTTAGTTGTTACACAATTTAAAGACATTGGATTGAAATATTTTTCTGCGGTAAATTCACCTTTGAAACGGCAATTGTGATGCTGTTATATCATCCATTCAGTTGGTTTTTAATCCAAGGATCTTCAACTCATTGTGTACAAAAAGAGGCTAAGCATTGTTACTATTGTATTTGAGAATAAATACAGCACTTTAGTTTATTCATGGGCCCAGTACATTTTGAAAACCCCAAGTTCTCTGGTAAACTCCTAAGTTTTTTCACCTGTGATCCACTAACTAATGATATATTATGTATACATGAAAACTTCATGGTCAATAATGAAATAATTGGGAGTGGAACTGAGAATCTGGGGTTTCCAACTGAGAGTGGGGACACGCCCCATGTATTTTTACATAGTACAAAGCATGCAAAGGATGAAAAGAAGTTGTTAGTTTGACCATAGAACAGGTATATAAAAGTTGTGCTTATGTTATTATGTAGCATATGTCATTTTTGGTGTTGTGGTAAGGTCAAAGAAAATGTGTGGGATATCGAGGAGGAAATATTGAGACTATGTAGTGAATTTTCTCATTGCTTCTAATATATGACAGCCTGAAAATCTTGGTATTCTCTTGCTAATTTTACATTTTTGGAGCCAAATGAACTTTCAACACTTACTGTTTGAAAGGGATATTGGATATAGGTCCTCTCCTTTAAATGGTGGTCTCAAAAGTAGGATATCTGACTTCTAACTATGGGAACTTTTTGGTAAGGGTAATTTTATCATGTCTTATGTTTCAAGAGGAACTTTTATTTCATGAAATGTTTTGGCATGCATTGAACATGTAAAAATTCATAATTTTTGTTGAATTTTCTCCGGAAAGGAATGTTCCGCAAGACTAATGATGAGAACTAAGAATTACTCCATTTGTTTTCTTTTCAGTGCTTGGTTGTATGGAAAATTACAGGACAATTCGAAAAGCATAAGCTTTCATTCATGTATAGCATTTTCTTATGCATATTAATTAGTATTGGCAGGTTTGAGAGATAGGCAGGGGATCCAGTTCACTCTACAGAGGAAATCGGCAAAAAGGCCTGCATCTGTGAGTACAAGCAAGCATAATCATCATCCTCCCCAAGAGATGAGTCTGCCCAATGAGTGGACTTACTGAGCCAACACCAATGGTAGATTAAGAACTCTTAAGAGAAGAAATAGAAGGTAAAACAATCTTTTGGGCTTTGTGCAGCGGATCTTCAAAACAATACATATTGTGGGAGTTTGAAGAAAATGTCGTGGTCATTTTGCCCATCCTGAGATTTGTATAAAATATAAGGTGTTAGTAGCTCCTTCGGTAATATGATTCTCTATATATTATATTGTTACTAGTTTAAGGTATAATAGATGTAATTTTGGTAAATAGAGTATTAAAAACTTGTTGGTAGACCTTCTCTTAATGGAACTCGTCAAAACTTTCTATTTTTTTAATCTTGAAATGATGGTATTAATATCACTGTCCATTTGTATCATTTGTTGGGTAAAGATTATTTTACCTTTTTTTTCATAATCTCTTCAGTCCTCAACTTGTTTGATATGCTTAAGTTCAAAACGCAAAATACTTGAGACACATGACAGAAACTTAAATAGGCTGTAACATGCATTTGGTATTTGTGATGCGTGTAACCTCGTGCCCAATTTCCATATTATATCATAACAACTTTAGCATGGAGCACCTTTTTCACGACGACACGTATATACCGCAAACATGTAAATTTTCATTGAACTTATTTTTGTTTTTCATTAAACGTGTAATTATGTTATCCAACTAGGCTGGTCCCAACGCAAGTGAGTATGGACAAATTTTGGTATAAAAATAGTTCGTGGAATTGTCATTTGCCAGAGGAGGCCAAACGTGGGCCCCTTGGGAATATCCAAATTTGCAAAAGAGTCCAAATTGCAATCTGAAAGAGACCGTGGGATGTTGTTGTACTGCAGCATCTTCTGCGTTGAATGCTGAAACCCTTTTAGGGGTCCGAGGGCTGGACGCGGCTGGGTGGAGGCTCCACTGGGGCGGTCAACGAGACTGGACTCGACCTTTCGTTGTCATATGCACATGCATTAATCACATCAACGCTCATTGGTTCACACTTCATACAATTGGGCATTGGAAGTGGAGAAATGGGCCAGCCAGTGCGTGCCGCTAGGAGCCCAGCATCTACTCGTTGGAGGGAGAGTCGTCATTGGGTTGGCAGTGGTGGGTTGATATCTTTTAGGCATTAAAAACAAGGACGGACACAAATTGGTCTAGGTTTTTATACACGCCAGGAACGTGGTTCACTCTTTCGCACACTACACGGTATGTAATAAGTTCTGCCCGGTTCACCTACTTCTCACCCTCATTTCTCCGTGCAATTGTGAAGAAGAAAATGTTACTTCTAAATGATAATTGATATCGTTAAAGAGTTTGCAGAAAGAATATCTATCGTCCTCTTGATGAATTTGGTAAAAAAAAACCAAGACATACAAATTCGACTTGACTAAATAAGGTTATGATATTTTAAATGATATCTTAACTTAAATTTTTACATAAAATCTCGACATAAATCTTGAATTATTGATTCCAAGAATTTTATTTTGGATAAATAATTATCATTAATGCTACTTTGACTACTTTCAATATCAACTGTTAAATTACTTAAAGTCCATGATTCAAATTTTATGTAAAAAAAAATTTAAATTGGAATAACCTCATCTAGTTGAATAAATGTAAACTCAAACTCGATAATTTGTGTTATACTCCTATCAAATTGACAGCTGACTAGTCATATAACAATTACCGCCTCCGTAGCTTGTGCAAGATTAAAAATGCTATTTCACCTCTCTAACAGGACGATAAGTTTCAAAATGGAGTGGCCATTACTCATTAGCAATGACTTTGTCAACAAAGAGGGATCATTATAAAACGATAACAATGTTTTTGAGAGGGAAAAAGAAAATGAAAAAAAAAAAGGCTCTTAACCAAAACATAGATGTTAACGGAATCAACAAAGAGATCATAAAACTTTTAGGAAATTATTATTTATTCCACTACAAATATATTTTCCTTAGCTGACGTGGATTTAAATGGACAAATAAAAACAAAAAAAGAAGTCACGGAAGAATAGGCCCCACCATTTTGATACGGACCCATTAATTGACCAAGCCGGATTCTCCTTAATATTCCTTCTTAACTACTTCCTTTCTTGTCCGCTCTGCAGTTCGCATTTTACATCTCCATTTCCACCAAAATTAAATAATAAAGACAAAAACAGAACAAAATTACATTACCAGAAAACGAACGAACTTTTTTTTTTTTCCGTTTTAAAATCACGCAAATTGTGTGTACTTACTTTAGAAAATAAACAAGAAAATTTTGAAACGAAATTTGAAAAAGAGAAAAAGAGAAAGAAGAAAGAAAGAGGAAACAATGGGGGTGCCTCAAGCAATGGGGGCGTTGAGAGAGCGAGCGGCGTTTGTACGTGAATCGCTGCAGAAGAGCCAAACGATCACCGACAACATGGTCTCGATTCTCGGCTCGTTTGATTACCGGCTCTCGGCTCTGGAGACCGCAATGCGCCCCACTCAGGTTTGCTAATTTATTTCATTCGAATGGATTGTTTGTTTGTTGATGTGGATTGTGATTCAGCCGAGGAGGATAAGGAGATTGATTTTAAGAAAAAAAAATTGTGATTTTCGTTAATTGTAGATACGGACGCATTCGATTAGAAAAGCTCATGAGAATATTGATAAGACGTTGAAATCTGCTGAGGTTATTTTGGCTCAATTTGACCTCACTCGCAAGGTAATTTCGTTCAAGTCTTTTTTTTTTTGGGTTAATATAAAAAAATTTGAAATGATTTTTCTGGAGCTGAAAATTTTGAGTGTTTGTTTATTTATTTTAAGCTTATGTTTTTGAACATTCGATTGAAATGCTTAGGCAGAGGCGAAAATCCTTAAAGGTCCACATGAGGATCTGGAAAGCTACCTGGAAGCAATTGATCAATTGAGAGCCAATATTAAATTTTTCAGCAGCAATAAAAGTTTGAAGAGCAGTGATGGAGTGCTTACACAGTGTAACAACTTACTTGCGAAGGCGATTTCAAAACTCGAAGATGAGTTCAGACAGCTATTGACAAATTACAGGTTTGCTTATTCTTGGATACTAGCTGCTGCTTCGTTGATGTCTCATTTTGTGGAATTACTCTCCTGAATGTGTTATGATCCTGTATAGTTCTTGAGGTGGGGGACAATGAATGCCATTTTGACTAGTTAGACAAGTAGTGATTTCTTTGGCACAACCATCCTCTGCAAATTGTGTCCCCTTTGGATGATTTTAATATGTCTCTCAGGCTGTACTACCAATCGAGGCAGTCAAGTAACTTACATCTCTTCTGAATTTCAGCAAGCCTGTGGAGCCCGATCGTCTTTTTGATTGTCTTCCCAACTCTCTACGGCCATCATCAGGGCCGCCTGGGCAGGAAGGTGATAGCAAGAGTCATGCTGAGCACCAAAAGAGCTTGCAAGCAGCTATTTACACACCTCCTACTCTTATTCCACCAAGAGTTCTGCCATTGCTGCATGATTTAGCCCAGCAAATGGTTCTAGCTGGCCACCAACAACAGCTATTTCGGATATACCGGTGATCTTTTTACTTTTCTACTTAATCTGATACAAATAATGCTTATTTTCATCCACTATTATATTGTCAGAGCTTTATGCCTTTAAACTACGAATTGCTATGGAGTCATGGAAATATGTAATAAAATCAATTTCACTATGTTCATAGAGTCTTTTTTCTCTTCATGCTTCTGATGACTAGTTGAATGCCAAATGTTTGAATTAAATAAAAAGTTTTTCCTGTGAAGTGTTTGATGCTGGCTAAACAGCAAAGAAATGACTTATTCACAACCCAACCCACACAATAGAAGGTAAACGTGGGCAGCAGAGGATGAATTTTTTTTCCTCTAGTTGTCTTATAGAGTAAAATCAGAGTTGTTAGAATGCTTTCCAGTATTCACTTGCTGGTGGTAGTCTTCTTTAGCCACATAATTTAGGATCATCTGTATCTTCTAAGCCTTGTGTTTGCTTTGACGGATGCAGTCCAATTATATCTCTTAGCTAGAAATTATTTCTAGCACTTATATTTATGTAGCATTTTTCTTTCTTTTCTTTTATTTAACATACGCTCTTAAAGAAGTCCGAGTAAAATGCTGCTTTTTGTTAACTTTGTTGGATAGCTTATTGATGAGCATTTTGAAAGAAAATGCAGCAAATCAATGTTTAATTTTTACATCTTCTTAATCTGGAGGATATAAGACCTATAATAATCTATTCGTAGGGACACCCGTGCCTCAGTTTTGGAACAGAGCATCAGGAAGCTAGGCGTAGAGAGACTGAGTAAAGATGATGTCCAGAAAATGCCGTGGGAGGTTCTGGAGGCTAAAATAGGGAATTGGATACATCACATGCGGATTTCTGTAAGAATTTATTTGAAATTCGGCCAATCAACTCATCTTATTTATATTTCCTAACTACATTGTAACGCTAAAAACAGGTAAAACTGCTCTTTGCTGGAGAAAGGAAAATCTGTGATCAAATACTTGATGGTGTCCATTCTCTCAGGGATCAATGTTTTGCAGAAGTCACTGCAAACAGTGTGTCCGTGCTTCTCAGTTTTGGAGAGGCTATTGCCAAAAGCAAGAGATCGCCAGAAAAATTATTTGTGCTTTTAGACATGTACGAGATTATGAGAGAACTTCAGTCAGAGGTATGATAAATTTTATGAATTTGCAACAGATCAACCACAGCTAGAATTATGAAAGTAATTTAATTTCCAACTCACATCCTTAAATTATTTTGACACAAAACAGAAGTTTTATTGTTTGCTTTTGTGTCATTTTACTCGAACATTTATGATTTCTGTACTCTGGATAATAGCGACAATACGTTTGATACACACGTCTATGCTTGTGTGTCACTCATAGATCTTGGGTGGCCGAGTGAGGGTTAGAATAGATTCACTTTCTTCAAGCTATCTTTCTTTGAGGACATAACCTCTCTCTCTCTCTTTAGCTGTGGTTACTGAAGAGTGAAAAGTTCCTTCTAAAATCTTGGTGCTATAGTGTCCCGAATAAACTTTTATTGGTGTTAAAATAAGGTATTGATACCTTAATGATGGCTCAGTTCTTGTTAGTTTGTCGAGAGACATTGAAAACTGTGATTCTGGAAGAAATTTTTCACAGATTTGAGAGCACGTTGAAACATGTCATTATCTTACCATGGTTAAATAACAGAAACAGATTCCGTCAGCAACTAGAAGGTTAATCAATCGACCAATGTGAATTTCAAACATAAGTGAAAACAAGGAGGAAACCAGATGCATATTTTTTTATCCGACTCATAAACTAATATCCTTTTCCTTTCCTTCTTTCATCTCCTCAACTCATGGTCCTTATTATAACTGTTTGTCTTTATTTTTTTTCTTGTTGGTTTGTGGTGGCAGATTCAATTTCTCTTCGGAAGTAAAGCATGCATGGAAATGCGTGAGTCTACTTTTAGTTTAACGAAGAGGCTAGCTCAGACAGCGCAGGAGACATTTGGTGATTTTGAAGAAGCAGTCGAGAAAGATGCCACCAAGACTACTGTTTTTGATGGAACCGTCCATCCTTTGACTAGCTATGTGATAAATTATGTAAAATTTTTATTTGAGTAAGTTGTGATTGTTTTGCCTTCTACTTCTTACTCTGATGGTTTCTTTATTAGAACTCTCTTTCATTTTTGCTTATTCCACGGCAAAAGTCTGCTTACGTGCAGTTGTCTTTCTGCGCAGTGGTAATTATTCTTACATTATCAATCTGACTATTACCCATTTAATATTTTCAGCTACCGATCAACACTGAAGCTACTGTTTGAGGAGTTTGATACTACTCATCCACCGGAATCTCAATTGGCAGCTGTTACTACAAGGATTGTACTGGCTCTCCAGAATAACCTGGATGGGAAATCCAAGCAATATAAAGATCCTGCGTTGACCCAATTATTCCTTATGAACAACATTCACTATATTGTGAGATCTGTGCGGAGGTTTGTTTTATCCCACTATCTTATTGAGTAGGTAACATTCCATTTTACATACTAGTATGTAGCTTTCAATATTCATATATATATATATATATATATATATATATTTTTTTTTTTTTTTTTTTCAGGTCAGAAGCAAAGGATGTGTTGGGAGATGATTGGGTACAAATACAAAGAAGAATTGTGCAGCAGCATGCTAATCAGTACAAGAGGGTTTCTTGGGCAAAGGTTTGTTCGTCTAACCATTCCCAATTTTAATTACAATTCTTCCAATTTATCTTGATGACGTTTGAAGCTTTTACTGGGATCTGTTATCTTTTCCTTTTTTTCAAACCCTGCTAGCTATTGAGAATGTCGGATACTCAGATCAGTCTGTTCACATCTTGATTCTGTGGAAATGTCAATTTTTTCTTGATTTAAACTGTAGAAAAAAGGAAAAAACAGAGAGACAATGCAATAAAACCTTTCCTTTTATTTTATATATCAAAACACAGTGATCGGTAGAAATAAATAGGAAGACTAGAGAGCAATTCTAGGGCTAATTTTTAGGACCATAAAATCAGAGTATATCTACTTTCCTGATTTATGATATTTTCCTATTTTATTCAAAAGACAAGAAAATAATTAAGAATCCCTAAATTATCGACACTCCCCCTCAAGTTGGTGTAAAGATATCAATCATGCCCAACTTGCTAACTTGAAGTTCAAATGGCTGTCTCATCAAGCTCTTGGTGAAGACATCTGCAAGCTGATTCACAGTAGGAACAAAAGGAGTACAAATTATCCCTTCGTCAAGCTTCTCTTTTATAAAATGTCTATCAATCTCAACATGTTTTGTTCTGTCATGTAACACCGGATTATGAGCTATACTGATAGCTGATTTATTATCACAAGATCTGACCTCATAGGGAGACTAAATGGTTGTCTAAGTTCCTCTAGAACCCGTTTTAACCACAAGATTCACACACTCCTTGAGCCATCGAACGAAATTCAGCCTCTGCACTACTTCTAGCAACAACACTTTGCTTTTTGCTTCTCCAAGTAACTAGATTACCCCATATAAAAGTGCGATGTCCTGGATGTTGATCTTCTGTCAGTGATTGAACCTGCCCAATCTGCATCAGTGTAAACTTCAATTCCTCTCTTCTCATTTTTACCAAAAAACAGACCTTTCCCTGGAGTTGCTTTTAAATAACGAAGAATTCGAAACACAGCTTCAAGATGTTCCTCACAAGGAGAATGCATAAATTGACTCACCATACTTACAGCAAACGCTATATCAGGTCGAGTATGAGACAAATAAATCAACTTCCCAACTAACCTTTGATATCTACCAGTATCCACATGAACTCCTCCTTTCACTTCTCCAAGCTTCACATTTGCTTCAATTTGAGTATCAGCTGGCTTACACCCACTCATACCAGTTTCTTTCAAGAGATCCAAGGTATATTTTCTTTGTGACACCACTATACCTTTCTTTGATCTCGCAATTTCCATTCCTAAGAAATATCTTAATTGCCCCAAATCCTTTATCTCAAATTCCTTAGCTAAACACTGCTTTAATCGGCTCATTTCATCTATATCATCTCCTGTCAGAATTATATCATCTACATAAACGATCAAAACTGAGATTTTGTCTTTGGTAGAGACTTTTGTAAAGAGAGTATGATCTGCCTGTCCTTGACTGTAGCCCTGACTTTTCACAAACTTTGTAAACCGCTCAAACCAGGCTCTAGGTGACTGTTTAAGACCATATAATGATCTTTTAAGTCTACATACTTTGGATCCAAACTTCTTAGTAAAACCAGGTGGAGCCTTCATGTAGACTTCTTCTTCAAGATCACCATTGAGGAAAGCATTCTTTACATCTAATTGATTTAGAGACCAGTCTAGATTTGCAGCAACTGACAAAAGAACACGAATAGTGTTTAGTTTAGCCACTGGAGAGAAAGTTTCAGAATAATCTACTCCATAAGTTTGTGTATAGCCTTTAGCTACTAGTCGAGCCTTGTATCGTTCTAAGGATCCATCAGAGTTATATTTCACAGTGAATACCCATTTACAACCAACAACAATTTTCCCTTGTGGCAGATCAACTTTTTCCCAAGTAGCATTCTTCTCTAGAGCTTTCATCTCCTCAAAAATAGCCTCCCTCCATTCAGGAACCTTTAGAGCTTCCTGTACATTATTTGGAATAACCACACTAGAGACTTGTGAAATGAAAGTACGAAAGGAAGGGGTCACATTGTTATAAGAAATAAAGTTGGACAAAGGATGTTTAGTACAAGACCTAACACCTTTCCTAAGAGCAATAGGAAGATTTTCTTGATTTGAGGAATTTAACTCAAAATTACCTGGAGGATTCTTGTCAGAATTTTCATGATCCAACCTCTGGTCAGATTCTTGGTGATGCTGTAGGACAGTGTTCCTCTTCTTTTTTTGCTCAAGGTACTCCTTTGAATACACAAGACCTTTATACCGTTTCGTGCACATATCTGACATTCCAGAATTTTTGTTCTGTGATGGCATTAACGGTGGTTGTCCAAAATTTTCTTCAGGCAAAACATCATTATTAATACAATCAAATTCAATGGTAAAGTCAGAATCATTTAAACACATATCATTTTCACTATTGTTTTTCTCCTCCTGAAAATGAAAATTGTGATAGTATGATTGTCCTTCGAAGAAAGTGACATCCATAGAAACAAACATTTTTTTCAGAACTGGATCAAAGCATTTATAACCTTTTTGATTTGTAGGATATCCTACAAAAATGCATTTATGTGCCTTTGGATCAAGTTTTGTTCTTCTAGAGTCATGGTTATGGACAAAAGCAATACTGCCAAAAATTCTTAAGGGAATACTCGTTATTAACCTTGAAGTTGGAAAACATTCATGGAAAAGGTTTATTGGTGTCTTAAACCCCAAAGTTCTTGTAGGCATTCTATTTATTAAAAAAGTGGCTGTCAAAACAGCTTCTCCCCAAAGATATTTTGGAACTTTAGTTGTAAAGCTCAAGGCCCTAGCAACTTCAAGGAGATGCTTATTCTTCCTTTCAGCCACTCCATTTTGTTGTGGAGTATTGCTGCAAGAACTTTGATGTATAATTCCTTTCTCATAAAAAAAAATTCCCTAACACATGATTAAAAAACTCTTTACCATTATCACTCCGAAAAATCTTAATCTGAGTCCAAATTGTGTTTGTACCATAGTATAAAAATTTTTAAACACACTTTCAGCATCAGATTTATCTTTTAGCAAAAATACCCAAGTAACTCTAGTATGATCATCAATAAATGTAATAAACCAGCGTTTTCCGTAAAAAAGTTGCCACTCTGAAGGGGCCCCATACATCATCATGAATCATAGTAAATGGTTTTGATTTTCGGTATGGTTGTGGCAAAAAAACAGCACGATGATGTTTAGATAATTCACAAACTTCGCATTGAAAATTGGAAACATTTTTATTCATGAATAATTTGGGTAATAATTGCTTCAAATATTGAAAACTTGGATGTCCTAACCGAAAATGCCATAACATAATCTCATTGTTACTGGAAGTAGAAATAGAATTGAAACAGGTCTGCTGGTCTTGCCTTCCAAAGTTTGAACCATTATTGAAGAGGTAGAGGCCACCGTCTTGCCTAGCATCCCCAATCGTCTTCCCCGAGGTTAAATCCTGAAATTTACAATGAGAAGACCAAAAATTAATTTGACAGTTGTGATCACGAGTTAATTTACTGACTGACAAGAGATTATAGGACAAATGAGGAACGTGAAGAACATCTTTCAAAGTAAGAAGAGGAGAAATAATAATTTTTCCTTTCCCTGCAACAGTTGCAAAGGAACCATCTGCTATTTTGACCTTTTGATTTCCTGCACAAGGTGAATAAGAAGAAAACAACTGCGAGGACCCACTCATATGATCAGTTGCTCCAGAATCTAATATCCAGGAGGTGTTTGGATTGATACAGGTAAAGGCTGTGGTGAAAAAATTACATGATTGGGCTAAAGAACAAGATGAACTAGAATTTCCTATGGATTGGGATTGAAACATCTTGTACAGGTGCTCCATTTGTTCCTTAGTAAAAGGAAGATATTCTGAGGATGATCACGCTTTTCAATTAGTGGTGCTAACTGAAAGCACGATTATCACCTGGCCGAGCATCATCACCTGATTTCTTCTTCCAATTTGCAGGTTTTCCATGGAGTTTCCAACAACTTTCTCGTGTATGCCACGGTTTCCGACAATGATCACACCATGGCCTTTGTTTGCCTCCTCGTTTATCTCCTTGTTGCTCATTACCACGAGCTACAAGGGCTGAACCATCAAGATCATTCTTTGGTTCCTCTACTCGCTTTAACATCACATGTCTCCGAGCTTCCTCGCGACGAACCTCTGAAAAAACTTCTCTAATAGAGGGCAGAGGTTTTCGCCCCAAAACTCGTCCTCGAACCTCATCAAGGTCTTTATTTAGACCCGCCAAAAATACGAACACTCGACTTTGCTCAACTTTTTTCTTGTATCGAGCACTATCATTTGGACTCTCCCATACCTCAACTTCAAACATATCTAGTTCCTGCCACAAAATCATCATGTCATTATAATAGGTAGTTACATCTCTATCACCTTGTTGCGTCTGCCACATCCGAGTGTTTATCTCATATAATTGAGAATGATTCTCTAGGTCAGAGTATGTCTCTCTAACAGCCTCCCAGACATCACGAGCAGTTAAGCGAAACATGAACGACTTTCCCAAAATAGGTTCCATGGAATTAATAAGCCAGTACATTACCATCGAATTTTCTCGATCGCCACTGTAGGAATTTTGGGTCATCAGCAGCTGGAGGTTGAATTTCTCCATTCAAATATCCGAGTTTTCCCTTGCCATCAATCACCAACCGCACAGACTGAGACCACTCTAAATAATTTTTACCATTTAACTTGTGAATGGTTATTTGCAAAGTGTTTTCACTGACAGGCACAATTGGGGATGGTCAAATCCCTTCAAATGATGTCGCAGTGCTGTTAGCGTCGGAGGAAGCCGAACCAGAGCCAACCATGGCTGCTTTGTAATTCATGGCCAAACCCTAAGGCTCTGATACCATGTAGAAAAATGGAAAAAAAACAGAGAGACAATGCAGTAAAACCTTTCCTTTTATTTTATATCTCAAAACACAGTGATCGGTAGAAATAAATAGGAAGACTAGAGAGCAATTCTAGGGCTAATTTTTAGGACCATAAAATCAGAGTATATCTACTTTCCTGATTTATGATATTTTCCTATTTTATTCAAAAGACAAGAAAATAATTAAGAATCCCTAAATTATCGACATAAACCATGCCTCTTTTGAACTGAAGCATACCCCATTCTTATTTGAGTTTCTTCCAAACTTATTTTTATATTTGTTGTCTTTACTGTCCAATTTATGGTTAAAATCTTTTTAAACTGCCGCTCAGGAAGTAATGAGAAGCTCTTCCTTGTTTCAGTATCTGAGAATCCATGGTAATACCTTTTAAGTTAATTGTTCTTTCCATATTTTTACTAGCTGTATGATGTTACATGTGCTCATTCATTAATGTGCTGTAACAATTAATGGTCCAAAATATTTAAATCAACTTTTGGTTCTAAGAAAACTTCAACTAGAGAACTTAGTTAATTTGTGTCTTAAAAATTGCAGATTCTGCAGTGTCTCACTGTTCAGAGCGGTCCGGGAAGTGGTGGAGGTGATAGTGGCAGCATTTCAAGAGGAATTGTAAAAGATAGGTTCAAGACTTTTAATGCACAATTTGAAGAAATTCATCAACGGCAATCTCAATGGACAGTTCCTGACAGTGAGTTACGCGAGTCTTTAAGGCTCGCTGTTGCTGAAGTCCTACTGCCTGCCTACAGATCTTTCATTAAACGTTTCGGGCAAGTTCCCTGGTTCTTGTTTCCTCATCTCATTTACGAAAACATCTCTTCGTCTTCTCCATTCCTTTGTTTATGCAAATGCGATTGTTTACGTGCGCAGGCCTATGATTGAGAATGGGAAAAATCCCACAAAGTACATCAGATACAGACCCGAGGATCTTGAACGCATGTTGAATGAATTCTTTGAAGGTAAAACCTGGAATGATCCAAAGCGATAAACGTGCATTCTCACTGATTTGAAATTTAGATACTTCACTAACGTCATTGATTATTTTGTATGCAATGATGAGCTTAATTTAGACGCATATTGATTTTCTTGCAAGAGTTTGTATTATTCTCTCCTCCATTTATGTCATTTCTAAGTGATTAAGAAAAGCAATAACGCAATTTTTAGTGCATTCGAATTTGAACATCAACTTGCTAACTCAAGGTCAGTTTTCTCAATTTTTTTTCTCAAAAAATAGTTTTCTCAAGGGATTCGGTCTTAAGCGTAATGACATTACACCTTGCTCCAAACTAAATGCCTTTTTTTCTTTTTTCTTTTTTGTAGATTTGAACCTTGATCTTTTGATTTCTATTACAAGAGGTCAAACAAATTGAGCTTCTTTTTTTAAAAAAAAAAAAAAGAAAAGGAAATTGATGCACATTTATGCGTAAATTGATTAAAGACATAATGATTATGACATCAAAAGAGAAATTTTAATATAGGTGATATGATTCCGATTGAATAATCTCATTAGAACTGTCATGCCAAAAATTGTTTTCTTTATGACCATTATAACAATATATACCGTTTAGACGGAGGACCAATATTCCTCTCCTAAATTATAGATTTTACTTCAATTAATACGAATTTTCCTTCGTGTAAATATATTATTCAAAATTCTGTTGCAGGCTGGTTTGTTTAAAATATTGGTTTGGAAAATAAATTAGAAAATATTTTTATAAATCAAGCAAAAAATTAAAAATTGTGCATTTAGGATATGTTTGGCACGCGGGGTTTATAAGGGTAACACAAACTTAGACCTGTGTTTGGCTGTAAAAAATAATTGCACTAGTCTGTATATTTTTCATGAGATTATGTGGCAATCGATGTGCAAATGAGGCTTGCCACTCCTCCTTGTCTAAATTGTACTGGTCTTTTTTTATTTTAATTATTATTGAATATTAGCTATTATATTTAATAAAAATCAAATATTACATTTCTTTAATATATTAATTTATGTTTAACTAATAAATAAGAAAAGATGCTACTTCGTATAATTATATTTTTATTAATAAATCTAAATAATAAATTAATTTAAATATTAAAATATTTATTAAAATCATATAATATTTATTTAATATAAATAAATAATACCCACTTAGTATTATTTAATATTATTAAATATTAAAAAGTACATAATACAATCTACACTCTACCAAACATGATACATATTATTACAAAACAATAAAATATCATTACAATCCAATACATTCCAGAATACCAAACGCACCATTACTCTAAGGCGCAAGTCTGAGTTGGTGCTGTGTGCCCGTGCTGTAACTGTGTGACAAGACCCGGTTCACGGGTTCAGATTGAGCCTACTGTTTTGGCTGCTGATGTTTGACCAATTCGACACTTTTCACCGTTTCAATTTGACTAGCCCGTCATGTTGACACAATTGGCCCTCATATTTGATAAGTAGGGCAAGTCAGCTCAGAGGGCTTTCACTTAGCTCTCTCATTAATTCATAACCCAGTTGAGCTGCCAGATTTTATTCCTTTATTAGTTCAAATAACTCAAGAGCTTAGTCAAATACTTATCGCACAAACTGACCCCTATATGTGTATATACATATATTGTTCCACATAACAAATTCTACTCATCACAATCATCAACAAACAAAACATCACCATCATTTCTCACTTTGAATCTCTTGAAAAGGCTTGATCACTTGATTTTGATGAACAAGAAATGCTGAAGGATTCTCCATACACGCCACTGCTTCCCGTCACAAATCAATGTTCCTTCAATTCAGCTAGTGCTACCGTAGACGTAGCCAAACACATTCTTAATTTTATCACAACTTTTTTCGTCCTACTTCTCTTTACTTGCACACTTTTCATTGTTGTAGATGTTTGTTTCATCACAAGTAAACCCATTTTCTGTCTAAATTCGCTTTCTGTTGCCAACTTCACCGTCTCAAAAACAAAGCTGGCTGGTATCTGGGCAGCAGACTTCACCATCTCTAACCCTAATTCGGCAGCGGAGATTTCATTTGAGAGTATAGAAAGCACAGTATTGTACAAAGGAAATGACGCGTTGGCGATAACTTCATCTGAAAATTTTGAAGTTGGTTTTAGAGGAGCAAAAAATGTCGAAATGAAATTTGAGACAAGTGGAAACGAGGGTGATCAACCAGTTGTTGAATATCCAGTTTTGAGGGAGATCGATGAGGAAAGAAAGGGTACTGGAACGGTGCGTTTTGGCATTAGGTTAAGTATGTGGGCAACGTATAAGACTAGTTATTATTGGGGTTCGTGGAGAAGACGAGTTCTTACTCATTCTTCTTGTTCAAATTTGAATGTTGGAGTTTTTGCTGGAAACGGTAGATTGATTGGAGATGATAAAAGATATTGTCATGTTGGTGTCATGATTTCTGAGAGATAGAAATAATTTTTGGAAAGTTTTGAGAATGTAGAACTTGTTGACTTTTTTGGTTGCTTGTTTTCTTTTTCTTTTCTTTGGAGAAATGAAGAAGAATTTGTTAATTAGATGGTTTCTTGTCGTTGTTATTCAATTAATCATCAGAGATATAAAAAATCTAGAAACTCATGAAGTTTTAATAGATAATCAATGAATAATTTTAATTACAGGCTATCACAAATTGGAAATTCAATGCTGCCAATTCATTTGTAATTCTTTGCAATGTAAAAATATTCTCAGTTCTTTTTGTAACATAGCTATCAAAAAGTGTGTGTATAAATGTTAGTGTATATACAAACATCTATATTTTAAATTAAGTGTATGAGCTAAAAGATACAAGAATAGAAAAAAAAAATACGAACTCTAATTTTTTTTTTAGTTTCCATCGTGCGAACGTCCATAGCTGAGCATCAATATAAATTGTTAGAAAATATGAAATGGTGGGGACTCTTGCTAAAAGAAAGTAAAAGAAAATTGTAGAGATCAACGGAGCTGCGGGCAGTCTAATAAAATATATTGACCTTTGGATATATTGATATATATCTCCAGGATCCTGCATGAGAGCCCTATATATATATATATATCCTGCATGAGAGCCCTATATATAATATTAGAGTTCGTATATGTTCCAAACCAATGGTAGTACTAGCAAAGAAGAAAAATTGCAACTGCATGGCCAAATCAATTTTCCTTTTTCTACTGATAAACGAACTCTTTCCTTTTCTTTTACTACTGATAAAGAAACTGGCTTTCTTTCCAACCAAATTAAACACAAGTACACAATTTCTACCATAACATTTTTTCCCCTATTTTTTATTTATTTATTTTTTTTTGGCTCCCCCCTTTCTACCAAAAATCTTGTTTGTCTCTGACCATCCGAAAGAGGACTAACATGGAAGAAGGCTAATGTCGTTTATTTCTTCGATACTTGTAGCCAATTTCTTTATCCATGTACTATCAAAGAAAATTTTCTAAAGAGTATTGGTACAAGGAGAAATATGGTGGAATAGGAAGTGATAGTCTAGCTCTCCAGTGCTTTATCTGATGACACAGAGGTAACCATGGTTGATAATTGGTGAAGGAAAAAAAAAAGAATAAAAATCGAAACGAATTTTTGGGTTCTGATTCAAAATTGAAACAAAAAATCCTGGTAGAAAAATAAATTTCTGGGTTCCGATTTAAAATCTTCTTTTCTTTTTACGAAGAGCAATGTGATCCTTGTTTGGTCAAAAAAATAGGTAGAATGGAGAAGGCCCATCAATTGAATGCACTAATGCACTATTAAGAATATATATATAGATTTAAGCACACATTAAAAAGGGCTCTAAGAAAGGGCCACAGTTATGTTGCAACAGTTGTCTGTACATACAATCTACAACAAACCATTGATCCAAGCATAATTGTCACCATGTTCTGATCCAACGATTAAAAGCAATTATATAATCTGATGATACAACTGCAACATAAATGACCCCTAAGAAAGAACGATCAAACGGGCCATGGTTTTTGGGAATGTCTTGAATACAGTAAGAGGGTTTTGGTGATACAATACAGGAATTCAAGTTTGGTCCATGGAAGATAAATTCATAATTCAAAGACAAAATTGAAAAAGAAAATATTTTATTACAGAATTAAAACTCTTCTTTATGTTATATTGAAAGACAAAATATTCTTATATAACTTTCTTTTTAAACTGCGAATATTACTTTCATAAAAACCGTTTTTTAAAATAGTATTATCAAATACATATTATTACTTTAATTGTTAATACAAGATATGAAGAATATTATTCAAACTTAAAATATAGTATCTTAAAAATATCATTTTTAATGTTATTTTTGTTCAATAAAAAAATACTTTTTATTTATAAACAATATCGAAGGCACCCTGAATTTCTATTTATAAACAATAAGGAGTCAACTAACAAAAATACTTTTTATTCTTTTTTTTTTTCACAAAGACATTGTGTAAAGACAATTTTACCCAAAACCTACTACCAACCTCTTTATCCAAACATACCTAAAACTTTCCAAAATGTACAGTAGACAACCAAATCCCATTTGGACGCTTACAACCAAATTCCATTCCACAATGTAATTAACTAAACCTATATTCACGCGTTTTTATTTCTTCTCTTCTCTTCGCTTCATTTAATTTAATTACATTCTTTCCTCATCTTTCTTTTCCTCTTTCCTTTCCTTTCGTTTAATCAAATACTCTCTCTCCCTCCCCATATCTCTCTATGCAAAGGAGGAGAGAGTGCCGCCGCCATGGATGATTCTAGAAGAAATAAATACGGCCAATCCTCGGACGAAATTCCCGAACCGCCACCACCCACCCGCCAATATTTTGAGCCACAACAGCCGGCACCTTTCCCTCCACTGCCGCCGGCAATGGGCTACCCACCGGCTATGGGCTATCCTCCGGGCTACCGTCACGGATACGACCAGCAACATTATCAGCAAGGGCCACCGCCCTCGCCGGAAATGTACTACGCCCCTCCACATTGCCCGCGCCGAGACCCTGGCCCACGAAGTTCCGTTGCCATCCTTACAACCATGACGCTGTTCATTTTCTTCACATTGATTTTCGGTCTCGTAATAATGTTTCTCATTGCTCGCCCTAAGTTTCCTATTTTTCACGTGGAAACCCTAGCCGTCACAAACTTCAGTGTCGCAAATGATGATTTCACGTCTGCATGGGAAATAAATCTGGTCGTCGAGAACAGAAACTTTGGAGCCAATGTACATTTTGATCGTATCCAAAGCTTTATATATTTTAACACCGATGATTTGCTTGCGTCATCTCATTTTGATCATCCAACAACAGATGTGACTGTAAAAGCAAATGATAAGGGTACCATCGATATAAAGTTATCGACGGCCGATTATAAACAGTCGGTGCCTGCGCCGGGCAAGAGGGTGATGGAGGAAATGAGGAACAAACGCAAAACCGGGGTCGTTCCATTTTCTTTGAGAGCATTTGCATGGTCTCAAATTGAAACGGGTTTGTTTTATACAGAAACAAAGCATATTCAGAGTAGAATTATTTGCGAGGATTTGAAGGTTCATTTTGAAGGTGACACCGGTAATGGAAAGTTAAGTGGTAAATCCAACGACTGTGAAGTTGATCTGTGAATTTTCCTTTCTTTTTTTTTTCACAAATTTTCTCTCTTGCTCTTTTCGATTTATATTGTTGGCATGATTGGCATTCTGTAGAGAGAATTCTTTTCCTTGTTCTTTTAATTTTGTTATATATTCTGTAGAAAGATATAGTGACTTCCATGAGATTGCATGCTAATGTTTATATAAAAAAAAAAAAAAAAAAAATCGCCTCTGTTGTGGTTACTTTTTAAATATTACTTTACATTAATATTAATCAGTTAACCCAAGGATTCTATAAATCAGTTAAATTAATTAGCTCTTGTTTTGAAAATGAGGGTTATATACGTAATATGTCCCTCCTTGGCAGCTTCATTTTTGCCAGTTTTAGTTTATTAGATTATTGGTGAGACGCACTGGCTGAACTGAATTGGCCAATTATCAGGGGAAAAAAAATCCAATCCCAAGAGAAAGTGAAAATTAAACTTCTGGGTCTCAAAAGCATTAAGAATGAGTGTGCGTGGGCCTGCAACTTGAACGGATTTATTAGATGGCCCTTTAGGCCTTTACATTATATGCTCAAACAATATTTCTTTGGTGATTAAAAAAATAAAAAAAAAATTAATATTTCTTTGACAATTGACATGGTTTCCAATTCAGGCTGACAGTTCCCAATTTGTCCAACCTTAACTGACGTCGTTCATTTCTTGTTCGATTGTTAAAATTAAATATAAATTCATTGATGGATTAGAAACATAATGAGGTTCTAATATTACACATCTTCGTCATCAAGCCATTGAACCTAGGCTCTTACATAGACATTGTAAATGCGTCGGAATATTCAAAGATTTACAATATATGCTTGCTTCAGCTACATAAGGATAAAAGGAAATTCACTGACGGTAAATTACCTTCTTTTTTTTTAACTCAAAGTTAATTTAATATTTGAGGTGGAATACATTTAAAACTGTGGGGTTGATTTTGTTTTTATTATATTGTCCACTCATTTTGAGTTTTAATATTTAGGTACAATAAAAATGGCTTAAATTTTATCCAAATATATTTTCTAACTGTGCTATCAAAAATCTGAAACGCAAATATTATTAAGAAAAAAAAAACATAACTGAAAATTCTAAATGAACACAACAACGGATACTGTTCTCAGTATTTAATTTAAAAACCAAAAAAAAAAAAAAAAACAAACAAAAACAAAACCTTCCAAGTAAATGTTGGTCGTTCACCTCAAGTTCAAAACCTTTAAACAAATTAGCATTGTTCAATTGAGGCGCGTCACGTGTACATCAACAGCTCACAGCCTTGGTTTCATCTTCACTCCCCGGTCATGAGCGCCATTTAGCGCCTTGTTTTGATCATAATCAATCATTCATCCATAATCCTCACTTTCAAATTTCAACAACCAAAAAAACGAAATGGCCACGTCAGCGGAAGCCAATAAGCCGGAGCCGGTGACCGGCTACCCGGTCACTTACCCCTACGCGGCCCCACCACCTCAGCCGCAAGTGGCACCCACCAACCGATCTCCATTCCGTCTTCACAGTTTCTGGTCCCTACTCCTCTGCCGTCTGTTCCTCGTCTTTATCGTGATCATCTCGATCATGGCAGTAGCCTCTTTCGCCACGTGGCTGATTCTCAAACCCGAATTCCCCGAGTTCCGAGTCGACTCAGCTTCCATCGCCCAACTCAACACCACCTCGGCCAACTCCACCATGACCGCCACCTGGAAGCTCTCTCTCAGAGTCAGGAACCCGAACAAAAAACTGGCTCTCGTCTACAACACGCTCGAGGCCGCGGTCTTGTACGGCGAATGGGAGCTCGACTCGACGCTGGTGCCGCCGTTCTCGCAGGAGAAGGGGAACGAGACGCGTCTCCATTTCCAAGCGGGTTTACTGAGCGAGTACGTCGGGGAGAGCGTGGCCCGTGGGATAGAGAGGGAGAGAGCTCGTGGCGAAGTGGAGTTCGGTGTCGGGGTCTATGGGTGGGTCCGGTATAAAGCAGGGTGGTGGAGCATGCGGTGGCGTTTTATGAATGTCTATTGTAACGGCGTTAAAATTGGAGTTTCGAATGACGGTGGGACCGGTGGTGATTTGGTGGGCCAGGTCGCACCTTGCCGGGTTGAAATGTGAGTTGAGTTGTGATGCAAGGATCATGATCATGAACGTGGGATCCTTTCTCGTTAAACGTTTTTCTGAAACGTAGTTATTGTAGTTTATTATATACGGCGGTAATTACAAAACTGGTATACATTTTCAAAATTATTAATCGAAGTTACGTTATTATTCTATTAATAATAATATTAACAATAGTAGTAATAATGTCTAATGACTACCAAAATTTTCTAATATCTATGTTCCTAGTTCTTACCCCATTCCTCACCCATATTAAAAATTTTTACCTTCATTTCTCACTTTATTCCCCAATAAATTTAATAGAATGAGAATGGAGAATCTACATGTAGATAATGATTTTCTTATCCACATCTTATTCTCTATTTACATATTTTATAATAAGTATGGATTTATGATTTCAGTAAATTAAAAATTAGAAACTCAAAATAAAATTATCACCATATTATAAAGTATTTAAATTATTTTAAAAAAAATTTTAAAAGTTTGAAACAATATCTTAAAATGACATTAAAATCGAAAAATGTTTGAAAAGAGCAGTGCTATGAAAGAAAAAAATAATGTTTTAGAGTTAAAAAAGTTATATTATAGGTTTTCTTTTAGTCATATCCTTTTTATATTACATAAAAATAAAAATAAAATTTATTAATTGACATTATAGTTGATAAAACAAAATTTGTTAAATAAGAATTAAAATTTTTTATATATAATGGGGACTGAGGTGGGGGTGGGGTAAGGAGTACAAAATTAAATCCCATCCCCATTAATAATTTAAGTATTATTTTTCCTTTATTCTTCACCTCATTCCCTAAAAATTATTTAAAATTTTTCTTATTTAGGTTAGGGCTCCATGGGGCTCTGAACCCGTGAAGAATTTTTCCATCCTTAATCAGAATTTTCAGATTATGTGTTATATTATTATTATTATTATTATTATTATTATTATTATTATTTTAGGAAATTTGAGAAATCTAACCTAAATTTTGAAAAAATAAGTAAAAGAAACACGCTTATTTTATTTTTAGCGACGTCTATTAGTGTTGGTAAATTGAGGGTGTGGGCTAGATTTTTAAAAGCCCAAACCCAAGCCCATTAGAGTAGAGTTGTAAGGCTTGGGCCTAGGTGGGCCTACGGTAAGGTTGGGCCTAAACGGGTCATTGTGGGCTTAAGCTTTTATTTTAAAAAAATTATTACAAATTTGAAATGAGTTAATAATAATAAAGTTATTATAATTAACAATAAATAAAAAAAATAAATATTTTAAAATAAAATAACAAATAAAGTAAATAAAAGTTTAGATATTTAACTTTTTAATACTGGTTCTATAATTCAAGTATTCTCTTAATTAATTAACACTTAAAAGAGAGTTTATTATTATAATTTTAAATTTTTTGATTAATTATTAATATATAAATTAGGAATTTATGCTTTCTTTTTTATTTTTTAAATTTAAATTTATTATTTAAATTTATAAATTTATTATTTTAAAAAATAAAGAGCTTATTTGAAGAGGGGGGGGGGGGGGGGGGGAATCACTTTTTGTCTGCGCTGGATTTTCTCTGGTTACGAGTTTGTTCATACCATTGTTCTTAACTTTTTATACACGTCCTAAGGTTAGAAGAAATGCATGCACTACTTGAACTTGAACCTGATCAATTTTTTATTTAAAAAAAAAAAAAAAAACTAGTTTCTTCACTTTTGCGCGTAGAATTATAACTTTCTTCACTTATATTTTAAAATTTTTAAGTTCTGAATTGTGTTTGTGTTTAAAGGCCTTTTGGCAATATTTTAGAGCTAATACATTTTGTGATTATTCTGTTTCGGCACAAACATTTCTGCTGAAGGATACAAAACTGTTTGGAAAATCAATAATGCTTGTTTTAAAACCTCAACTTTCTGAAAGGTTTAAAGCATCTACTTCTCTCTGCTACTGCATAGCTGGTGTTCCTAGGAAGGGAAGTGAAAATCATAGTTTGAGGTAGCTTTCTGAGCTTGGGTTAGGTTAGTGCAAGAGATAAGCCAGCGAGGGAGATATGGGGATCAAGCTTGTATTTCCTGTATTTAGGGTTGCCTTTTGTCTTTGCCTCCTTTGTCCTTTTTCTTTTCTTCTTGGTGCTTCTTGCAAAATTGAGATGCTAGCCTCGCTTCGGAGTGGGAATGGTTAATGCTGGCGACTATTAGCTCCTACTTGATTGGGAATGGCCTCCATTCTAACACCTCAGCATTCATCCCTGCAACCCTGTGCATCAAACGCTAGACCTTTAGGCATTATTGCTAATTCATGACTTTGCAATGTGCCTCATATGTGAATTAAATTTGGCATAGCTCATGAAAACGTGATTGGAGATTCAAGTCCGTATTAGATGGCAATTGATTACTACATATTCTTCATATCCAATATGTGATCCTTAATAATTATTTTGTGAATCTCCATGGTTCTATATGTTTCTTTATGTTTGCCGCTGCTTATTTCCCAATGATCCAAATATCGAAATAAAATCCCCTCATATTCATCTATCCAAGTGGCGATTCTGCTCGTTGTGTAGCTTGATAAACTTTTTTGTTTCTTAGTTTCAACCAAAAAAAGAAAAAAAAAATCTGCGGTCAGTTTTAGATTGTGCAAGTTTCAAGTTTGGTTATGTTATAGTAGAAAAAAGGTCGACTTCTTTTCCACTTGATCTGGGATCAGGAAGGATGATTTCTTTTGGTTTGCTTGTTTAGGGATGGCAATATAACAGCAAGATGGGATATTGATCATCAGTATTAGCAAGAAGTCTATTAGCTTTACAGCAAATTTGGTTCTTAAACAATTTGGATACAGAATTAAACTTCTACAGACGTTGGCCAAGATCAAGAATGAGTCTTGGTTTCCTTAACGTAGGAAATACGTGCTTACAAAGAGCCTCTTAGTCCCCCGTAATTCTGCTCTTAATAGACATGGGAATGCTCTGTCTTTATGTTATAACGCTGTTTCTGCGCCACCTGTTGATGTAGCCAACGTTCATATATGTATGCAAAATAATAGTCACCGAGCAAATTTCCAAGTAAACTATCAATCAAATTTCAGTTTATCGGTGAATCCTACTGTAATTAATATTGTCCTGAAACTGATTGACTTGACTTGGTCCGTCGTTTTAGTCTACAATGAGATGAGGAAGAATAATTAAATTTCTATATATATATATATATATATATATATATATATATATATATATATTCTTAATACAGGAAAGGGTACTTTTTGCACATCATGTAGAATGAAACAATGTACAGTCAAGGTTGCAGTAATATTGTCCTTAAAATTGAAAAGACTAGAGAGTGGCTGTAGACTATAGCACATGTCAATTTAATTTGTCTGATGATGGTGCAATTTTTATGAGTACGCCTTGAGATTTGTATGCCTATTTATGCGTATCAGTTGGTTACTTAATGCTCTGGTTGTGGAAATTTGAAAGGGAATCTGGTTTTACTGTTGTGAGGATTGATTAAAATTTCGTTTGCTCTGATACTTTGTGCTGGATTTGCAGTTCTCATTGATGTTTCGGTGTGCATCCCAAGCCCTCAAACTAGATTGAGTGATTGACTGATTGAACCCAGACTGCAAAACGTTAGAACTCTCAGATAATGCTATTATCTGAAGCTTCCCGATTTTTCCGATAAGCATTAAAAGTTTGGATTAACACGAACACCTCTCAACTGTAGTAGCATTATTCAGCAAGAGCCAAGTGATAGGAACTGGACAAAACCTAATTGACCTGTTCTTTCTGAACTTTTTTAGAGGTATTGGCCACGGAATCCCTATGGCTATCTGGAAAAAAAATTGTTGTGCATGATAAGATTCCCAGTCACCATTGCTGGGACCACATCTTGTTGCTGTATTTGAACATGATTGAGACCTTGAAGAGAGGACAAATAGAGATATAAATTGATAACTTTTAATCACATATTTTTTATACTCTATGATTATTGATTATGTGTTTTGCTTCGAAAATTCTAATTTTTCCAGAGGGATCTTGACATAATTTTGTAGAATTATGTGAGAACAACCCACTCGGTGCAAAGTGCAAACCCAGAAAATACTTTGAACATTCAGTAAAATTGAAGAAATTGATCAATCAAATCGGTTTATTTTAGTCTCCAAAATTTGAGCTGGATTTTGATTTCGCTTTAACATTCAGTAAAATTGAGCTCGATTTATTAATTAATATTGAATGGACGCTACAACAATTTTTAATTAGTTAGCTTTACCAATATAAAATATTTAATTTAAATTTAATTTTTTATTGTCAAATAACACAACTGTAAGTCAAATTCTTCTCCAACTAGTACCATTCAGGAAAAAAAATAATTTAGATAAATTAGATTAGCCAGTACTCATATAGCATAAAAATTAAGATTTATGAGTTAAAAGATGGACCGCACTAGACCTCAAATTTAGTGCCAAAATGTAAAAGTAAAATATTTAAGAGATTAATTTCTAAGAAAGTTATTTCTATATAATTAACTTCTATTTATTTAAAAAATTGAGCGCTCAAAAGGGTCCTCTAAATACTTCTTGTCCCTTCTTACAAGTGTAACCATTCACATTAGCATGAGATTATTAGTATTTTAAAATAACGATAAGATTCATTAAACAAATGGTCGTTGGACTGTTGAAACCATGACTACTAACGCTTATTTTATAGCTCAAAAAAGTGTTCGTATTTTATCAGATCATATACATTGCTTCGTATCCTTTCATATCTTTCAATTTATGGTTTCTTGCCATCATTCTAACCCACTACATCTTCTTTTGTAACTAAATTGATAACAACATCCGAATGAATCTAAACCTTACATCCCCACTAAAACTTACTTTCATTTTCACTTTAATTCGAGGATCAACAAACTATCTCAAAACCATGCAAGAGTGTGTAATCATCTTAATTTGGACTGAGAAATGAAAAAAATCACCTTCCCAAATTTGATTCCCAAAAAACGAAACGCGAAAAAAAAAAAAAAAGTTCCCTTTCTTTCATTTTCAATCTTTCCTGCTTTTTTGAAGTTGGAGTTTTGTGGTGATTGGCCCCATAATTTTCCTTATCAATGAAGAGTTCTTTACTTTTGCTCTTTGTTCAATTTTCCACTTTCTAGTTTTGTCTCTTTCACTAGCCTCGTATTTTTTAAGACAAGCAAAGGCCATCTCTTATTTGTCCAAATGTAAACCTTCAAGCCAAGCACGTGAATGCCACGCCCACATTTGGGGTGTTCAGATTATGAATCAAAGGTTGGAAGGATAGCATCACAAAACTTTGTTGTGTGAAATGTGAAAACAAAACACATTAATTTTCGAAGATTATCAATCAACTTATCATTGACCACTATTGACTTTTTTTTAAAATTTTTATTAGTGTTGTATAAACCTTCTTAAACTATATTTTTATATAAGAGAAATTATTAATAGCTTCTCTAGTTCACTCAACTCTTTTTTGTGTGTTTGAGATAAATTTTTTTTTTAAATTTAAAATTTAGGAATAGGCTTGACTTATTATGAGTTTAAATTCTCAATTGTACTATAACAATTTTTACTTTTATTTTTTATTTTTCACACAGCTTTCCATCACACCCTATGCATAAATACATACTAACTTTTCCCTCTTAGTTTTATCATTCGCCCATTGCTTCTATTACGAAAACCCAACCAACAAGGTTATTCTCTTTCTCCCTCCTTTTTCTAAAATACATCTTACGGCCAGACAAAGTTTTTTTTTTTTCCTCTTTGTTTGATTGAAAAAAGGACCTACAGATTCTTTGACTGAGATGTCACAACTTATAAAAAAAAAAAAAAAATCTTTATGGAGATAGACCCAGAAAAAAAGGGGAAAGAAAAAAGGTCCTGTAAATGATACTTTTTAGAGAAGGAAAACAATGGTCTTCTTAAAAGTATTTATCCTTTAATTCTTTTTGAAGAAAATCCAAAAAAAAAATACTAATTATTTTCATCTTAGTCTCTTTTATAATAACTTATTATGAAATTAAAAAATATATATATTTTTTAAGTCATACCGACAGTGTGGAAAGCAATGGACTGCAATTAATTTGTATAATTTGACCCTTGGTTATCTCCGAAAATGAAGGTCATTTGCACGCGCTCAAATGGGTGAAATGAAATGAAGTGCATTACTGACAAGAAGAAGTTTCCACCGTTGATTCATAAGTTAAAAGAACAGAAAGCTACAAGTATGAGTTAGAACTTTAGCGGTTCGAAGAAGATCCTCCTCACGTGGGTACTTTGCTTAACTAAAATTCTTCCCTGGTTTTTTTTTTTTTTTCGTGAAGTACAGAAGCTGGGGGATGGGAATAAGAATCAGCCTAAATTTCAGTGCCCGAAAAGCAGAGAGCCAGAGACTTTGTAGGTTATCTACGTGTTAGCTATACAGAAAAAAAGCCCCACCACATATGCTTTTGAATTTTATCGTATATCCTTGCCTTCTTTCCATCTTCTGTATTTTTAACAGCATTATTCTTTTTGCCTTTTCTTTGCCTTCTGCCTTACTTTTTTTTTTCCTTCCTTTTGAAGAATCAAATAGGATATGGGGGGTCTAGGGTTCTTCTTTCACGCACATTGAACTCATTGAAGGGAGAAAATCCAGACTGTTTTTTCGTTGGACTTTTGTCGTTCCCGTGTGTTGTTCAATTAATTATAGAGGAGGAAATGTGCGACAAAAATTTAATGTAGGAGAAATCATGCACCAACAGCAATTAGGATTTCTCATTTAAGGATGTTTTAAAATCTTATATATTAGTTGTGATAAGAGAAGAATAACGCATGTAATCACTCTATTTTTTTCCGATAGAAACTGAGTTCAATTGAGTTCATTTTTAGCATTTAGTCAAATGTGTTATCAGAATCAAGATGCTAAAATATTTGATAAACATTTGTTGTCACAGTCAAGATGTTAAAGTATTTAATAAATACCTGCAGTTTGACTTTGACAATATAATTAATTATTTTCGACATATATTTATTAAAAATAAGTTCTAAAAGAGAATAAATAATTCGGTGTTCATCAAACACACATCAATTTTATTATTATTATTTTGATAACTACAACTATCATTCTACACTAGTTATAATTGGCTTTGACAACACAGCTGATTATTAATTTTCAACTTATGTTTACTTAAAAAATAACAACTATCTTTTAATTGATAATTAGCAGTATTTATCAAACATGAACCTATTATTATTTTTATTTTTAACAATTCAAACCTTCATTTCACAATAGTTCTGACTTAAAATGATGAACCAAACAAATTTTAAAAAAAAAATTACTTCACTTAATTATTAATCTATTAGTCAACAATGAAATTGCATTTTGGGTAAAAGTTTGTAGTTAGATTATTAGCTAAATAAACTCACATTTTATTTAGGTAATGATTAATTATAATAATAGTCAAAATAAGAATCCAAGTAAACCACTGGCCTACAATATTTTACATGATTGAGTCTCCGACAGTCCACCCATTTTACTCATTTTGATCCTCCGTCATTCATTGGCTAGTTATACAATTAGATTTTCTTTTTCCACAATTATTACCTAACATTTGTTCAAAAATTGAGAACGAAATGGGGGACCCACTTTGGAAGATTGTTCGCGTGCTGTTTATTATTTCAATGTCGTCTTGCTTGAATGGAGGGGAAAAAAAAAAGAGTATTGAATGAGAAAACAAATATGAGAACGAGAATCACTTGTTCTAAAATAATGTTTTGGGTTAGATTTTCAAGATCGTTATCAGAACATAATATCATGAGTTGACAATTTATATATGTTCTTTATTATTGTATATTAGCTAGAGATCTTGCTATTAAAATTTTTTCCATCATTTATGTTTTTTTTCCCCTTCTCCCACAGTTATGATTTAGCTCTCCTTCTAGGTTCCATCCATCAAAATATAAAATGAGAAGATGCAAAGAAGAAAGAAAAAGCTTTTGTAAAATCTACACACTCTAAAATGCATATGTTATAATGTTAAAAATAACACATTAATATTCAAAGACATTATATTTATAAACATTAGACAAATATTTTGATTATAAAATATTTTGATTATTGTCTTGTATGATATTAGCTAAATTTTTTATGCATTAATACGGCAGATTTTCGAACCTCAAATCTCTTCTACCATTACCCTAAAAAAAAATTACCAGTCAAACTGATTAACACTTATAGTAAATCATTTTTGTTGTTAGAGAAACTTCTTTTCCATTTTTATTTCGTATTTTTCTCTTGTAATTTATTGTTATGTCCCTCGTACAACATATATAAATTTAGAGATGGTACATGAATTTTGTTGGCCTTAAGAGCCAGGCACAATGGCATTAAATAATTGACATATGCAAAATAATATAGCATAGACATCGAAATTCAACTAAATGAATTTTCTATCACGTGTAAAGTTTTAAGACTACTTGCACTAGAAGCGACAAGAATATAAATATTTATTAAAGAAATTGGACAATAAGGTTGCTTGAGATAGGTGTCTTTGAATTTTCATCAGCAACAATAATTGACTGCCTTGATCAAATTTTGGATCCTTTAATCGGACGATGGATGTAAATGAAGAAAGTAGGAAAAAGAAAACTTGAACCAAATGTGATTAAAGGTTAGGTGGAATGTCAAGAAACAGAAAGAGCTTTCTTCTCTTTCATTATGAACGGTAATACTTTGTTAATTTCGTTGCTTGATGGCTTTACCATCACCAATCCTAATCCTAACTTTTTGTTAACACATATCTAGTGCTAGTAGTTGTGGGCAACTCATAGTCTACAGATCTAAATTACATGATTGATTGATTTATTAATCAACATGTAATTGATATTGTTAATTACTAACTTTTAGTGTTGGTTGGTCCAAAAAACTTTTATTATTGATTATATTATCTCCCATCATGGAGACAATGAATATTTGAAAACTTTTAACCTACTTTTATTGCAATAAGATAAACTTAATTTGCTAAATAAGCGTTTAAAAGAAGAAAAAAGAAAAAAAAATGGAGCACTCTTATGCATTCAAATGCGTAGTAGACATCTTGATACATTATTATAGAATGAAGCCGGACAATACTCTTCTATATTATTTAAATTTTTAGAAACTCCAAGCTAACTTGTTTTCTTTAATTTTTACTATCTTTTCTTTTAAGAAATTAATTATATTTAAATTATTCACCTAATAAATGATAAATCCTAATATGTTCAATTTCTATTAGAAAAATGATCAAGAAGAGGAATGATTGAAAGTAAAAGGAAAGATGGACTACGTAATCCCTTTTCATAAAGGCTTGAATCCTTTTCCACGATTGATAGAAAGGAAGGAGAGACACGAAACTTCCTCTCTTCCCCCAAATTCAACATTTTCCCCAATATTTGACTTTTCTTGCACTCTCGTCCTTGTTGATTTAAAGTACCAAAATCTCGTTAACACGATTCATTTAAGTTTTAGCGTTAGGCTTAAGTGCTAACAGTCTTTGTTTGGATGGAAGCGAGAGTATAATTCTCGAACCCCCCGCATTAAGAAAGACCAAAAAGAAAGTCGGTAGTTGTTGAGCTGGGAGCTTCTCTGTCATCATGATAGACTGGGCCCCAATCAAAGCATCATCGGAAACGTGTTGCTTAGGCTTTCCTCATCCAATCATCGAATTCCAACGGTGATCAATGTGTCGCATATTTTTATATACGCGTTGGTCAATCATGACACGTCAAAAGTAACAAGCCAGTATATATAATACTCGAAATGAATAAAAAGAAAATATTTATTATTTAATACTTGAAAGTCATTAATCTTTTGTTATCTTTATCTTTCTAAGTCTCATTAACAAAAAGGTGTATGGGATCAACATACGAGAATTGTATGATATTATTAATAATGATACGACCGTATTAAATGGATCTCGTTCGGTATTTAAAAGGAAATCGAGAATAAACGAAATTGCAATTAAATTATACAAATATATCTTCGTTGGAAAATGAAATTTTTTTTCTTAATTAAAGAAAAAGGACCCAATCAGTTAGGGTGTTATTAAAAGAAAAACCCATTTAGTCTTGATTTGATTCCTTTGAATTATAAAGTGATTTGTCAGAATTTGGAATCAAACAGAAAAGTTCGCTTTTTTCTTTTTATAATTTTTAATAGAAAGTTTATTTCGATGGACATAAAATTGCATATTTACGTAGTAACATAATAAGAACGATTAGACAGAGAAAAAGATGTACACATTGATGGAAAATGCATGGCAAATTGTGAAGTTTGATTTCAATTATTGAATCCAAAACTTTCTAATTATATATGAACATCGATCTAATAATATCGCCATACACTGTCGACTTACTATCTACCAAATTTACATTTAATTAATTTAAAAAATAAAAAGATAAATTATTTATTTTTAAAATTAATTAAAGTAAAAGTATTATAACTTGTTCTCACTCAAGCTTACTTTATCATTTTCTCTTAAATATTTCCCTTTCCACTATACACAATCCATAAAATAAATTATAAACAAATACAATTATAAACATAGATTAAGATTTTCTTTTAATCATAATTTCTTTTGAACAAAAATTCATGTACTTGATTTATGGTTAATAAATTGAAAAAAAAGTTAAATCCTATTAATATACTACTACATGACATATAATATAAAATCTAGGATTCTAATCCTATAAACATACTGCACTTTCATCGCAAGTCATGGTCAACACACAAGCAAGTTAAGCCCCGCCACCACCCCCCCTCCCTTCTTTCTTCCCCTTTATACTCAAAGGCCTCACTTTCATTAAGCCACTCGTCTCTCAAAACTCTCTCTCAGAAAAGGAAAAAGGAGGGGGAAAAAAAAATACTCACAGTCTTCTTCTACTTCTTTTCCTATCATACCATGTCAGAGAAAATCTGCGACAAGCACGGCTCCAAACGCCGTAAAATATTCCGGAGAATCATCGCCGGCATCCTCATCTTCATCCTCATAGCCCTAATCACCATCCTCATCGTGTGGGCCATCCTCCGCCCTACGAAACCTAGGTTCATCCTCCAAGACGCCACCGTTTACGTCTTCAACGTCTCGGACCCGAACTTCCTCACGTCAAGCTTCCAAGTCACCATTTCCTCCCGAAACCCTAATGAAAGAATCGGTATTTACTACGACAGGCTTGACCTTTACGCCACTTACCATAGCCAACAAATCACTTACAAGACCTCCCTCCCTACCACTTATCAAGGCCACAAGGAGATCAACGTTTGGTCGCCGTACGTTTACGGAAACGCCGTCCCCGTGGCCCCGTACAATGCTGTGTCCTTGACTCAAGATCAGTCTAGTGGGATCATCCCTTTGATGTTCAAGATTGATGGACGGGTCAGATGGAAAGTCGGCACCGTCATTACCGGCAAGTATCATTTGTACGTCAGGTGTTCTGCGTTTATTAATTTTGGCAACAAGCAGGCCGGGACCGCCGTCGGTAATAACGCCGTCAAGTACCAGCTTGTGCAGTCTTGCAGCGTTAGTGTGTGATGAAGCTGAAGATAGAACTAGAAGATGATGATGATGACGGACATGGGTGACGCCGTTAAAGTATTTTAAATTTATCTCCCTTTTCTACTATAAATTTTACTTTTTGTTTCTTTTAATATAATTAAAGAGTTGAATTGTACATTTTGCTACAGAACAAACGGAGAGATAACGAAAGGGGAACAGATAGCAAAATTACAATATGTGCAAGTTGTAGTTATTAAAAAAATAATAATAATAATTAATTGAAATTATATTGTGTTTTTAAGATTGAATATAATAGATAAAAATGGAGTGTCGACAGGGGGTTGTGGTGTCATTTTCTTCCCGTTTCTAAAAACGACATTTCTTGATTGTGACTTGCTTTTTGTTTACTTCTCCTTACGATCGATTTCTTAATTTTGGATCTCTCAAATGATGAAATAAAATAACATTTCCAAATAATTTTTTTTGTAATTCCTTTTGTATTTTATTTTGCGGTTTTAAGTCTAATAATTTATGTATATGAGACCGACTGAGACCGACTACATGAAGGCAAATTAAATGACAACTCGGAATTGATAATTTAATGCCAAACGAGTAGGAATGCAAAACAATGCGTGAAAGGAGTCGACAAAAGGGACGAAATAGTTCGTCTGTGGGGCTGCCCACTTCTAAAACATGTGGTGTCTGCTTCTTTCGGAATACAAATTGATTAAACACATACCTAATTTTTCTTTTTTCTTTTTTAACTTCTGGAAACGTTTTTAAATTTAAGAAACAAATTTTACGTTTTAGGTTACAGAGTTTTAAGTAAATGTGAAATTAGAAGGATTATTATTTGTGCATGGGGGGGAGTGGTGTGGTGAGGGTGTGAATGGGGATTATGGGGTGGGTTCATAGGTCACATGGGGGTTTAGTGGTGGTCCTTTTCATCACCTCAACGATTCCTTACCTAATAATAATGGCTTGATAGAGAAAGCGATTTGATTGTGTCTGTACATTACCCTCCATGGATTCAATGTATGGGCCTTATCTTCGTTTTTAATTAATCAAAGTTTAGTTCCACTAAACGCTCGGCTTAACTTTATAATAATAGTCGTGGTTATTGGGCAAAGACGGTGTGCTACCATAAATAATCTTATGAGACCTTAATTAAGAACCTTATTTGCCACCGCCATCATACGAACTCATCCATTAATAGTAGCCATGTGATCATATGCTCTATGACCGATACGTCCGGGCTGACGCTGACCAGTCATGAATTAAGATAAGTCTGAAGTTGGTAATTGTATCAATAAGTCAACACGTGGCAAGATGGCGTCGGCTGATTCAAATAATCCAGCACGTACAAGTAAGCATACATTAAATGGAAATACCAAATCACTTTGCAAACCAAATCGAGCAAATCTAGCTCGCGCTGAAACCAACAAATTAAGAAACGAAAAAGCACCCACAAGGGGAATTTGTTTAGAATGCAATGACTTCGATCGGTTAAGGATCCAGACATTAATTGAATTAAACATTATCAGCTATATGGGGTCTAATGACCAAAACTGACTTTATTTATATACTATATCTTGATCGTAATCAATTATATTTTGTATTGTCTTAATTTCTTGGTTTGCCTCAAACTTGTTGCTAGTATTAAGTAATTAGATAAATTTGACAGCAGAAAAAAAAAATGAAAGAAAGAAGGAAAAGAAAATCCAAAAATGAAATTAGAAAGAAACTGGAAAATTGGACATGTTATGCCAAATGTCGAAAGACTTGAGCCCAACCCATTGCAAATCAGATGGCTGTGACGGGCCGAGAGGAAAATAAAAAAAAATAAACATGACCCCTCAATTTATTTCATAAACCTTCATTTTTTAATTAATCATACACAAAATTTTAGAATAATTTTTTCTCTAAACAAAATAATGATAATTTACAATTATTATTAGTTTTTTTCTTTTTCTTTTCATACCCCGCCTGTTAAACTATCAAGTAAATATTTTACACACCTGAAGCACATCAATTACCATGAAATCAAACAATCAATTGTTCTAGTTTAACATTAGATCCCAAAAAAAAAAAAAAAAAAAAAAAGGAATAGCTTAACATTTACATGAAATCATTTTTGTTTTTTAAACATAAACATGGAAACAATTGAAGACACCCACAGGAATCCAATTCCAAGTTCCAAGCACCCCATGAATGGGTTGATTCAAATCTGTAATTTTGTAATGGGTTTGTAACGACTTGCGATTGAATCAGAACCTTTCAACAAAATCCAATTCTTTGACTAACCCAACAAGTATACAAGCCATTGCCAATTGTAAAGGCTATGAAGCAAACGACAACCCTATGGACCACAATGTTTTATAATGTCAATTGATTATAGAATCGTGTAGTTCATACTAACTTCTATAATGCTTTATAATGTTAATTGATTATAAAATCATGTAGTTCATACTGTCTTCCATAATACTTTATAATGTTAATTGATTATAAAATCATTATAAAATCATATGGTTCATACTGTCTTCCTCAAGTATCTTTAGCATTTTTCTTATTAGAAAACTAAAAAATATCCTTCGTTACTTCAGAAAAGCCATCTGATCAAAGTTAAGATGGTTCTAAGGCGCCAGATTATTACATAGATTTTAGCCCGTAGGGATTTGATGGGGCTGAGGGTTCAAATCCCATTCTCAACCAAAATAATCTTTACCGTCTGCTATTGACTTTACCAGCCGTTGAAGATTCGATGGGGGTGATGCATCAATTGGTACAAATTGATATACTTTTATATCAATTATTATAAGTGCAATATTAATTACTCAAATTGTAATTACGTAATAGTACAATTAACTGAAACTGGTCCATTCTTTTCTTTTCTTTTTTTTAAATAAAAGGTCGGTTATACCCGTCAACTTTAAACTTTCTCCTGTTTCAGTACACCAAATATGCCGCTAAGTGGACACCACAGAATTTTCCCTCCCCTCGATGGAATTGGTGAGTTTGGGTGGGATCAAAGCTTTAAGCCTATTTATGAAGTCTTGGTTTAGGTTCGCATATAATACAATTTCTTCTTCGTTGACTTTGTTGGGGTGGTGTGGGTGTGGTGTGGTGTGGTGTGGGGGGTGGAAAAAAAAAATCATAGGCCAAATCTGACAAATAATACCCGGTGAGCGTGACTTAAGAGATATTAAATGTTGGAAATTGGAAAAGTATGCTGTTGATTTTAGAAACCATCCAGTATTTTTTTTGGGGGTTTATTTTAGATTATGAAATAATAATTTTTAAAATATTCTCTAAATTAATTATTATAAGTGTCAATTTATTTCTTATTTTAATTAAGAAGAAAAAAAAATCTTTCACTAATATGCCTCAATTTTCCCTTTATTTTTTGAACAAAAATAAAAGTAAGTTGAGGTTTATAATGCTTCAAAATCTTTTGAAGATTGTTATTTCTCAAGAGAAGTTCTATTTAAACCATGCCAGATTTTCTTTCCATTTTTGTTTTAATTTCAAACATAAAAGTCAATATAAATATCCCTCGAAGTTACCAGGCAACATCAATCCACAGTTCCCATAGAGAAATAGGAAGTTACCAAGCACCATCACAGCGACTCAAAAAAACATGCATGCTTTGCGCGTAAGCATCAGACGACCAGCACAACATGATCAATTTAAAAGAAGCAACCGCGTCACATTTGACACGGTTATTTACACACGCTTCTCAACTTTTCTTCTACGTACGTTATATATACACACACCCCTTCGCTTGTCCTCCAACAAATATAATTAAATTCGCGCTCATTGTCTCTTCTTCTCGCTTGCCAAAAAGTGCTCACAAATTATATAACTTCTCAAGCTTCCTTCACTAGTCATCATGGCTGAACAACAAGCTCCTTTGAATGGAGCTTATTATGGTCCAGCGGTGCCACCACCGACAAAGCACTACCACCGCCCCGGCCGCGGAGGAGGCTGCGGCTGCTGCTGCTGCCTATTCACCCTTTTGATCAAAATCGTCGTCTCCGTCGTCCTCATCCTTGGCCTCGCAGCCTTGATCGTATGGCTCATATTCCGCCCCATCAACAAGGTCAAGTTCCACGTCACCGATGCCTCTCTCACTGAATTCAACCTCACATCCAACAACAACCTCAACTACAAGCTTGCCCTTAACATCACCATCAGAAACCCTAACAAAAAGATCGGCGTACACTACGACCGTATCGAAGCTAGGGCTTACTACGATGACAAGAGGTTAACATCTGTTCCTTTGACTCCATTTTATCAAGGACACAAAAACACCAGCTATTTGAACCCCGTTTTCGAAGGGCAGCAGATTCTGCTTGGCGGTGCAATTGGAGACTATAACAAAGAGAAGAATGCCGGAGTTTTTAGCATCGACGTGAAGCTTAAATTGAAAGTTAGGTTCAAGTTGGGCAAAATCAAGACTCCAAAGTTCAAGCCCACGATCGAGTGTGATCTGAAGGTTCCTTTGAATTCTCCTAATGGCAGATTTGGTGGCCGTTTCGAAACTACTGAGTGCGATGTTGATTTCTAATTAATTGATCATCAGTGTTGATGATCATGATGATCTTATCCTCTTGTTTGATCGAGTCTTCGTGTATTTTTTTTCTTCCTTTTTTGGGCTTATTATTATATTCTTTTGTTTTTTAGCGTATACATTTTGCGGTCTTATTATACGGTTTCCTTTTCATTGAGGCTACACCTGGTACCTTTATGTAAATAAATAATGTTTGTTATTTGATTTTTCGGCTCTTGATTTTGATGATTGTGAATGAATGTGATATTTTTTAGTAGACTTTTACACATATTTGATAGAACATAGAATACGTAATTCAAAGTTATTCAATATTGTAAGAACTGAAGCTGGGGAGTACGTAACGTAACCAATTGGAACAACTCATCAAGTCAATTACATGCGGCCTTTGAATTGGCAATGAGCTTAGATATCAAAACCATCAATTGATCAAATGAGCCGATATTTTTTCTTTGGATAATATCGTAAGGAGCATATATTGCCGCTATCATATTATTGGACGAGTGGATGATATATTATCGAATGCATATCATAACACTAGTGTGAGAGTACTATTTTTTTTCTTTTTAACTAAAATATTTTATGGGGATTGATATTTTGTAAAAGTATAGTTTGATCAAATGTCTGAACTTATTTTATATTATGTCTGCACTGCAATTTAGATTAAATTTATTCCAATTTTTTAGGCCATGAACTATAAACATTTTTGTATTTAAATATTTTAATATTTAGCGGATAAGTTGTTCAATTATTTCTTAATCAACTTGCCTGATAATCGTAATAGAAAAAATAGTGGAGCAGGAGTGGAATTGCTCACGGGCCGGGTGTGGTTTGTGGGCTTAAGGCCCAAGGCAAGCCTGATCTTGAAATTTACATCTCATTTATATAATGTGGTGGTTTGATGAAGCCGGCACATAGAAAAGGAAACCCACGCATGGATGATATAAGAGTGGTTTTGGTTAATGTATTAGTCGATTTGAGCAAGTTGCTACTACTAAGCCTCGGATATAGGATAAAAAAATATCACATCCTTCATACGTTTATCAATAGTTTACTTTCTAGAAATATTGTAATTTTTTAAATAATTGTTGTTAATTGTGTCATAAAAATATTAAACACGTAGTAATTTTTATTTTCAAAATGTTGTAAATTTTAAAAGCAGTCACATATATTCGTTAAATTTTACTGTTGAACTGCTGTAATAATTCAAATAATTGAAATGAATAAAAAGTTGAATAAAATTTATTTATACATTTATAGATATGTACATATAATTTTTTTTTATTGAGTATATATAAGAATTGACAACTAAATTTTTTTTTTTTTGGTTATCTCACTATATTGGGTATTAATAATAAAAATATCTTAAAGTTTAATGATTTTATTTCCCAACTGAACAAGGATACTTTTGAACTTTTATAATATTTGTGATGATATATATGAATTGCATGGTGTATAAAACTAATTCTCAAAATTAGATTTTGAAAATCCATTTCTTTCATGTTTTCTAAAATTTGTTGTAGGATGAGTGATTTTACCAAAAGTAATTACAAAAATTTATCAAACATCAAAATTAGCTTTTAACTTTTCAAAATTACTTTTAAGTTCTCAAAAGTAATCCCAAACAAACCTTAAGTTTTTCTTCAAGTTGCAAAGTAAATTTTATAATCAAATGTTTATCCACATAAAGATCCATTTACAAGCTATAATTTTCTAAATTTTAATCTTAAAAGTTTCAAATCTAAAAGTAATTTCATAATAAAACCAAAAAAAAACCCAAAAATAACAATAACTATCACAAATTAAATATGGGCAAATAAAAACCTAAACTCTCTCATAGAAGAGGCATAATGAAACTAAATAAAAAGAAACATAATTTTTTTTTATAGAAGAAAAAGAAACATAATTGAATGAAAGTTTATGGAGGTAAATTCTTGACTTATTAATTGGATTAATTAGGGTAAAATTTGTTGCGTGAACAAGGGAGCTTGGCGTTGAACGCCAGTTAATGTTCTTTATATAATTGAAATTGATGATTGTCCAAAGTCAACTCGAAATTATCTCTAGTATCACCTTCATAAAGAGCTTGAACCGATCGTTGGGGGAACGTTTTAGTTTGCCTTATAATCAGTCGTTAATTATATAGCATTAATTCATATTGCATATTGATTTAGGGAAACATAGCTACGACAAGAATCACAGGCGGCCAGTGGAACTTAAGGGAGACTTTATTGGATTCTTGACGTCGAAATTACGGGTAATCGTTAATTATTATTGGACCCAAAAAGTATTATTAACAAAATCAAACCAGTTAAAATTATGTATTTATACTCGAACACTTATTATTATTATTTTTTAAATATTGGTTACGCACCAGATATTACATTACATAAATATTTACAACTATTATTATAGCAAACACTGATATTTACAATTAAATAAACATAATTAAATCTTATGTATTACATTAAATTTTATAAAATATATGTTCAGATAAATATCCATCACAAAAGAAGAATGTCCTACTCTATTCTCACATTCATAAAAAAAAAAAAAATTTATAAATATTTAACCCTCATCATATTTTTACGGAGACTTAAACTGCTGTCCCTAATCCCTTATACTTGTGAAGACAGCAGTCCAACCACCTACCCAAGACGGCTATTATTATTATTATTAATAAAACGCCAACGGCTACAAAAATCTACTACAATTTCCAGCTTTACAACCATGCAAATCGTACAAAATTATTTAATGTTTCACCTACATTTATTATTATTTTTTTTTTCTTTTTTTGAAATCACCTGCAGGTTATTTAAAGCACTTTAATACAAACCTTTTTTTTTCGAATTTAAATATAAACCAATATGTTGAATCCTTACTTTAAATTAAACAAAAGCCTAGAAGAAAGATACTTCACACAGATCCTGCCACATCAGACAAAATGGGTGCCATCTGGTGGGTCATTTCCACGTGGCAAAATCTAATTTCCTTTGGACATGCATGATGAGCGAACTGCTTTTCTATGGAAACAAGTGAAAGTGGAATCAGACAACCATAAACTCGAACAGTGGGCACACCTTTTCAGTTTTATCAGTTGATTTATATAGATAACGATTTAATGAAGAAATTTCTATCTGACAATATTAGCCATAAATTGATGTGTCTGAGAATCTGAGTATTTTTTACGTTGAATTTTAAAACAAGATGTTGCGAACTTGACCTACATATATATATGTATGTATTTTTTTTACTATAGAGCACCACGGCGACGACTTGTCGGCGGTCTCAAACTCACCCATCGCCACTTTTTTCATCGATTGTTAATTGGGAATTTATTTAGCTTAAACAAAATCAATGAATGTTTTATATCTCACGTTTATGTTTCAGTGGATCCAAACCAAAAACTAAGAAAGAAATCAGAAAAGAAATATGGTGCAATAGGAGATTTGCATAGTGACAACTTTTTCTTTTTCCCGGAGAGCCATTTTTTTTATTTTTTACACATTTTTCACTTCTAGATTAACAAACGACAAGTCGTTTTCACCTCTTAATATCAACTCAGTTTCCCCATTTCCGGGCGAGTACTTGTCGTGCGTAGGAGATGGCGAAGGAGTATAGTACGGGGGCGAAGCACACGGAGTCGAAAACGGCGTCGCTTCATCAACAGCCTCCTCAACACTCACCAGGACCGCTACCTGATCGCTCACACTCTCGGCCTGATCAAAACTCACCGTTTTGCTCTTGCTCTTAACAGTTTCGGTTTCAGCCTCGGACGCCGTCTCAGTCCCCTCTCTCTCCTCTTCTTTAATAGTGAACAAGACCCTGGACGGTCCGTATACAGCCCGCTGCCACTTCGCCACGTCATCGTCATCAACCGCCGACGCCCTCGCCTCTGCATGATCGGACGCCGGAGCATGAGTGTTCCCGGCGGGTTCGATCCTTGACTGGTTCTTCCAACAAAAGAAGTAAAGAAGCTGCTCTTTCGATGGCGTGGGATAAAGCTGGTCGCTCCGTCGCCAGAATGTCTGGCGGCGCCATAGAACGTAAAGAAGCTCGGCTACCAAAGCCAACAGAGAGACTACAAACACAACAGTTAATATAGTTCCTAGCTTTGTTAAACCATTCATGGTAGCATGTGTATTTGTAAGAAGAATAATGAATAATGATCGAGTTTTAGTGGCTTTTGTGTTTTTTCTTAGGCTTATTTTGACGGGTTACCGTAGACTTACCGGACTTGTGAGTGTTTTGAGAAAAGATAAAAGAGATTTAAGATCCCTAAATTTTTGCTATTTCTTGGGTAAAGACTTGAGTATTATTCATTTGTATCAAACACATCCCCGGACGTCTGGTATCTTCAAACTTCAAACACAGAAGATAGCCAAAACGAGACCGTTTCATTTAATTTTAGTTTCAAAAAATCACGTGACTTCAGTTGACCATATGAAAAATAAAAATCAAAAGAAATTAAAAAGTTTACCCAAATGTCATGTCACATATCCACTTATTTCACCCACTATAATTCAAATCCATTTCACTCAAGGCCACTTACACCTACTTTGACGTCGCCCTGCTTAGCAACCCCGACAAACCATCGTTGCACTCTGTCACCGACACGACACGAAGATATAATGATACAATTACAAAAAAATGAAGGCAATTAATAAAAAGAATTATGTGAATCATGTATGTTTTTATCTAATCAAATTCTTCACATCACATTACTTTATACGTAATTTATTGTATAAAGTATTTATACTGACTATACATTATTATTAGATCTAATTACAATGGCTTAGTTATCGTATTTATTCTCTTATATTTGTTGTAGTACAAAATTTGACTTGACTAGTTCAACTAACATATAAGACATTAAAATAATTAAACAATATTTTAAATATATGGAAAAATTGCAATATATAAGGCCTGGGGCCATAGGATACAATTGGTTAAAATTGGAGAAGTTGCGTCATTATTTGAGAAAACATAAAACGTCAGGGGTTCAGATCAATTGTTGATTATCCCATTTTGTGGTGTGCAGTGGTCTGTTGGAAATTACGGGGAGCAGTGGGTTGCCGGTGATGATGAAAGGGATAAAGACTTTTAGAGTAAAGAAGACGTTTTCTTGTGAAGGAAATGATGTAATCTGGTTGTTTGGTTTCATGTTTTTTTCTTGGAAATGTGGTTGAGAGGAAAGGATATCATTTAACATTGACGTGGATTTGGAGTGAACATTGACGTCTACTTGTTTTCTTTTCTTTTAGTTTTAAATTAGTTGGGTGGATAAGATGTTATTCTCATCATTTAAAATAGAATTATTTAAATAAAAGACAAACAATCCATGAGAAATTTCATGGCTTCAGAAATATGAATGTGTTCATGAATGTATTTAACACAATTTATGCTGTTGGGATGGTGGGCAAAATTATTTTTTAATCCATGTTAGTAATTGTATGTTTGGTGAAAAATTAGAAAATAATAAAATAATCAATATTTGTTACGCATGGACATGAGGTATAAAAGTTTTACAAAACTCATCAATTCCCACTTAGAACATAAAATTTATTTAGTTTGTGCTTTGTAATTCCATAGCAAGAACAAATATTTTGCAAAAAGAATTCTTTTTATATTTCATGTGAAGCATATATACATCTATTTTATCAGTGACTATGACTAAGTATACATCCCCGATAACCCATATAATAATTTTCCTTTTTGGGGCTGACCAATTATATTTTTTGGAGGAAGTTGGTGGCTAAATGCACTGATCTTCATCTGAATGACATGGAGTCAGTGACAACAACGGGCATCATCAAGAAAAGTGAACGGTCCGCGTCTTTTAAATTGAAGAGTGCCATCTTTTTCAGCCGCTGCAATTTTCTCAATTGCGTTCATCGTTTTGTGGGCTCTGGGCTCCAGTCACATATGTTTGGCCCATGTTGTAATGTACAGCCTGAAGTTATTTGTTGGGCCTTGAAATCATGAGAAATTGTACATACAATCGCAACAATGGACCAACCTTGAAAGCATTCATTATCAAGCGTTTCATAAGCAGAATCTTCAATAACGCGTACAATGGAGTTGAAAAGTGTTGCTTATTTGTGTGTTTGCCATTATCTTATTACTCATTAGGGTTTCACTCTTGCCATATATTATGTATTTTACATTCATTCATAAGAAAGTTGAGTTGAATTCTAAAAACAATAAAGTGCATGACATTAAACAAACAAACAAGTAGCACCGAAACATGTTACAAAATATACTGCCTTGTGTTTGTGTGTGTACACAAACACGCACACACACACACACATATATAATTTTGTATCTCCTCCAACGACGGTGCTCGAATCTGAAATAAATCATGCATTTTTTTGGTGTTTTTGAAACAGCACAAAGTGATGGGTCATTGCTTTATCCCCCCCCCCCCCCCCCCCCAAAAAAAACCAACTCTAAAAAAAAAAAAAAGAAGCAAATGAAAATGGAAAAGGAAAACGACCCAACAATCATCAAAAGCAGCATCAACTTCAAAATCTAATCATCATGATCACTCACTCATATTCTGAGTCTATTCGCGTGTATTTTGCTTCTCTTTTTGACCAAGTCTTCCCCGTTCATAACTAAAAATCACAGCACATGATCAAAGTATACTAACACTGCTCTCCTCGGATCCCTCACTCATCACTTTCAAATGATAAATTCATCGAAAGCAATCACCATAAAAAACAAAAGGAGAAAAAAAAAATTGAGAACATATCTATATATGTATAATTATGTAGATTTTAAGGACTTTAGGATCCCAGATTTCCCTTACTTTCATGCAAAAAAATTGCACTTGGACAGTGACCTTGTGAAAAAGAGCCATTTGTTAGCTCCCCTTTTCTTAAAGTCTGTAAAAGAGCATAGGGTGTGTGGAAACTTTGTCTCCATGCTCATATTGTCTTTTCTTTCTAGATGCTTACAATTCTTCTTTTAACATCCATTTTTTCTTTTCGCTTTGGTGGGTCTCTGAACTTGTCTTGTTTGTTCACAAAGTTTTAAAACTTGTTATCCGGTGCAAAGATAAACTGACAGTCGCATGCATTTTTTCACGACTTACAATTAATTTTGCCTAGTGGAAGAACTTTAAAAGCAGTACCAGCTAGCTACTATGTTGATTTACAAGCCAATTCCTAAAAAGAGTACACTGAAGATTCCTTGTTTAATTTCTTATGCATCACTTCATCTTAACGATGACAAAGTAGTTATGTAAGGCAAATTATCCAAGAAGCTTTTGGCTAGAATTACATAAATGTCATATGAAAACTTTTAACGAGTTTTGATCATGACTGTTTGTATTATTGGTGAAAAAAATCCTTAAAGATAGTGATAAAATGAGACAAAAAAAAGAGATGAAGTGTTAATTCAACGATCTTTTTCTTATGTCATTAAATACTAAATAGCCATTCAATCACATAATGTTATGCACTTTTACTTGTATATTTTCTGACAATTTGTGCAAAGAATTGAACGTCTACATTTTAAAAATACAAATACACGTGATAAAATATTATATAGAGTTGAATGATCATATGTGGTGGGTACAAAAAAGGAAAGGAAATACATAAGATTTTATACAATTTTTCATTATTTGGTTCCCTAAACTTGCAGTTTCCTGTTATGACTGCCGAATTACTACTTAGTTTTTTATTACGCATTCGATCATTTAGCTAGCGACGTGTTGAAGATAGTCTCGATGTCCACCGAGTCCATTATTTTAACAAGTAGCCAAATGTTGAGTCATCCTGTCATGTCTAATTTATTTTCTTAACATATCATATTAGAATGAATGCCATTCTAAAGTGATTGATTAGCGGCCATTCCGGAAAAGGTAACATCGGAAAGACCTTTGAATTACGTAACTGTTAGTAGTTAGTCTAATCTTGGATGAGGGTTATAGATATTGCATTCTAATTTAATTCGGTTAAATCTTAGTACCCAAAATTGAACATAGCCTTATTCATTATTTCATGTTTAGTCAATATATTCCTCCAATTTATATATTCAAATTTTGTTCTAATCTTGGCATAAAAAAGAAAGGGTTTTGGGGGAGAGGGAGTCGGGGTGCTCCGAGAGAAATCCAATCTCTTTTTCATCCTCATCAAAACAATTAGCAAAATCAGTTTTCGTCCTCATCAAAACAACCCCCAATCATGTCAAAATGATTTGCCTATAATCGATTCTGCATCTTGTCAAATCAATATGCTTTATATAAACTAAGGAAAGGGCAAGTGATCATCTAATAAAGAAGCATCATTATTTGAAGAAGAAAAAGCAAATGAAACCACAACCCATATCTGGAGAAAGATATATGATTATAAATCCAAAAAGCCATTTAGATACTCATATTGCGGTTATAAAAAGGTTTCTAAAGCAAAAGAAGCAAAACAAATGGCTCTTAAAGATAGGAAAAAAGAAACAAATATGGAAGCCCATTTACGTTGTTGCCTTAATGAGTATGTCTCTTACTCCCTAAGGCTTATGAATGAAGTTTTTGCACCTTGGCCCCTAAGGTGACGTATTATTCTATTAAATTATTATTATTATTATTATTATTATTATTATTATTATTATTATTATTATTATTATCATCATCATTATTATTATTATTATTTTACTCGGTGAGACTTGAATTAGGACGGGGGCTCCACTAAAGGCTATGCGCCATCATTTTATGGGCCATTTATAAAACTCCTTTTATTCCTTTGTGTGAGAGAATTTTCGGACACCTAAATGATCATTTCACTTGTGTTTCAAAACTAAGAGACATAGGTAAAAGGTTTCTGATCGCTCACCACTCGCCATATGACGATGCGCTTTAATTTTTGAAGCAATTGGCTAAGAGAGCGTTAGAGTGGGTGGCAGATAGTTTCAAATTCTTTCATTCTTATGATCGCTCACCACTCGCCATATGACGATGCGCTTTAATTTTTGAAGCAATTGGCTAAGAGAGCGTTAGAGTGGGTGGCAGATAGTTTCAAATTCTTTCATTCTTATTTTCAATTAGCAGTTGTTGAGCATTTTTTGTTGAATGCTAAATTTGAGGATGTCTTTTTAATCTGGATTTTTATATGCTTCTACTCGGATGGAAATGGGGAAAAAAAAAGAAGGATAAAACATTAGCACAACTTTGAGGTTTGGGTGTTAAGGAACCAACTCCAACATAAACGGTATACCTGGAATTGGATGCATGCTGTCATGCATGATTTTTATCTAGTTGGGGTAGTGAGCTCAAGTCTTCGCACTTGCAAATAGGGGCAAACCCAGTTGCGGTCTGGGGTCAGCTCAGCAGGTCGAAAAATTTTCTAGGGATAATAAATTGAAATTAATTTAGACATTTGTTTGAGAATTTTGTGTTTTCAACACCTGAATTTATAGATTTTGATTCAGACATTCTCTAAGTTTGTATATTCTTAAGTATAAATAAATTTTGTTAAACCAAAGCCTTAGCTCTTCCACTGCAGGCAAGTGCGAGAGGAGATTTTCTCCCAAAAATAATAGGAGTATACAACCCCTGATGGCGTGTAGAATTATAAGCCGTCGTGTAAGCAATAATTGAACTAATTCAAGTAGTGTCCTAAATCTTAATAAACTTGGTATTCAGTATTCACAATATAATATTTAAAATAAATATCTAAAATTTTTGAATTGATGAATGATTTAGTCGTTAGATAACATTTATTGATTTAAATAGTAAAGGTTAAAAATGCGCTCCATGTGTTTCTTAGTGGCACGGCACATAATCAAATTGGTCTACTACTTCTCAACTTTGTATTGCCTTTTCCACCACATATGTTGTTCATTGAGCTGCAGTGTAATCCCACTTTTTTCCATTTATGTTATACTAACTCACTTACAGAGCAAAAAAGGTGAATGTACAAAAAGATGCATAGATCAAAGTAATTATCCCTGTGAGGAAGGATTGAATACCAGCCACAAAGATTGAAAAAGAGAAAAGCTTTTGCTTTAAAAGGGACACCCACTTTCTGCAATTTAATTACATTAATTAATAAAAAAAATATTTACTTTTTCATGCACAAAACTTCATTTTAATTTCCCTTCCTGCTTTTGAGGGAAACTTAGATTCCACTTTACTCACGTTTCATTAAAATAATCCAGAGGGATATCATTCAGATAATCATAAAAGTACTTGATTAATTATCAACAAATCTCGCAAAAGCACGAGCATAATTAAGCAAAGATTTTCCCAGAATACGAAGAGAATCATTTCACATTAATTTAATCAAATTCTTGTGGTATATATGATTTAATATCTTGCTTTGACCATTCTAACAATTGTGTTTCGAGTCTTATCAAATTATAAATTTCAGAATAACTACGGTGTATATATATATTTGCATACCTGTCGTGCCGGCAGTTGATGTACATATAACACTCTATTATTGTTGATTATTGAGAATTGATCCAAAGCCTTTTTTATCCTAATGTTATCAATCCTCGATGATCATCATAAAATACAATTTTGAAAAAGGAAAAAAAAAAACCTTGATGATATTGTGATGCCTGAAAATATTAATTCTCAAATATATGATTGTTATCAACAAGTATATTTGAATATTTCTTATATTGATAGATATAAAAAAAAGAAGTTTGATATTGATATCTGTGAATTCCAGTACATGGTGGTTCAAATGAATTTTTTTGCAGTCGGACATAAAAAATTGTGGGTGGATAATAGATATATAAGTGCTACGGAATAATAAACGTGAGTGTTTGTATATCAAACACTGAGACTTCTTCCTTTTAAAATTAAGTTAAAAGAATAACCATAATCATATACTTGCTGCTACATCTATTTCATTAGACATTAATAATCTTTTAATCATATCTTCTAAGTGAAGACTAGTTCAAGATGTCATACAGTAAAGTTTTGTCGTGGAAAAACACTATCATTATGAGAATGTACACTTGATAATAAAATTATGGCAATCCATTGACATAATTGTATGCTACAAGTAATTGATAATAAAATTATGGCAATCCATTGATATAATTGTATGCTACAAGTAAATATTTGTGATGAGAAATGACTTAATTTTAGGATGACTGAACCTTTTAATTCATTCCATATAATGTCTTTTTTGAGGGTTAGAGAAAATGCATGTCAATTACACCAACTAGTGAGCATGAGAGGAGACCAATTAGTGAGTATAAGAGGATTAATGTCCTATCCTAATATCATGGGCCAAAGAGAAACAGAAGTCAAAAAAATTTAATTTGATCTTTATCCATCCGTCAACTTTTTCAAACAAATAAAAATCATATACTCGACATATGATTTGCAAATTACTACAAAATTATGAAAATTAATAAATAAATAAGGAGATCGAAAAGGAAAAAAATTCAAATAATTATGAAATTGGTGAAAATGCAAAAGAGTAAAGGATAAAAAGTAAAAAAATTAATATATAGAGGATCAAAAAGCAGTCTAAGAAGGAGGCTTCTTCCTTTTAGAGTTATCTAAACTCTAAAGATAAAAAAGGTGGGGAAAAAAGGATGAAAGGGATAAGTAAAAAGTAAAGAGAATAGAATACTACTAAGATGGATTTAGAAACAGCGAGAGGAAGAGAGAGTGCAATACTGCAATTTACCAAACCCCACACTGTCTTGTTAATAATGCATCAAATTCAAAAACCCTAATATTTTTTTAAAAGCAACAAGGCGACAAATTCCCTACTTATGCTTAAGGGTTTTAATTTAAAGTTGTGAAGATAACAATCTTTTTGTGATTCTAAAGTAGAAACATCTTTAAGGTTTAAAGAAGAGATGCTTATATATGTTTTTAATAATTTTTTTCTTTTAATTTTGGGTTAACTTTAACTTTTTCTAATTTATTTAGTTTAAACCCCATATACGGCAACTTTTTAGTGCTTTCCCAAAGATGAGAATGTTGGGTTACGAAAATCAAAGGAAGTTCTTTTGTAAAAACGCATCGTAAAGCATGAAAGTAGTACTCTTTTGATATTTCTTAGGGAAGATTTTGCTTTTCCCTTCCATAAGTTGAAAAAAGTTGCTTCTCCTTTGCATAACCCTTACGTTATGGATCTTACCTTAATGTTGTTACTTTGTCCATTCCTCTCATTTATATCTTTAAGTAAATAATGAATAGCATAATTATAATTCAATTAATTTTGGTTTTAAAATACCTATGTTGTATTATATATGTCTCAACTTCCAGTTATATGCACTCGTTCAGAAATTAATTTATCACTGTCACAAATTAACAAGGCCAATGATGAAGAATTAGCTAGCATCACACATTCGGCTATTCATAGTTGACGTAACCTTGAAGTAAGCCTTATTTCAAAATTTCAAGATCTCAAATCATCCTTCATTTTGAAGCCATATATATTTATCATAATTTATAATTTTTTTTTTTTTTTGGTCTAAATCATCAATTCGGACAAGGAGATTCCAACAGCTGGAAAATTGAAATATTCAGACAAGGAATGAGTTCAAAGCTCTTGCTTTAATTAATGTCTGAAAGCCAAGTCCAGGAAGAATAATCATAAAGTTGAAAGAATGTACAGCTTAATCTACACTTTTATGTGGTGTTACATTAACTCAGATCTGAATTCGGAACACAGATTCTAGCTCTTGAGTCTTGACAGTACTGTGTGTACTTTCCACCATGTGCATTCACAAGTCATATTTGTGTTTTTGGGATTCAGATCAAGCAACAAATTATGTTAATTTAACAGATAAGAAACGTTAGGTAGATGACGCCATGAAAGAATGGTCTTCCTTGAAGTTAATTATCTTACAGGCTTATGTACAATACATACATACATACTTATATATATATATATATATATATATATATATATATATATATATATATATATATATAGGTTTAAATTATGAATTAGAATCCTCTCGATCTCTCGTGAATTGAGCTTATTACACAAGTTCTAAGAGATTACGGGACATTGGTGTACATTATTTTCCATACACGGTCATTACTGATATGTTTGGACTAATTTAGTATCTAAATAAAACTTAATTAAAAACTCAGACAATGAGAAAATTTTGATTTGAAAATTATTATAAATCTCCAATCGAACTAAGTAGCTAGCCTGGGCAGAGATCTCCTTTTGTTGGCTTTGTAAGCTGCTAATTTATGAAAAATAATCATAATTAAGTTTGATACGGCTAAATCTCAACAGAGGTAAATGAAAATTTACCCTTTTCCCTAAGCATAGTGGGCGGATACTGTCTTCTGTTAACAGAATTAATTAGCTGTACTGAATAATCAAATGTATAAATTGTACATAAGCAATTAATTGGAACACAAAACTCATGTTACTCCGATTAATTGTACATATATGATAGTCGTTTCGTTGCCTTTTTCATGTACTATTATTCCTTTACTTTTGGAAGGAATTAGAAATGATTCCTTCAGTTCGGTTTTAAAGATATCCTACTTGGAACCATCCAATTTGTTCTTGCAATTTCATAATGGAGTCTTCATATTGATTCATTCGAAGAAACAACAAAGATACAGGCCCCAGCTGAAAAAGCTACGCACATAAAGATGATTTTAAAAAGGAAAGGAGTTATGGTTGATTGTCTATGATTGGGAAAACGATAAATATATCACGATGAGTGGGAGCTAGCAGTACTGTGACTGTGCTGAGAAATCACTTACCTGAGTTATTGTAAATTTCAAATATTATTGTATTTGATTATTTTTATTATTTTATCATTTATTATCCCGGATAAATTGAGACTTGTGTAATATATAAATGAAAAATATAATCATTAAAATATATTTTTCACTTTTTTTAATTCTTTAAGAACTCGTCATTGAAAAATGTCTCTAAAACATCCCTATAAAAATTCCCTTAGATAAAATGAATTACTTTGATAGTTGATTTTTTTTAAAATAGAGATTTGTTTTTTAAAAAAATAATAATCTACACTTTCCAAGCCTAATGTGACAGAGATATCAAATCCCAACATTTCTATTTGAACTGACGAACACCCACATCAAAAGGAGAACTAAGTTTTGGGGTGGGGGAGTTACCATCATCATCAATGAGAGTGCATAATCACTTCAAATCAACACGCTCTTTGCTAAAATTTCTCTTTTAAATTCTTAATTATGTCTTCAATCGTGTGTTTGAACAATCAATCCCATATTATACTCAAAATCGTTCAATTTCTAGCCTTTAATGTGTTCATGATAACTTAATAATGCAGCGATTAATATGAACAACCGTAAGGTGATGAGTGGCCAAGTGGGTTGCTTACTTTATAATATTTGCTGACTCAAGTATTTTTAGGTGCGTGGCTAGCTAATTAAATCAATTAGATTGGAGTCCATGCATGTACTTGAAAGGAAGCTAGCTAGTAAGCTAGACCAAATACATGTACAAACAATGGGATGAAAGAGCTAAAGAGTTACTAATTCGTAATTAATTAAACATCCTCTTATGAAAGGAATAGAATGAAATGCTATGAATCTATGAAAAGAAGCTAAGATAATACAATATGAAGGGAAAAAAATGTAATGGAAAGCCTTCAACCTATTACATGAAGTTCGTGGATGGTAATATTATACACGTAGTTTTACAGAAAGATTCCTAAAACATTGAGAAATAAAGAAACAAATTGAGAGAACAAAACAACTTGATAATGTAAAAACTTGAAGAATTTCATCTATTATAACTCCATGATTTTAAAAATTATCCGTTTATCTACTGATTCAAGCAGCCCAATGTCATCGATTGACTGATCCTCGGTGCTGTCATCATCAATGCAAATATTCAAGTCCAAAGACACTGAAGGGCTTGTGCCCTCCATTGCAGCACCCTTCTCCTCTTCACAGCCGTCTGATTTTTGCTTAGTGGGAGGAGAGCAAGCTCTTGATCTTGAGCTGAAGCTTTCACAGCTCAAAATGACAATTGCATCCCCAAGACTCACTTCATCCCCACTTGAAGTTGTTATTCTTCCACTTTCAATAGCCCTTTTGAAACCCTTTTGAGAGCAATAATCCGCTTGCTCAACATCTTCTATTAAAAAGACTCGATGCGGATTATTAGACACTGCTTCAGCAAATCTCTCAATGTAACTACAACTTTGTTCATCTCTTGATCTTTTGTTTCGACTATCTTCAGTTGAATCTGCTCTTGTCGATGAAAAGCTGCTTAAGGCAATTGAAACGAAGTTGTTATAAGAGCCAAAAACAAGCCTAGCAAGTTCTTTAGCTATCTTCTCTTTTGCATCAGCATCAACTCCTTGGAAGAATAACCAAGTCTCCTCTTTAACCTCCCTATGATCTTTAACTTTCCCTTTTCTTCTCATCGTGCCAGACCTGCATTTCAAGACCGTGTTCGCGATATCGTAGACTGTATCTTTCTGCCATGGCACCTTTTTCTCCAATGCATTGCATAGAGAAGTTAGGTTTTCAGAATTTAGCTCCTTGAACTTGTGGACATAGTCCATTTCCATGACATCGCTTGAAGAAGTCGAGTTTGGGGTTGAATTATTGTTTGAGGATAAGGGTTGTTTGAGATCCTTATGCTCTGGGATGTACAATCTCAAACTTGGTTCAAATGTGCTTTTTTCAGAAGCTTCATGAGAGAACAAGAAATGGTGTTCCCTCCATGATTGTTTGGGTTCAACAACAGCCCAATCACGGTGAGTCTTGTGAAAATTAGGGTATTGTTGGTCGTATGAGAAACCAGAAGTTGATGAAGAAGGTGAAACAGAAGAGAAAGTGAGGGTTCTTTCAGAATAATAAGGCTGTTTGTGAATTGAATTGCATATTGAGTTCCACTTCTTGTAAAGATCTCTCACTCCACAGTCCTGCTCAAAAGAAATTAAACAAATGATTAAACCTTAAACAATGATTTGAGTTAAAAGTAGATCGAGTGAAGTAGGTAATGATTAATTATTATAACCTTATCATTATTGCTGAGTGTTGCTTTCTTCTCATTCTTGTATTGCTGAAGCCATGCAGGAAGGCTTGAAGTCGGAGAGTCACTATTACAAGAACTGCTTTGTAAGCTTCTAGCTTCAGCCTCAAACTTGGCTGCGCAATCTGCACAGCAAGTGAGCTGCGTATTCTCTTCTTCACCTTCAAATAAAAGCCAGCTAACCCCGCTTTCAGCTTTCTTGCTTGTGGACTGACTTTGCAAATCACTATAAAAGAAGAAAAATTAAGTCAAAAGTTGAAGGGAAAAAGAATATTTATTAGGTTGATTAACTGCATCTAGTTCAATTAGGTTTCATTATTTATCTCACAAGAAATGAACAGGCATTGCTATAAAAGCTAGCGAAAGCATAAGAGAAGAAAATAAAAAAATTTCAATTTTAGCTCTTTACATGAAAGGAATATGTAGTTTTCTTTTTTCTTTTTGCTTTTCGGAGGAAAAAACAACATTTTCAATTTATAGAGTTAAAATTATGTTAAAAATAAAAAATATTTGAGAAAGAGCAGATAGAGTGTGATGTGTAAAGACACACAATTATTTCTAACTTTACCAACTGATTATAAGTTACCTGTTAGTGGTGATGAGACTCAAGCTCAAGCTGCCTGCAGGAATTGTAAGAGGATGAAGACTCCAAAGAGTTTCTAGTGATGGATGGCCAGATTTACATCTCATGTAAGTTTGGAAAGTGGCAATCCCCATGAGCCAAAATCTTGCATTTTCTCCTATTCCACAAACTAGTTTCCCAAGCTCCACGATTATGTGCTCAATTGAACAATAATACCCTCTTACTTGCTCACTCGAACTTGCCCTAAATTCAGCCCACTCAAGATCTCCCAAATTTAAAACAACCCCTCTACCCAAACAACTCCTAACAAGGTTCTTAATTTCTTCAACTCTTTGTTCAACTTCTACTCTATTCATATGCCTAAAAGAAGAAATTGAAAGAGGTAGACACTTAACATCTCTCAAAGCCTCAGGAACATCTCCCTTTTCAATTTTGTCCATCACTCCTTTAACAACGCCTTCAATACTGGCAAGACACTCTCCTACAACCACAAAATTTCTCTTTCTTTTGCTCATTAAATTCTCTATCACATACATAACATCTTCATTCCTAATTGGATCTAATGATAGCCTAGGTTTAGAAACTTTTGTGGCTGGAGCCGTTTGAGAAAGGACTAAAACATTACTTTCCTTAGACTTGTTACTACTTACCGGAGTACTTTGAGAACAAATTTCTAAAGACACAGCTTGTTCAACATTGCTTTTCACTTGGGTACTTGAGAAACCAGCTTCTCTCATGACTCTACTCACACTAGGATCATCTAAAATAGATATGATGAGTTGCTCTAACTCTATCTTTACAGCTAGTAGAGGCTGCTGCTGGTTCTCAATGGAGCCCCGGCGCTGATGAGCCTGAGCACGCTTAAAGGCAGCAACCAAGGCATTAGAGATGGTAGGGAATTGAGAGTGACCACCCAACATGGGGGTTGAGGTTGAAGCTGGGAGGCGATTTAGGGCAACATTGAAGCAAAGCTCTAAAGCTTTGCACTGAAGAGGGTGAGAGTGGGATTGAAGGCAAGCTGTTCTGAGTAGCCCAGTGGAAGCTGCAAGCATGGTGTTTGCTACGTGAAGTGGGGTGACTTGGGCATGGCCACGACGTCTAGCAAGAGTCATAGCTTGCTTGACAACACTAGCGGCCTCAGCTGTTAGGCCTTGATGTATAGTGCAACCTCCTGCTCTCATATTTCTTTAACTTAAAACTAATATTGTACTCCTGATGCAAAACAACTCAAAAATGGATGAGGAGATCAAGGAAGATCTTGAAGTTGAAAAGATTTTAGGAGCATGTGTACTGAAGAAATATACAACATGGGGTCTTTTCTTTTAAATTGAAGAAGCTATAAGAGAGTGAAGAGGCTAGTGACATGAAGTAATGATAGGTTTTTTAGAGGAAGCCATATCTAAAATACTATGAATCTGAGAAGCTTTGTGTGTGAGTGTGTTGTGTTATCTAGAGTTAGATTATGATTTGGTTCCTGGAGAGAGAGAGAAAGAAGGGGTGTGAAATATATGGAAGGTGGGCTATGCTTTTCTTGTGGGTGAGGTAAAATTTTGGGGTCCAAAGTCGATTTTGTAGTGGAAAGTGGAATGCATGTGCTGACAAGCAGGAAGAATGCACCAGTATCAAAGGCAACTCAGCTTTCCCTATCTCAAATTTAATAAAAGATATGTATTTCCTTAAGTGGGTCTCTATCTTTTATGCAAACTACTGAACGGAATTAAAGTACTAACATAAGGACTAAAATATCTCAATTTCCTATTAAATACACAACAAATTTTTATTTTTCTGAACTATAAACATGAAGAGAATTTAATGTACATTGAACAATGTCATATAGTTGTATAACAATTCAAATAATGTCCTTCATTGGCGCGATTTATGTTGGAATTAAAACTGATAAACAAATTGGTCCTTACATTAGATGAGATTAACTACATTTGTCATATTACCATTGATTGCTTGTATCTTTTAAGATGCTTTTTGGCATTAAATCAGCAAGAAATAAATCCACAACCAGTTCATGTGAGTAAAGTTTTAAACTCAATTTTTTTTTTCAGTGTTAGACAACATCAAGTAAATCTTTATGTGGGCTTGTCAAGTAAATTTATACAAGGTGAACTAAATTTAGGCTTAAACCTAAACACAAATTAAATTTATATAAGGTAAATCAGGCTGTCTATATCACTTGCCTCGAGTCTATGTGATAAACTCAAACAAGCATTGTACATATTACATAAGAGAAAATATTAGACTAGGTTGAATACCGATGTTTAAGATCTTTAGGCCGATACTTTTTTCAAGTTTAAAATATTTTTTTCTTTGACCTCTTCAAGTTAAATGTTTTAAGTTGCGTTAACTCATTTTTTTTTTCAAGCTTAAATGATAGTATCTATTGCCCACGGTCCCACACACACCAAGAAATAAATCCACAACCCATTCACGTGAATAAAGTGTTATAAACTCAAATTTTTTATACTCACTATAAGAGATTTTATCAGCGTTGGACATTATCAAGTAAATCTGTATGTGAAATTGGACTTGGACTTGTTAAGTAAATTTATATAAGGTGAACTAAATTTAAGCTTATATCTAAACACAAATTAAATTTATATACGATAAATTAGGTTGTCTATATCACTTATATCGAGTCTACGTCATAAGTACAAATAAATATTGTACATATTACATAAGAGAAATTACTAGACAAGTTTGAGCACGTTGTTTAAATTCTGTAGGCCAATACTTTTTTTCAAGTTTTTTTTTTTTTTTTTTGTCTTTTTACCTCTTCAAGTTTAAAGTCTTAAGCCAACTTAACTCAATATGTTTTGAAGCTTGCGTGTTAGTATCTATTGCACACAGTCCCGCACAACAAATAAAGAAGTACTGGGGATATTGAAATGTAATTAAATTTAAAACTAATAATTGGCATAAGAAAAGAGAGAGCGTTCTGTTTACAGCCACCACAAAAATCGAGGACCTGAAAAGAGAATGGGGACTATGTGTCCAAAGGAATCGGGAACTGTGTACGATTTTCTTCTCTGGACTGAAAGACAAGGAATAAAGTGTTTCTCTCTTTTCATTTATTTCTCTTTCTTTATAAAAATGACCACTACTTGCTTGACGCTCTTTGAATTGAATTGATTGAATGCTTCCTTATATATTTTGCATGGGGATTAAAAATTTCAACCCGAAGCATTCCCTCAGCTCTCTCACATTATTTCATAAAGGTGAAGGCTTTTTGGAACCCCATCTCTCTCTCTTCCCCCCCTCTGATTCAAAAATGAGCAAACGGATCAGGAAGTGAAGAAAACATATGATGATGATAACGAACCCCCATAGTCCTAGGCAATGTTTTGGTCCTGATGAGTTTTTATCTCTTCTTACGTGTCACAAAATTAGGTTTAGTACATCATGCCATGTCATCACATGCTGGGTTTTCTGGTCTTAAAAGCGAAAAAAAAAGGGAGTGCCGATATTCACCCTCAAAGACAACAAGAGGACGACAGAGATGGCGTCTTGAGTCCACTTGTTATTTTTTCTATTTCAGAAAACATGGGAACAAAAATGGCAGCAAAGTAAAGTATCATTTATGTCGCCCTCCTTTTGTTATTATGGGTAAATATCATTTTTCTTATTATAATAATCATAATAGTAGTAGTAATAATAATAATGATTTTTCGGTAATTTGCTATTGTAATTTTTATTTAACTGATAACTCTTTCGTGACAATAACGCTACAGTCTTGTACTTTTGGGATATTCAGTCATTTGACCTTCAACTGAGGTGAAGTGACTGAATGAGAGGTGGGGTTTCACTAGTAGGTTGGCAAGTGATGAATTGATACATCATGCACCGGCTCTGTGTTGACTTCAGAAGCAATGTCCAAACGAAATCCCTAACAAGATCATTAAAAGTTTGAAAAAGAAATTCCACATTCTTGAACTTTTTAGTGCACTCTAAAATTCAAATTATATCGTGATTGAGTCAAATTGATTGATGGTTAATGGCAGCAGGACATAATTTTTTTCTGTCATTAGGCTTGTGAATGATAGTTAATGGCATCGTTTTTATCTCGACAGGGAAAAGACGAATAATATTGTATTTTTTGGGTACATAAATTACATTACTGTAGAAAATAGCCAACATCTAGCTAATTGAACTTGTATTATCTTCTTCCCGAGAGTTAAGTAGGCCACCTAAGTAATTTATTCACGAGATTCATGCTACATCGTCAAATGAAAACATACGAGGAAATCACCATTTAATTTTTAAAGATATTTTTAATTAAAGTATAATCTAATGAATAAAATCCATCAATGGGTTAATTGGGAAGTGATTGTTAAGCATATAACGCGAATTTCCTAGGAGTTATATTCTTCCTTTGCTGCTTACACATTATTACACCGACACAATAAATGCATACGTTGTCGAAACTTAATTTGATAAGAATTCCTAATTTAGGGAAATTAATTTGTGGATGTTCATCAGCTTTAATTTGTTGTGGCCCATGTTTATTCCGTAGCGTGCCTGTACATAGAAAGAAGAGCTACAGTACTATCCCTTACCTCGATGTTTCACATAAAAAAATGAAAAGTTTAATCAAACATATTTCCTTTAAACAACAAACGAGAGATCTGCCTTTAATTCCTCAATCATCTTGGAATAATCTTGTTCCAATACAAAAGCTGCCCCTCGGCAAATGATCCTATGAACTATTTGATTACATTAATACGCTTAACTTTGGACAAATACATATAATTAAAAAACAGAAATGGAGGAGAATATTCACAATTATAGAAGAATAAAATTAAAGCTAGCAACCAATGGCTAGAAAAATTAATGGCCACAAGCTCATGACAAGAGTTGATGGAACTTCATGTCCACCTACGAAGAACAACCAAGGGAATGTTCCCTTTATAGGAAACCCTAGAAGGTATTAGCATTCACGTGAAATGACATGACAAAATTTTGCTACATGCTTGAAAACATTTCAGGTCTTGGGCATGTCCACCTGACATCACAGTTGTATATTTTAATTGTTACCAGTTTTTCATCGCCATCAAAAATTTATTACATTCAAAAATTGATCAAACAAATTTTGTGTACAAATTGATATAAAACTATTATATTTGTTATTATAATTAATCAACCTTCAAACCTAAAACCCTTGAAGATTAATTAAAATAGCTTTTCTATATCATGCATTTTCCTTCCGGTATCAATTTCTTTATACTCATCATGATTCGCAAATGACAAGAACCTAACAATATGAACTGGATCCATACAATGTGTAGGACCCGAATTGGTAGCTCGATCTTTGATTTAACAAATAATCCAAAACCCCCAACTGTTTATTCTTCTCGGTGAGCATTCTCAGTCAGTGACCAGTCAAAAAGCTTCTATCTTTGTTGGCCTAAAAAGACATACAAAGCAAAGGCTAAAGGGCACCAAAATAATTTGAACACAAAACATATCCTGTAACGCTACAAAAGAAGAGTTTGAATGAAAGAACAGAAAAATACCTACACAGTACTGTAGTTGCTTAAAAAACACACTATAACGGTACTGCTTTCTTTAATCTTTTGATTAATTTTCTCTCTAATAACGGTTTAATTTTGTTTAACCAAATGAACTGCTTCTAACTAAGTAAATCTGTGTTCTTTTAAAACACTAAAAGATGTGTATCAAAGTGAAAGTTAATTAATCAGGGTTAGCTTTTCTCTTCTTTCACTATCAAATCTTTTTAATTTTTCTTTTTTTTTCCCCTCATGAAAACACATTGTATATTGAATTAGATAAAGGCCTCTTATATAATTTTTTTTCAAATTTTTTGTTACTTCTTTTGCTTAAAGTAAAGCACTCTATCATGAATCAATAAAAAAAGTAAAATATGGCATTATCTATTCAAAAGGGTTGCTCATTTTATGCTTTTAAGCTTCAAATAAGCATCTTCGACTTATACGTGGCCATGTGGGTAAAAGCAATATCTAAGAGACGAACAAAACTCACTACGAGGGAGAGAGAGAGAGAGAATAGATTTTTAAAAGGATTTGGGTGGCTGGCCGGCCAGGCTTTATTACAAAGAGAAAAAAGTTGCTCTAATTTTGACATGACAGCCTTGTTAATGCAAAGGTGATGGAATTACGTACCACTCACTCCTTTTCTTAAAAGTTCTCATTATTTTATTTTATTCGTTAAGTATCTACGAATTAATATAATTAGCTGTGAATTAATTAGCTTGTGTTAATTTCAACAGCTTAAAAGGTGGCTTCACGATAATTTAATTGGTAAGTTTGGCCTTCACGAGATTAAATTGAGCTCTGAGATATTGCATTCAAATTATTACTGACGCTGAAGGCATATAAATTTGTAGGTTGAACTAGAATCTATGACAATATTTAAGCTTTGATTGCTGATCTACGGAGATAGGAGATAATGATTTGTACAGCGCACGACGTCTCATTCATTCCACTTTCATGCAATGAAAAGAGAGTACCATGTTGGCTATTGGCTAAACTTATATATAATGATGTCAGAGTGGATCTTTAACCGGAATTAATTAAGGGGCTTTTTGTCAAAGTCTTGACTACTGTGCGGGGGGCTTGCTTGTTATTGATGAATATTAATTTGGCTCAACGATCTATTTAAAAATTAATCAGGGGTTGATTGTGGTAAAGAGTTTTAATTTTTGAGTTACTTGTGGATAAAAGTTATCATTTTTTTTTCAAGGAGCTAAATCTAGATTGAACGATTACCCTTTTTCTTTTCACATATATGGAAAGGTTCTGCCCTTATGAACGTGTTTCTGAAGAAAATTTTCTTTGTATATTTGGAAATATATTCGGGCCACTTTAGGCCCAAATACAAATAAGTTGAGCCATTAGTATTTACAATTAATTTAGGAGATCTAATGATTTTTTTTATAAATATTAGTTAATTTATAACAAAATATTAACAAAAATGATCTAAGTTAATGACAGTAATTACTGATCATTGACCAAGTTCCTAAGGCACAAAATATCTACTTTACCTAAGGATTTAATGAATAATTAACCCTTGGAGCTTAATACTATTAATAATGTTAACGTATTTTTTTATTCATATGACAAGATGTCATTGATGTATTTTCTTAAATATCAGGGAAGGGAAAAAAAAAACCACATTACTGTTTGAAAAATACAACAAAGTGCTTGACAAAGTTACTGCGATATCTGTAACAAATGGCCAGTCACAATTTACTATTAACAAAAGAAGAAATATTAAAATAAGGCTTTTGTAGTAAGTAAAACTAACCTTCAATGCTTATCCTAAAGCTTTCGTCCAGCTTGTTCATTACACAAGTTTCCAGGATCGTTATTTTGTAGTAATGGAGCGAGTAAGCTCTTGATAAATGACCGCTGTTTGTAAGTTTCCTCAAGTATCGACAAGCGAGCAATCTCACAGCCCTTAGCACTAGGGAAACCAAGTGTCCATCTTCCGTCTACAGCAGCATTGGACACATGCGAGTTGCAGCCTCGAGATTTACTTGCTTTAGATCTTGGATCAAATTCTCTTATCCAAAGGTGCAACCACGTTGGATGGTCCTCGTCTATTGTTGGCTGTTTCAAGTGAAGTGTTGTGGAAATTAATTGCATCTAGGTGAATCAAGAGTTTCAAGCATATTATGACATTTTTGGCAGCTCTTAAAACTTGATCTCATAAACTATCATATCAGCATTTTGAATGGTTTTAGAACTCACCCTCAAACCCGCCAGTGGAGCAATTGCAATTACAACACCTCGTTGACTTCGGAAAGAATGTTTCTCCGCAAGAATCACTTTTCCAGATAATCCTCTTGCTGCAGGTATCATGTAGATATCCCTAATTCCAGCATCAGAGAATGCTATCCTGCACGGGATTCCAGATCCTACACGAGTAAGGACAGTCAATTTATAGTCTAAACAATAAGGACAGTCAATTGAAGAGGAGGAATTGATACCCAACCTAGATACACCTCCGACCCAAAGCTTGCTGATGCAAGATCTAAAGAATTGGATGTTCCGGAATCTGCAGAGTCTAGCGAGGGTTTTTCAAGTGACTCTCCTTTGGAGATTAATGCCTTCAGCTGAAGATGAAGAATGAACACCTAAAAGTGTGTCGAATATGAGATAAACATTGCAGCAAACTTTTATGAAAAGAACAATTTTTATAAATAGATAAGAAATGCTAATGGATCCTTGCAATTTAGAAATTATGAGTCGCCAATGTCCTCATAAATAGCATAGAACCATAATAAGTTTAAGAAAGCATCCTATCACGTGCCAGATGTATTTTCACAACAAAATAACTTAGTAATAATGATGAATACCTTCACTACATCAACCATTATTTCCCAAGCAGTATCTGAAGAATTTGTATTCCCTACAATGTATAATGATTACAAGGAGCAAAGGATAGAACAATAATATCCGGAGCATAGCAAGCGAGGGAAAAAAATAAAAATAAGAATTGGGCAGTACCATCGGTTGATTGTTTACAGACAGCAAGCTCAAGGGCAAATGAGGGACTTTTGGATTTCAGAGGCTCCTTCAGAGCTGTACACAGCATTGAAATAGATGTGATGAGTTCAAAGAAGTAAAGAAAGATCTAACAAATATTCCCTCCCTGATTAGGATCACAACTCCACAAAGGAACTCTCATTTATGAGCACTCCCTTCGAAGAGAAGAATCTCTGCCTCATACCTGTTTCACAGTTTTCCCATTCATCTTTCATAGTATCCAGGATACAATCAAACCAGCATCCGTCAAGTTCTTTTTGTAAATGTTCGCAAGACTGCTGATATGAAGTCTGTCAACAGGAACTAGAAAATATGAAACTTAAAAGTTGATGGTAACAATGGTTTAATCCAATTTAACATTGGCAAGAAAGATGGAGGTATTCTAGGTTCCATTAAGAATTTCATTAGTTTTAAATAATAATAACAAACAAACAAAAAAAAAAAAAAAAGAAAAAAAAGAAAGAAAGAAACGTTGGTCCGTAGTGGTTTCTAAGGCTGGTCTAGACTTCATATTAACTCAACATGTTAACTTACTCCTGGGGCCAAAAGTTAATAGGTAAGGACCTAACAATAGCAACTAAACTCTAATAGGTTCCTTCAACTAAAGATGCGGCGATGAGGCGCTAAGCAAGAGGTAACAATGGGAGCATTAGCTGCTCAAGCAAGGCATAAATGGACTAAATTGTTGTGCAATTTTGACTAAAACTAAGGAATCGAGCACTAAATATTGCCTAGATATGTGGAAAACTGTTGTGGACTTTGTCCACGACCCCTTCACTCTAGACATGATTTGGCTAGGTGGCTTATTGGTTCTTACTTTAGGATAGAGGAAGATGGTCTTCCTTGACTTATGCTACAAGATTTCCTATTCTTGAGAGAGTGGGTAGAAGTGGTGGCACAGAAGCAAAAGCCGTCGAGCCTAGCAAGTGCAGGTGTCACTTGCAAGTTAAGTTAAATGTTGGATATGCAGAAGACTTTGATCCCTAAATAATCACAGGTGTTGGTTACGACTACTGTATAGCTAGTTAAGGGGAGTGTGCTTGAGTTGAGGTTGTAATATTTCTTGGTGGAGCAAATAGAAAAGTTAGATGTCAGTTTTTCGCAGGGATTTTTCTTTTGAAAGTGCAGTAAATCGGTTGAAACCTCACATTGAAAAGGTGTAGATGTTGTTCACCAAGTGTCATGACTTGAAAATCCAGTAGCTTCCACATAAACCATCCTGTATGCCATTGTATGAGAGCACATAATGGAGGTTGGCTCGCTAAAACCTTTAATAATGCATAGAACACCTGTGAAAAATGAATGATTGATAAGTAACCATGACACCAAAGGCTGTACAGTCCAGACACACAAGCTCACAAGTAAAAAACTATTAACATATCTTGGAGCATCTATACAAGTGCCATATTACTTAAGATGCATTGTCTAAAGTTAACGGCAACAGTCAAGCAACAACCATCAAACAGTGTGTATATACCTGAGGCATAACTCTCACAAAGACAGTGTCATTTACTCCCAGTGAAGCTGAAGTGCCATAATTCTGAGAGTGAAGTTGCCAACCACATTACATTACAAAATTACTCCAAAATTTTAAGATTCCTGCTGTAATATCACTATTCACTACATGTAAGGGAAAGAAAAATGGATGAAGTGTAATTTCTCCAAAATTCCAAAATTAATGTAAAATAATCAAGAGTGACCTGTGAGCTGAACCCAGAATGCATGCAATTGATTATAAATGCTTTCCGTTGGCATTGCCTACACTTAGAATATAACATAAAAAATGAACATATGAAAATGTCAATATCATACAAGAAAGTTTTAGAATCAACATTCACTGCTCAAGCAGTCCAATCTTCGAACTTATCTCATAAAAAAAAAACATAATAAAACTATTCCTTCACATGGCCATTAACCTCGACCAGGTTGGTGCACAAGTACTATTCAGAACCATAAAGGATACTGTTATTCTCACACAAGACAACTAAAGTGCGAACATCATAAAAGAAATATGCGAAAGAACAAAAGAACCCAAGTTAACCAATCATCAAGTCTGCATTATCATCAATCATTTCTTAAAACATAAAGATGCTTAAATGTTCTATGGTTCTATGATATAATCTAGGTCATTCATGGACTTAATTCACAAATTAATGCAATCAACCAATAGGTAAAAATCAAAAAACCACAATAAGGCCACAAGTTTACTCCTCCCAGTACTATAATAAGAACTTTCAAGAACTCTCGGACTTATACTTCCACATGGCTCACATAATGAGAAGAAAAGAGAAAACGGAAATGACAAAAGAGTCAGTCATTACATCTCAATCTTTTTAGAAAGCTTGATTGATTGCGCATGTTTACAAGAAATCAATGCACTTAAATGCATGTGAAAATTGAATTTATATACCATAGGATCTTGCATATCACTTAACCCAATCGCTGAATCCAACGTATAATCAAGATCTGCTCAGAAGTGAGAAATGAAAGAGAAAAGAGAATTCAGGACAACATATATATATAAAAAAAATAAACCCACAATATAAACTCAACAGGGGGCAATAGAAAAGTACTGTAAAACATAAGCTACCTTTACTTTCTGCCAAAATAAGCAACAACAAAAGAGATGCTAGCAACAGACTGTGATTATCAGAGAAAACATACATAAGAATTCCATTCCTGTTCCAGGGAAAAAATTGAAAATAAGTTAGTATGAAACTCAATTCACAAATTTCCGATGAAAATAGTTAGCGAAATCAATCATCGGCCTCCAATATACTTAATCTGAATCTTAAAAACATCCTATTATACAGTTTACTTTGGATAGTCACATGTCATATGCGGTCCTATAAACGTTTAAGCAACTTTCTTTTCTTAGGTAATACTTAAATGCCAATTTAGCACAAGAAGAAAAAATTGTTAAACACACAAAGCATGGGTGATACTGCAGAAGAGACAACATGATGATAAATATGGATAGAATGAAAGTATGAACCTTAAGTTCAGATAAGGTCAACCTCTGTAGGAATTAAAAGGCTCTAGAAATTGTTGAGGTGCCGCACACATCATTCAAGAATATGTGAAATAACACTCGCAACATTCCTTTAAACGCATTAGCAGCCATAAACATACATTGTCTTTTCTCTCTTCCTTCAATCTCAGAAATTATTACATTGGATTAATAAAAAAATGCTGTTTCATAACATATATCAATCAGCAATTATCAACCCATCATATCAACAAAGATCACAAGGTTGATTGGTAAGGAAATGTTGTTTATAATATATATCAATTACTAATGACAATAATATTATGCCTAATCTCCCACATTGTGGTTCACATATATCAATTTTCTAGGCCCACTATCCCTAAGAAAAAACAAGATGCTAGAGTACAGCTTTTCGTGCATCGGCAATAGTTAATCTTTTGAATCCTAAATATCCATACCCATATGTTTACACACACACACACACACACAGTATATTCTATTTTGAAATCCAGCCTAAGTTTAAAACTGTACAACATTTGCTAAGATCTGCATACCTATTATCTATAAGAAAACAGCAAAAAACCAAAAGGGGTACACAGTTATCCCTAATACGGACATTCTTTAGTCTCATTAAGATGATAGATACGCCTTTACATAAATGAAACAGGAACTAATACAGCATCAACATATGTTATACGCTAACCTTTCTAAGCGTACGTCATTGTTCCCACATTTATGGTTCCCATTGATGTTTTCATCTTTTTGAGACTCTGAACCAACAATTTCCATAATTTCCAAATCACGCAAAAGGCTCAAGAAAAAGTGTGTGTGACTACTGCTGCTAGTTATTTCTTCTTTAGCAGCATCTCTTCTTGGTATCATATAAGGATACAGAATGACACCGGCCACAGCATTAACGATGTTCCTTCCACCAACAACCACAAGAAGATAAGAAACTATGTACAAAGACGTGACTGCAGACACATAAAATCCCTGAAAAAGAAATTAACAGTAAATACCAAAAATGCACACAAATGTGAGAGGAAATAAAATTCTGATATTCTTATAATAGAATTCGGATATTCCCATAACTATGGAAGAAGCATATGTACAGGGAATTGTGGCTTAAATCATGGAAAGTACTAATTTCAAAATGTAAAAGATCAACTTATCTGAATATAGATAATTCCTACCAAACTAATTGCATGATATCTGCCTAGACATTTCCACACAAAATATGACAGAAGAAGAAATAGTCCATGCCCCAACATGTAAGAATAGAAGAAATTGTTTGAAAAACAAATCACTTGCACAGACTCAATTAAAAAATCTAGGGCTACCAACCAACGTTCAGATGGTAATACTCGTCATTTTATTTCTTTTAAAGTTGATACTACCATCATCTTAAAGCATATACTCAATAGTCAATCCCATCTCAATTCCATAACATTATTTACTTGAAATTTCCAAATTTAAACACAAAAAAGAGATAAGAGAGGAAATTACTCACATTACTCTGCCTTAACTGCAGTAGTGGGATCAATATCGGAAAGACAAGTAGGTTGAGAAGGTCTTGGGTGACAACTTTACTCAAACGAGGCTCACCAACGGAGAGAATATCCTTAAAGTAGTAAAGATCATCCACAATTTCATCACTTTCCAGGAAAATTTCTTTTCTCCTTTGTTTAGTACATGTTTCACTGCATCAAAGTCATGCAGGTTCCCTCAACAGATAGTTATGCATAACCACCTAATTATCATTGTCATCACATAAGTTTCTCTAAGAAAATGAAAACAGCATACTCTGTAGCTTGGACAAGGACATCAAGACGAAGGCATTTCTCTCTCAAGCTATAAACCAAATCTGAAAAGTATTGTGACGCCGGAGGACTTGTCACAAACTGGTAGACCATGTCGTCACTGACTGCATAACCAAAAGGATAGTGTTGCAAGATACTACAAAATATATTTTATATCCAAAAGTTCCAGTAATCTATTCTCTTTGCAGAAGCAAATAAGATAAAGAAACACTATACCATTGAATATGTTGAGGGTTAATGCACGGACAGCTGTCTGAATCATCTTTTCTCCATGCTGAGCAAATTTAAGAATCTCAGTATAGAGGGGAAATGAAGTTACAACATCCTGTAATCAGAGATAGACATCACTAAAAATTTAGCCACTGCCATGAACGAAATCAATAACACTCAGGCAAGAAGCTTTAACTTACCCTATTCTATAAAAAACTGCATAAACAATAACTTATAAGGTATATGTGCATCAACATATGTCACAAAAACAGGCTTTAACTTACCCTATTCACCCGTACAAGAAGACAAAGTGTGTCTTTGTTAATTTTTCCGCTCACTGCTCTAAATTTAAGATGAAAAGTAAACAAAAATAAGACAAAGCAAAGAGAAAAAAATCAAAAAAAAGATTCCTACCCTCTCTACTGATCAAATAAAATGGGCTACAGCGATACAGGAAAAAAAAACTGTGAGCTGACACATGTATCCCAAGATTGAAAGCTATCTCATATAAATTTATGAAGAGAGATAATGAACAATATCAGAACCTTAAGAAAGACACGTAATACGGAGCCAGATCTCCTCCATCAAAATCATATTGGTGTGCTATGATGGTATTGATATAGTCATTACTCAAACAATAGTCTGCATGATACAATTGCCAAATGCATTACCAAAGTTGTATGAGGAACAGGAATAACTAATGAAGCAGTTCAGAGTAAAATACATTAGACAAAAATGTTGAAGGTTGCTATTCATGTATGTTACAATTTCTATTTCAAAACAATAACAGTTTCCTCCCTCAATTTCAAAGTGCATAATCACAGACGTCCAAATAAAGAGAGGTGAAAGAACCTAAACATCTAGAAAGTTTACCATAAGTATCAATGGAACTTGCATCTTACATATTGCATGTTCACTTCCCATGTTTTGGATCATTATGCTCAGATATTGAAGCAGCGGTGCCTCTGTTTTTGAATTTCTACTGATCTTCAAGATACGCACAAACTCCGCTAAAACTTGGTATTCCATAAAACATCTGTTAAGATCGAAACATAACACCAATAATATCATCCACATACCAAGAAGCATAATCAGTCAAGAAGCTGCAAAAAAATTACTCATACTCGAATATAAACGGATCTTGTCTATCGCCATATGTAACTATCTCTACTATAGTTTGCAGCAAATCAATGACTAGCTCCTGGAGGAAAAGGCAAGAAAAAGATAACATAATAAATAAGAAAGAAAATTTAGTGGTTATATTAGAAGACACAAAGGCGACTTGAGTTACCCTGTTATGCTGATCCACAACTTTGATTTTTCGCAATTCATTAATCACGTATCTACATTCATAAAATGATCAAACAGTCTCCATAAGACAAATTAGATAGTTGATATTTATCGTAATAAACGCAATAAGACAAATTAGATTGTTGATACTTATCATAACAAAAGCAATAATAAAAATCTCAAATAATAAATGTCTCCATTTCCATAAAGCATTTCGATTCAAAATCACTTCTGGAAAACTAAAACGCAGCAATTTAACTAGATATTTTCATAATTTAAATAAACAGCCAAATCGATCACAGGTTACATGAACCGGAACACAGCTCCACATTGACTCTCAACAGACAATAGCTTAGAAACCAATTAATCAATTATACATCATTCATAGCCAAATTTCCAACAAATTCCAAATTAGACTCATTAAAAATAAACAGAATTTAGTTTAAAAAATTTTAAATTTAGAATTCAGCTAACCGAGTAAAAGAGAACTTACTTGAAGTGCTGAAGAGAGAAGCGATCAATGGATCGCCAAACGGCGCGCCACATAGCAAGTGATCAAAATGTCCAAAACAGTTAGATCTGCACTAACATTCGTTCAATTTGTGAATATTTCCATTTCTTTCCCTTTTTGGTATTTATTTTAGTTGTTGTAAAATTGGTCCGCGCGCTTGGCCGTTTGGTGGCTGGCAGTTATATCATATATATAGCGTGGTTGATTCTGGCAACAAACCGTCAACGTTTCCATTGGTCTTTCGCGACGCTTCAGACGTGTCATTTCCTTTAGTATTCTTTTTTTCTTTTTCTTTTCTGAAAATGAAGAAATTCTAAAATATAATTGTTGTATTATAATTAATTAATGCATACATGACATGTGTAATTGACTTTAATACAACCACCACTTAAATAATAATTTATAAAATAAATACATACATATTATTGTATTATTTGTTTGTTGTATGATTGACATGGTACAATAACATGTGTGTATTTATTTTACAAATTACCATTCAAGTGGTGGTTGTATTAAAATTAATTACACATGTCATATATACATCAATTAATTATAATATAACAGATATATTCTAAAATTTTTCCTAAAAATGAAACAAAATTAGGAGAAAAAAATTTGTCATCTTTGTTAAATTTCCCTCAGATATGAGCAAAAGACAATTATATATATACCCATAATTATGTATTTGAACTCAATTTTTCCAATGTTTAAAAATTTTAAATAATTACTTATAAAAAGAATATAGTTTGTATCGTAACATTGTTATTTATTAATTTACTAAACGGTAAACTATTGCAGTAATTTCTTGAACAAAAATTTGGGAAAGAAAGAATAAGAAGGATAATTAATAAGGGAAAAAAAAAAGCAATCTCGAAATCCACGAAATAGATTGTACAATATGTGTACATATACATACACATACGCGCCTACATTGCTACTAAAACCATAAACGGAAACTAAAGCAAGTTTCTCATAAGGAGAAAATGGAGAGAGAGATCACTGATCTTCTAGATAGTTTGATAGAATGATAGTCTTAGTCAACCAAGACGACGTCATTTTAATAATGGTTTTGTTTCCGTCTCGTCATTCGCTAAGCAATTTTCTTCTTTTGCATGGGGTTTGAGCAAAAATGCTCAGTCCCACAAGCAAAGTTCTTACGACAGATCGGAGAGGAATAATTTTTTAGCTCCCTCAGCCACCGCCAAATACAATCATGGTGATAAAGAAATTGACATTGACGGGTCAACAAGCTAGCCTCACTGTCAATATTCTCGAACTTTTTCAACAAATGACACATTCCTCTTCCTCTTTCACGACATGATTCACCCCCTTAATCGTCAAAACGACACAGATTTGGATGGTATTAGAGTCTTTATTGGCAATGGCATTGGCGAGTGCATCCCGGCAGAGTTAGAGATGTCTTTGAAAAACTGGAGATGAAGCTTGTGCGGAACTGGCTCAGTCTTGAAGAAAGAGTAGTTGTCTTTGTCTGGCTCCAAGTCGAAAGGGCATAACATTAAACAATGAGCCAGATGATCGGATGGGTCTGAAGCGATGCATCTGGAACCTGAACTCTTGCGATGGAAATTGAACGTCAAAATCGGGACCTCACTTGATATCCGTAAGTGTATGCAGCCACTGAATCCATTCAATTCAAATTAATCAAACACAGTTAGATTAAAGCAGCAGACGCAAAGAAATTTCATACAAATGAGATATAAACTAATTAAGCTATTGGCTTTTACAGAACAAGCGTTATATATACATATATATGAAAACAAAGTTTTACTCCTCCGAAAAGAAATTGGATTTCCTTATGAGTGGGACTTTTGACATCCCTCCAAATACTTCTTAAAACCCCTATAATTATTTTACAATTTTAACCTTTACTAAAATTATATAATAGAACAAATTTTAATTAAACCTATACTCAAAAGTCAATAATTTTTTTTCTTAAAAATTCTTTACGCAGTAGATTTTTATTTTAAAAGGGAAGCAAGACAAGTTTGGAAGAGCTCGATAATATGAATGTCATAAGGGAAATGTAGAAGTTGATTTTAATAGAAAAATGACAAACAAAGATTTTGAGTCGGGAAACATGTTTAGTGATCTTGAAAATGCAATACAGAGAAGAATATGATCTAAGAGCATCAAGGGCAAAGGCAAATCATTATTACATGAGCAGCAATGATGACGGCGATGAATTTTATGCCACATGGGAGAATAAGAAGAATGTGATGAATCAATTTGAGGGTGAAGTTGATGATTTTGAAGCCTACAATAAAGTGAATAATAGACTGAACAAGACAAAGAACGAGGCTGATGTGATGAGATCAGGACAGTGATTTATAGCAACCTTTAGTGAATGTGGTACTTGAAATTAAAATCCAACATTTTATAAATTAAAAGGATTGCTTTTTCCTCTTATTTTCAGGTGGAAAATTTATTATTGACAGCTGCAGTTGAGAGAAGAAACTTCATTTGTTGAAATGAGATTTAATAATAAAGATAGAAAAATAATTAAAGAATGATGTTTACGCTAATAAATTTTAATTAAGGATAATTTTATTATTTAAGGAGTGTTAAAAAAAACTTTATAATATTTGTAAATATTTTAATAAAATTATTTAAAAAAATATTAAAAGATATTTAGAGAAGTGGCAATGGTCCACTCTTTCTTTATTAGTTTTTGTACTAATTCGGTAGAATCTAATTGACCCTTCAACAAATAACTAACGTTCGTGGGCCTCACAGCTAATATTGACAAAGTCTTATATGTTAGGGACAGTTTAGAGTAACTATTTAGCACAATGCGACTGGGCATCCCGGCCCCGCGTTATTGTTGTCGTGGGGTTATCATATTAAAATAATGCTTGTCCCAACCCCCAACTTCCAACTCCCAAGTATATGATAAGCATCTGAATGGATTCCAATTGCATAATAATGCACTTGACTTATAATTTTGCATCTGCGTTACTCAAAATAATGGCCACTAATTTTTTTGGGGCCAGTCAAGCACTAATAAATCTGTCGCCCATTCAAAGTTTCAATGGTATTATCTGATTCAGATAATGATGATTAGTTCGAAGACGTATGCACAATTGTTTTTAATTAATTCATTCTAATTGTGTTTGAGATTATTTGACGAATCAAAAATTAGAGTACCTTTCTTATATTTGGTTAGATAATCCATCACGAGATTTTTAAATTTTCTTTGAAACGATGCTAATGAATTTTTTAACTATTATTTCTCTTAAAATTTTCTTTTTACTTTTTTGTTATTTTGTAATTGACTTTTTAGCTTTTCTTTTGCTATTACAACTTTCTAGTTATATATGATTACGTAACCTTTGTCATTTAATTTATGAGCAATTTTTAACATCACAATTCTTAATAGTTAAATATAGTTGTTACAAATAAAGTTTTCGGAAATATACATCCTAATGTCAAAGTCACCTGAATTTCGAGAAATTGAGAGAAAAATCTAATGATCCCATTGCAAAAATAGTAAGATAAACTTTGTGTGTGGATTTCGAATGTTTAACACGACTTAAATTATAATGCCGTCTTAGAGAAATCACTCAACTAAAGAACTGAATTGTTAGAGACAAATCTGAACGCATTACATTTACAGAAGATTTTAAAATTCGATTATTTTGGTAATTAGGTAGATGAAAGATGAAACAAATGCATACATAATCAATATATAGAGTTTAATTAAACACATGACAGACAACTCATTTCGTTATACCCTAGACTTCACTATCGACAAAAGAATGGATTGGTTTAGTAGTGGGTACTCTTACGTCTTTTGGGCTCAAAGCCATCTCTCGTTTACTATCTTTTTATTTGGTTAACAGCATTTTATTTGATTAAGACAGTCTAAAGTTGTTTTAGTTTTAATTTGGTTCATAAAAACTTGAAAAAATTGTGTGGGCTGTCTTAACTGAGCAGACAAGACAATCCAATGGTACTTTGCTAATGCTATGTAATACAATAATAGGACTTACTGTTGATTTACAGTGAGATTCATTACTCTACAATGCTAAGTTGGTAGAAGAGTCTCACATAAATTCTTCTCTAAAAACTTTACATGTACAATCAATGATGTGGTTTGTACTTTTAGTGCCCAAATAATTAGGAACGTATTTAATATAAATACATATAGATTAGTCTCATAATCCTTCATTGGCTTACAACTTTTCCTTTTCAAAATTTTTTACTATAAAAGATTTTACCTAAAATGAAAACAGCTTTAAATAGGATCTTGATAACAACATTTTGGACGCTGATGATCAGATTAACCAATTTCCATTATCTTTTATCTTAGATTATGAATAAAACCAAATAATTTTAAAAAAAAAAATATTTGAATAAGAGATTTTTCAAAAAAAAAAAAAACCAATAAATCTATTGGAGAATTTCTCCAATAAAATCATACCACATATTTTAAATTTGGTCTCTCATTTATGTAATTACTTTTGTAATTAGTTAATTGCAAAATAAATGTTAATGTGAGAAAATTTAGTTTGATAACATATAAATGTATACATTTGTAAAAATATTTCATAGGAGAATGAATTGAGAAATCTTTGCTTCTCTTCCTGTTTCCGAAAATAACTATCAACTATCTATTGCAATTATTTAATTCGTTGAACAAAATATGGAAAAGAAGGAAAAAGAATGACAATAAATAGAAATTAACTGTTGATCCACCAAGAAAATTAACTGAAAAGAATAGTTTGTAAGAGCATGCATGAATGAATACTCCCAAGTAATTTTCTCAAAGGCGAGAATGAAGATCACTCGTCTTTAATTTAACACAATTATACAGTAACTGTGGACACTCGACGATCCAATATTATTTTGGCTTCCTAGCGTTAGTCAATCAAAACGACGTTGTTTTGATAGTGACTCTGTCAGTTTTTCGTCGCCCCAACCTCGCTTTGGCGGTGGCTCTGTCAGGTTTTGGTAACCCCGATGTTGTTTCGGCGGTGATTTTGTTTTCTCGTACCATCGTGATAAAGTTGCTGACGCCCACAATTCAAAAAAGTAGCATCGCTGTCGAAATCCTCAAACTCGTTCAAACAAATAGCACGTAGCTCTTGCTCTTGCTCTTGCCCTTCCACGACAGCATCGCCTTTCATTATCATCCCCTTAGTTAATTACACTCAAAACGACGGACACTAATTTCGATGGAAGCAGAGACGTTTTGCCTTTTAATTGGCGATTAATGAGCCGCAAGCAGAGAGAGAGTAAATTCACGCAAGTGGCTGCTAGAATGAGTACTTGGCTGGGCTTCTTTTATACAAGTACTGTTATGTTACCGAATCTGATGAAGTTCTACACTTACTACCGTTTCCGAGAAGGATTTGGGATTTCGTTATTTCCTCTCTCTGTAAACTCCGAGTTTAATGTTATTTTTTATAACATTAATAAAGATAAAGCCTTCTATGTTAAGGAAACTTTAGGGTTTAGAGAGTACGATTTGGGAACAATGTGATTCCGCAACCATCCAAAGACAATAAAAGATAAAGCAACACCAACCCTACCAAACCAAAATGTGTAAGCCCTCCATGACAATACAACGCAGCACACCAAAAAGAAAAGGCGAATGCACCCGGCCACCCGCATATATTGATATTCATCAATCACGCATTGTTTTAGTCTAATAATGGAATTGGTAACTGAAGATTCCATAAAGCAATCAAAAACCCACAAGTTTGTCTTTTTGTTTTTCTTTTTTTGCCCTTTTCTCTCATTAATTAATTGGAACCATGTGCTTGCCTACTCATTTCCTTTGTTGTTACTCTTCACATGAGGACTTCCAACTCTCATTATATAACGCCCCCATGCATGTCTCTTTCACGCTTTCCTTTGGATCACCCCCCTCATCGTCTTCACTTCGTCCCACAATACAATTCTTTCCTCAAGATGAGTTCTTCAACTTTTATAACAGAAGCTAATAACATGTATAAAATTTCCCTCAGGATAAAATGTGAATATGTGAACGTCCGTAGCAGAGATTAACTAACAACATATTATTAATTGCGCATACAATAATAACATCAACCTAGTATATATCATAATCAAATTATTAGTACTTTGTTTATAGGTTGACGCTAGACAATAAATAATGCCTATAAGCTTATATGTATGCACTTATTTACATGTTGAAGTGGTCCTTATTGAATTTGAATTATTAAAGTCTTTTTGTTTGTATTTGGAAACTTATCCTAAGTGTAGCCAACCAATGTGACACCACCACATTCTTTATTGTCCTCCATCTCGTATGCTTCCTTCAAATTGAAATTGTCACATTCTTGTGGAAGTGAAAAATTTCGCTTAAATGAGCAAATGAATAGTAAAATTACTATGAAAAAGCTAGCATATCCTTATTGGGAATCACAATAATTGATGCTAATTTCGAGTATTATAAAACATGAGCAATGTTTTGGGTTTATTTAGGGTTAAAAAGGCATTTAAAATGTAGAGCAAAATACTTACTTTTTCGCTGGCTTTTTCATAGATGTTACATTATAATTACATGTGAGCTTCTCTAATGATTAATTAAACAGTTCCAATCACGGCATGCAGCTCGAACTATAAGTTGAAACAGAAATTAAAGTTCCAACTGTTTTCCTGTACAACAAAACTATTATAAATATAATTGCTTTGGCACAGTTGAAGATATAGCAATTAATTCGTGGAGACCAAGGAAATTAATAAATTGACAGGACTTGATTCGTTTTTGACATTATATATGTTAATTAACAGCTGGCTTGAAAATTTTAGTTATTAATTAGGTAAGTGTTCGGTGCGAAAATGAAAAAAATTTCTCTCCAATATCGCCTCCCTTGCAAAACTTCAATACGCTTCTCTTCTAATTTCTCTCTCTGCCTCTGGTGGAGGTGAGGCGCTTTTTCCTTTTTTTTTTTTTTTATAAAAACTCTCTCTTTAGTCTTGTTCTTTTTTTCTTTTCTTTTTTTCGTAAAGGCAAACTCTTTTCGACTATAAATTCTTTAGGATTGGGATATTTTAAGGTATTGTATCTCATAATTAAAAAAAAATCTAAAAATTAATAAAAATCTGATCATTTGACTATGGGTTACATAATCAAAATCGCATAATTATGATGATTTTTCTCCTCTCAAAATTTAGAAGATTTCAAGCCATAGAAATAGATTTATTACATATTAGTTTAAAGGGTCAGGTAGGGTGGTACACGGAAGATTCTGTAAAAATACAATCTTTAGATAAAGTTTCAGTTGAGTGGGTCTTTACTGCACCTTTTTCTTTTCTTTTTTTTTTTCTTTTTTTGTTTTCTTTCGCTAATCATCAATTCTGACAACAGGCTGTGTACGATACTAGATTATTTATACCTTAATTTGATAAGCCAGTGTTCCACATTGGTATCATTGGGTGGGGTCCACGTCCCAATTTAAAATAATTACTTAAATTTTTATTTATCCATCCGTTCAAACTAAATAGTAGATTAACGATAATTAAATTTTAGATTTACTCCACTAAACTGAATAAATCCAAGCGAACAAAAAAAAAAAAAAAATCAAGTTGAAAGAGAAAATCGAACCGGTTGGAAATTTCGTATTGTCTAATAATGATTATGGAAAAGAAAATAACTAACATTAATGATAAACGAATGAGACAGGGCAAATACTGGCTTGTCCAACAAGAAGAGAAGAGCAGAACCACCACAGAAGGAAGATAAAGCTTAGAACAGAAAGTGGATGCTCCTACAACATAAAGTTGAAAGCTTTTTTATAAACACAAAAAAATTCGCCACAAAATCTACCTAAACTGATGAAGGAAAAAAAAAAGGCTGAAAAGCGCTTTTTAAAAGTAAAAAAAAAAAAAAATCGCCTTTTTTATTTTTTATTTTTTCAATTCACGTCAACTTTTCCACCAAAAATTTCAACACGAAAAGCCTAACAAAATTCATTTCACACGTTCTTATTTTCAATAATGGATTTCAACAAGACTCGTAATTGGATCGTCGAATCATTAAAAGCTTCAATAAATTATCGAAACTCCAATAAAATTTACATCAAAAGAGGACCCGAATTCCATGTTACAGCAACTTAACCCAAGTAACTAGCATTACACGATACTAAATGTCATCCAATTTTGATGAAACAAAAATGTATCTCATGCACATTTTTGTTTAGCAAATCCAAATCTATCATTGGCCAAATCAAACTCCAAATTAAAATTCTGAAGCTGGAAGTCCCCCAAAATAATCGCCGGACCACCTCCGAGCGGCGGCGCCGCCGCATTATCGGTGACGAGTATTAAACAGATCACCTCATTACCCAAAAGCGCAAAATAATTCTCCAGGGGCAATGCCATTTTGGCACCACCTTTAAATTTCAAAATCAAATCCGGTACGGTAAGCGATTTTTTGCCCGAAATATCGAAACACGGCCTTAAGCCGGACTTTTTCTCCACGTCAGCAGCTCTGCTATAATTTCCCATCTGTCTTACAAACTCTTTTGCCACAGCTTCAAAAACGGGCCCTTCCATGAAAGTAAACGTGGAACCCGAATCCACAATGACCCCTCCGTTTCCATCGGATCCGGGTACCAAATAACTGTACGGAATCTTCACGTGTTTACTCCCAACTATAATTTGACGTAAACCGACATAATAGTATTCCCCAAACGTAGAACTTGGTCCGACCGGATTCTTATAAAACGGAGTGTAGCTAAGACCCGGAGTTTTCGAATCACCCGAACCCGGCCCGGTGTCCAAGACAAGATTACTACTTACCGGCGCGTCGTCGAATTTTCGGGAAAGTAAACAGTAAGAGAATTTCTTGAGACCCATTTGGGAGGGCAACGATTCGGAGCTACGACCGAACCCGGCAATGCCGGCGGGTTGCCTGTCGGATAAAATGGAGCATCCGACGAGGAAATTGGGCACCGTTTTGGAGGGAAATCTCAAAGTCTCTGATAGTAAAAGCCCAGCGGTGAAGCCTAAACCGTACTGAATTAAATAAGAAGGGCAAGCAAGTGGACAAGTCTTGTTTCGAGGGCTACAGCCTTTGCAGCGGGACTCCACGTTGGGGCCAAAGATCCAGGAGCATTTAGGGTTCTGGCAGCCGATGAGCTGTGAAGAAGAAGATTGTTTGGGGATGAAAGCGGGGATTTGAGTCGGGTCAACGTTGGGGAAGTTACAGTCAGTGCAACGATAATGCGACGTGCATGGGAACCAAACGAGGCTGCTGCCGGTGTCGAAAACGAAAGGGATGCTGGCTTGGGGAGGCGTGCCGAAGCTGAGAGAGATGGAGTAGCCGCCGTAGCTGTGAACGGAGAGTGGGGTTTTGATTAAGGAATTCGAAGAGTTGTAGCCAATGTTGCTGTCTTTTGCCTTTGGCTTTGTTTTTGTTTTGAGGTGGCGGGCTCTGGAGAGTGAGGATGAGGCTAATGAGTGGAGGATTTTCAAAGGGTCTGAATCTGAGTGGTGCAGGTGGTGTTTAGTTGACAACGGAGTCAAAGGGACTGTGACGGTGGCGGCACTGCTGCCGGCACCGGCGTCGGTGGTGAGGAGGAGGATGAGGAGAGAGAACAGACAAATGAGAGAGAAAGGACAAGCGGCCATTGGGATTTTTTTTTTGTTTTTGTTTAAGGCTCTTTGGCTGTGGCTATAACTCGATTCATGAGAGTGCGTGAATGCGGTGATTTTTGTTCTTCTTTGTTTATACTTTATAAGCAGCAAAAAGCCAGCGGGCAACGGATAGAAGGACCGGAATCAAGTTCGATTTGAGTGTAACAATTGCCATTGTTGACGACTGTAATTTACGAAGCATGCCATCGGTAGGAACCTTCGTTTTTTTTTTTAAGGAAATAAAAATTTTAAAAACAATGATATTATTTGGCGACACATGGTGTTGGTTATGGGCATATTAATATTATATTTTATAAGACAAATTATGAACTAAAATTTTCATTATTAGATCTATATGTTTATTTCGAAATAGAATTCTAATCATCTCAAGTGATTGAATCAAATAATTTCAAGTTGTCATAATGTTAAATGATAAGATGCACATCATTTTACCAAATCCCTTATTTTAATTTTGAATAAAAAAATTAAAAACACATTAGTACGTAGTACATTTCCATGATTATACATACTTTACAAACTTTGCAAGTATATGTGTGTCCATATATATATATACAACCATGGAAATGTACTACGTACTAGTCATGTTTTTAATGTTTTGTATATTTTGAAAAATTTGCCATTATATATATAGACACACACATTTCTACCATCATCACATACACATGGAGAACTGAGAAGTGTATATTTAGTTTTACAATTTCCTCGTAGTATAAACTATAAACATTCCCTTGTATCTACTATCTACTACAAAGCTGGCTTTCAATTTGGCCTCAATTATAGGCATCGAGTGCTCTACTTTAATGAGACATTGTTATGTAAAGATCTCACAAATGATGCGAAAACAAAAGGAACGTGCAATGTTGGTGGCGGTAAATGTGGGGGTAATCTTGTAGTTTAAGCATACTTGAGAGTCTATTATTAAAGTAAGGCAAAATGACCAAATGGCGATGACGTGGCACCCAAAAGTCTTATTAGCCGTTGAAAGACCATAATAATATGGTGGTTGTTAGGGTGTAGACCGCAGACTGCAGATTCTAATCCAGCCAGTGGTGTTGATTTTGACATAGCGTACGATGAGCGGGAGTGACTGTTTCCGCAGCTTTCGAGTCTACTGAACAGATGCAGCCAAGGCTCTTGCAACCGTTAGATTGTCACTACACACTACAATGGAGGGGATGGAGCCCAGTATGATTAATGAAGGGTGATGGATTAAAGGATTCGTTTGATCATGGTGGAGAGGCAATTAGATGATAAATTGGACACGTGAATATCGGTGAGCAGTAGTGGTGACCTTCTAACGTATCGTTAATACATATTTGACTCTTTTGGTCTTGAACGGAGTTCTTCCAACCCCAATTTCGGGGGAAAGTGATTTCTTTTTTTAATTTAATAAAAACGTTATTTAACTTTCAAATAATAACAATAATAACAACGCTTGTATGCTCTCAAAGTCTGAATGAGTCAAGTCTTGTGTTCATTTTTTTCTTTTTCTCTTCAGAAGTTTTCTAGTCATATCTATGTTCATATTGGCTTGCTTCTCATGAAGGCAATGTCTTTTTTAAAAAAAAAAAAAAAAAAAACAACTTCGGCGTTAAGTGTATGCTTGTAATCAAACTTATTTTCGTAATGGGGTTTCCATCAAATATTTTAATTTCAAAAAAATTTCTTCACAACAATCACAAGATCACAAGCTTACTTTTAGTCAAGTCTTATATAACTAGTAGTAAAATAGGTAAACTTCGACGAAATTATTTACATTTGAACCAGCTGTTGTTGAGTACAACTCAAATTTAGTTTGATTGCACTAGAATTATTTTTTTCTTCATTTATCTTACGTTCACATGTTATAGTGAGTCCAAATATGGCCTCAACCAAACAATATTTATATGTAAATGTTGACTGTCTGAGTAAATATGATATTACAATATAATGATATTCATAGAAAAAATAATAAAAAAAAATCTACCTTAATAGCTCTATCACAATGCAACTTAGGGATATTGATATTTGAATAGTAAATATGATTTTTTTTTTTTTCCATGAATCACACATACAGAGGACCACGGGAGACTTGAATCTCTCCCCCCAAACCAATGAAATTTTACGAATGATGTATGATAGGTGGATGAAATTTAGATTGTGTCATAACTTAATTAATTCACAATTTTGATGCTAAATAAATTCATTAGTTTTTACAAATAATGAATGTAATGGATAAACAAACAAAAATAAATAGTACGGTGGATCATTGAGAAACCGGACACGCGAACAAGAGGAGCGTTTCGTTAGAAGTGTCGGTCTCACCACTGATGGGACAATGTGAGCCCGTCGTATACAACAAGCTCATCCCCACCATCCACAAAATTGACACTTCATTCTTAAGAATTAAGAAACCCTTTTTGAAATTACCTCACTTTTATTTATCAACTGAATTTCCAGCTTCTCAAACGCATTGTATCTAATGTTTCTCTCCGCATGGCCTCTACACAGCCATGTGCATCCTTCAATTATTATCTATGCATCCATTCAAATGGATTCAAGAGATTGAATCCATTTTTGACATTTTGAGAGACAGGACCATGGTCGTGTTAAGGCCCATTGATTTGCAATTCGCGTTGACTGATGTCCATGCTTCTGATTCAATTTGGGTTAATCTAAGCACATCCTAAACTATTTCTAATGCTAATCTATCTTTTTCAATGTTAGAAACAAAGTAAAAGTGAACACAGTGTGCAGATGGGGGTACTTAATATTAGCTCAGTAATTGGCCCTTGATATGGGCTTGCCCTAAAAATTTCCACCAAATGTTTTCGGACTGGAGACTGGAGAAGCTTGGTATTGAACTATTGATATCATTTTGAGATCATCATCATTTTACCCCCTTAAAATCTATTTTACATTTTTTACAATTTTAACTTTCATTAACGTTCTATAAACCGTAATTTTTAGTTAAACCCGCATTCTAAGGATAAATAATTTTTTTCTCGGAAAACCAAAAAAAAAAAAAAAACCTTTAAACCCACAATTTTTTTTTTCATTTTCTTGAAAACTTTAGACATCCAAGTATTATAAATCATCTTTTCTTTTTCCTGAAGGCTCAAATTGTAAAAGACCTAAATGAGTTTTAAGAAGTTTTTGGAAGGATGCCGTTTACCCCTTACTCGGAGAGACTTGGTATTGATACCATTTGGATATCATAATCATTTTATTTCTTGTTTTCATTGTTAAAATACAATCAATGGTTTAACCAATTGTATGTATTAGATTGTTTGTATGTCAGATAATGCATTGTAAATTGTTTTAATAACACTCATCTTTTTGAAAGGAATCCAACCCAAATATATATGTAAGTTATATATAGTCAAAATATATATGCAAAAAAGCTAAGTATTTGTAAGTTATATTCTATTTGGTAGTGGAATCCAACCCAAATATATAGTCAAAATATATGGTACGATAAAGTAACGAATCCTCTTTAAAAATTTGAACGAGGACAACACCACAGCTCATGTTCAGTCCACTTGGATTTTGAGAATTCGTTTTAGATTCTGGCTGCACATAAACAACAATTTAAGGCAATCAATAATGCATTATACAACAACTTGTTAGAATCTATAACTCTTTATATGTAGATTACAGTTCTTGAATATATATATATATATTAACTTAAAAAATAACAATTTCGTTGAAAACTAAAAGCTTTGACAATGTCCAAAAGTATCATCATATCCTCACATAAGTTGGGAGATCGGATCATATTCTCGAGATAGATTTGACAATATAACATCGTGGATTTCATATACTTAATTAATTTAATTAGTTTTACTAAGGTCTGGTGTCTTGAAATTATTGGCACTTTATCCCGATCACATTTTCAACTTTTTGGATAAAGCCGTGATTAAGCAAAATTTGGGAGCAACATCTGTTATGTTTTCACAATCCTATTGATAGAACTTGTTCCATTATTTCCTGTCATGCACACGGAACTTATCGTTTTGTGTCTTTTGCCTTTTTTGACACTTTAAGACGTTTAATTATAGGTTCATGCATGCACGATACCATTTTGATGAATTTGATTAAATGATTGTGAACCAGACACATTGCTTTAGTGTTTAAAGAGCCAAATTTTGGGCCATTAAAGATGCATGTGAGATCAAATCTATTACCTTATGTCACGATTAAAATGATTAGGACTAATTAACTTCAGAATCTAACATAAATCGCGAAGAGCTGCTACTTCTAGTCTATATTCCCACAAACAATATAAAAATTTCTTAATTTAAATTCTAAGCATTTTCTTTTTTTAGGAGTAATAACTACTGATGCAGTTTAATTATTTTAGAATTTAAATGCCAAGTTACTTTCATTATATTTTGAAACTCAATTAAGCGAAAATGGTTGTGTATTAATGGCTCCTAAGCATAATTATTTTGGTAAATTTTCGTTAGCAAGATTATGTACTTTTTAACAAATCCAGCGGCGCTGCCCTTCCGTGCGCAACCCAAAAAGGCAAAAAAATGCACAAGTAGCTCAATTACTTGAGCGTCAATAATTGATCACCTTCTCTTTTTTCTTTTTCTTTTCTTTTTAATTTTATAATTTGATTACTGTTTCCTCAATTCAGAGACGTCCGCAAATCTCGAGAAGGGAAAAAAAAAGGGCGGAAAACGAAAATGAAATTAAGAGACAAAAAGTGAGCGATAATTGACATGACAAAAAGAAAAGACCTTCAGATTCATCTGCCTTTCACTCGCGCTGAAATACTCTGCCGTCTCTTAATACTTGGATTGTAATAATAATAATCTTGGGATCCATGAGCTTTTATGTTCTCCCAAATATGACCACAGTTTGTCTATCTGTATCAAATAGATTCACTGCCTCCATCTAAAATGGCCACGATCTACATGGGTATGAAATTTCATTCATCGAATGTAAATATATGGGTTAGTCGTTACAATAAGTAGGCGGCTCGAAATTTGGCTTCGTTAATGCTTTTTTTTATAAAAAAAAAAATCTTTTGGGAATGATTGTGTTTGAAAAGAAAAACAAAAACAAAAGTAAAAAAATATTACTTGATATACACAAAAAAAATTATATCTTTTTTTTTTTTCAGGTTGTAACTCATAAGATTAGACAAAATTCACATTTCAATTCTTATTATTAATTTTATAACTAAAAATTAAACTCTCATAATTGTTTTTATGCGGGTTCAAATGTTATTTTACTAAATTAAGGGTCTCTTGTTTAAAAAAAGAAAATTGTACTTAAAACTGAGAAATTTAAAAAAAAAAAAAGGTGTTCTTTAATTATCCCACTTCTAATTTTTACACTTTTGTGTCAGGTCATCATTCGTCTGTGTGCCGGCGGCTCGTCGCACGTGTACACTGTCATGGGTCCCACATAATCAGACACTCTTTCATTTGTATTTGTGGGTCCCGACTGTACTTGCCTTCAGGTTTTCTGCCGTTAAGTTTAATAGCGGAGTGAGGTGATATCATTTTGTTTATGTTGATCCAACGGTCCCTGATTGTCCACGTTAAAAGTGATTCAGCGGTACTGTCGGCAGAACTTTAATGGGGTGTATAAATCTTTTCATAGCGAAGAATGCTGAGATTTGAGTTTGAGATATGAACTCTGTCTCAATGAACATTATCACGTGTGCTTGCTTCTAATTCTAGTGCCGGGCCTACCTAATATTATCCGTCATATTTTCTACTCAATTGTATCAAAATTACATTCTTTATCAACCAATTGAGGTGGGAGACGTATGAATTGAATCTTAAAACTAAATTTCACGTCAAAATTTGGAAAATTTTATTAATAAAAATAATTTTTTTTTCTAATTTAGGGTGTGGCTTTGGTTTCAAATGAAGTTTTAATTTTTTTTTTTTTTTTTGGGGAAGCGTCTAGCTACACATCTTTTTCTTTTTTTATTTTCCAGTTAAAGTCATTAAAAAAACTTTTGACACGTTTCATTAATCGTGGCCTCAGCAGCACCATACAATGCAGTCGGGGTGGCCGTGGGGGGTGATGTAATCGCTTCTTGAATAAAGCAAAAAAAAAAGGAGAGAAGGAAGATAGATTAATTGAGAAAATGAAAGAAGAAAGAAGGGGTTTGGTGCTCTTAATCCATCTTATTTCCGAAGAATTTTAATCTCTATCAAAAGAGAAACACGTCAGTCAATCAATCAACGATGCACGAATCATGCAAAAAGAGTGATAATGATTACTTTAATTTTCTGGGTACACACATCACATCCTATCAGTGTCCTCCCAACAAGTATTTCCATTTCCCAACACATACACATCATAATTATGACCTGCGTGTGATTGATACTCTTAACTCACCGCCATTAATTCTCAATAATTTAAGCATGTTTTACTGTAACTTACAAATAAATCACATTTAAGCTTAGGAACAACTTTTATACGAAGGTAAGTTACACTCTTTTAATTTATTATGCAATTTAGTATTTGTTAGTAAGTTTCTCCACGACTTTTTTTTTATAATTATAAAATAAACGTGTCTTGTTAAGTTACATTATAACTTGCATTCATTCAAAAGTTTTTTTGTTTTTAATATGACTCGATTATTAGTTATTGGATAATTGATGTATTATGATAAACTAATTTGAGTTAATTATAAGTTACGGATAATATTACTCAACAATGGTCAGAATAATAAGCCTCGCCAAAACTTAACTCTTACTGTTGGGTGTGCTATTTCATTGCTAAGCTAACAGTTTCACTCTCACGTCCATGATTCGAGTCTTAAAATCTTTAATCTCTCTCTCTCGAGGATGAATAATTTTCTTTTTAACGTGAGAGCAGTAATTTAGATTGCACAGCTGCACCATAATTAAAATTATATTAATTAGTTTCAAAAGATCACTATGATGAAATACTAGTAACATTGTAATTATAGTTTAAAAAAAAAAAAAAGATTGATCCTTGCCATTATAATTTCGAGTTCGAACTGCAGAACGATAACAGAGCCAATCGAACGATTTGGCCACTCTCATTTGCTTGTTTTGAGATCGATTCCACTAAGCTTACAACGTTGATTTTAGAAATGGTCAAATAAAGTTCATTTGAGACACATCTGACGCTGATTATGATTATGATTATAATTATAATTAACACATAAAATAATAAAATGAAATATCAACCACTACTCACACAGCGATGGTAATCTTTAATTAGAATTCTCAATCACATTTTTTATATAGCGTACAAGGAAACCATTTGAAATGTTTTTTTACAGGACAAGCTTCTCGCTCTTTTGACAAGACCAATATATATACTCATCTTTAAATTATTAAAACAAGGGATAAATTCAAAGATAAGTAAATTATTTTGATTTATAGTGTATTAGAGTGTGTGGTTTATTTCTCGTTTAATTTATCTCTTATTTTTATAACTTAAGGGATCTCTTATTAGATAATGACTTTATATATATGGTGGAGGATACTCTTACTCAAACCATATTTCATTTTCTATTTCTTTTAACTCTTTCTTTTCTATATATGTATAGATATGTACGTATGTATAACACGTCATAAGTAAAACTTATATTTTAATATTTTTCTAAGCGTTTTTATATTAGAACATATGAACATCCAATTCATATACAATTCATAGTCAAATTCAACGCTTTTATACAAACTATATGTATTAAGTATGTTGATCATTTATTATTTTTTTTCATAAATATGACTTTAAAATTAATTTAAAATAATTTAAAGTAGAAAATAATGAAATTTAAAATTTATTATTTTAAAATAATTTTTGGGATGCAATCCCAAGGGTCCTCCTAGAAAATATAAATTGCAATGTTTACAATAGTACATAATAAAAAATAATTGCAACACATAAATTATTATTTTAAATTGTGTATTATCCCATGAATAGTTTGGGATGCTAAAAATAAAATTTATAATATGTTGCTTTTACTTTTTTTTTTTATCTTAAAACAATTGATAATTAAATTAATAATATAGAAACAAAATAATTTTTTTTTCTTAAATTGATATTGATGAATTATAATAAAAATTTATTAAAATATTTATTTTGTTTCCAATTTGAATAAGGATAATTTTGGGTTTAGGTAATAATTTTAAGGATATTTATGGAATTGTATTAAAGAATAAAATTGATTCTCAAAATCAGAATCTAAAAGCTCTTTCCTACTTTTTTAAAATCATCCGAACTTAACTTTTTCAGAACACTAAACTTAACTTTTTGGCACTAAACATGGTATTATTATTATTTGTACCAAAATAATTTTGTCCCATTAAATTTAACTACAACCAAACGTGGCCTAAGTGTAAAAGCCGTCCATATAATTTTTTTTAATAATATACCTGGTGCTTGTAATATGCTTTGCAAATTCTTGTGCTTTTTTTACCCCCATAATTATATCCTTTATGATTCCTCTTTTTTTTATTTTTTAATTAGATTAATGTTTATTGTTGTCCAATCCCGGTCTTAATTAGCTTTCACACCCCAAAAAATCAGCGGGTTTACACGTGACTTGCATGTCTCTCCATGAAAGACAAAAACATTATTTATTTATTTATTTATTATTTAACCTCCTATTAAAAAATCAAAAAATAAAAATTATATTCTATCCCAATATCAAGTGTGTTCGCCGTTATGTAACTATCATGATCTCTCATTCAAATCCATACACGTGTCACGTGTAGCTCTTTAATTGATTTTATTGTTTTGTTAAACAAAAAAAAAAAAAAATTAATGTCAACAAAGGGGATGTATGTTTATCAGTTTATGCTCCATGTGACAATGCTCAATTAACGTTACCATTTTGAAACAAAAAGGATTTTGATGCAATTTTTTTTCTTTTAAAAGTATATAGTTTAACTGTGTCATGTGCATTAAAAAGAAAGCCAAGGATAAGGTTTTGAAAAGATAAGGTTTTGACCAAAATCAATTTAAGCCGGATAGAATACTAGCTCATTTTGAATATTAAATCATTATTCTTAAAAATTATAGATCAATCTAATCAATTAAATTAAAAAGAAAAATTGTAACCCTACGTATAACTTCTAAGATATACTTTAAACTTGTGTTTATTTCACATTATAAATGACCGAATCTGCGGTTACAACAAATTAAACATTCTTTGAATACTTTGGTGAAGTTTGTTTTAATTGCTTATGCTTAATAGGACTTAATTCCAGTAACTTACACAAATTGACTTTTTTGTTGTTCCCACTTAGTAATGTTTATGGTAAAAGTAATTGAATAAGACAAGTAAAAGATTTGAACTTAACACTTGCTTAATGAATAATTTACTTCCAAAAATGTGTAAATAAATTTAAATTGATTTATTCCATAAGAAATTATCATTCATATAAATATACATTCGCCATTCAATCATATTGAGATTTATTGTGTATGTATGTGTGTGTATTATCAAAATGATAAAATTTAGTGTGGAAAATAAAAAAAAATATGATATTTAAATTTGACTCACACGGATGGAGAGAGACCTAAGTTATTAATAGGCTAAGTACTTGTTTGAAATTATTTTTAAGAGACTTAAAAGTGATTTTGAAAATTTAAAAGTTAATTATAGTGTTTGACAATTTTTTTAAAAAAATTACTTTTGGTACCCATTCTACAGTAGATTTTAAAAAGAAAGAAAAAAATAATTTTTTAAAATATGATTTTGAGAATTAATTTTATATTTAATACAATTATGTATATATCCTAGTACATATTTAAAAATCAAAATTGTCCTTATTAATTTAAAAATAAAATCATTAACTTTAAAGAAATTATTATTATTACCAATTATATTGAGGTAACAAAACAAAAATTAAATTAATAATATAAATTATCTATTTTAATTATCAATTATTAAATATATATATACAATTAAAAATAGTTTATATTCACATTTATAAATGCGTAAATAAATTTTATTTAACATTATGTTTAATTCAATTATTTATATTTTAACAGTAAGTCAACAATAAAATTTACAAAACACACATGACTGTTTTTAAAATTTACAATGCTTTTAAAAATAAATTCTATTAAATATTTAATTAATTATTTCCATAACAAATTTTTCTTACAGTATAATTAATAATAATTATTTAAAAAATTACAGCATTACTAAATTGGCTGGAAATGAAAAAAAACTTTGTAATTTCAATTTTTGTAAGAAAGAAAACGTAATAAAAGTTAGGATTCAATTTGTGGTCTTTGATTCGTAAGATCTGTATTTGGATCTAATCATTGAATCTGATTAATTAATTATTATTAAACTAAATTTAATCATTGGATCTAACTACTGATTCGTTTCTGCACATTGGATCTAACTGTTGAATCTAGTTCATAATTATTATTAAAATTAAATTTAACTGTTGGATCTAACTATAGTATCATACAATTGTGATACCACCACAATTTTGTCCTAAAAGTTGTGGTTACGCTGAAAGGAAAAAGTGAAAAGCTTTGGGGGATTGAGTGATTATGATCCTAATTCCTCGCATCCACGTGGTGCCGCCGCCACGTGGCTAACACCCATTAGCCGATGCTTTTATCATCGGTATTTTTCTCTACGCTAGGATGAAAAGCATAGAATCATGACTCGAAATTTTCCTATCAAATTCTATTTGGATTAATTAATTACTTATTTAATTTTTTTTGAGAAGATTTAAAAAATATTTAAAACCACACAGAAACACCTCTCAACCTCAGCAAATATTTCCAACCCTCATTAAAATAAAATAAAAAGTAAAAACTGTTTCCCAAACTCTCTCTCTCTCTATATATATATATAAGGGTGGGGAAGCAAAGGCAAAGCAATGACTTGGCCAAGGCGTTTTGAAGGGTCTTTATAAAACAAATCATCACTTAGTTCTCGTTCTCAACCCTCTCCCTTCTCCAGAGAAGTTCCCTCACTATCTTGTTCATTTTTAATTTTTCCAAAAAAAAAAATAATGGAAGACACAAAATCACGATTCAAGAGAATTTGTGTATTCTGTGGCAGCAGTTCTGGCAAGAAAGCTACCTATCAAGAAGCCGCTGTTGAGTTGGGCAAAGAACTGGTAATGAAGTTTTCTTAAATTTTTTTTTTCTATCTGTTTTTCATGTCCTTTTTCAGAATCCGAAGTTTTGAAAGGCAATCTCAAATATTTCTCCATTTTGTTCCTGGGTTCAACCAATCCTGCATTGTTTCATTCAATGGTGCAATTTTGGCTTCAAAAAAATCCTTTTTTTTTTCTCTCTCTCTCCCTCTTTCCTTGTCCGTCATTAAAAGGGATTTTCGTTTATGCATTGTTTATGTTTCTTATCAACTGGGTCTATTTTTGTTCTGGAATCAAAAAATTTAGAAACCTCATTATTTCATTAAGCTTTGAACGTGGGCATATGATTGTTTTGTTGATAAAATAAAATGAAAAATAAAAAATTAATAGCATAGGAGATGGAAGGTTTAGGGTTTATGTTTGGCATGACAGAAAAACTGCTAGTGCTAGCTGTAACTTGCCTGTCAGGTGAGCAGCATTTTTGCATGATCTTGTTTGTATGTATTTTTCTATTTTCAGTTTCACAACACAAAAAAGAGACCATTTTTTAAAAACATTAGTTTAATAAATAATTTCTCCTAGAGAAGCTAGCTAGCTAACAAACGTGCTCGCTCGATATCATGACACTCTTTTGAGCGTGGTCTCCTCTTGTGCATATCCCCACAAAGAAACATCCATGACCATGATTTTCACTTATGGGTTGGTTCCTTTGTAATAATTTTAATATATAACTAACTAATTTTTCTTTTTTTAAATAATGTTTGGTTATTGTGACATGTGTTAATGTTTTTTTTTCTTTTTCCACTTTCCAATGTTGTTTTCTTGAAGGTGGAGAGAAAAATTGATTTGGTTTATGGAGGAGGGAGCGTGGGTTTGATGGGTCTTGTTTCACAAGCAGTTCATGATGGTGGGCGCCATGTTCTAGGGTTTGTTCCTCTTCATAATCAATCATCTCTTTCTTCTTTCTTGGGTTTCTTCTTTTCTCTTTTATTTTTGAACCATGCAATTGTTTTTCAGCTTTCAATGAAGTTAGTTCTTAAAGCAGACAGCATGGGATCAAATGCGTGCCCCAAACAAATAAGGGATTTGTGCCCTTTTTTAATTCTGTTTTTTATTTTTGTCATGTGAACAAAATAAATTTTCCTTCGCTTTGGTTTGGTTTGACATTAGAACATGATTCCTCAAAAAGGCTTTTTTATGCAGAACTTTTAACAGTTTGTAAAAAGTGAATCGGTTTTGAGCTTTGCATTGTCAGTTTCTTACCGCAAACTCTTGTAACATAGAGATAAAGATGGAAAAAATAAAAAGCTTAGTATAAAGTATGAAAACTTTTTAGGCGGTGATTGAAGTTGAAGCACTGGCTTTAGGGAACATGTAACAAGGAACAACCTTTTGTAAAAAGACTGTCCTGCCCTGGTCTGACCGTGTTTGCTATGAGATTATTTAGAAATAATGTCAAAATATGAGTTTAACATGTTGATTATATGCTTATTTTAAAGAAATAATATATTATAAATGGTGCTGATCTGTGTTTGTGGCTGTTTTGCAGAGTTATTCCAAAGACTCTTACGCCAAGAGAGGTATTATATATTTCCTATTCCTTAATGCAATCTCTCTTTCTTAATTCCGTGTGTTATTTTTTGCCGTCATAAGATTAAATTTCTTCCTCTATATAGCAATGAAGCTAGCTGGATTAGACTGGAGTCATGGGACAATATGTCTCAAGGCTTGAGGCCTGTCCTTTTCTTTGAGTTCTTTATTTATTTATTTTTTTTTGTCGTTAATTGTCCTTTGAGGAATAGTTGATAAATTGAAATCAAAGAACTTATGTTCATCTTTTATTGATATAAATATGTTGATTTTTGGTGGTAAATCAACTATCATGACAGTAAATTAATTTTTTGAGAATATGTATTTATGTTTCAAAAGTAAGATTGTTAGTTATTGATGAATGCGCTTAAATTAACATTGTAGATAACTGGAGATCCTGTTGGAGAAGTTAAAACGGTGTCTGATATGCACCAGAGAAAAGCTGAGATGGCCCGACAAGCTGATGCATTTATTGCTCTTCCTGGTATAAACCAGATCCTTGCATACGAACCTTTTACATCTTCTTGTTACATTATTCTTTTTTTATATGATGATTCCTTTATGTAACAAATATTTTTATTAATAGGTGGTTATGGTACTCTTGAAGAACTGCTTGAAGTTATAACATGGGCGCAGCTCGGAATCCACCGTAAACCTGTATGTAACTCTTTAATGTTTTGATCTTGTTTTGAATTAAATAACTGATGATATATGTGATTTGCTTGGTATATGCCATTCCCCAAGTCCAAACCAAGTGTTCAGATTTTGTACATTATTCTTAGCCAGTAAGATTCTGTGGAACCTAATTAATAAATTAAATATCTATGTGAATATAACTTTGTATAATGAGTCTAGTAATCTCTTATCAATCCGTTCCTGGTTCATATGACATCACATTCTAGAACTTTAATCAATACTTTAAATACTGCATCTTGATAACATGATTCTACATTACGATTTGTAATTGTTTTTGAGGACACGGCTGTTTTTTGCTGTTCCACTTAAACGGGAAGCTTAGTTGACCATATACAGTCAACAAATCTTATTGATGGTGATAATATAGATAGATGCAAGCATAGAATCAATGCATGTGCTGATCAACCTGATTCACATGGAAAGATAGTCTAAGATTTGATGATCCAATAATGATCATATTAAATGATTTGGAGAATTGATTAGAAGAATCTCCGTTTGAATGGGAGAAAGCTAATGATTTTAAAAAAGAAAATTGTAAACTACTGGTCAATAGGAGCTTTTCAGTCTCATTTTTGGGTGTTGTTTGGGCTTTAGTGTTATATTTTAATTAAATTCATAATTAAGTTGTTTAATATTGTAGGTGGGTCTCTTAAACGTTGATGGCTTCTACAACTCGTTGTTGTCTTTTGTCGATAAGGCCGTGGACGAAGGCTTTATTTCCCCCACCGCACGTCGCATTATTATATCTGCCCCAACAGCTAAACAATTGGTTAGACAGCTTGAGGTAAATGGTTTCTTTGCATTCATATTTAAACAATTAATTTAAGGGGTGGCCACAAAATCGGAACACCAAACCAAACCACATGATTCGATAAAGCAAATTCTATGTACATATTTTAAACTTGGCCCTTAACAATTCAGCAATGTATTGGGAACAATCTTTGAATGTTTTGGTATCTCATTTATATAATTTTGTTGTTCATCAGGAATATGTGCCCGAACATGATGAAATTACATCGAAGCTGGTGTGGGAGGACCGATTGAATTACGTGTCCGAATCAGAGATTGCCACGTGATGTCATGACTTTCCGTTTGGTCCTTTTTTTTTTTTGGGTCTTCCATATATACATATATGCGGTCTTATACAGTAGATCTTGAGCACAGTAGCCTGTTGGTCTTTTTTGTTTTGGAACCGAGGCACCATAATGTCTTGGAAAATATACATACATGCCTTGGAGAGTAAGTGTCACCTCTTTTGTGAAACTGTGAAGGAATGAATCATTAGTGCTTAAAGCTTTGTTAGTGTTGTTTGTATGTATTTTTGGCAAGTTCCATGATCATGTAGCCCAGCAAAGAGAATTATTACTACCAGTGGCCCAAACTTTCTTTATTCTATTAGAAAACTCAGTTACAATATATCCCTACAATTACAATATATTAACAAATGCACTGGGTAAAGTGGAAGTCAATAAAATCAATCCCTTCGTCTGATAAGAGGATCTTATACTCTTATGATCAGTTTAGGCTAAATTAGAAAACTCAGTCCCCAGACTTCTTAGGTACTAAAAGTAAAAGCTAACATGTTATTGAGTTAACTAATTCTCATATGTTAAATAATTTTACATAAACTAATTCTATCATGATTTTATGATGAATTAATCTTAAGAACTCAAACATGTTATTGATCCAATATTTGTTGCATGCATCCACATCTTTTATTTTTGTATGATTGAATAAATTTTACGTTTTAATTTATAAAAGTTGTACAAAAAATTATTGTCACTAGTTTCTTCTTACTAATTTATTTAATTAAATATCATAATCAAAGTACCTTATTATTTTTAGGTAAGGACTACTTTACCTTGAAGCTGATAAAAAATAGAGCACAAATCACGGTCATACATACAAAGTAATAAATAATAATTTTTTTTTATATAATTTTAGTCGTATGGTTATGAAAGTGTGCTCTACCTTAGAGCGATTCCAATACAACTAAACCTTTATTGTTATTTGTTAAGATTAAGAGCACGATTGAATGACTTTCAACCTTTTTCCTTAGCTACCACTTAAGTTCTAGTTCAGGAAAGAATGATAAGGACATAAAATTATATTTGGCCCGCGATGCTTTTTAAAATTAGTAATAGTAGAAATCAGAATGACTAAGAGGAGTTCATTCAGCACCGAAGTGACGAAGTCCAAGTGCGCTTCTATTAGTTATCATGTGTCAGCTGTGTATCAGCATACGGTGCAACCTCATTTTGATCGTGCTTTTTTGTGAACTGCATCGACATGCGTGACTAGATCACTTGAATCTTGGCGGTCCATATTAATTGTGGGACTGAATGTGGGACAACAACCATCGAGATGCTACATCAATGGGACCTATTGGCACTGATTGGGGGCCAAGAATTACATAATTACTTACTAACATAATTCTCTTCAGATAATAATAATTTTGAAATTATTTACTAGATGTCTTAAAATTATTATTATCAATTTTTGTTCTTTTTTTTTAAGCTTTGAGATTGGTTTTTAATGCACGTCTACAAATAATGAGGTTAACTATGTGTTGTTTAAATCATACATTCTGGGTGTGTTTGAGATTGAAATTGAGGTTGAGCAGCTGTAACTTTTAAGTTACAGCACTAAAATGTTTAGTAAACACTAGCTGCTGTAACTTGAAAGCTATATTAATATGATTTTTTATTTGTATAATAGAAAATATATTATATCTTTAATAATTTTATCAAAATTATTATTTAAAATTTATATTTATTATATTTTATTAATTTTTATTTCATAGACACAACTTTTTTTTCCATAGCAGAAGCTACAACACCTCAATCCTAAATGCACCCTCTATGTATCGTATGGTTACCATAAAGTATTTTTCAATATTTTCTTCTTTTGTTTTGATTTTAATATGTAAGTGTTGCGTTACTATACCTTTTCTTTTTCCTCCATTTTTTCCCTAGTCTTTAGGTTATATATGAGAAATCTAAAATTAAATTTGGGATCACTTCAGGACTAAAATATAATAATAATTATATTGTAGTTTGCCCAATTTTCTTTAGTACCATGCCCTTTCATGATGTCCGGTTTTGCATCAAGCCAACCATTTTATTGCTAATTATTCAATCATATAAGTAAATTAATAATGATTTGAAATTGTTTGTTGTGGGGGAAGAGTTCCATCTTTGTTGGGAGTTTTGACACTCTTATCGCCTTTGAAGGAAAAATAAAATAAGATAAAAAAATAGAATAAACCATAAATCCGGATCAGAATCTTGCTTGCAAATTGCAACCCAATCGATATATTGATTGCTTACAAAATATTTCACATTTAAACCATAAATTATTATTATTATTATTATTAATAAAAAAAATACAAATGAGAATTTCCTAAACAGTCAAACAGCTGCACCAAGACACAAACATGTCCAAGAAGTTCGTCTGCCATCTCTCGACTGCAAATTCATCGACCATCATATTGAAATTGAATTGATGGAATCTATGTGAGACGCATGATAAGAAAAATATGTTATCTCCAATTATATTTTGATTGCTGCGATCCATCGGAGATTCGCTGTGGTCAACTCACTAATAGTCAATCAATCTAAGGCTATGATTCAGTTGCAGACAACTTGAAAAGAGTTTAAAATACTACTTCCGATAATTGGCAGGCGTATCTATCTTCATTCACAAGGTGTTGAATCTAAGATTTATTTGATTGGCATGCAAGCCTTGGAATAAAAAATAAAATTATAAACACCACAATTTAAAAAATAATTTTCCTTGCCATTTTTCACACGCTAGACGCTTTAATTTCAATTTTACCAACAGCCAATGAATTTGTTTCTTGGCCATAGATTAAAAATCACAATCTATACTTCCAAAGGGATCGGTTTTTATTTTCTTTTTATTTTATTTATTTATTTTTGCATCCAATTGGCCAAAATATGATTCACAGAGCATTGATAACATGAAGAGGACAATAACGAGAGATTGTGTTGTGTCTGCATTACAAAGGAAGTAAAGAGATGGACAAATCCAGTCCAATGCATTTATTCCCCATAGGCTGCTCCACAAAACTCACAGTAAGTAGCAAAATCACATTACATGGAAAAGCAAAACTCATCTACCCCTCCCTAATAGACATAGATATGCATATGAGGTTCCAATGCTAACCCCTCTTATATAGCCGCAAAGTACTCCTTGCTGAGTTTTGGGTCTGGCTTCATGGATTTGTCCCCGGGCTTCCATCCTGCTGGGCAAACTTCATCTGGGTTCTCCTGCACGTACTGCAAGGCCTGCAGCAAATTTTGGCCGCAACGGAAGCAATTAAATATCAAATTAAATGTTAGGACACTAATAAAAGAAGGTTTTTCTAAGTAATTTTAAGAGGTAAATCTTAAAAAAGATTAGTAAGTTCTACTGATACTAGTCAATCTCAGTCTGTCTTGATCAGATATAGTTTACCTGAAGTGTTCTCAATGTCTCGTCAACACTCCTACCAATGGCAAGGTTGTTAATGGTTGAGTGCTGGATGACTCCTTCTTTGTCAATAATAAAGAGTCCTCTCAATGCAATTCCCTGTGATAAGACTGAAATGTTAGTAAATAGACAACAAGGTTCTCTGACTATCTAACCGCAGAAATTGAAGTTACAGTGGGAACGTCCCAAAATTGGAATTGGAACACAGACAGACCTGCTCCGGAAGTAGTCTAATACATCAACAGTTCAACAGGAATCGGAAATAACAGTGTAACTAAAGAAAACCCGGCACTGGTATTTCCTAGTAAATGACATCTGACAAGTGTCTGGACAACTTATCCCTCCATTTCTTAATGACCAATATTACTTCATGGATCTTAGAGGAACCGCTCTGGCATAATCACATAGATCATTCAACAAATTTTCTAGGATACATTCTGATTTAAGGGGCATTCAAATTGTTAACTTTACTGCAGCATCTTTAGTGTGCCCTTGATTGAGGGAAGTGTGATTTTTGATAATTAAGTTGAAGATTTCTGTCACGTGTGCTACTGTCGTGGGAAGAGATTTTTCATGTCATAGAAACTATTGTTGCCATTCAGTCTCAGTGCCGCTCGCATATAGAAAGAACATTTAGGTGCTGAAACATTTAATGCCAGAAAAAATTAAATGCTGAAAAGTGAAAATGAGCGAAGCAAAGGAAATAGTGATCCTTTCTGTTGCTCCATCATGTTGTATCTTGTTGATCAATATAGATTCCCATGTAGAAGAAAATGATGGCTGCTATTGGACAGTGAGACGATAAATAGCTAACACTTGTTTGCACAATAGAACTCAATATGCAGGACAGAGGCAAATCCAGAAAGTCAGGTTTTAGGGTACAACAAGAAAATTCTTTCGCTCGTAAGAAAATGTACAAGAAGAATAATACAAAAACTTATTAGAACAAAATCTATCCTGATGCCCATGTCACCTCTCACAAATGGAAATGCAGCATTATGGAAAACTTATTTCCTTGCTCCAATTGGCATGCGATAGAGTAGTAGTAATTGACTCCCATTTTCCAACAGCAAGTATAAGCATTTGCTAATATCACTTTTCTAAACATACAAATGAGATTGACCATAACACTAGAGATAGAAAGCTAAACTGATCAATCCACAATTTGGTCATCGCTAGAAATAGTTGATTTAGTTAATTTAAAACTGTTATTTTAGGTTAAAAACCAAGTGAAAAATAGAGACGATTTTTTACCTGATCATGGATCAGAACACTATAGGATTTTGAAATTGATTTGGTGATATCAGCAATTAGTGGGTACTTCAAATCACCAAGACCACCTGACTTTCTGTCTGTTTGGACCCATGCCAAGTGTGAAAACTACAAAAAAGATGTAAGAGACCATCAGCATTCAGAAGCAATTTCAGACTTTGGTTTAAAAACCAATCTAAGCATTTAGACAAGCATAAATGTCTCATATCATTATTTTGCTCAAGTACGCAGCAACTACTCACTTAAGGGAAAATCTGTATCCGCTAAACTGCAGTATTACTAGGGAACTCTCATAGTTTTTATGTATGCAATGAAATATACGTGCACGAAAAAACTTAATAACTACGAAAAAGCATGCAACCAGCCACCAATTCAGCATTTGATAATTTTTTCGTAGCTAACTTACCACACTGTCAGTTGAGACACCCAATACCTCTGTGTTTAGCTTCTCAAATTCAGCATATCGGTCACTGAAAGCAGTGATTTCTGCATCAAAGACATGGTAAAAGATCAGAAAATTTTTATTGTCCACTCTCATCTAAGCTTCAACTTCAATTTTGTTCAGAGTTAGAGGAAACCTGTGGGGCAAACAAATGTGAAGTCCAACGGGTAGAAAAAGAGAATCACATATTTCTTCCCAATGTAATCCGAAAGCTTGACCTGAACCAGCACTAAAGCAAGTCAAAAAAGGGACAAAATTCAAATTTTCAACTCGTAAAACATTCTCATTTCTTTTTTTTTTTTTTAATTTTTTTATATAATGTACATTGATGAACTCTTGATCGAAAACAGCCTCTGCTGCAAAATCAGGTGCCTTGTTTCCCACCAATGGAGGTATATCAACCTGTAAAAGGAGGCCATAGGTCGTTACTTCACTAATCTCGTTATTAATTATTATAAAAAGAAAAAGAAACTAATTACATCAATAACATTCCAGAAAATTTAGAAATTTGAGAACATGTATAATTGGAATGACTTACGGATGCTTTGACAACCAAGGACTTGCGAGAATGGGACCCGCGGGAGAGGGAAACGGGTCGGGGGACCCGGGACTGGAGGGGATTGCGGAGGCCGGAGAAGGAGCGGGGGATGGTTAGGTTTTGAGAAGCGGAGATCGAGGAAGAAGAGAAAGCCTTGGGGTTAGAGGAAATGAGAGCGGCTGTTGCCGTGGCAGTAGCAGAAGCAGCTGAGCAAGCCATTGTTTTTGTTGTTGTATTATTGTTCAGCTGGAGTCAACGAAGGGGGCAAAACAAAGTGTGGCTATCTATTGCTCAAAACCATCAGTCTCATGAAGAAGTGTAAGAGATTGAAAATGGTGGGTGAGTGAAAGGATAGGGCTTTTTTGTTTGGGTTTGGTGCCTTGGGTTTCCCGGCTCCACATGTTTTGGGTTTAACCGGAAATCTAGGTCGCCTTTTGAGCTCGAGGGTATGTTCGTCATTTTATTGTTGTGTCCAATGGGCCGCTGCCGTTCAGCCCATGTAGTAACAATAATACCTCAAGAACGGAACAAATCATCCACAAACTGCTTGAACCCTCTTCGGATTTTCAGATAGCACACAACACGCCCAGCTCACTCTCTTCAAATCACATTTCTGGTTGTCTTATCCTTTAAACAATCACACTCCCCCCAATATCACTCTCAACCAGAAAAAGCACAAAACAAAGAGGCTGAAAAAATAATAGTACTGACCCTCACAATCCAACATGTAGCAGCAATGCAAGACCCTCACACCCTCTGCTCTACATTTTCCCACCCAAAGCTCCATTTTCCCTCCGCCCACCATGATTCTCCCTCACTCTCTCGCCCGAGAAACCTCAACTCCCACGTCCACTTCCCCTCACCTCCTACCAAAACAATCACCCCTATCCCTTCTCCTCCCATACCCCCCAAAATTACACAAATACCCTCCATCTCCCCACCCCCAAATGATCCCCACTCGGAATTCCAAGAAAAAATGCTCTACCTCGACTCCATCGGTGTTGACTTCTTCTCCTTAATCAACGACCACCCTCCGATCGTCTCCGCATCTCTGAACGACATCAAATCAACCGTTGACTTAATCACCTCCTTGGACTTTGCTGCTGCCGAGTTCCGCCGAATCGTCTCCATGTGCCCAGAAATTCTAACTTCCCGAGCCTCCGACATCCTCCCGGTCTTCACCTTCCTCCTCAGAGAGGCCAAAGTAAACGGCTCTGATTTGAAGAGGGTTATCAGCAGACGGCCCAGATTACTCGTCAGCGCCGTTAAAACGCGGCTGCGACCCACTTTGTATTTCCTGCAGAGCATGGGAATCGCCGAGGTAAACAAACACTCCTACTTACTCTCCTGTAGCGTTGAAGATAAACTCATTCCTCGATTACAGTATTTCCAAAAAATCGGGTTCTCTAAGAGAGAAGCTACGGGGATGTTTCGCCGATTCCCGCAGCTGTTTAATTATAGTGTTAAGGACAATTACGAGCCGAAATTGAATTACTTTGTAGTGGAAATGGGAAGGGATTTGAAAGAGTTGAAGGAATTCCCGCAGTATTTTTCGTTTAGTTTGGAGAATAGGATTAAGCCTAGACACCAAGCTTGTGTAGATAAGGGAGTGTGTTTCCCTCTTAATGTATTGCTAAAGACTAGTGAGGCACAGTTTCATCGTAGATTGGATGTCTCTTGTAATTCTTCCATGCCCTTGACCAAATCTCCATTGTCGCCTATAAAAATGTCGCATTGATTCAATGTAGAGTAAAAGTTGTTGTTATATTTAATGTTATTGAGCTTTGATTCATTTTGTATGTTATTTGGTTGTTTTTGAAATTGGATAATTAACTGATTGACTTTTAAATTCAACTAGCGAATTTGAGTTTCCTGTCTGCACACTTGCAATGGGAAATTAGACAAGTCCCGTAGTTGATTAATTGTTAATTTGTTATGTTGTAAACTGGCAGTCCCTCATGTGCTTTTATTTGTTGAAAACACATGATATACATATCTTTGGTGATGTTTTAACTTTAGATAATAGAGCCAGTGTTTAAATATTGCGTCATAAGATTGAGAATAGAATGGGGTCTTAATTTTCGTGTTTTCAAGTTGGCGACAAATGTGAGAGTACTCATGGGAAGTCAAGTGACCATGTTCATGGTGAACGAGAATGTGTTCTCCTTTTGACTTTGAGAAATGTGTGTGGTGTTCTTGTAAGTCTAATTGAGTGCTTCCAACTGACAACGAGGAAATCTGTCGTTCTAAATATAGATTGTGGAAAAGTGTTAGGATCTGCTTCTTTCAGTTTTCCAAATTTGATGTTTAAAGAGAGTTTTATACCATGTGCAGCCCTGGATTGCAGTCACTAACCCCTAAACTCTTATTGGCAGTTACCGGAGTTTTCCTGTTCGTTCAGCTTTATACGAACCTTGAGATAGAAACGTTTCTGTAGAAACTAGAATGTGTGCAAGACAAGGAAAGATCTTTTAAAATTAGCAAATGCTTTAATATGTTTTCATGAGGCCTAGCTATTCACTTGTATTCTCATATATATGAGTGGTTAACCGGACAGGCAAAGAGAAAAACTTGTTTGAGTCCAACCTGCTTGTTAGTCTCCTTTGCCACTGGCACCTTGTAAGCATTGTATTTGCTTGTTGCAATGTTCACAATTTTTTTCATTTCTGAGTTGAATTGCAATTTTCAAATTTTAAGCAATAAATCTAAATTAAAACATGGAATCGCGACCATTTTGACATCGCTGTTACAAAAGAGATTCTACCCACCGCTGTTGTAAGGTAGGTGGAAGTGTCTGCTGTCTTTAAAAATCGAATTCCATGGTGAATTTTATGGTAACTCTGCCTGAATTAAAGTGGAGTCAATATGTCTGTGAACCGACGGAGACTTCTTTCTCTGCTTTTGCCAGGAATAAATGGGAACTTTGCAAAACCCAAAAAAAAAAAAGTATTTATAGCTGGTCAATCCAATGTGTCACAGCTGTCATTGTGATTCTGGAGTGTCTTTGCTTTTTAATGAACTGAACAAATTTCCCGTATTTATAAAAAATAAGTTATAAATTATTATATAAATTTATTTTATATAAATTAATATAATATTAATTTATTAATTAAATAAAAATATAAAATAATAAAAATAAATTATTTAAATAAAAAAATATTTAATTTAACTAATTTTATTATATTATATTAATTTATATAAAAATTTATAATTATATCATTACCCATAAAAAAAATTAAGATCGTTTTATGATTTTTATTTTTACTCTATTATCATTATTATTTTTTTAAAGCTATCATCGGCGCTTTCTCCTCCAACCGATGACGTGGCAGAGTCATTTAGCTGATCGGACGTGAGGCAGCAAATCAAGATTTTGGCATTTTGCCACTTGTCATGTCCTCGAAGCAGTAGCACCAATATGTCCGTGTGCCGCGTGGTCCCTTAACCATTCTAGGGTTTTGTTGAGACGCGAGGGTGGGATGTTTGGAAATTGGAATAGTGAGTGCCTAAATCGCATGTGCTCAGGACAAGAAGAAAGGCGCGTATTCGCCGATTTGTTTGTTTAATTCTCCCCCTTTTTTATTATTGTTATTGACCTTTATTTGTCATGATTTTGTACGAATGGTCCAAAGTTTTGATTATTTGTACTTATTTCATAATATGCTGATGTTTCACTTCCTGTGAAAACATGAAACATCAAATTTTAGCTAATTTTTGTGCAGCCATACCCGCAGTTAACAAATCAAATCGTTTTACTTTTCTAAGGTCATCGTGTATATCTAATTCGTTTTATTTGTGACAATACGGTCAAAAGAAATTGTGAAATTCATCTTAGTTTTCTATGAGGTTGTCTAAAACATAAAATTAAGAAATTAAATTATAACATTTGAAAAATTCAAAAGTAACTTAATGATGCTGTTAATCATCATTTTTAAAGTGGTATAAGTATAGTTCTATTTAATATAAAATTTGTGAAATATGATTGTACAAAAGTACATAATCAAAGAGTCTGATGTATTAACTTTTCAATTACTAAGTAGTTATTCTTCAACTATAAAATCATAACATGAGGACTGTTGGTTTTAAACAAAGAAAAAGAACACAGAGAAATTGAGGCTGTAAAAGCATAACATTCATTGCTGCAGTTTTTGAATTTATACAAGAAAAGAAACAAACAAAGTCAAAAAATCTGCCTACATATCTTTAACATATATCTGATAAAATTCAAAAACAAATTGTTCCTACAAACTTGCAGGATATTATTGACAATAAAATCAAATCTTGCTGTTTTTATTTTTGCTCAAATCCTGCAGCAAATATAGCATTGTCATCACTCCTCCTTGCTATTTTTGCTGCAAACACCAATTCTTTTCTTCAACGAATCAAATCTTGACTTTGTGAAGTCCTTTGTCAAAATGTCAATTTGATCTTCATCTTGCAATACACAAGCCTTACTTCATCATTCTTTTGGACTTCTCTAACAAAATAATACTTAATTTTGAAATGCTTTGTCTTCCCATGGAATACCGGATTATTAGAAATTGCTATGGCGACGTTATCATCAAAGATTTCGATTTGCATCATCCCGAATCATTTTCAAATCATGTCATAAGCTTCCTTAGCCATAAGGCTTGATTGATTCAAAGAACATACTCGACCTCGGCAATGGCGAGCTACATTTCTTGCTTCTTTGAACTCCAACAAAAACAACCCAACCAAGACTAAACAAGTAGCCGGATGTGCTCCTCATATCATCACAAGATCCTGCCCAATCACTATCAGCAAAACCATGCAAAACTAACTTGTCTGTCTTCTCAAATTTTATTCCATGATCCAAAGTTCCCTTGATATACCTGAGCACCCTTTTAGCAAGTGCATTTCACTTGCACAATGCATATACAGACAGCAAACTTACAAACAAACATTATATCGTGCCTTGTTGTCAACATCAAATACATTAAGCAACCTATAATACTCCTATATAATGCCTCATCAATCTTTTCAAAACTTCTCATTTTGAGCCAAAGAGTACATCTTGACTTGCAATCCTCCATGCTTTTCTTTAACACCTCTTTAGCATATTTTTTTGTCAATGAAGATCCCTTGTAGAACTTTTGAATCTCCGGACCTAGAAAGAAAGTCATCTCTCCTAGAATTTCAAATGCTTGCATCATTTGAACCTTAAATTGCTTCACCAGTTCTTCATTGCTCCTCCAAGCAAATCATCAACATAAAGTGAAACAACAATCAATTCATGATTAACTTCTTGAATATACAAAGTTGATTCACTCATGCTCTTTTGAAGCCTATGTTGAAAAATGATCATCAATCTCGCTTTGTCCAGGCTCTTGAGCTCTTCTTCAAGCCATATAATGCCTTTTTAACAAATATACTTTCTCCTGGATCTGCAACAAAACCCTCAGTTTCAACAAAGATTTCTTCATCCAAATAGCCATTTAAAAAGGCTGATTTTACATCAAGTAGATTTTCCATTGCTTTTGTCTTTGCGTTAAGCAATCGATGGTGTCCACATCTCAAAAGTTTCGAGAGAAGTCAACACCAAATAGTTGAGCATACCCTTTTTAACAACAGCCTTGCTTTGAATTTGTTTATAGAACCATCAATTTCACACCAATAGCCTTCTTATGTAGTGGTCTTTCGATTCTTGTGAATCATCTTGATCTCATCTTCCATTGCTTCAAGCCACTTTGGATCCTTAGCACCTCATCATACCCTCCAGTTTCAAGCACTAACCATATTGCACTTTTGATAAATTTCAAGTGGTTTAATTCTTATTGGCTCATCATCAATTATATCATCATCTTGCAATTTCGGTGCTTCTTCTGCACAAACTTGTTCAGGTTTAGTTATTGCCCAATTCCATCTTCCATCTTCATCAAATTTAACATCTCTACTCACTATGATTTTTCCCGTCAAAGGTTGATAAACTCAGAACCTTTGGTGAAAGTGTTCCTATAAAAACTCCATATTCTGCCTTTTGATCCAACTTCTCTCTTTTTGCATCTGGAACATGAGTAAAACACAAGCAACCAAAAATTCTCAAGTTATGAATAGAAGGTTTAAAACCAATTTTTCCCTTTAAAGCCTTTATTGGTAACCTGTTTCCTCAAATACAAAAAATAACCTCGTTTTGGCATTTCCTTCTCAAACAATGTACATCTAGCCATCTCCATAATTGTCCTGTTTTTCCTTTCAAACTCCATTTTGTTGAGGTGTATAGGTTCTTTGTCGGTGATGTTCAATCCTCCTTAGCAAATTTATCAAATATTTCTCGACCTAATCACCTTGATTTTAATATTACTTTGATTTTCAATCCATGCTTTAACTTCCAAAACACACTAGCAACTTCCTCAGGACTTTTGTTTGAGAAAGTAAACCCAACACATTCTCGCTAAAATCATCAATAAGAACCATGAAATACCTTGCTACCATTTAAGGATGCCCCACAAACATCTCTGTGGATCAATCCCTTTCTCAACAAACTCCATGCCTTATTAACAGGAATGGCAATCTAGCTTGTTTTCCCAAATGACAAACTCCACACACCGATGCTCCTCCTCCATTGAAAGTCATTCCTTGCACAAGATCATTTTTCGCATGTAATCTAATGCTTAATGAAAATGCCCCATCCGCTTCTCAACTTTTCGAGTACATTGATATGCACAAGATTCATCCTTGTCCCAATTTAAAAATTTGAAACTTTTGCTTTGTTCATTTTCACAGAACAACACTACACCATTTGGGTCACATGTTATTCTTAAATACAATGAATAACCTTTCTCAAGCAATTGTCCCACACTCAAGAAATTTCGATCAATTTTGAACTAATAATACATCTCGAAATTAACTTGATACCGATTTGAGCTTTTTATTTCTCGTCCCTTACCTTCACTTCAATATACCGTCCATTGCCAACTTTAACTCTTGACACTTCGACTTGTTTACTTTTTGAAAAGAGATTCATTGAAAGACATGTGGTTTGTGCATCCGCCAATCATCGCTTGAATCAAACAAAAAGTTGTTCATCCTTTGTTGTTCTCCGCAGCTTGGTGTCCTTCTTGCTTTTGTTTTTACACACCTCTCCATATGCCCCATTTGCTTGCATGCCGATTGAATGTCCGGCCCCAACATTTCTTTTGCGGATGAGAGGTTTTCTTAAGGACATGGGGAGTGCTTGCCCTTGTTGCCTTCATTGATGCTACTTTCCCCCTTCTTGTAATTCTTTTTACTCCACTGTTTCTTTTCTTTGCTGCCTCCTTGAGCTTGATCAAATGCTCCTTCAACCGTCTCCTCCTTTCGTAAGCTCTCCTTTGTTCTTGAGCTTGCAGTGCATTGACAAGCTCTCCGCATGTTATTGCTGACATATCTCTGGACTCTTCAAGTGAAGAGATTTTAGATTCAAATCTCTCAGGCAAGGTCACCAGAATCTTCTCTACAATCCTTCTATCAGAAAACTCTTCCCCAAGCATTCTAATTTTATTGGCAATCATCATCAACTTGTCTTTATAGTCATTAACTGTTTCTGTCTCCTTCATTTTCTGCATTTCAAATTCCCTTCTCAGGTTCAGGACTTGCATTTGTTTTGTCCTGACGTTCCCCTGATATTCTTGCTTCAAAAGATCCCATGCCTGTTTCGCTGTTTCACAGGTCATGATCTTTGTAAAAATTGTCTCTGAAACTGCAGAGTGGATGCATGTCTTGGCCTTATATCTCCTTTTTCTTTCTTCCCTATTATTCCTCATATGAGCTAATGGTGGATCCTCAGGATCTGCTTCCACCAAGTCCCATAGGTCACATGCTTCCAGGTATGATTCCATTTTCACAGCCCATATTTGATAGTTTTCACCTGTGAAAACTGGAGGAGCAGATAAGAAACCATTTCCTGCCATATTGAAGTGTAGGAAGCTTCTCTAGTCACGTTACAGGTCCCTTAAGAATAAGGGCTCTGATACCACTTTGTTGGTTTTAAACAAAGAAAAAGAACACAGAGAAATTGAGGCTGTAAAAGCATAACATTCATTGCTGCAGTTTTTGAATTTATACAAGAAAAGAAACAAACAAAGTCAAAAAATCTGCCTACATATCTTTAACATATATCTGATAAAATTCAAAAACAAATTGTTCCTACAAACTTGCAGGATATTATTGACAATAAAATCAAATCTTGCTGTTTTTATTTTTGCTCAAATCCTGCAGCAAATATAGCATTGTCATCAAGGACTATCATAATATAATAATTGACACTTACTTATCATTGAATTACTTCAAGGTTAACAAGTGTAACTTTAAAATCATAACATGAGACTATCTTTTTTATTTGAAAAATAATTGGTGACGAGAGCATTAATATTAAAATATTTAATTTTTTTAGTCTCCTAAAAGACCAACAAAAGATGTAGAAATAATTACAAATAATGAGAAAATGAGCAAAAGAAATATATAATTTTCTCTTGTGACGTCAAAGCGAAAGAATTGCATCTCAACCTCAAATATGCATGAGATCAATAGAAATTTTCTTTAGTTCAACTTCTTATATCATTATTTATATTTCTAAAAGAAATAAGAACACAAAAGTAGAGGGGCTACAACAGGATTTCACGAAAAAAGGAGGCAAAAACCAAAATAAAGAAATAACAAAACAAAATAACGTTAATATTAATATTAATTTTTTCCGCAAAACTTCCCTCCACATCTATCCGAACTAAAATTCCCTCCTTCCCTCGTTTTCTTCTCTCGTTCTCCCCATCCAAACCCCTCCCTCTCTAGATCTTATTTCTCCCCAATTTCTCATCTCTCTTTCTCTCATATTTTCGTTTTCTTCTCGCCATTTCTCATCCCAATGTCCGGCGCATCCCGAGCCCCCCACCGAACCGCGCCGCCACCGCCAAATCCGCATCGTTCGGGGCCGATCGTCCCACCAATAAAGCGCCACCTTGCTTTTGTCACGACAAAGCCGCCTTTTGTTCCTTCCGATGATTACCATCGCTTCTCGAGCACTCGCAGAGCCGCCGATCAGGAACCTGAAGCAATTGTTGTTAGATCTCCTGTCAGTTTTTTTAGCCATTTTAACTTCAATTTACTTTTTTCTCGTTTCCTTTCAGTGGCATAATTTGTAATTATTGAAGGAATTTTCACTTTTGAACTTATTGTTTGTTCAGTTTGATGTATTGAATAATTGTGTTGATTTGAACTTATTGTTACTTATCTGTTTTCATTCGAGTTGACTATGAGCTAATCATTGACTAGTTTTTGTCGTTGTTAGGATTTCATCTTCAATTTTGTAATTTTAGGTTATCTGCTTGATTACTTACTCAAATTTGTTAGAGCAAGAAAATGCTTTTATAATTGATTAATTTGAAATGCTATGGGTGCTAATGATAAACAACGCAAAACTTTCATGACTCAGTCGAATGTTCATCACTTACTCTGAACATTTAAGTAGCTTGTGCTCAAGTGCATCAACTGCCTGTTGTTAGTACAATGCTTGAATTATGTCTGTGATTCTCAGCAATTAAAGAGGAAGAATGGAATGGAAGATAATGAGGTTGACACCAGTGAGTGGGTTGGCACTCCTGGATTGACAAACATATCTAACGGTCCCTTCCACACACCTGTATCTGCAAAAGGGGGAAGGGTAAACAACAGGTCAAAGGGAAATAGATCGACTCCTCAGACACCAGTGTCGAATGCTGGTGAGAAAATCTCTTATCATTTAGGTTCTCTCATCTGTTACACCTTACATACATCCTCTGATGTGACTGTTTACCAAACTTAGTCCTTGAAGATGAGCGAAATCAGTTTTCGTGTTAACTTGCAGGTTCGCCTTCTGCTCTTACTCCAGCCAGCAGCTGTCGTTATGACAGTTCCTTGGGTAATTCTGAATGTTGCATCTACAATAACTTCTTATATTCTATATTTTCATGTACGGTAAGGATAACTTGCTCGATTTTTCAGGTCTTCTAACAAAGAAGTTCATCAATCTGATTAAGCATGCTGAAGACGGTATACTTGACCTGAATAAAGCTGCAGAAACTTTAGAGGTGATCATCTGGCTTATTGATCATCTATGTTGTTGAAACACTCCCAATCCTAGGTTCATTCTTTTTTTAATTAAAACAGGTGCAAAAGAGGCGAATATACGACATAACAAATGTATTGGAAGGAATTGGTCTGATTGAAAAGAAGCTCAAGAACAGAATACGTTGGAAGTATGTTTCTGAAAATTTTAAGAATTTGATGTTGTTTTCCTTCTATATTAGTTTGTTGCTTCATTAGAACTTATGAAGGATTGATCAAAATGATTAGGGGACTTGATAATTCAACTCCAGGAGAGGTAGATGCCGATGCCTCCATATTACAGGTATCTGAAAGTAAAAATTTGCTTTGTAAAGCATCAACAACTTCTTAAGTTTACCATATTATGATTACAATGTTTCTTCTTTCTTCTATCTCAGTTTGTAATGTTGCATAGAATATCTAACAGTTGCTGGTGATCCTGTTGTTGAAGCATGGAACAAGGATTGATTAAAAGAGAAATAGGAATCTATTTTAGTGGCTTTTTAAGATGGACCGTATTTTATCTTATTGTCTTTTCCTGCAGGCTGATATTGATAATCTTTCCATGGAAGAGCTCAGAGTAGACGAACAAACAAGGTCCCTTGTTCTTTTGTTGAAGCAGTAACATTTTGCTGTTTATAATCTTTTCACTAGTGCTGATGCTTCCAGGAAACATTTCAGGGAACTGAGGGAAAGGTTGAGGGAACTAATTGAAAATGAGAACAACCGGAAGTAAACTCTTCTTCCCCACCATGTATTCTGATCCTGTTTATACTTTTAACTGGTATTAATATGCACTCAATGAGACTATTGTGTCTCAATTATTACAGGTGGCTTTTTGTGACTGAAGAAGATATCAAGAACCTGCATTGCTTCCAGGTTACTTTGTGCTACATTCTTTTATAATCATATCCTTCCTTGACGCCAATATCAAAGGTTCTTTAGCTTATCTGAAATTACACTTCTTATTCATTGCTTCTGGCAGAATCAGACCCTGATAGCAATCAAAGCTCCGCAGGGAACAACTCTTGAAGTCCCTGATCCTGATGAAGTAAGTTGAGCTGAACATTTGAAAGGAAGTTACTGTTGTTTCACTTATCATGCCATTGATGCATGTTCCATTGGTTGGTCCTATGTATACAGGCTGTTGATTACCCTCAGAGGAGATACCGCATAATTCTTAGAAGCACAATGGGTCCTATTGATGTATACCTCGTTAGGTAATTTCCCCTTCCAGTCAGGGTGAAAATATCTGCTATTGCACATATCATTACCTTGACTACCATCTGATGTTAGAGGACTTGGGATCCCTGCTTTTATATTCTTAAATTTCTCTGTTCTTTCTATTTAAGACACCCCTTTTGGTTTTCAGTCGATTTGAAGAGAAGTTTGAGGAGATGAATAGTGTTGAGCCACCTGCAAGCGTTCCACTTGTTTCCAGTTCAGATTCTAATGAAAAACAAGTGAAGGAAATAATCAATGTGGACAGAGCTGGAAATGAAACTGAAGCTCAGGCACAACAGGCTCATCAAATTTACTCTGATCTTAATTCTTCACATGAGGTTGTTGGTGGAATGATGAAAATTGTTCCTTCAGATGTTGATGTAAGTGCACTTTTTTATTACAGTTGTTAGTCCTTGTAACAATAAATTAAAGAAACCGTAGATTCGTAAGGGAAAATATTCTTTGGCAGAAGATATTTTATTAGTTCAAAACTTCAAATAACAAGGAACTAATTATCATTTCAAATAAGGTTCAAGTTTTGAATGAGTTTGCCAATATTCTTCAAATGGTTTTGCATAGGTTTGAAGTCAAGTAGTCAATTTCTGGCTCGTGTTAGTTATCTGAAGATGCAGCTCAATAAGGCCACACTTGCCAATGTTTTATGAATGATGCAAGCCTGATGGTGTTCTTAATACTTAATTTGCAGTTGTCTGTCGGTTTCTAAAGTTCCTATATGCCAACTAGGCACTGGATGAATCTAAGAAATCTGGTCATCCTAAAGATATGATGTTTTTTTAGTTCATCTGTCACTGCTACTAGTGTCCCAAATTCTTGCTAACTATGTGTAAGAAGAAAAGGATAAATGAATTTCCAAAAGTTTATTTCTGTGTTTTTCTTCACAATTCCTAATATACAAAAGATATGATAGTTTGTTACTTTTCTGTAACATTAAATCATCTAACTTAAGTCTGTCATTGTTGTTGCAGAATGATGCTGATTATTGGCTTCTATCAGATGCTGATGTTAGTATCACAGATATGTGGAAGACAGACTGTATCCTTCATCTAATTTTTTGCTCTTCTTTCTTCTACCTGCATCTCTTGTTTCCTTCTTTCTGTTCACAACTTGATTGTTGAATCCCTGACTCAAACCATAGCAGGCGCTGAATGGGATGGAGTGAATATGTTGCATGCTGAATTTGGAATGTCAGATGCCTGCACCCCAACGCCACAAACTCCCCCATCTAGGATAACAAAAGTTCCATCGACTGACTTTAACCCTATTCACAGATGATATTTATTTGGTAAAATCAAGAGACTCGTGTAGGTTCCCCTTCGGCAACTTTCCATGTCGTTCATTTAAGGGTACCATTGAGTTGCATGACTGTTGTATACTGGAAAGTTGGTAGATGCTGCAGAGGAAGTTACTGCCGTATTGCACAGCTATTGAGTAAAATTTTTGACCCATGGTTTATTTTCAAATAAACTTATTCTTGCTTGGAATTTTGATGAAGTAGCAGATTTCAGGGGGGAAAAGAACAACATATAAAACACAGTAAAACTGCCTGTGGAATATCATTGTAGCAGCATTGATTCTCTTTGGAGACTGAAGTCCGCCATATCTAAATGTCATGAAACATACATGCAATGGAATTGCTGCCTGGGACAATGTCAGGTCCGTGAAAATTTCTGCCCTGGATTGCCCTAATTGTAAGCTAGCAAACATTTGTTATATCTTTAATGTAATTGATATACCATTATGGTGATAGAGGCTATTGTTTAGTCATTTTTTCAACTCAAATTGAATTTCATGTTTACATTTCCAATGGTTACAGATTCAAATAATGTTTATACTAGCATGTCTGCTTCAGATTTTAGTCTTGATCATATATTAGGATGTGGCTCAGCAGAGTTCAGGGCTGCAAAAAACAAACCAAAATCAACCTCATTCTCCATCGTTTTTGTCTTGTTTTTGTCCGCACTTATGCCCCCCCCCCCTGCCGAGAAGTCGTTTTCATATTAGGACTCCTTTTGACACATTCTCTATAAAGCAGTTCAGTGTTATCCACCCACGTGGACGAAGTGGACCTAATGTGTGTATGGTTATCAAACTATTATTGTGTTTGATGATAATATCCAAACGCCGGTATTCTTTGCAACTTGGCTTCCCCGGGAGAGGAATTCTGATACGACCTGCTGATAAGTATTAAATAAGCAACAGGATTAAGAGATAAATATGCTTTTTAGGATCTTTGAATTAAGAGAAGATCATACGAGTGCGTTTAAGTTTAAGATTAAGGTATTGTGGTTTTACCGTTGTTTTTTATGCAAAATAGCATCACTAGAGAGTGGGTGTTTATTAACCATTTTGGGTGTGTTTAAAATTAAATCGAAGGCACATCAATTAGAGGGAACCAAAAAGACGAGATTAAACATGGATCTCTATTAAGGAATTTTGGCGTGAGAGGTGAATGGAAACAATGGCTCAAGAAAAAGAAATGAAATGTAAGTGTGATTCAAGCTATATGTCACCGGATGAGTACTTTGCACGGTAAACCTGTGCAATACTTAAATAACTCTAATACAAAAGTTGGTAAATAAGTTTATCAAATTTCTTAAACATACTTGTAGAGTTGTAATAAAGTTAGAAAGAAAAGAGAGTAATTAGTTAAAGAGAAAATTTATTACTCGCAAGAGTGTATCCAAGAGAGTATATGAGTTTTATAAATATGTTTGAGTTGTTTGTCGCATTGGGCGTCTAAAATGGCAAGTTCCTCAATTTATAAAGGAGGCTTGTCCATTTTAGAGAACTTCATACAACTTGCGCAACTTGTTACAAAAATTTAAATGTTTCTAAGTATACATAAGTGTGGAAGTTTCTAGATATGATGTGCTAAAGTGTGTTGTAAAATTCTAAAAATTGGGTCAAGCTATCACACCTTAACTTGAATTTAAGCTCTTAGGCCTAGAATCTTGGGCATTTGGGTTGGAATTTTAGGCAGCCCGTTACATACCGGTGCTTAAGGAATTGAAGGACATTTTGAAAGTTGTCATTTGGTGTCCAGCTTAGTACAGTGAAAGCTTATCTTTCTCCACGTCGAATTCCCAAATATGGTCCTATGTTGTACACACATCACATCACTTTTTAGCACCGTCATCATTTAAGATAATGTTGAGTTACATTATATGTAAATTATATTAATTTAAAAATTATATCCAATAATTCAAGTGTTATTTGATTGGATACATTTATTGAGTTATTGAGTACAACTCTTGAACTGAACGTAAATTACATATAATAAAATTTAGACGCAATCTTTTATTTATTATGTTTTTGTTTTTTTATATATCATATATAATTTGCACATAAAGTTATATTTTATAAATGATCATATTATGATTCTTTTATTCGGATACGCGAACCTTTCCTTTTCATTGCCTTGCTTGAGACATCTTCATGATAATTATGCAAGAATCAAACAAGAAACACATAATAAAAATAATAATGCAGAAAGTAATTAAAAAAAAAAATTCGTTGGTGTAGGAATTCTACGCAGTACAATTACAACACTTACGAGGCTCAATGAGTTGAATAAACCAGCAATATGCGAAAAACATTGGAAGAGAAAGGACAAGTCTAATGAGCCCCTCAAGATTGACCAAATCATGTGATGGTATTTGTTCATGAGTCTGGAATAAGTGGCCATCAATTGCGTGATTTGTTTTGTCAATCCTTTCTTCGTTTCTTTTAAGTTTTTGTTTTGTCGAAATCATTTCTTTCGAGTTTGAAAACACCTCGATCGAAAGGAGCAGGAGTGGGCTGCCACTCTCTCTCCTCTCTGCACGTGGTTGCATATCACTGGTTTTTCTGATATCAGCACTGAACAATATAATATATTACAGAGAAAAAGGATTTTGCTCTCAGAATAGTACGGTATAAAATATAGCTCAAGCGCTCAGGGTCTTTAATATATCTCTAATGGGGTATTAGGTATCTCAGTTGGTAGTTAGTCATCTACTTATACATCATCAAATCACCGTTAATCAGTTATGTAAACTATTAGATTGTATTGTTTTTTTTTAACAATTATTATAGAATAAAGCAATTTAAAAAAAAAAAAAAAAGAGGATGGAAGGGAGTCCAAATCCATTGGCATTTCCATCCGCAAGTGGCCAGTGGGTGTGAAGATGTGGCTGTCAGAAAACGACAAACTTTCAAGAACATCAGATTTCCGCGTTCTCCATGTGTTGTATATAAAGTTTAGGGTTATTTAATCTCTTTCCGGTTTTGATATAGTTTTACCACGACGGCGTCAGATTCCAAATTATTATTATTATTAAAAAAAAAGAGAGTATCATATTCATATTCACTGTCATCTTGTCACCCACTTTTATTCGAAAAGTTAGCTAAGTATTACAAGTCGTTAACTTAGTGAGAAATGTCGAGCAATAAATCGATCTGGCAAAGGTAAATCAGGAGTAAGATCACGCTCGTGTTGGGCCAGAGAGTAAAGTACATCAATTCGGTGACAAAGAAAGGACATGAGATAGATGATAGAAAAACAAAACAATGACAATGCGAACAAATGGACCAAAAAAACCCGCGTGAACAAAAACACAGTGACAACGTAAGCGAATAATAATTGCTACTGCAACTGCAACCCCCAGACACACAGATTTGCTCTCGTCTCACTTCGCCACTCCCCAAAAACCATGGCCTCACCGCCGCCGTCACTCGGTCGCAGAAACTCCATATCAACCACCGTACCACTCCCCACAAGACTGAGTCTCCCGGCCAAGTCGTCAAATTACTCTTACGACGACGTTTCCGCATCATCATTCGAGCTCATATCCTTAAAATCACCCTCCTCGTCCTACACCTCCCTCAAGGACCTTCTCCCTTCGTCCGGCGTCAACTCGCCCACCGCCGCAGGTTCTGCTGCCAACTCCGCCTACGAAATCTCCATCCGCAACCGCCTAGTCAAACAGGCCGCCTGGGCTTACCTCCAGCCCATGTCCGCCTCCCCGGACTCCTCCACCGGCTCCCACTTCCTATACCGTATCTGGATCAAAATCTCCTCCGCGTGTTTTCAATTAATCAGTCGTATACTCAGTGTATTCCGTGTAAAAGAAACAGAATTTTGACTAAATAAAAAAAAAATTAACTAATTTTTTTTATCATTAAACAAAGAATTGTGGGTTTTCTTTTTTCTTTCTTTCTTTCTTTCTTTCTTTCTTTCTTCATCTGTACAATTGATCAAGCAGAGCAATTGACATGCAATCTTTTTGGCGCCAATTCTAGTGCTGTGGTTTCTGACGCCGGAGCCTTTGGCGAGCTTGGAGTAGACTTTCTTTGGGCGTGCCTGGCGTGGTGGGCGAGTCTGGGAGGTAACCGTCTTCGGGGGAACCGGGATCCGACGTGACCCGCATGTTGACTTGCGCGAGATTGGATTTCGTCGGCTCCGACACTGCCCGGTTGATTGTGCTGGACCGCGGGGATCCGAATCCGAATTTGAATTTGGACTTGCCCGGTTTTGGCGTTCTGGGTGAGTTAAACCCGTTTTCCGGTAGCGGCGGCGCGCTCGGTGCATGCTGCTGCTCACCGTTGTATTTCTGATTCTGCAAATTATTTTTAAGTTTGTGTGATAGTTTTTGGTTACAAGTTAAATTGAACACGCAACTTGTGAACTTAACTATCAACACTAGTATTTATTATTGAAGAGTGTAATTCTGGTATTGCGTATGAGAGAACTGACGATAAAATTGTTTGCCTCGTTTTGGGTTGCTTTCACTTGGAAGCATGAACTTGGCTTCGAGTTAGTGATCATTTCCATAATTGTGAAAATTTTACCTCATGGGCAGGGGCGTTAGAGAACTTAGCAGATTGGCCAGCCAAGAACTTGAGTATGTCAAAGAATTTTTCTTGACTCAGTTGTGCGCAATTTTGCCAATAGTAAATAGCCAGATCCCATAGTCTTGCTCTCAACTCCAGAATCTTTCGATCAATGTCTGTTTCGTGCTTCGACACGTAAGGCCTCAACACACTTTGATAAACAACCCCAGTTCCCTGCATCATCAAAACCAAAGTTGCCAGTTACAGATATGATCGCTTTGCTTCTATTTCTTGTATTTACCAGATAAGAGTTTGTTGTTTTCTATTAACCTGTGTCTTTGGAGACCACAAGTAGATTAAAAATGCCAGCTTCAGCTCGCCATACATCGGAAGCCTTGCAAGCGAAACAAGCGCAAAGTTGTAAATGTAATTTTCTATTGCGAAAAAAAAATGTGCAAGATTTGCAGAGGAGTATCGAGTGTGCATACCAGGAAGCAATTGCATCAAGGAACCTCTCAAGAACTGTCAACATTGCCACAAGGATCCTGCAAAATTGTAGAGAAATAAGTCATTTGCCGAAGCCTGAAAGGTGATCTGGGCAAGTTACTCGATTGGATGGTGACTCATCAATTCATCTCTACTTCCGGCTACATCATAAATTCAGAATATAGTAATAAATTCTTCCTTTGAATTCATTAACCCGACATGTAAGAAGATGATCTAAAAATAAATACAATCTGAAATTACCAATCAAAGTTTCCGGTAGAAATATAATTGCGGAACCTAACTCCCACACTATTCAGGGCATTCAGGCATTGATGGTTTCAACTTCTTTTCATAGAATTAATTGTTGACTATTCCTAACAGATTGAGAAGGAAAAAAAAAAATACCAAAGATTAATCTTACCAATATTTGCACCAGAACCTGAGTTGGTCTATCTCAACCCTGTTCTTCTCCACAATTTTATAGCATTCAAACGCCGGATATGCGTAACCAAAAACCAATCTGGCATCCAAAAATGAAGTTCCAAGAAATGAATCCCAAAAATAAAAGTATATGGAGAAACAATAAAATTAAAAACATGACAAAGAACAAAAACTTCAATGAAAGTTCATATGTTACATAAGACATCTAGTGATGAAATCTCCCAACATCTTTGATTCTCTGTGTTAATGATTTAATGCCCGCCAAAAATTTCCTGAAATAAACAACACAAAATCGTCTTTTTATATTCAATGCACTTTTTCAAATAAAACTAGAGAGAAATAAAAAGAACCTGTGATCCACGGCTGAAACGACCAAAATCTTGAACGAATGGACTTTTGACGAGTTCAAACGCTGCGTCCGAATGAAGAAAAAGTAATAACAGTCAAATTCAAGAAACAAAAATGCTGTGAAAGAGATTGGAAAATTCTTGGGAAGAAGCGTTGTTCAACCTTTAAGAGAAGGATCCCCGATTCTTCAAAACAGAACAGAGAGCCCGGAAACTTGACAGAAAAGAAAAAAAAAAAGTTTATAGGGACTGTGGGTACTTACATATAAATATAATAGGCGACTGCAAGTTATTATCAAAATGTTATTTATTTAATTAATAAAAATGAAGAACTGAATCACGCACAAACAAAGAAGCGATTGGATTAATTAAAAAATGAAAGGGAAGGGGGATCTTTTTTTCTCTTGCACCAGACGCTTCTTTGTTGTTGTTTTTTTTTTTTTTTTGACACGCAAATCAGCGAGGAGGGGATTTCTTGGGATTCTTCAAACAGGTTTGCCGTTTGGCAGTTAAAGGACCTTATAAGGGTATTTATGTAATTTCGTAACTTATTTAGCGGTAAAAATAATAGTTTACGGAGGTTGAAGAAGTAAAAGTTGGAACTAACTAATAATATCCGACTCCTGCCTTTGACGCTTGGCCTTCTTCTCTTCTCTTTTTTCTTTTTTAGAAAATTTATCTTGTTTTGGTTTAAATAAGTTTTAAAATTCATTTTGTTTAATAATATATGTCTATTTCTATTTTTAGTTTTTTCTTAAAGTGGTGTCTTTAATCTAATTTTACATGGGAGCGTGGAATACTAATTTAGTTTTCAACTCATTCATATCCTTTTTTGAGATTTTGAATAAGAGTAAAAATAATAAGTTACATTGATTAGATTCAAATTTAATTTTACGGCATCGATAATATATTATTTATTATAAAACTAACTAAGCGTTTGACGTATGAAGTAATACTTTCAAAATACAACCAAGCGTATGACGTATGAGGTAATACTTTCAAAATAATTTAAAATATTGTATTGCTTATTCATGGTCTTACGAAGAACAAAACTGCAGAACATTTTTGTTGAAAAAGAAACTAGTGCAAGGGCATCAATGATTAGGACGATAATGCTTAAATTAAAGAAGTTTAGCCGCAAGAAAGGGCAATAATTTGTAAACTTTTGTTCTTTTTGCTTTAGTTTGGGACCCAAGCAAAACCTGTTCCTTCAGAGTCTTCCAATAGAATAAGGGCATAATGGGCATTTAAGATCTTGTTGACCCATTACTTTCCAACACGTTTCCCTTGATGGTTGCACACACATGTGCTTGCTTGCTTAACAAAAAGGTGATGCATTATATAAAAATACACACTATATATATATATATATATATATATCTCTGTGCGCGCGCTCTTACTTGCTTAACAAAAAGGTGATGCATTATATAAAAATACACACTATATATATATATATATGTGTGTAGAAAAATATTCCAATTCAGATTTTTAAACTGTGGAATAGTCTGAAAAAATTTTAAAATTATATAATTTTAAAAACTTAAAACTATAAGTTTTTAAAACCAATTTTAAAGTTTTTTCGAACTTTCTTATACTTTAAAATTTTAGACTAGAAAACTACTATATGTGTGTATATAAACACACACACATTGTCATTTAAAGACGAATGCTAAATTACTTTCAATTTTGTGGGACCTATTAATATAATAAAAAGAATTGTTATAAAAAAAAAAGGGTCAAGGCCAAGAAACTTATTTATTTTCTAGCCAAACATGACGATAAGATTAATTTCACTTCTAAATTTTGCGTACAAATCTAAATTTTAAGGGTTTTCTTTCTTCAAAAAAAAAAAATCTTAAGTGTGTAATCTAAAAAAATCTTATATTATAGTACGCCTTAATTTTTAGTTTTATGCTGATATTCAACATACGTGTGTAATTTTAAAATAATAGAAAAAGTGCATAATAGTTGTTTATGAATTAATGTTTAGAAACATAATTGAATGTTCCTAGAAACCTCGCTTTTAGTCTAGATTCCACGTCTCTCACATTCAATGATTATTTGTGCTAAAGAAAGATTTTTAGGTTGTTCTTATCTCAATTAATTGTAATAAAGTACGATTTTGTTCATATTTCAATGAATTGTAATAAGGTAAAGGATGCATTAGCTAAATTTTGCTCTCTTTCTTTTAGTTCTCTCACATGATTGGAAGATTTTCTACCTCTTTTATTTTATTATATTTGGATTCGCAATCTAAAACCAAAATAAAATATTACTGCTCAAAAAAAAATTATTATAATGTCTTCGGTTATTATTTTTTATTTTTTAAATACAACAGTTTCCTATTCATTTCCCGTTTGAATTTTATATAAAAGAACATGTTGTAATCAATGATGTTAACAGTGATAATATCAAACACTTGGGGTCGTTATGTTAGGTCAACCTATTAACCAAATAATTGTCACCATTCATTCTATCTATATATATCTACATATATATATATATATATGCGCTTTGATGTTTTGAATCCATATAAATTCAGTCAACATATAATTGGTCATGCTATGATTTAAAAAAAAAAAAACTAGTTTTTTAATTGGATGATTTGATGAGTGGGTTAAAATAATCTTCTAGTTGGGGTTAGTTTAAAAGAAAATTATAATTTGATTGACAAAATAACCACAAAACTTTGACGATGAATTTGACAACAAAAGATCAGTCAACTCTTAAAAAAAAAAAAAAGCATCGTATGAGTTCTGGAAGAGTGATTAAAATTTCTAATGTTATGAGATCATTTTATTGAAGAGTTTTCAACATCACGTAAATAGAATGAAATTTCGCTGTAAATTTCAAAGCATTTGCGAATCGCGATCACTGCTTGCGTCTCGGTATGTAGTTAGCTTACGCTGATTTTATTTGAAGAAGTCAATAAAATTACTTTTTTTTTTTTATATAATAACAAAAATGTTACATTTATTACCTTGATCTAAACATGCTTCCTTGAACAAAAAGCAATTTCTAGTTTATCCCATTTCTCCACTTAAATTCTCTTTTATTATAAATCATACATGTCTTTTTTGGTTTTTATCCAACCCACATGAATCAGAGAATGATATACTTCATGTGTAGAGGACTTTAGGTCATAGAGTTGAGCCTTCTTGTATTGGGCCTAGCCAACAACATCTGCAGGTTAATTGATACCAGACTTACCTCATTAAATTATAATATGGTAATATTCAACTTACTTATTTTATTCTCGTCAATTCTCATTTTTTAGTAAATTTTATTTATTTTAAACTTATCTTTATTCGTGACAATCAATAAATAAGAAAGTTTGTAAAAAATAATATTAAAGAAAAGAAAAAGAAAACCGATGAGTATGTTTGTAATTTTCAAATTTATAAATTATAATTGTGATAACAAGTCTGGAATTCACCCTTCTCTATCCTTATTGTATGAACTGAAAAACAACCATTAACTCTTGCAGCACTGAAGATATACAAATACCCTCATTCTAGGGAAAATAATAAAAATAATAACGATGTGTGGGACCATTAACACCATCTAAATATTTCTTAACACTCCTTTTTTTAATTAGTCCCATTAAAATATTTTTAAAAAATTATAAAACTCTTTTAATACTGCCATTAATGACAAAAATATCCGTAAATAAAATTTATTGGGTAAACTTCATTCTCTAATTTTTATTATTAAACCTTATTTCAAAAACCTAGTCTCTTCCATTAAAAAAAATAATAATAATGAGTTTTCATTCTCTTTATTGTAGCCATCGATAGTAAATTTCTCACCCGAAAAGTAAAAAAAAAAAAGTAACCTTTTTAATTTATAAAATGAAAAAAATTATTTGACCTTTGAGTGGGAGTTTAATTAGAAATTGTCTTATTATGATATTTTAATAAATGTTAAAATTGTAAAATAATTAAAGGGGATTTTAAAAGATATTTAGAGGGGTGCCACTAGTCCCACTCATAATAATAAGACAAGATTATGAACTCTGACAGTGAATTAGTGTTTTATTTTAAGTAAATTGAAATAACAAGACTTGGAGCAGTATATCCTTCACAGTGACTATCTTTTTTCTAATCTTATTAAGAATAAATTATATATATATATAGCCAATAATTTCTAATCCGCAACCTAGAATAGAGAGGTTTTGTCCAATTGGACACATGCACAAGCACGATGCTGTAATTTAACTAGAGATCGAGTGTTTAAGGCGGTAGCGTAGGTCCAATTTGAATTTGATTATACAGTAATGTTGTTGACGATCCAAACTCAGTAATGCTGTTGAAGATTCAAACTCAAGTCTTTGTGCTTCAAGAGGACCGCAATAGGGAATGATATGGTAGTTAGAGAATAAAATAGATTGATTTGAGAAATGAAGGTTTATGAGATAAATTGACCCGATCGAATATCCCTACTCTAAATTATGGCTGATGCCTGAGGGTAACACTTGTAAAAATGTATTGTGGGTTTCGGGCTCTCCATTTAAAGATGTTCAAATACTAAAGAGTTGTGCTTGTTTTGGCCATGTACATATAACATGCTGCGAATCATAAGTTCAAGGGTCGCTTAAATAAGTGAAGAGGCGGTAAAATAAATAAATAAACAAATCAAATTCGACTTGAATCTTAAACTAAATATGTCAAAATTCTGCTGGTTTGAATTCAATTGGCTTATTAAACGAATATTTGATTTGATTCATTTAATTCGTTTAGTATAATTAATAAATGAGTCGAAAAAAAATCTAAATTCCTTTTCAATTCATTTATCCTATAATAAACGAGTCGAATTAAATATGGATTGGTTTATAATTATTTTACAAAAATGTTAATTAATAAAAAAACTTAAAAAAAAAAAACTACAAGTTCAACATCCTACAGAATACAAATAATCCAAATCAAATTTTAAGCTTAAAACATGTAATCATTCAAACACCAAATTACACATCCTTAAGAATACAAATAACAATAATTAAAATTTAAATTGAATCCATTCATTTATTAAATGAATTCTAAATGAATAAAAGAGCCAGCAACTTTAAACTCAGATTCGATTCATTTATTTAACAATCAAATTAAATTCATCAATTTATCAAACAAATTAATATTTTTAAATTCAAATCCATTTAATTTATATCGAATCAAATTAAATAAATGAATTTTGATCAAATTGCCACCCCCAATTAATAAACCTTTTAACTTTTATTTCATGTTATTGTACTATATCGTAGTCATTGGCTAGAAGTTGAGAATGATTATACACTTCATGATTATACATTTCGGTCGTTGTAAGTTACATCCTTCCATTCGCTTCGGAAAATGTTAAAATACTTTCTTTTGGAGACACAGATTTCAACAAAATCACTACAAAGTGAAGACAAATTTTTATATACTACAAGATAATATCACGTGCATTAATTAAGTCTCTTTTCAAATTTAATTACCTTATTTATTTTTATCAAAATTTGTGTTCGTATAGTATTACTCCTTTTTCTTCCTCTCTGTATTTTTAACCCGACGAGAGGAGAGAGTTCTGACTTCTGAGTCTGAGAGAGGAGACCAATTTTTTGAAGTTGTTGAGAGAATGGTAAATGTTATATGGATTCAGCGGTGTCGCAGTTGTATGATATTATAATTGGATTTAATTGTTAGAACCAATTTATAATTATTAATAAAACTGAATTTAATAATTAAATTTAATTGTGGTACCATGTAACTATAGTTTTATTCATGTTATATATATAATAAAGACCAAATTTGCACGCATTAATTTTAAAATTGATGACAAAAATGACTTTCGATAATATCTCTTCCCGCGAGTTGTGACAACTGGACTGGATATTTCGCAAGGACTGAGACCGAGTCCAAAAGATATAACAAGAATTCCAGTTGCATAGATAATAATTAAATAATGCCGGCAGATTTAAAATGCTACGTAGCCTTGTTTTGTCAACATCCCGACTCCTCAGTCGCTCAAAAATCTTCCATAATTACGGGTACTAATGAGTTAAATGGCTCGCTAACAAGTTAAGCTGAGTGAGAAGACCCATTTGAGTTTCTCTCTGATTTTGTTACTCTGTTTCAGGGCGAGCAATAGTGATATGGGTTCGGAAAATCTGCTCTCTCAATTTAACAAGACTGTCAATTTGCGGCTTTCCAATGTGTCCATGTATGAATTTCATCATACATCAATATCCGCCCAAATAAAACAAAGAAAAGAATTTGTTTTAATAATTGCATTTTGATTTTTGTTTCGTGGCCAGTTACACAGCTGAAGTACTAGAGATCGAAGCTGATGATCCCAAATTGCATGTTTTATTTGTTCCCGGAAACCCAGGTTTGTTTATGTTGTTGTTGCTGCTGCTGCTCTTGATTCACTTGTTATAATTAATTACTTCATCAGAATTTAGGACTTAGGTTGGTTGTTGTTTCACAGGCGTTATTACATTTTATAAGGATTTTGTGCAATCATTATATGAGCATCTTGGAGGAAATGCATCAATTTCAGGCAAGACTTAATAAGTGTTTCTTTGTCATGATATAGTCTTTCTTTCTTTAACAAAAGTTTTCTTTAACTTTTGGGATATGATTTTTATGCTAATTTGTGATGTATTTAGTACAGCTGTTGGGAGTGCAGCTCAAACGAAAAAGGTACATAATTCTTATAATCTTAACTTAAGAATTCTTGATAATGTAAAATGGAAGGAGTAGTACTTGATACTAGTTAACATGAAATCTTTGCATTTTTTATTCATGCGTCTAAGCTGCTGCTAGTTATGCTGATATGTTGAGAAACATACATGGAGCTGGAATTTTGATAATGAAAATGTTTTTAAAATTTTGGTGCAAGTTCTATATTTGGTCCCTCGATTATGCCTTGTCTTACCAGTAATTGTGTTGTGTTAGGAGTATTATTTCAGATTTATTTCCATAATTAAGCGACAAAATTGACCAAAGACAATATGTTTTTCTATGGGCTATGAACTAATCTCTTCATTTAATGACTGCTTGGAAGCTAGAGTACCAACGTAAATACTCTTTTAGGAAAGTATATTTTTTGAATCTCTCTTAAAAACAAAATTGGTAATATGGCATATTTGATAATTTGTCTACATTTTGCTCTGGGGTTTCTAAGTAATCTAAATAAGTAGTGGAGATCACCTATAGTATACGAGTACTATCTGTTTCAGTAGCAAAACAAACTCAGAAACTCTGTCAATCAAGAGTTGGTATTGGCGATAAATTTGGTAGAGAAGTTACCACAACCACTTGAATGTTTTCTTTGTGATCATAATAGTGTAGGCTGCAACCTTCTGGAGACGAAATTTCTCTTCTTTTACTAGTATGTTCTTGATGGAAACAAATAGAGAAAGCTTCATAAATTTAAGAACAGTGAGCCACTTCATCAAAAGAAGCATTAATAGACCGTTGCAAAGGAATTATATGCAATTCGACTTGTTTTTGTTACTTTGCTTGTTTGATTGGTAGTGCAGCTACCCTTCTAGAACTTGATCTTATATCCTTTTCTTTCACCTTCTTGTCAGAACTATGATCATGGAAGGCTGTTTTCTCTTGACGAACAAGTAGAGCATAAGGTAGCCTTCTGCTTGCCATACCAGCCTGGTAATAGTGACTACTATTTCATTCCAGTTGCAAATTTATCATTTGTTTGCTAAAAATAATGTTCTGTGGTGGTTAATTGTGAGGACTATTGCTTTTACAAAATTAAATTTGGACTTTTTTAATTGGTTTGCATGAGTTAGAACAAGTTACTCGCTGATAGCAAGTATTGAGGTACTTTTTGTTCCATGTCTCTAACTAAATATTTCCCTAAAAATTTGATTAGATCATGTTTGTCTATCTTATTACCTCTAGGTGCTTTTACATTACTCGCTTTCTTAGTACTTTTGAATTGTTCGGCGTAACTCTTCATTATACTATACTATACTATACTATAATCTCCATTTGATCTTATACTTTTTGCAGATGGACTTCATCAGACAGGAATTGCAGAATACAGAAGTTCCTATAGTACTGGTGTGACTATTTATACTGTAATTCATTTTATAGTTCTATACAATGCTGACTTTTTGAATCTACCTTGTCATCTATAAAAGATGACTGTAAAAGGTCAATGCTATTGTAGGATCATGTTAATAGTCTTTCAGCTAAATTGGCTTTAATTAACAATTTTCTGGGTGATTTCACTCAAACTGCTAACTATATAAAAGAGTTTTTTGTAGTCTAGCTTGGTTTGGTTTTTTAATAGTTGGTAGCTGACTTACAGTTCTGTCTCTGAAGGTTGGGCATTCTATCGGTGCATATGTAGCTCTTGAAATGCTAAAGAGGTCTTCAGAAAAGGTGATGATCATATTCAATATGTTTCAATGAACATCATCCTGCTTCGCACACCATGGGGGTATGGGAGGGGGAGGGGAACTGCACAATGAATGATTTTTAAATATATTGTTATTGATATACAATTTTGGCCCTAAAATTGTATTTTGGTACTTTGGCTCCCTTATTTTGTTGCCTTTTACACCTTATTCTAGTTTCCGATTTATCCTTGTCTCACATGTTCCTTTTCGTGACTACTTAATTTTACTGCAATAGGTGATATATTACATTGGACTGTATCCATTTTTGGCGCTAATCCGACCATCAGTAACACAATCGATTATTGGCAAAGTTGCAGCGTAATGTTCTTCATCATTATGAGTAACATTACTTACCCCTATGTACATGCTGTAGTTGTGTGGAGGCTTCCTTTGTGTTTTATCAGCTCTAGAGTATTTGTTAATGCATATGTGTTCCTAGTGTGTGTCCATTTTCCACCTCTCACTTTGGGTTCACTTATTGGAACTTTGGGCTGATACTAGAGATTGGATTGCTGCCTTTATGAATGAGCTTTTATTTGACATTCTCTATGAAAACTTAATGGTCCTTATTCTTCTGACTTGTAGACCTGACACTAATCTATGATAAAACAAAATTTGTGAGTTGCAGGTCTAACATTGCATCAACTGCTCTTAGTTACATTATAGCATCTTTGGGAATATTACCTAGTAAAGCATTAAGATTTCTTGTATCTAACTCTTTGGGAAGGTCATGGTCAGCTACTGCAGTAGAGGCTGCTTGCACTCACTTATCACAGGTGAGGTTAACCTGTTTCAAAAGATTAAAGAGTTGGCTTTTTATCTTGCAAAAACACTGCTCAAGAGAATTTAAATGTAGTGTTTTTCTCATTTCTTTTACTGCATTATTAAATCTTTATATGCCTAATAGCTACTTGTCTGTCTCGGAGGACCTTCTAATTATCATCTAATAGAAATGTGATTCCTTCTTAGTTATAGTAAAATAATAGATATTTGTGCAGAAGATTAAACTTTAGGTATTTGATCGTAAATGTAATCTACTTCTCGAATTCAAAATAACTTGTTTCAAATTTCTTTTCTTTTCAGTATCATGTTATGAGGAATGTGCTCTTTATGACAATGACAGAGTTTAAACAGGTAAAATCTTGATTTAGGGATGTATTAATTGTAGGAGGTAATGATGCGGTATTTTCTTACTATTCAACAACATTTATTTTCATACTCCATTTTTATGGCTGTGTTCTTCTATGTAGACCATTGTATAAACAACACCATCTTTCTCCAATGATGTTTTACAAATTTTCCATTGATGCACCACAGATGCTTTACAAATTTGCCAAGTTTTATCCAAAAGTATCTGAAGTTCAATTCTTCTGCTTACTTGTATATGGCATAGTAAAAGATGTCAAAATCCTTACATAGTTCGAATTCAGAATCGAATTTGGTACTAGTAAAGCCAGTATATAGGCTTTGATGAAGTCTGCAATGCATATATGGACTCAATGTCCTCTTCCGACTTGGCTTTCATCATGTATAATACTTATTGTTAATTGCCCATGTACATCTCATTCTAACTGTAACCCAGTTCAGTCAAAGTGGTACATTTGAATGCTTATATGACATTTTTTTCAACTCAGTTAATCAGTGAGGAAGAAATATTGAACTCATAGCTAGTGATAATGTTACTCTTTTGCATAAATGTTATTCTTTTAGTGTGACATTATCTAATAGGATTTCATTAACCTAAACATACATTCATTTGAACTGGTGAAAAGATTAAAATTCTCCCCCTTTTGTGCTTAGTTTTGTGTTATTTTTGCCATGGGTGTTTTCCTGTCATGCAATTTACTTTATATCTGCAATATGACTGTTTATCAACTTATGAGTATACAATTTAGATAATAATGTTGTGCTGACTATTGTTCATTGTTTGTTAGCTAACAAAAACTCCAGATTGGGCATTTATGAGAGAAAATCAGAGTAAAATTGCATTTTTGTTTGGTGTTGATGATCACTGGGGTCCACAAGAGCTGTATGAAGAGGTAAGGACGAATTCATCAATTTTTTTTCTTTTCCTTTTTCAAAGATCATTTTATTATGTGAAAAGCTTCATATGCTTTTCATGTATTTAGCACCTTCATTGGAATATACAAGTAGGAGGAAATCATATGCATGCAGATTAGATTGAATAGTAGCTTATGTGTTTGACTATGGCCTTGCAATGGTACCTCCTCACATCTTCCCTCCCACCCTCAACCTTTAGCAGTTCATAAGCGACTTGAAGTCTTGAATAGCTTATAGTTTGGTTAGTACTCAAGGCACTGCTTCATCAAGAAGGGCATTCTAGTTAACCTCGTATTTTCACTCACCCCGGTTTTGGGGCATGGCAGCTTGGTATACACTGATGTAGTTACTGCTAGATGAGTGGTAACTCACAATGAGTATTTTTCTTACAATAACATTAACTAGTGCTGCATCAATGATAAATTGAAAATGTTTGAAGGTATTGCTCGAGCAGTGCAATTATAGTGAGAATCCTGATTGTGATGCCACTTATATTTTCACAGTGAAAGTTGTGTACACCGATATGGAGTCTTTCCTTTTCATTTCTTCTCTAAACCGGGAGTACTTGTCATCCATATGCCTCATCAAATAACATTTTTATTTTGAATACAAGACACATGGTATGATTTTATTGCATGGGCATATTAGAATCGTCCTACCTAAGACTTTCGCTTGGTGAGCATGACATACTGTTCTTTCTTCTAGCATTCTCCCGTTGATTGTCTAGGCTCTCTCTCATTTTTAAGCCTCACTTGGTGCTCACAGATCTCCAAGCAAGTCCCTGATGTTCCTCTAGCAATCGAAAGGCATGGCCACACTCATAATTTTTGTTGCTCTGAGGCTGGTTCAGCATGGGTTGCTTCTCATGTAGCTGGCTTGATAAAGAATAAAATTTCAAGTCTAAGCAAGTAAGGTCAGATCATTTATTTGCTATGTATTTGGTTTTCCATGGTTACGTTTCTCAAATTGTATTCACTTTGCTAGTAACTTGCATTTTCTTTATTCAATTTTCATAAAATCTATAGACCTTCCCCATGCCATATCACCTTTATAATCATCATTATTATCAATACCATGGTAACAGACAAACATTAACGTTTATACATAAAATCTTAATGAGTGTGAATTGTTACTATGGTATTCGTACCCTGTGGTACAGTTACCAATTTGATGCTAGAGCCAAACCCTAAGTTATAATTACTTGAGCCTGATCTCTATATCATAAGATTATAGTTGCTCTACAGGATGAGATCAATGATGATGATGTTTGTGCTTGTAATAGAATTATCCTCAGGTACATGAAGGTCCATGAAATCTAACTTAGAGTTTTCCTTATCCTCTAATAATTTTTAATTATTAGAAAGCAGAAACAACAAAGAATGCCAGCAGTATCACAAGTTTTCTGGCAGGAGAGTTGGTCATACTAGCTTTGTAGTTAGTGTCCCGTGACTCTTGGTTTTTGGACCTAAATAGTTTGTTAATAAAATCCCGAATGGATTACTTTAACACTAATCTTGCTAAAATTATCAACATTGAGGACAAAATGGCGTGCCATCCTGGAGTGATGATATCATTTTTAACAATTTTCATATTCTTGGTACAATATTAAATGGACAGAAATAATTGCTAAATGAATTATTATTGCATCAGCTAACATGCTTCAAAATTCCAGAGTGCAGGATGACCGCAAGACTATTGAAACAAAGATTTGTAACTAATAGAATAATTCTTGAATTTGGGGATTCGTTGGTTAATTAGCCAGCGAATCTTTTGAGCAAATTTACACGATAACTTTTACGGGACCCAAATTTGTGTGCCTTCAAACGTAACATGTGCGGGGGTGAGTAATTCAGTGCCCCTTTTTACAAAGAACGGCTTTCTTCTTTAAGTAGTTAAATGATTCGAAGGAGGAAGAGAAAAAAAAAAAAATTAGAAGAAGATCCATCCAAATTTTGGTACTCGTGTTATTCCTGCACGTTGTGGATACCAGCGTACGGTTAATGGCGGAGGATCCGTTTTATAAGATCTGAACCGTTGGAGAGAAATCCAATGGCTCATAAATAATATTATTATTATACGGACAAATCCATAATCATTCTTGCTGTCGCCAATGTCAGTGTAAATCTGTAATTTTCAAGTAACCCCTCATCAGACCTTACGTTTTTTTTTAAATTTTTAATTCTTCAATAAATACTTTATCTTAAATTTGTTGAACGAGGGAAACATTATTGTGTGTCCCATGGATCACACATTCGTAATATGAATCACCTAAGGGATAAATGACAAGTGGATCCCTCATCCTTTAAAAATTTGCAAATAAAAGTATAATATTTTTATTTATCATATAGGTCCCTAAATCTAAATATCTAAATTTCTCTTATTCAATTGAATTTTCAGAGTTTATAATATAACACATCAATAGAATATGATATGTTAATTAAAGATTGGGAATGACATTCATCTCACTCCCCAAGATTACGTTAAGAGAGATGAGAAAGAATATTTTAAAAGCAAGAAGAAATAAGAAGCTTAACCTCATCTTTGAGGTGCAGTTAAAACACATCTCCTAGGTTGAGGTGCGATTGTGCGAAGATCAAGACAGTGTCTGATAGATTTTCCGTTGTAATATGAGGTAACAAAATTCGGAAACATAAAGGTTATGACTTGTTTGGTTCAAATGGACTAACTGTGTACTTTTTTTTGAAAAATCGTGAATGTGCAGGGATCCAAATGCTATACTCATTCAGTCATGAGGCAGTGATCAAAGAGAATCAGAAGAAAATGGGCGGCTGAGATGGAATTGTCATAATAAAAAAAAAAAAATCATAGACTAGTCATGTATATAATTTATCCATTAGGGACGCTCTCAGCTCACATGCAGAATTTATAGACTCTTTGTTTTCCCATTCATTCCCGTCAGTCAAATACTCAAAATAGCCTTAGCACTTAGCAGCCCCCTCTCTCTCTCTCTCTTTCGGTATTGACAATGGCATCGGCAACAAGAACAAGAAAGAAGCTAATCGTCAACACAGTTGCTGTGAGCTTAGGTTGCAGCAGCAGCTGCAGGAGACCAAAGCTCTCATTCCTCTTCCACCCACGACCAAAACCCAAGAAGCAAATTTACCAACAACACCTTCACCCTCACAGCACTAGTAGCGTTTACAACTCATCTTCAAGCTCACGCGAATATTATAATTACGACAGCGCCACCACATTCTCTCCCAACACGGACGATCACGTCGGCGTCGCTCATCATCATTACAGCCGGGCCTCGACGGTAGTCGAGGAGACACGACCCGTTCGAGGGTTCGGTCGGGTCGGGGGGGAGAGCGTGGCGGTGGAGAAAGACTCGGACGACCCGTATTTGGACTTCAGACAGTCGATGCTGCAGATGATATTGGAGAAGGAGATATACTCCAAGGATGATCTGAAAGAGCTGTTGAACTGTTTCTTGCAACTCAACGCACCGTTCCATCATGAGATTATTGTTAGGGCTTTTACTGAGATCTGGAATGGTGTCTTTTCGGTCAGCAAGTCAGCACCAGCTGTCTCTGCTTCGTCCTCCAATTTCGATTACGGATTCAAGTGCCGATGAATGTCACGTGAGTTCTGGTCGGTACTGCACGTGGCGCTTTCTTTTTTGTGCTTAATCAGCATGAATGAAGGTGATTACACAAATGTGTAGTATGACGAATATCTCTTGACAAATAAAATCTTGGCATCTTTGTTATGCAGGCCCTGCAACCGCAAACGGGGGTCGTCTCTACTTACCAGACGTATTTCTCTAGCTCTAGTTTTTTTTTTTTTTTTTTTCTGTTTCAGTATAATGATATATATATATTAGTGTATGTATGTACAAAGATTTTGATGCAAAAGTCATTGCAAAAGATCATAGGATATTATGCTGCTGTTAGTTTCTTCTTAATTAACGACGATTTGGTAAAATTTTTATATGTGAGTTGATAACTGGGGAAAGCTGGGTAAATGGGTTGGTGAAAATCTTGGGGAGCTCCACTTGCGGGACAAATTCTGGCTGGTGGGAAAAGATAGGTATTGGGATTTGTTTTGACAGTATAGCTTTGGGACCCCTTGCTTTTTATTTATTTATTATTGTAATTACTCATAATCTACGTACCATCATGGAAATGGAAGATTTGAAATGGAAAACGGTTGGGGGATTATTAATTGGAATTTATTTATTTATTCTGGCGGATTAATTAATGTGAGAATTTAATTAAATTAAATGGAAATAAAAGAAATTAAGTGACCAGTTCTGCGTCTGCGCGCACTTTGACATTGTGCATTTTCCAAGGCAGGACTGTCGCAACTGATGCCTTGTAACGATAGTTTCCAGTCTACTCATTACTCTCTTTTGCAAGTTACAACTTACAAATGAGGGGGGACTTTGACCTTTCTCTATTTGCATCTCTCTCTGGATCTCTTGACTTGTATAATTTGCTTGCCATACTCCAAAGTAATCTAGTTACTATATTATATATATATATATATACTATGTATGTATATTTCGTAGCCTCCCCTCTCATGAGTCTGACGTTTTCTATTTTTTAATTTTTGGATACCCTGAAGTGGCTGAGAATTAAATCAAACTAATTTTATATATAGATAATACATTCCTTTAAAGAAAAGTCATGAGTGTGTAATCTTATTAAATTGAAAATATTATATGCAGAGGGGTAATAGCATGATCCTACTGAAAAAAATGACAAAGCATACATGAATCCAAGGACGAGTTACAATTCGGATTTCATATATCCTCTTTTTATTCTCCCCTTTGTTTATCCTTTTTTTTTTTTGAAAAAAATTATATTTTTCATTAAATAAAGAGTTGCAGTACATTGTCAATACATATTCCAAAGATCTATAACAGTAATCAATTAGACTAACCCATACAATCTCACTGAAAAATAAGAAAAAATTATGCGTATCCAGGAAGTAAAAACTTCCATTCACAGTACGCAAACTAGTCAGGATTTCTTGGCCCTTTTGATATAATCTCCATCATCATAATTAGACTTTTCAACTGATACCAAAATAAATTTATTGTAGAAATTGATCTTACACGGCAATCTTCCTCACAGTCAAAGGAGAAAAAAAATTGAAGTAGATCTTCCATCTTCACACCCAAAAGTGAAGGAGACCAAAACAAAACTACCATCCTCAATCCAAAAAGATGAGGAGCAGGAAAGTGTTATGGAAGGATCCAGAAGAAAGTGTTGGGTTTCCCTTTATTTATCCTTGATTACAGAATAACATGAACAAATATTAAAATATGAATAATCAAAATTTAGCTGCCAAGACATTAATATTTTTCGTTCTTTAATTTCAGATTGGAGGTTATATTATTTTCAAGTTAAATGCTAGTAGCATTGCACTACGGCTTTTAATAGAAATCTTGAGAACTTAAGAAACCACACATTAGTAGGGAGGAAAAACTGCTTAGTGATCGAAGTCCCTTGCGTTAGATCACGACGTTTTAGATACCATACAGACAAAAATATTTAGATTATTACAAAAAATATAGAGTCTTTTTTTTGTATCATTCTGTCAATAAAATTGATTTGTTAGTCATCGATTGGTAATATTTATTTGATATACAAATTTTGTATCTTTATTTAGAAATATATGATTATTCATATGTGTTTTTAGTAGCAGAAGAATGTGAAATATAGTTTAGTAATGTAACACACTTTCGTATACATTGTTTGATATCCAAAATTTTAACTGGCCAATTGTCGTGAATTCAATTTATACACACACACAAAAAAAAACATTCTCAGGAAAAAAAATCATTCTTAGGTATAGGCGGTCGTATTTTTTTTAATGCAGATATATTTTTAAACTGTGGTTTAAAAAAAATTATTTTTAAATGAACTATAAAATCGTAAAGTTTAAAAAAATTATAAAAAAAAATCCCTTAAATCTCATGGTTTTAAGTATATTAACGTATATTCACATAAAAATAAAAAAAATATATCTGTATTAGAAAATAACTAACGTGTATATATATAGAGAGAGAGGACATCCTCGCTTTATTAACGTATTGAAGATTATATTTTTGTTTATATATATAAAACATTGATTACAACTTATTTACAAACATTTTATGCAACAAAGTCTTAGAACGTCTCCTATCATTTATTAGATTGAATTTAATGTTGGATTGACGAACGTTGATTAAAAAAAAAATCGACCTCGTCCCCAAATTAGATCATGATCTTGCGGGAGAGCAAAATAAATTGTTTCGATGGAGGTTAAATATAAACAATAGAAGAAGAAGCGGATGAGTGATGAGTGATGAGTGATGAGAGGCGAAGCATTCAATACACAGTCCAATATGGTAAGATTTCGATTTCAGTTTCAATCTATATCGATCTCTCTCTTTCTCCATAACTATTTCATAAATGTGTGTCCGATAAATTAATATGACCTGCTTTGGAGGTTTAAGTCAAATTCAAATCAAAATATACAGAAACCAGGCAATAGGGAATCTTGCGACATGCACGTTAGCTTCGCTAGTGGAAAACACAAGGGGCCTTCCATTGAAAATGAGAAGCCGATCAGAAATTAACTCTCATTCATTATGACTTGTGATATAAGATCGATGCAACATAAATTGCAAGTCAGTCCAGCTCACACTCTCCTTAAATACTCTGCCTTAAGAACTAATTGGGTTTTGCCCCGTACGTTTAGCTTTGCTTCTTGTATTTGACTTTTTGTGGACATAAAATAATTTTAATTGCTTTTCATTTATGTCATGTTAAGTCTCAATAAGCAGAGACACAAGGGCAATCTTTATCTAATCCATCAACGCCTTTCTTTTTATAGTGGGGGACATTAGACATCTCGTTGCTTTTATAGGCTGGAAAATTGTCAACTGAAAGTATGATAAGTGAGAAAAATAGAAGTAAATGAAAAAAAAAAATGTCATGAAAGATTCCCCTCTTCCCTCCACTTTTAAAGAACAAGATCTGATTCAGCCAACAAAATTGATAGTGCAATAACAGCTTTAACATGAAAGATCAATTTACAGATTATAATAAACAACCGGTTATTGATAAATATGAGGAACATAGAAATATCTTCGTCAGTATACAATCGATTAAGAGTATGTGCACCAATAAACTCTACATAAAGTCACAATTTATGGCCAAAGTTGGCTTTTGCGACTGATGCAGTGATGGATCTTTTAGTTAAAAAATGATCTTTTACCGCCCGAAAATTTTCATATATGAGCATTGAGAGTTTCAAATCACCAAAACTTAAAATAACTCTCTTCGTCAGATAATGGGCAAAAAGTTGATTCCCAGTAACAACCCATGTAAGATAGAAGACTGAGAGTGTATGAAAAAAGGTTACAAAGTGAACACGTATATATATATATATATGTGTGTAAGAACTAAGGTGCTGAGGGCTTATAGCCATGGATGCAAGAGCCAAGCATGTTACAAGGCACAAAATGATTAAACGTACTGATGCAGAAAAACAACGATTCAATAAACAAGAAATGATGGAACAATTCGATGTGGGAACACAGATATTGGATATGTATGTCTCGACTTGTTGTTCTTTCCAGTTTCTCTTCAGCCAATTTTACGACTACATGGTATTGTTTGATAAAAGATCGGGCATGTGATAAAGGTCTGAAAATAAAACTCGAAATTGGAAGTACTTTAACACACTGAAGTGAGGGTCCGCAGCCAAAGCATGGGGGGCCTTGAGGCAATGTGTTGCCCAATGATCTGAAACATTTTGATCTGGAGAGTCTTTTCTTTAGCTTAAAGTTTTTTGAGCTCAAGAGATGAAACTGCACAATGAGTACAACAAAACCCAGTTTTGCAATTTTGTCTCTCAAAAATTTCTATGCCCTAAAGTTGCCTTATTTTTTTTTATTGTTCAATTTATTCCTAACGTATGCTTCTTTGTTTTTTTAGCACTGCACATGTAGAGGTTACAACTTACAAGGCACTTTAGGGCTAGGGAGCGCCTTTCAAGTTTCAACTAACAATATCATGTGGGGCTCTTTTGGCTATATCAATCGGACACAAGTGCACAACAAAAAGTATGCTATAAATGTTGATAATTTAGCTTTTCACAAAATTGAAGCCTAATCCATACGTACAGCCAATGAGGCAAATCACAAAGCATATTTTGCTCATCCAAAAGAAAAATATATTCAATGTTTTTGTTCTTTTCACATAAAATTACATAACATTGATGATTATTATTAGTTTATGTCATAATAAACTAGAAAAAATTTGGAGTAATCCTCATTCCTCAAGTCGCAGTCTCCAATCCATTGTCTTCAACTCATTATTAAACTAATTAGGGATGGCAATGGGGAGGGGAGGGGAGGGGACCGACATCCCCAAACCCATCCCCGATATTTTTCACATACCCCCATCCCCTCCCCCAGTGGTTAGGGAGTGCCTTTCAACTAACAATAATAAAGGGGCTCTTTTGGCTATATCAATCGGACACAAGTTTTTAATTTCAACAAAATCATATTAAAATAAAATTTTAAACAAAAGTAAGGTTTGACAATATATTTTATACTAACATTAATCCATTACAAAAATCGCAGCCTAAAATCCATATAATTATCAGCCAATCTTTATAATCATAATAAAAATTTTTTTATATCAATAATTAAATAAATGAAATTGGTATAAATACTAAAATTAATTTTTACTTTCTTACATCTCATATCTCATCCAAAAATAATAAAAATAATATAAGCAAAATAACTCTAAAATAGTTTTGGGTTAAGTCCTTTAGAATAAGGTATGGTTGAATAGTAATTCGACTACACATAAAGTTAAGTAGGCATAACATTAAATATTTTGATATCTATTATTTATACTAATATTTTATATTTTATAATTTAAATTTCATTATTCATTTATTAATAATTCAAAAAAAAAAATTAAAATTTAAAATTAATAGAAAAATGGGTAGGGGATAATCCTCATTCCTCAAGTTGCAAAAAATTATCTCCAATCTATAAAATGTCTTCAACTCATTATTAAACTAATGTAATGGTTGGGCCTTAGACCATTTTGGGCCTGATATCTGGCTAGACAGGGCCCAATTGCTGGTGAGATTACCCAATTTTTTACCTTCAAAACTTATGGACCAATTTTTGTGAAGGCAATCAGATCAGAGCCTCGTCGAACCACTTTAATATCTCCCGAGTCCCGACAACTAAGGGAGACGTGCTGCAGCAGCAGAACACAAATTTGGCAACTCAGAATGCAAAAAGGATGCAAAAATTTTTAACATAAAATATAAATTTGTAAGATAAGTAATGATAAATATGTTATGTTGTATGTCATGGAAATGCTGTCTTTTCTTGTCGAGTATAACCCTAAAATTGTTTCAAGGATGCTCAAAAAAGTGGAAAACATAATAGCAGCAAAACTTAAATGTTGCTGCAACTGCCCAGAAGTCATCATTTGGGACGAGCCATAGCTTTAGCTTAGAGAACCATATGATGCATGTAGCAACATCAGAATCATTGCTCCTAATGCTGAGTTGTTACTTCAAAATAAAGATAAAGATCTCACAACGGCCCATGGGTAATGGTGCCGAGGCAGTGAGGTTGGTGGACTATATAATGCAGAAATGCATTAATTGGGAAAGAAAATAATGTAATAAAAAAATCTCATCTCCAAAGTTATACGAAAATGACAGCTACCAACACAAACACCAACAATGTTTAATCATTAATGATCTCACTATTGCAACCAAATCACAAATCTCAATATCTCACAGCAAGTTAATTACTAACATGAACTCAGAGTGAGGGAGGGAGAGTCACTATCTCCACCTATTCCGAAATCAAGAAGATCATATTGGGATCAAGACAAGATTTGCTGCTATTTTTCACACTTTTTTTTTTTTTTATAGTAAACTAACCGAACGCCGTATCCTTCATCGTGGCATTAGTATTGTCCAATAAAAAATAATTAAAAAAATACAAACAAATTAAAGCAATGGTGCAAGTGACTCAGTGAGAGTGAAGCTAAGGCTTAAAAGGCAATGTACTGATTGATCATTATTGATGGATGCGTACGCCCTGGTCTGCATTCAATAACGCTATCAATTGAAGTTTCGTAAAGACACTGTCTTTGGTGAGCTTACCTAGGGTAAATAAATCGCTAGTTCCTGTCATTTAACCAATGAGATTTCATGTCTTTAACATCTTGTCTCTTTTCTTTCTTTCTTTCTTTTTATCTTTTAAAAGTTTATAACTCATGTTTGACATATCATTTTCGCGGGTCTAATTGAATTTTATTTTTTATTCGAATGAACGAATGAACAAGCTAAGTATTACCCATAAAACAAAGACAACACTGATTGTCGTACATTTATTGTGTTATTTTGATACGTCTAAGATAAATGTTACTTTAGAAAAACCCATAAAATAAAGCTACTCGTAAAGAAATTACTGAAAATTTTGCTTTCTTATATTTTGAATAATCCAAACCACAGTGACTATAATCGAAGTTCATAGATGGTTCTCACAAGTTGATTACTCTTTTAATTTTGAAAACTAAGAATAAAATAAAACGACGGCGAGCTGAATGCTGGCTGGTGTGATTTAAAAATTTAGTTTACAAACACCATTTCAATGTTACCCATGCTGATCATTAAACGCAGCAGCCTCTTGAAACGAAATTGTCTTCTCGGCCCGCGTTACGCGTTAAATGCAATGCCCAAACAAAGCTGAGAGATAATTACCAGACAGACACCAACTTCAGTACCGTTTGGTTAAAATTTTCGTGCAATTTCATTTTTTTTTCTTTTTCTTTTTCTCGGACAATGAGAATGCAATTAATGGGTCATTATCTCAATAATTACCATCCCAATTTTTAATTTTTTTCAATTTTTTCGGGAGAAATGTGTATTGGATATTTGGATTTCTCCAAACTTGTTGACAAGTAAAAGCCTGCAGAGTAATAGAGCCGTGGGGTGGGTTTGTTTGTTTGTCTGAGAAAGGAAATTATTTAAACATAGTTCGGTGTTAATTTTTAACTTTGTGACCCGTTGGCTGATGTCACAAAAACCGTGGGCCGACCGACAACTTGACATTTTTTTTTAATTTTTAATTCGTTTGTTACTAATTTAGAATGCTTCTCCGGCGCCGCTGCATAAGGGAGGGCGTGGGTTTGAATTTTTGATAATCATCGATTGGGTTCCGTTGTTGTTTCACTGCCAATTAATCCGAATTGAATTCGGAAAACGCTCAAATAAAAATTCATTTAAAATGATGTTGTTTTGCATTTTTTCTTTTTTTTTTTTATCACTCGGTACCAAAATTAGCGCTACTCTAATAATGGATGGAAATCAATAACAAAACCAATCAAATTTAATTTGATCCTTAAACATAGGTTCAAGATCAGTCCAAAATTTTGCATGGTCCTATCCAGATCGGCTTTTACAATCTTTGTTATTATTGTCTAGCCTAAAAATTTTACATATATAGTATTTTATTTTTATTCTCGCTTTCCTTAAGAGAGAAAAAGAAGAATAAAAATTATTATTATATATATAAAAAAAATTATGGTACAACTGTGATATCGTGCCATAATTGTATCCAGCCGTTGGATTCACTTAAATGCAATCTTTATTATAAACTCCATCCATTCAAGTGAATATTTGGATCACGAGACGATCTGCAATTCTTGTTCTTAGGACCCTATATATATGTGAGTGTGTGAATTAGAGAAAGTGTTGTACGTAAAAATTTTCCGATTTATAGTTTTTTACAAGTAAGAAATTGCTGATTATTTTCGCAGGTAAGAAAAATTGCTATACTTCAGGCCGTGTAGAGTTGGCATATAAAAAAGGGTGGAGTCAGGTTTGTTTCATTGATTGAGAGTGGCCAAATGGAAAAGGCCATTGATAGAAATTTTGGGGCAGGGCACTTAATTACATCGCTAAAGCTAGCTAGATTAAACCAACTAATTAAGAACTCTATAAACGTAAGTATTTCAATTTGCATTATCTTTCTTTAACAATTTTTAAGCTATTTCCCACAAGGTATCGATTCATCAAACCATACAAAAATAAAAATAGCAATATAATTTACAGAAAATAGAAACACTAGCCTCATTATGTAGTTGTTTTTCTGATAAAAGCCCTGCCTATAATCCGATTGGAGTTGCTTGATTATAGTATGATTAAATAAACTGTGACGCTGCATTAAATTATATCGATCACTATCTCTTCATAGTTAATTGTAAAATTGAATTAAAAACAGAAGTGGCACAAGGTTTAGAAGCTTTGCTGCTCGAACAAGATTCTTAACTTTGAAATTGACGCCGAGGCATCTATGCAGAGACAATTATATTGAACATAGAGCGTTGAAAATATTATAATATATAATTTCGATTTTATGCAATGCAATGCAGATTGCAACTTTTTGTTTTCTCGATCTTTTTTTTACGTAATATTAATCCATTCATATGTTATTTACTTACCAGTAAAACAATATCAAACTACTTATGTTGACCCTTGACACTACGAAAATTGTTGCTTTGGGGATAGGATTTTTAATTAAATTAACGCCAGATCTTATACCAATAGCAAACATTAGTTTAAGTTTTTTTTTTTTTTCAAAGGTTTGTTTAGAGTTTAGATTACTCTAAACATGAATATGAAAAATATATTCCCAAACCATGTTTAGCAAAATCTTAACTTGATTGTGTTCAATGTAACCCGTCCTTGGAAACAACATTTGTTGCACATTTTAAAAAGTATCTGTTCGCTCCTACACCTTTGGCTAAATAGGTGAACCACTTCCTTCAAATTGAAATATGATTATGAGAGTAATGGTTTGAGTCTTTATGGATTTAACCTCCCTCAATTAATATATAATTATATGGAGATTATTTGTAAAATTTTTCTACCTTATTAAATACGAGTGGAGTAAAGACATCCTTCCATAGTGAGGATTATTTATCTAGACATATACTTCATAGAATTTAATATAATAATATAAATATCAGTTATATATTTAATTATAAATATTTATATAATACAGTATCTTAATACTTAATCAGTTAAAAATATATATATATATTCAACAATCAGCGTGATAATGCAATAATTTCATATTTTGCCAAAAAAAATTAAAATAATAATAGTAGTAGTAAATAATAAAATAAATATATGTGTATCTATATAATTTAATATCCCAACGGTCCCTCTTTGCACCACTCAATTAATTTCTGGAAGTGACAATCTGCAGACCCACCAAAGAATGTATCATTTATTTCTTGTTTTTACTCATAGCATTTAGCTTCTTTGGTAGAGAAAGAGAGAGGATAAATAATAATAAATACCAATGAAGATTCAAATTCAGAACTCTTATGGCCATGGGCACTATGTTGATAAGGTGATGCCCTAACAATTATTTTCAAATATTCTTGCAGGAAAAAAAAAAAAGGAACTTTTTATTTGTTTTATCTGCAATATCTTTATAGCCAATTCAGGGCTACATGATTAATTTGCAGATACGGGTTTGTTCATATTGTCAACTTTCAGCCATTTTTACTCTCAAAACTATGAAAAATATCCATGTTTCAGCACAAAATCTAATATGAGTTTTGTTTTTATTTTTTTATTTTTTACTTTCTGGGTCTATCACGGTTAATGCAAAAAGACCAAGCCAAAATTCTGCGCTGGAATAATGGAATTGTAGCTATCATGATAAGGACTGTCATATTCAAAACCTACGGCTACGATCACTTGATCATAGGACAGGATTTGCAGAGATGTACTTCCAGGTGAAGCATATCTAGTGGTAGATACTACTCCATCACAGTAGATACACGTGCACGTAGGTGATTTGAGTTGCATGAGATCGAGTTTTGATTATTAAAATTGATTTCTCATTAATTATCCACATGAAAATTAACTCAAAAGCATGTCACTATAAGAGAACGCCGTTTAAGCAACCTTTTTAGTTTTTTATTCCCGGTTTTGCAGAAGCTTTTGTTTCTGGTAAAGTTGTTAATTTGTCTTACTCAACCCAAGTAAATTATTTTTATTTTTGAGTTTTCATGGATGAGTTCATAATTATCCATTTTTAACAAATTGGTCCCTAACTAGCGGTCAGTGACTCCTAATTTCATTTTTAATCAGAACACATACCGCAACATTGAGAATGTGTTCATCACTAATATAACGGAACTCGATCCCAAATATCTTATTCAATCCATAAACTTTTATTAATTAAATTTGTAATTGATCATCTTCAAACCCTATTTTTTTAAAAACAATTTTTTTAAAAGTAAAAATATAATAAGATTCGAATTCCTTTCAATTAACTGATAATAAAATGAGTGAGCACTCTATTTACAAGCTCTGTATTCTTACGAGAAACGGTCAAATATTAATCTTGCTCATTTTTTCTTAATTTACACTCTTACAAGAGAGAGTAAATATCACCAATCTTGTAGCTGAGTAATTTGGTTTCGTCAAGATAGGTGACAAGTTAGGGACCTATTTAGATATACTGTATCTTTATTTGTCAAAACTTACGATATAGTGAACCAACAGTAATTTTTAAAAAAAAGAAAAAAAAATGCAATAAAACAAAATTCCCCAAAATTCACAATTTTTAAACCCTAACATGACAAGTTAGGGACCTATTTAGACATACTGTATCTCTATTTGACAAAACTTAAGATATAGGGACCCAACAGTGATTTTTTCTATAAAAAAAAAATCAATAAAACAAAATTTCCCAAAATTCACAATTTTTAAACCCTAACATGATAGCGCGTGTGCATTCCCTACACACGTACGATTGTTTTGCAAGTCCACAGACAGAGCGCGAGAGAGAGAGTAATCAAAAACTTTATTATTCTTTTTTTTTTTTTAACTATCATTCATTGCTAAAAACTACTGATAATATACACAAAGTTAATTTCATTGAACAAAAAACTTACAACAATTAAGATGAAGAAGCATCATCATCTTTTTGTTGCTTTTTAATCTCATCATCATCTTCAGCTTCTAATAATGAAGATAAGCAGCAAGGGATTGAAGAAGAATCATCATCAGATGAAGAAGAAGTGTAAAAAGACAAAGGAGATGAAGGAGAACAAGAATGAGAAGCTAATGAAGATGATGAACAGGTAATAAAATCACTGCTAGTACTAGTAGAATTAGCAAAAGCTAAAGCAACAAGTAGGTCGACGAAAGCACCAACAATGTACCCATGATTGCTTTTCCCATTCATTCTCAAATACCAACACAAAAGCTCTTCAAGATCTTCCCAATCTTTAAGCCCATGAGCTTCCACCATTTCCTCCATTGACTTCTTGAAATCAACATAAGGATCTTTTGACTCCATTGAACAAACCAAGCTCTCTTTGTAAGGGAACCCACTTGTTTTAGCTTCTTCAAGAATTGAACTCGTCTCTCCAGGCTCAAAAAACAGCCTCTCTGATCTTAAACCTCGAATGACAGTCTCTACTGGGTCCCCATTTGAGCACTCCTCCGACGCCGTCGAGAAGCTTGCTGTTGCTGACTCTGATGATGTGTTTGTAAACAATGATGACTCAGTCGTTTCAGCATCTAAGTAGGCTAAGTTAATAGTCTTTAACGTGGCGCCGTTGGTGCTGTTATTATCATTATGGTTTCTAAAAGAGAGGGTTCTTGTTTGGTGACAAGAAGGCCAAGGCCATGATGATGATGATTTTGCTAACGTAGTTGTGTTTTTGGAGAGAAAAGGAAGCTTCATTTTCTTGCCCATGTTGTGGTTTGATTTGGAAGATTGTAGAAATGAAAATGTTTTGGGTGTTTTAAGCTAGAAGCTATTGTTGATGTTGCACGAGAATTAAATGTTGAGCCAGAAAGGGTTGTCGCTTGTGGTGAAGTGATTTCTGATGGAGTGGTGTGGTGAGATAGATAGATTATGGATAGGCGGAGGGAAGTTGGAGTAAGAAGAAGAAAAATGGAGATGGGTACATGGAGTTGGTGGGGCCTTTTCCTTTTATATAATATGGGTATTAAATTTTGAGCGACTAAATTAAATGTGGTTCAGCTGAGCTCATTCAATATTATAGCTGGTACTTCTGCGCCTCTCTCACCCCCCCCCCTCTTTTTTACCAGTTATTGTTTGAACAACTCTCTGACATTTGACCTCTCTATTTCTTTCTTTATTTATTATTAACTATAGCCAATTGCCATTGGCATTACACTCACAAGGACAGCGGTTTAAATCCTCCCATAAATATTATCAAAGTTAAATATTTATAATTTTTTTTTGTATGCAAGTAGGATATGATTTTTTTTTTTATGCCGGCCATTTATCTGAGTATAGACGTTATATAATTTAATGTAATGCATAAGTTTTAGTTATGTATTTACAAGTAAAGTAAGAATATCCCTCTTCTATGAGGGTCATTTGTCTGAGCGTGTACTCTATATAATCTAATATAATGTATAAGTTCTAGTTATGTATATCTTATTAATGTATAGCCAATTAATATATTTATCTGAGCATATACTCTATATAACCTAATGTAATGCATAAGTTCCAATTATGTATTCACAAGTAGAGTAGAGACATCTCTCTTCTATGAGGGTCATTTGCCTGGGCGTGTACTCTATATAACCTAATGTAATGCATAATTTCCAGTTATGTATTCGCAAATAGAGTAGGGACATTCCTCTTCTATAAGGGCCATTTTGTCTGGGCATGTACTCTATATAACCTAATGTAATGTATAAGTTCCAGTTATGTATAGCTGATTATAAATATCAGTGACATGTCTGCTATAAGAGCAATTGTAAATATCTGCATAATGCAGTAATCTGGTGTGTAACCAATATATATATATATATATATATATATATATATAAAACTATAGCCAATTGATGTGTTTGTCCTAGAAAAAACTTTGGAGCCATTAGGTGATGTTTATACAACGCACACATATTTTTCAAAGAATTGTTTGGTAAATTAAATAAAAACGAGATACTAAATATTAAAACTATACTTTCTTTAGAATAAAATATCTCATAATGCATTTGTAAAATCATGAAAATATATTGTAACTAATTAATTAGAATATAAAAGGACTCTTGAAGAAATCAATTGTATTGAGTATTAATTTGTCATTTTGAAAATAGTTTAATAGTTCTTCACTCTAATATTAATTTTGAGAGCGCTAATTTGTTTTGTAGATGCAATATTTAGCATGTTTCCTTCTATGATTCTTTAGAAAATATGATTGTTTAGTCTATGCTTAAGAATTTTTTTTTTGTTTTTTTTTTCGGAGGAATTTGCACTTTTTTGATGCAGCGGAAGTTTATTGCTCAAAATATTCTGTTAATTCTAGAGAATACCGGAATAAAAGAACAACTAGATTCACGTTGATTCAAAAGAATACCACGAATTTAGAGGTTAAAACTCGTTGATTCCATAGAATACCGAGAATTAACTGCTCAAATACTCACAAAGAGATTTGAAAATTAAAATTTTATTGAAATCGAACATCTCTCTTTGCTTGTAAAAGCTACAAAAGACATTTATTTATACTAATTAAAACTTATCCTAATTTGATTAGAAAACTTATTTTAATAAAACTTATACCTAAATTAGTAATATTACTTAAATAAGCAATACCTAAACAATAAAACTCTAAATAGGAAACCAAATTAAACGAGAATACAAATTAATTAAAATATTCCTAAATGTTATAAGTTTTAATGTAATTAGGATTTCTTCAATCTCTTACTCTGCATCATTCCTGCCAGGGTGAAGAAAAGTCATCCTCGAATTTTGCTTGTTGTTGTCTCCAAAATAATCGTTATTTGCCTTAAGATTAATCTTTAAATTACAATGTCGATGCTGATGAATAACCCTGAACTTTCCAACATTGGTGACTACATCCATCCAATTTGTCCAACAACGCGAGATAAAATCTTCAATCAACAATTTTTCTAAGAATACCTTATCGTAACATCCTTTGAAGCTCTTAGAGAAACCAATAACAAAATAGTGCTTCTTAAAATCTTCCACTTGTTGAAAAATCTTATGATACCTCTCCCCATTTGAATCGAGTGAATAATATGAGATTGTATCAATTGACACCTCATTTTATTCCACAAGATTAATATAGTCATCAAATTGTAGCGGTTGATCCAAATCAATGCATTTATGTTGAGAATTTATTGCAGACGTGAATGACCAATTAATAGTCTCCTTAGAAGGAATACTATTGTCAAGTAAAGCAAAGTTACCATTTTCCATATTTTTCTCACAATATGCATTATCACAAACAACTTCGTCAAATCCATATCTCTGCTTTATGTGTAAAGATTTTCTATTTCAAAGTTTCTCTGAATCTTTAGAAATCAAATGCAAAATCCTCATAATCTTCATCAAAACATCTCTCAAGAGGACATATTCACACCGATGTTGTGGTTTCATGAGTCAATTTTTTTTTTCTCTCTCTCTCTCTCTATCTCTCTCATATCTTTTCTTTGGTGTTTATCTGGGTTTTTTTTGCTAAGATCAGAAAATCAAAGGGTCATAATGGTATAAATGAAAGAACTGGGCCAAAACAGTGAATAAGCAAAAGGTAGGGTCATCGGCGACGGTGATCGGAAATTTGGACGAGGATGGGCGGATCTGAAAGATTTTGGATCGGTGAGTATGATGGTGGTGGTGGCTTGTCCGAAAAGTTATTGTTTTGGCCAGAATTTGGAGATAAAGCCGGTGGTTTTGAGGGCTAATCGACGGTGGAAGATGCTTGGGTGTTGATGGCCGGCGATTTATGATCCGAATGGTGGTGGTTGCGTCTGGCTCGGTGACGGAAAACTAAAGCCGGTAGCCTTGGACGATGGCCGAGGGCTGAAGCTTTTACTTCTGTTTCGGATTTTTTTTTTTTTAATGAAGCTAAGCGGAAAAATCAAAATGGGAAAAAAGGAAAGGTTTGGTAGTAGATGGGGTTAGATTAGTGATACGGGTTTTAGGTCTGATATCAAAGTGATGCAGCAGAAGATTATTGTTCAAAATATTCTATTGATTCAAAAGAATACCGCGAATTTAAAGGTTAAAACTCGTTAATTCCGTAGAATACCGATAATTAACTACTCAAATACTCATAAAGAGATTTGAAAATTAAAAAATATTATTAAAATCGAATATCTCTATTAACTGATGCAGCATAAGTTTAATGTTCAAAATATTCTGTTGATTCTAGAGAATACCGAAATAAAAAAACATCAAAATATTCTGTTGATCCTACAAAATGCCGGAATAAAAGAACAATTAAATTTATATTGATTTTAAAGAATACCGTGAATTTAGAGGTTAAGATTTGTTGATTCCACAGAAACTCGTTGATTCCACAGAATACAGAGAATTAACTTGTTCAAATACTTACAAAGAGATTTGAAAATTGAAAATATTATTGAAAACAAACCCCTCTCTCTTCTTGTAAAAGCTACAAACGACACTTATTTATATAATTAAGACTTATCATAATTTGATTAGAAAACCTATTTTAATAAGACTTATACCTAAATTAAAAATATTACTTAAATAAAAAATATCTAAATAATAAAACTCTAAATAAGAAATCAAATTAAATTAGAATATAATTTAATTAAAATATTTCCAAATATTATAATTTCAAGGTAATTAGGATTTCTTGAGTCTCTTCCTCTGCGTCACTTTTGCTTCCATGTAATTATTGCTTTAGATCTTAGTACTTGGTAGCTGTTTGGATTGTATTATAGGGTTTAAATTATTCATACTTCAATGGTTCTAAATGAATGGTGATTTTAACATGATGAATGATGATGATGATGCTTGAGATAACATGTGACACATCAATTAGAATCCAAAAACCAAAATATTATTTAGCAAATAACATGCTTGATGATGATGATGCCGTATAGCTATCAAATCGTTGGTTTTTAGGTAACGCGGTTGCTGTATTTCTTTTTCCTCTGATCAAATTATTTAGCAGATAGCGGTGTCCTTATCAACCCTTAAAAGGAAAAATTGTGACTCAACAAACATATAGAAGAAAAGGGTAACCACAAAACCCTGAAATGAAATCATGCAAAGATTAGACGTGAACGTTTTTTTTTTTTTTTTTTCCTTTTCAATGCAAATTTATAATTAAAAATCCATCAATTAGACCGGTCTTAATCATCAGGGAAATGGCCAACGCTCTTGAAAATCGACTAAATATAAGAGTTATATAAACCAATTTTTCATCTTCTCAAGTTGGGTAAACTAATATTATAATTAACTTGTAAATTTTGATTACCCTTAAAAACTTGTCAAATGTAGTAATTAATTCGGTTGGAACTGCTAGTGATTATAACTTTTTACGCTTAATTTCTATTTAATTTCATCAACTACACAAACCTCTTTTGCCAAGTAAATGGGCGATTTAAGACATAACGTAAGTGTAACACTCATTTTGAAAATACACACTAATATTTTTTTTAGATAAGAATTCTCGAAGGTATAAAAATGTTTTGCGTTTAATATGACCAAGAGTAAGTTCTAATAAGTATTTATGTCTAATATGATCAAGAAGGAGTTTTAAATAAGATTAAACATTTTAGACTGTGGTATGATAGACTTAATCTAATACAGGTCCTAGTAGACATCCTACTAACCATTACTAATTTAAATTGACTAAAAAAGAAAATAAATATCGCAACTTAATAGGGAGTTTTTGAGAAAATCAAATCTATATGCTAAGAAGATAGTACAATTTGGGGGGAAAAGAATAGAATTCAAAACCCAAATCCAAAATCAAACAAGAACAATTAATCAACACACGAGGATGAAACCATCTGTAAGTATTTACGACTGAGTGATCACGTGCCTCCCCAAGCCATCCAGTTAAGAGAATGAGACTTTTATTTGTTTGTTCCCCATTTGATGGGTTAATAAGACTGGATTTTTGTGCAGAGTGTTTAAGGAAGAAGAGAAACTAGTCCACTGGATTCAGTTTGTGCTCTGCATATTTAATGGCTTGTTTGGTATGTACTAAAATTCCAAATCCCCAATCACATTCCTAATTCAAATTTTTTGAGAGCATGATTTTGAGATTCAATTTAATATCATCTGGTTGTGCCTTATAAAAGGGGACCATATTTATTGAGTCTTTTAGATGGTCCGTGCTGTGCTACATGTACATATCCATAACAATTTTGAAGTTTCCAAATATTTTATTTCATTCATTTAAAGATTGTGGGCGCACATACACAGAAATAACCAAATATGTACAGGTGGACACGATCGTTGTAGCTTCTGGCTCTGAGGGAAATAAATTTCATCGAGTAATTTGGACCACAGCAAAAGCTAGCCTATGTTTTTATCAATCGTTGCAATAGTGTGGTATTTGCTAAAAGGGGATGAGAAAAAAAAATTAATAATTTAATGTGTGTAAATGACACGACCTACTTCTTGCCAGTTATATAGCAGGAAACTTGTAATTTGCAGGGGGTCCTTATTGACAAAAATTTGATTGAAGGAACTTGTACTTCCGAAAGGACCGAACCGAAACACAGTTGAAGTTGATGATTGAAAAGCGAGCTTTTGCTTTTGAAAGTGTATTTGAACGTGAGGGACATAGTTATATGACGATGAAATTGAAGAGGAGGGGCACCTCATCATGTTCTTTTCTTATCTCGATATGGAATCAATCCCACATCTCAATCTAGAACACTTGGTAAACATGTGCAACTGTTGAGTTAATGAAACTATCAGTAGAATATAACTCTTCACTCATGGTTAAATTTTTTGGATTAGATACGTAAATATTTTTACCATTTGACAAAAAAACTTTAGAAGTCAAATTTAATAAACATTATCAACTTAACTACACCGCGTCAATACCAAGAGAGCTCAAGCAAGTCAATGAGAAGCCCATCTTCCTTCGTTTTTCCCCGGAAGCACCTGCCAGAACCAGATCACAATGAAGTTGTTGCAAGTCTTTTTTATACTAATTGGTTCAATAAAGGTAAAATGTCTTTAGGAATAAAAGAGATTTAACCTTCAAATCTTGGCTACAAAGGATCGGGTTTGTTACCAATGCCTCTAGCATATTCATTCGTACCACATATGCATGTGTGCACGTGGTCCATTGACCTTGATAGTTTTGAATTTATAATTAATTAGCAGAGAAATCCATGATTGAAGAAGCAACCAAATCCATCGTTTGGTCAAATAAGAATGTCCGCTTAATTCGTAATTTCTTCGCAGTTTCCTTCTCCCAGTGCAAAAAGTCCATGAACTCAATTAAACAAAATTGGTCTTTTGTTGAGGGTCCAACACTACAACATCAACAGAATTCACATAGAAGAAACAAAAAAACTGTTCTTAAGCTGCCATCAGAGGAGAGATTAGCTATTGAAAATACATTCCTGGAGTTGGAGGCCCACGTCCAAACAGAGGCCATCTGTAAAATGGACCACTGTTACCAGACTGGGGTACCAACTTGTGAACCCGTTGCATCCCGAAACACTCACATTGAAAGGGACCATCACATGCTCAGCTGTGGCTCTGCTCATTTAAACAATTTAATGAAAATGATCAACGCATCCAAGTCTATTATGACATTACTTCATACCACTTAAGGCCATAAGAACGGTTATTATACTTGTTTCCCGGGCGTAAACCATGAACTTGAAAATTAGACTTGAAATCATAAACCAAGATTTGGATGCACAGTGCTGTAACTCCATCAAGAGGGGATAAAAAAAAAATATATTCAAAAATCACGACCGTTTTTCCCCCATAACAATATCCAGCCTTTCGATATTCACAAGTTCTAATAATTGCAATTAGTTGCCCTCAAAATATCTTTCCTTTAAATATGAGAGCAAGTACAAAGATGAGCCAAAGCAGTAAAGGCCTCGTGCCATCCAACTAAGCTTATGTGCAAGGGTGCTCTGGCAGGGACCAATACAATGGCTGCTGAAATCATAATCCTGCAAGCAGTTGGTCATGTAGTAGCTATCACAATGAATATTATAAAGCTTTCAGTCCCCATCAATCCAACCAGTAAACACAAACTTGAGGAACATCTCAGCTCAAGTGGCTTGCATCCACTATAATTTTGGAATTGACAATCATCAATATCCATAATTCATCAACTACAAGAAGATGTTCAGATTTTGTCCTTAGGCGGCTAAATTTCATAGATGCTACATACATGCTAGGAACAGTGCCTCGACTACTGCTATATTTTGATCCATCGAATGCATATTTCTGTAGGAACTCTTCAGCACCATCATTCCAATTAAAGCCACCATGAAGATATATATATATATTTTTTTAATTACGTGAGACTAATACTCAGATTACAATTTATATTATATGAAATTTATAACTAATATTTATAATCAGACAATTACCGAGATTAGTTTACACTAATTTTTATGTAACACTGTCCAAATTTTACTCTCTCCAATTAAAGCCACCATGAAGATTTCATTTCACCCAATAATGCAATAACACACAAGACTAGACAAAACTTTATCAAGCTTTTGGAAACAAACTCTGAAAAATCTGAAGGGTTAAAACAGAAATGGTTATACACAATTTCAGCAGTGCTCTTGAAAATACAATAAAATGAGAAGGTTCCAAAAACATTAGATCAGGACAAATGATAGGAAACAAGTTCCATCTATGTAAATTGACAGGGTAAATGGTCCAATCATATCAACCCACACACCTGTATGGTACTCAAAACGGTGAACCAAACTTGGACTCAGTACCATGTGTAAGCAAGGCCACCTGCTCTTTTCTATTCTCAATGAGATCTCATCTCTCATCTATTTCATAAGGAAAATGGCATGTGGTATTGGAGAAAATGAAAAAGAAATGGGAAGTGTAAATCTCACACATAAGAAATACTCCGCTTACAACGTTGAGATACAAAATTTGTATTATAAATGAAGACGCACTTGATGTGTCATTCATTGACTGCTGCTTTAAATCTAAAATATTACATTAATGATGAAGTAAAAGAGTCAGCTATTTCCTAACAAGCAGCAGTCAATTGTTGATAACGCATATTTAGTTTGTGTCACAAAAGTTAGCTATTTCCTAACAAGCAGCAGTCAATGGTTGATAACGCATATTCAGTTTGTGCCACAAAAGTTACCTATTTCCTAACAAGCAGCTGTCAATGATTGCTAGTGCATATTTAGTTTGTGTGACAATGTTATAAGCCTAGCATTTTAGTGATTACATTCAACAATTAAAGATAAAAATATCAAATTACATAAAATGTTCGAATTTCTTAATTTCCAATCACTGTCATCATAAATTGCCTTATTTACATTTCTAATCACAAGTAATTAAATGTTTTTTGAATCATACGGACATCAAAATTGAATTTCTGCACAATCCTAATTGAAAATCTTTGACAGTTATTTATTTATTTCCTAGGTCAAGACTATTTCAGTGAAGCTAGGATAAGCAGCTAGAACAGTGAAGCTGTTGGCTGTTGAACTTTTTCTTCTGGTTGAGGACAACTAGCTTAAAATCATGACATTCGACTAATATGGTACATAGGATAAATCGAGGAAAAACACTTACTATTCACATAAAGCTTAACATCCTATAACTAAAATATTTAGGGAAACAACTAGAACATTTAAGTTTTCCAATTTTCCTTCACTGCTTTAGTTCTTCTGTTTCATTAAAGAATGCCAACGAAAATAAGTGAGTCATATAATAAACCAAGCTAAGGTAGAAAATAATTGAGTAATATAACAAACCAAGGTAAGATAGGCCCTACATGCTAATAGAAAGCTCAGAGGATCCTCAAACCAGATAAAACCTCCAGTCCTAGAAGCACTCAGAAGCCCTTGACACTTGCATGAGAAGATCATACTTTCCATTAGTAATTCTCTTTGAAATGACAGTGTGACTAATAAACAATTGTAGGTAAAGAACAGGAATATCTTACAGTGGTGGCAGACAAATACATTTCAGGTATAAAGAGTAACTTCAAATCTCCAAACAAGGCATCCCACAAAACAGTAAAATTCTTGGTAATGCTCCAAATATCTATGTTAACCTCAAACAGGAATTTATATGCTTACAAACTCCAGATTTCATTTGTGCTTACCCCACTCCACCAGGCCACCTGACAAAGGTCATCAACACTAATGCATATAAACCGTTAGAACAAGTAAAACCTAAAATATTTATATTATATTATGGTGTCCAACGGCAGGCAACAATTTAAGCTTGAAGATGGTTTTCAGATATCTGGGTTTGGAGGCGAGCACAAGTTGGGTTAGTACTCAACCTAACCCAACCATGGGCAAGTTGAGAATTTTCTACCCCTACCATCCCACCAAACCAAGTATTGGGTTGTGAAAAATTAAAACTAACCTATCCAAATTATTTTGCTCAACCCGAACCCACCTCAAACTGATCCAAGTGGGTTGATAGGGGTTGACTAGGTTGCCAAGTTTTTGTCCACCCCTATCTGCTATCTGGGTTAATATTTCCAACAGAGATGTACCTCAGCAAGATATATATGGCCAAGATCAAGTACAACCAGCAAGTTTGGCCATGGAAGACTAATTAGTGTGAATGTACACAATCTGAGTTAGCATTTAAACACTAATAATGATTAAATAACTAAAGTAACAGGTACTATAGAGAATTGACAAGTAATTAGGAGTATATGGGTAAAATGCTCTTTGGAACTTAATCGACAAAATGTTCCACACAAACTTCATAAAAACAACAGACCTATCCTTCTTTTAAAGCAAGTATCTTTAAGGCATATAAAGATAACAGAATCCAGCAAAGAGGTAGAATTGACAATCAAAATGTACAGAAGAAGCTCCTCCACAAAACATGACACGCACATAAGTCCATTTTTGACAACTAAAAAGCTAGTGGTCCTTACCAGACCCATTAAGGCACATGAAACAGCAGTGAAGCCTGGAGCATGGATCCCACAAGTCAATAACTAGAGAAAGCCATAATTAACTGCCATATGCATGATGAATATGTAATCACCAAATCATTTGATTAATTCAAGAAAATCTTGATAACACCTGAGAACAATAAAATTAAACATAACAACTCTATCTTCTGCTCCTCTTATTATTAATTCTTGTATTGCTAGGAGCACAGTTCTGAAGCAGATAGATAAAATGAAAGTTATGTATTAAACATGACAACTCTATCTTCTGCTCCTCTTAGGATTAATTCTTGTATTACAAGTGAGACAGCCAGGATAAAAATGACCAGCAATCAAGAATTAAAGATACCATACAGAGCCTATAACAGAAAATGGAAATAAATTGAATACAACTTGATGAAATCAGCTTATATTAAATTAAAAAATATATACCCTCTAATAATAGGATTGTTTGAGGGAAATAAGATACCATACAGAGCCTATAACAGAAAATGGAAATAAATTGAATACAACTTGATGAAACCAGCTTATATTAAATTAAAAAATATATACCCTCCAATAATAGGATTATTGACAAATTTGAGCCCTCTAAAACTCTGGTCAATGTTAATCAAACAAACTTACAAATATAATTTAAACCATCAAAAGAGGCTGAGCCAAGGTACTTTGCTCTTTATTATTGACAAACACATACTCTAGATGCTATGATAATGAACAATAAAAAATAAAATTAAAAAATACACTCAGAGTGTGTGTTATGCATGTTTGATGAAACGATCAACTAGATTTAGCATAAAATGCATCTTTTATGGAACATAAATGATAAATCCAAGAACAAATGTGGCTTTAAAGTATTCATTTAAGTGACACAAACTTTATTCTGTTATGCAGACAACCAGCAGCACCATCATTTAGAATGCCATCATATAATCAATAACCTTCTTTTAATGATTACCAATTTCTGCAACCTTCATTTAACAAAGGCAATTTCAAGGAAAATAACACTTTCCCCATGCTTTTCTGATATTCAAAACCAGAAAAAAAAACTAGAAAAATTGTTGTAATGACCAATGATAAATGTTATCAAACAATGATAGACAGCAATTGGGCCAGAGACATGGTCAATAATAGTTCATGATTAGTTACGGTCATGGATCACTGTCAATATTGATTGTGCCCAAAAATGTTGTTGATGATTGTTAAGGACAAAATGTGGAATCAATAATGTCACAGATCAATAATAATCACTGATGATGGTGGATATTAATAAAATTCACTAACATTGACCGAAATGATGATGATTGAATGGGAACAACAATGACCACCAGCTGTTATTTGGCAACTATAAGAGTTTCTAATATAATTTTGAAAATAGGTTGTATATTTGCAGAAATCTGACTGGAATTTAAGCATTGATATTTCGTTGATTATGAAATATTTATTTCCCACGTAGCACCAGAAAAAAACAAAATATAGGAAATGTGCTCTCATGCAAATCAGTTAGTGAAATAAACAGAACATTAATTCTATTTATTTTACCATTTCCCTTACCACCACTGCTGCCGCCACAGCCAACATCACCAACGAGCAAAACCATTAGACTTCACTAATCCTACATCCCAGTAATAATCACTAACGTTTTATGCAACTCAACCCATTGGAACTCAAAAAAACTCATCTACAAAGAAAATCGAGAACAACACAATTCCCATCCATGATGCTTTAATCCTATAGTGGAGTTTCTCATACAAATGGTAGTTTTCTAACCAATAATTTTATGATTACAAGGCAATTGAAATCTAAATATTTCACAAGCTTCAACATATATATTTAGAAAAGTCTTGAAAAGGAGAAAATTTCAGTCCCTAATGCTAGGTTCTTCACTCATATCAGACAATATCAAGTTCTAAAACTTTAAACGGTAAGTAGCAGATATGTACAAAAAATAAGCAATTCAGCTGAAAAGATACCAGTCATTTTCTAAGAAGATGCTCTCACACAGCTTAGGGAATTGAAACCACAAACAAGTTTTCAACCTTAGGGATTTATCAACAGTTTGTAACTAACCCCAAAATGACATTTGTTGATGAGTATTTTTATAAAACTTCGCTTAAGATCTATTTCTATTATACTTGGAAATCCTCTTGTTCTCACTAGCTGGTTATTGAGTTTGGACCTCCCACCTCCTGGTTGGAAATCAAGAGTATTACCCATCGAGCCAACCTAAGATTAATATGAAGATCTACTACCGGCATGTTCTTCATTTTTCCATGTAACCCCTCCATTTATGTTAACTTAACCAAAAGAGTTGCTAGAGTTGGATTTTGGAATACACATTGATCTAGAAAATCTTCTCATCGGTCAGTTTCCCATTTTGAAGATATCGTGACAGAAGCCCACCATCACAATTACAGAAATATCAACTCTCGTCCTGATTCTTTTGAAAAAGAACTCTAAGAAATTTCTTTTACTTGCTCATTCTAGAAGGCAGTTCAAAGTATTGGTTCCGAGCATCACACATACAATCATACTCAATTCAATGGAGGGTCATTTCTAACTTAAATTCCGTAGCTCCTAATTCTAAAACCCATGTCAATGAAGGATACTCTATTCCCAAATATCTCACACACAGGTAATGGGTTTCATGCTCTCCAAACTCTCCAGAAACATTTCCTGATTGGTGTCTGCAAAAATAATGAATCACAAACCAGATAAACTTTGGAGTACCTCCCCTCATTCTTAACTGTAACCGCAACCATTTCTAAATAATTCATGATGGAATATGAATGCCAATCCAGGAAATACAATCAAGCAAGAAAGTACATTCCAAGTCCACCTTCTATCATTTACCTACACTCAAGAGACCAATTAAGTGTCATTTGTCTTGTGGATCCACATACTGTGTGCTTCTTGCTACCGAATAAGGAGCTGTGATCCTAGGTCCCCAACTCAGGGCAGATAAAACTTCTAAAAACCTGAACTTTTTTATTTCACTAGTCCACAGATTTCATGTATACATTCCCCAGATCCAAAAATGAACTAAATATTAGTTTTCAATTCAGACACATAACAAAATATTGAATGGAAGAAAACATTAAAGGACTGAACTTTGTAGGGCACATGATATAGGTTATTAAAAGAATTAAACTGAACTAAATTTTAATATTGATAATCACCCAAAATGTATACAGCACAGGAACATTATCAACATATGAAAGAAACTATCAACATTCAAGAAGTTCTAAACCATGCAAAACATTAGCGTACTTTTCGAGCTCATAATCGTTTCCAAAATGCTTATCTTTAATCTTCAAGAACGCATGCAACGTCAGCAGGCTATCCGAACCGGCTTGGTGGCTCTTCCCAACGACCCGCTCCACACCCAATGCCTTGCAAACCCGATCCAATCCCCCATATAAGCCCGTACAAAACCTAATCAAATGCTTCACATCATATACTTTCTCCCCAAAAAACAAGCCCACTCGAGTCAAAAACTCACTCAATTTCTCAGGCAAGACCCGCTGTGTCAAGCATTTAACCAAATACCCGAAATCATAGGCGCTGTGGAAGGTCACCCATGTAACGTCCTTGTTTAACACAAGCCCTGACGACATCAACAATTCAGCAAATCTTACCGAGTCGATTCCAAATTCGCGATTCTTTTCAAAATCAATACCTTGTCGTTTCAACAGCTCAACCGAATCGAGAGCGTGGGCGTGACGCGCGATATCGAAGTCCTTAAAATTGAACTCCCAAATATAATAAGTAGAACCCGACCCGAGATCCGGAAGATTCCCTTCCTCGTCCGATAAGGTTATACCTATTTGGATCAGATTTAACAGATCCACATTTGCCTTGAGTCCATTGTAGTTCTCGGCCGGGTCACGGTGACGGATGTTCGAATCGGGTCGGACCACGACGCCAGGGAACTCCGTGTCCATTGAGATTATCGGATATCTGTCAATTAAAGCTCTGATCCTTTCGAACTCGGAGATCAAGTTAAACTCAAATACCTCTCGGATCACGATCCGAGGCTTCAGAGGCTGCGGCGGCGGAGGTACGTCTGACATGGCAAGAAATCTTGTCGGATCCTGATCCAATTGGTTCAATTCTTGAAAAGGCTTTAGTTTTTTTTATTTAGATTTTTAATAATAATTTCTAGGGTTTGGTCTCGAGTTTGAGGAAACTCGTTGGAAGCGAAGAGACTTTAATTATAAAGAGAGATGGCGACGTGGGGGCGGTTTAATTTTCGAAAGAGGTAATTTGGGGTAAATAGTAAATTATGTTTTCTGGGGAGGGAAGGTATAAATGCAGTATTGCGATACGTACAAGTAAATGAAGCGTTGGTGTGCGGTGTTTTTGCCACTAATTCACTGCGTGCGTGTTTTTAATATTGTTATTCTTGCGCGAATTCGGGAGGAGGAGGTGGAGTGGAGCCCACAATTCTCGATGTCAAATTACGCTAATGCCGGTGGCTATCTGAGTGGGTTTGCTTGGCTCAGTTTGGGTTTTTCAATTTTCAGCTTCGAGTAATTATTCTGATTGGTTGCAACTAGAATCCAAAATAAATCAAAAGAAGTTAACCAGCAGGCTGCCGGCTAGGTGTTTGTTAAATTTATTTGACTGAGGATTTATGCAATTGGGTTAATAATGTTTGAAATGAGATAAAAGATATAACAAAATGTTTGATATACAGTTCTTACATCGGACAAAAGCTATGTTACCCTCTTTTATTTGTATTTGTATGGAACATCTTCTTGTTTCTACCTTTAAATAAATCAAAATTTTGGTCTAGTCGTGATAGAGTTGGACACGTGATAAAACCTTCAATGACATAAAATAACAACTAGTACTAATATATTACTTAAGTACATCACCTAAATTTGTGTTATTATCTTTTAATAATGTTAAAAAGTATACGACGGTTCACATAATAGAAGATATTTTACCATCTTCTATTCAATTTTCTCTCTCTTTTGTGGGTTTTTTTTTTTTTTCAGAATTATAAACAAGATGATTCAATTTTGGTTGGATTTTTAATAATAAAGAAATATATAAAAAATAATTAAGAATATAATTTTTTTTAACTCATTCTGATTTTACTTCTATTTAAAAATATTCTGGATTCCATTCAAAATGTATGAAAAGCGGCAGAATGGCCACTTGTGGATGCTTTTAGATGTTATATGCAATCACTTCACTCGTGAGGATCAGGACCCCACCAAATATGGTGATTGTAATAAATTTATAATCATGTTCAAAGATCCAATGAATGAATGCAAGAGCCAAAATTTAGAATATTGACCAATCCGCTCCTTTAATGATAAAGGAATATTTGGGATGGTGGAGTAAAATTTATACTAATAAATTAAAAATGATATGCTAGTTAAAAAAAAAAAAAAAGAACGAAAAATTTTAAAACGTGTTAAACATTATAAAAAGAAAAATTACAAGTATGATGTTTAAATATTATAAAAAATACATACGATAATTAAATGGAATTCAAAAATAAACTATATAAGTTCTCGATTATACTCACGGTCATGCCGTTGGATCCAAAAACAAGTACACCTCTATAAACACTAACTAAAACAGTGAGCTAAAATGTTGTGGGCAAAGCCGCTGAAGAAAGTGCTTGAGAAGCCATAAATTTCGTTTGTTTTTGTTCTCTCTTAACTTTAAAAAAAAAAAACTTTTGCTGTTTCGTAACGTGAAAATGCATGCGGTTGTAAGCTCGTCTTGTTGTGTTTTAAGATAGGGATGAACAAAAATAGTGAGGTGTCGGCGAGTCACTTGATAGGAAAGGACGAAAATCGATGACGAAATTGAGAACGGATGAGGTTGAAGCAAAAGTAAAAAATTTGGTGATGCCGCAGCGGAACCTGTTATTATTTGTGGCGACTTGTTTTGAGTCCTGAGTTTACATATATATATATATACTGATATACACAACTACTTATTATGCTCATTATTCATCTGAATATTGAATTTTAGAGTACATGCCATACACGCATGCAAAGCTTTATTTTAGAACTGCCTTGGCATCATCTGGTTATATTCAAGCTTATTTTCAAACTTTTCATCTTAATCCATTGTTGATTGTCACAAAGCCTTCAATCCGGTGACTTTGACACGATAGACCCAAATAAGTAAATGACTAGTGAATTATGAAATATGATTGAAACCGAGTCATATACTTTTCAAACTGTACACGTTCAAAGAGGGCCAAATTACTGCCCTCTGTTTACTTTTATTATCTAGTTGCCAACTCAAATAAAAGTGATCAGCCGCATCATATCCCACTGGGGGAACAGTGTTATGGATTCCACAACCCTCCAAATGAGAGCTCGCCACACACCCACTGGACCAGCCTCTCAACTCAAATAAGCATACACATCCATGTAATGGGGTCCTGTAAGTTACAGTGTCAGTAACTTGCAATGACCCCACGCATGCACGAGTCAAATAAACACACTAAAATTTGACAAAAGATTCTCTGAGTCTCCTTCATGAAAAATAAGTTTCGGGCAACAGCGAATAGCATAGCATGACCATTCGCTTTCAATCAAATTGAAGCATGTAATAAGCTGGCAATTGGTCAATTCAAGTACCCTCATCCATAACAACTGAAACAAAAATCTTAGTACATTCAGAACATCAACACAGTACTAGTAGTATGCCATTTAGGCATGAGGTTCCATGGCACATTACAGGAATAGGAAGGCTTATGCTTGCCAGTAGCAATCTGTAGCAATGTCTAAAGCGGCAATTTTTCAGTACTTCCACTCTTGCAATCCCTGCAAGCTAGAAATAATGCAAGCATCCAATGGAGGGGGCGGAAGGAAAAAAGGGGAAAAAAAGAAGAAGAAAAGACTTCTATACAGAAGCGCAATTAGAGCTTAAATACTGCTAATGATGACTTTTTCTTTTTTTAAATATTTGACACACAGAAAATTCATTAATCAAACAGCATCCTTCCATTACAGTTTGAAAAAAGAAAAAGAAAGAGACAAAACGATGATGAAGCCATGGAGATGTAATTGGAAAAGGCCCTTTCAGGCATTTCCTTCTATGTTCTTAACATCAACAGGATCAACACAGGAATACAATCTATATATTGCATATTGCAGTATGCAAGAAGCCCCACGATACCTATATGATCTTAGAAGCTAGAAGTAGGTACCCTCAGGAGGTTGAACCAGCTTCCGGTTGTGTGGGGCTGCCATCTCCTTTTTCAGTTGTGTGAGTATATCCTCCATGGTGTACTCTCGCTGCCAATTCGCAAGAAGTCCAAACTTTTTAGGTTCCACCTGCAGCAATTGCATTTCATCAAATTCTCACCTTACAACCAAATTATCCAGAAGCTAAAAAAACCAAATGAACAGAATTCAGATTAAACAAGAACAATACCACCCCAGTTTCATGGTTAACACAAGTCATGTTGATTCGTGAATGAAAACGAACACTTGGTGGCTTCTCTGGATAATCTTTATCACAGAACAGCTTCAACTGATAAATTCTACCTTCATGTACAGTCTGGGGCCCAGAAAAGAAAAAAGGAGAGTAATTAACCATGCAAGCTATTGAAACATGTCAAATACTCCCCAAAAAAAATAAATAAATAACAACGCTATCTCTCTTTGGGACAGGTTTTAGATTACGAAAAATTTTCAACAACACAACTGTATAGATAAATGCAGAATTTCTGACATATTTACTGAATGAGTCGTATTTTTCTCCAACTTCAGTAATTTGCAATACTTCAAAAGCACCGACCACACTTTATCTCATGAATAGACAACCAGAACAACTGACTTTTCAATATCTGCCACAATGTAAGAATTTTTTCTTTCATGTGTACTGTCAGTGTGGCATAACTCAAAACCCATATTACATGCCAACGCCGAGTCACCATTTACAAGGATACTTGAAACTCTGAGGACCCAAGATTAAGATGGCTAAATATAACAATTGGAGTTGCAATGAAAAGAGTAATATGGACCTCATTGATTGTGACCCCTCATCCTTTGTACTTCCAAGAATATCAAATATTGAGGCCTTACTGACCTACACATATACCAGTTAGAAGCTACATTCCTTGCCCATTTGAGTGAAGCCCAGGAGCTCATGTACTGTACATCAGTGTAAAAGGCGTACTGCCTTAAAGAGTCTATGAATGTAAAGTGTGGTCATAGATGCAAAGTTTTGTCTGATGGAAAAACTGAGGACATACATAACCAACCAACTAAATGAAACTATAATTACATTGTGAGGACCGATAATGGTGCCAGTCCAAGAGCGCATGTAAATGTCATCTCCATCATCCATTCCATAGCTGACAGTCCCATCTCCAATACCTTTTTCTCCGCGTTCAAGTTCCTCCAACAATCTGAAGTTCCGAGGGACTGCACAAAAATCTTTAATAGTTAGTACCACCAATAGTGTGCAGTGATAATACACACAGAAATTTTGATGGAAGACCTAAATTGTCAACTGCTTTCAGTCATTAATAATAATAATAACAAAATGCATATGGTTCAGCGTTCAAGAATTTTATACCACGTCATTAGAGAAATAAAATGTACATGGTTCGGTTTATAAGTGAAAACCACCAGAACATAGAGAAATTTGTATAGCAGTGAGGAATTGCCCATCCCATACAATGCAGCTGTTCAGGGAGTTATAACTAAAAAACACGTCACAGAAAATCCTATTAAATAAGCACCTGAAATGATTCTAAAGATTTACTTGATTATGAGAATGTAAATGCAAAGATAAGAAGAAGAACATACTAATAAGAATCTATTTGAGCTCAGCCATAGATACATGACAGCTTGGTCACTTTAACCAAAACACCATTATGTTACAGCCCTTTGGAGTTCTTATCTAACTCTTTATCATTTTTGTAGTGCAAAAGTAATATAATATGTAAGATCAAACATCAGCTTGAGGCACAAGCTTTCTGTAACACAGACCCATCTATTTTAGCAAACTTCAATTATTTCAATCAACAAGTAACACACATTGTTTATTTGGCTTCCTCAAAAATACTAATCAAACAGCATGACCACCTAATTATCAAAATTCACAAAATTATCCAGTGAAGATTTATAGCATTTAATCATCCAACTGCAAATACTGGCATTTATAATACAAGAGGAAATCATTCACTAGTCAACCTACAATGGTTAACAAGTGTAGAGGTAAAAAACGCAGTTACTTTTTCCTTAGATAGAGACCTTGAAAAAATTACATACAGGAGAAAGCTTCAACTGCAAAGACCCAGAAAGTGAATAACTTCATAGGACATATCACATGGATACTGTTCTATATTACAATGAGAATAAATATCACTTCCAATTAAGTATCTTATCCTCTAGAATCAAATCAACAAACCACAAACTAAGCACACGTACGAGTTACATGATCTTTCCATATAGCGGCTGGTAGGCCACATATTTTATGGGCATGTCTAGGTATGCCACCTATACGAGTAAACTCTCCCAAACTCATAAGGAACAAGTCACCGTCAAGCTTCATTATCAAACTACAAGATATCAAATAAGCAGGATGTATTGCTAGCTTCAAACACACATAAATAAACATTAAGATCATCTATGAGTTATATGATCTTTCCACAAAATGACTAATAGGACCAATCTCATATGGGCATGTATTGATCAGCAACCTACAGCAGTACGCGCAAAACCATCCAAAGTCAAACAGGAACAAGTCATCATAAAGACTCATCTCAAAGTTACAAGATCGCAAACTACCAAGAATCTGTTTTAAGAACAACTTGAAAATCTTAATACACAGCATTTATGCAAACTTTAAATAAAAAAATAAAAAAGAATGCCAACAGACATACACACACATAAGCAAAACAAAATTACAATGAAACCATAAGCTTTAACATTTTATAAAGCATCGCATACAAGATTTGATAAAGGCCCGGTCAAAAGAATTTCTTCCACTGATTAAACATACTAATTTTCTTTTAGTAAGCGAAGCAACACTTTTCCAAGCAAAGCCATTACATCAAGTTAACATTGTAAACGCTTATCAAGTTATTAGTTAGGCGACAATAATCAAATAATATTAAACTAACTCGGTTTCGCGATAAACGTATTAGGTCTAATTAACAATCAAACGTAGCAAACCCAGATGCATTTATGCTAAAAAAAACAAAAAAAGTTCATAAGACTACACAAAACCACCCAAAATAAAATTTAAAAAATAATAAAAACATTAGTTACGACCCACATGTGAATCAGACAAAAAGAACAAAAACCCAGTACAAGAAACACAACAAAACAAGGAGAATAAATCAATCAAGGGCATAAATAGATTGAACAAAAAGGGCAAGATCAGAGAAGAAACTGACCCACGACACTGGATCCTCCTGAGCCTAGCGTCATGGTTGCGATTTGGATGACGGGTAAGCTGAGATCTAAGAGAGAAAGAAAGGGGGAGAGGGTCGGAGGAAGAGAAGAGAATCTTTGAGGAAAAGATGAAGGCAAGCAAAGACGAGAATAAAGAGGGGAAATTGAGGGCAATTCAACTGATGCTCAGTTGTAATATATATTATTATTTAAGATATTTGGTTGATGGGTCTTCGGTAGTATTTTGGATTGCACTGATAACTTCTTCATCCCTCAAATTTTCTTTTATCTCAAAACTAAGCACATAACGCGTCCATTTCTATCACGTAGGTCCCTCTTTTTCCTTAAAGAGTATTGCATGTCAACTTGTCAAGTCATTCCACTTTATAGATTAGATGGATTATGGGAATAATTCAACAATAGTTAATTAAAGGGTATACTTCAATTTACTCTGTTTACAATGACAATCTTTAATTTATTTCTTAAGAGTGTAAGAATATAATTTATCTCGGTTTATTATTAATGAAATTAATAAACTCATTCCTATTTATCATTATCCTATAGAAAAGTAGGCTTTATGTAGGTAGCTCACGGTTGAACTACTATTGATAGGCTCAATTTTAGTTATGCTAGGCTTTACGTAAAGTAATAATATTTCATGTACCTTTGAGGATGATACATTGACACTAAAAATTTAATATCATCAATTCTTTATTAATTTTTAACGCTTATAGATATTTATATTATTTTAGTTGTAATATATCCCACCCCTTCCTATTTCAAATTTAATATCTTTTTAAATTTAACCAATTGAATTCATGACTTATAACTTTCACTGTAAGAGTTATGTCAACTGTACTATCTTTGAAGATCACATGTTTAGAGGTATATTTGGTTGATGGATTAGTTCATATAGGCATATGTCTTTCCTCCTAATACTTAGTAAAACAACCCTCTATATATATTTATACAAAACTTCTACATCGAACACACGCAATGGAGCTTTAGACAGTCAAGTGAAACATAATCCATAAAATAATTTGATTTATGGATAGTACCAAAGTCACTTACTTTCTATCTTGTGATTGTATGAATATTCATAATTATTATTTTTATGAGGTGTTTATATTTCTTCTCCGATCTTTTGATAGTTCACCTTTTAGTTTATATATTTTGTTATACTTTTTACTTTTATGTTTTCATCACTTATTTAAAGTTTTGTTTAAAGAGTAATGTTTAAAAAGGTTATTATTCCATGAAAAGTCTAAACACGTATGATGATAATATAACATGAAAGCATAATGACGAATTTACTCTGTTTTACATGAAAAAGCATATGTTAAAATATTTTCAGAAAGTTCTTCAAATAAGATTGTCATTCTCTCCTTTCAATATCGAAGAGTGATTTCTCCTTCTTCAAATAACGTCATATAATTTTTATCTCATTATTATTGAAGAGAGTGGAATATTATAAATACAATATTAAAAAAATGGAGTGTAGTTACATTTGATAAGAGAAGAATTTGATAAAAATAAAATAAGTTTATTTATATTTAAAGAGTTTTTTTAGAATAAAACTTTTTTTTTCAATCTTTTATATATCACATAAATAAGTAAGTAAACATTTGAAGAATAAAATTAAATGGAGTCTTTTTGAGATATTCTTGTATTTATTATGTTGAACCTAAAGATAAAAAAGATGAATGGAATAAGCATTTATCTTGCTATGAAGGGGTTCTCATATTTATTCGTTTTAAGATGATTGAAATTCCCTTTGTTAATTGCAGTGCACTAAATGACGGTCAAAAGTCAATATTGGAGGATACTTTGGTTGTAGCGTCATAGCTCGGGACTTAATTTGCACAGATGAATAAACTATTTCCTTATTTAATAAAATATAGAAAACTAAGGACTTATTGACTCAAATTAGAATCTTCATTTTTTTTTAATTTTGTATTTTTATTCATTAAATGGTCTTTTCCAATTATTGGCGGGTTAAAAATTAAACATGGTCCGGTGACGGTCCGTTGGTAGATAGTGCTAAATGACCTCAACGGTTAAGTGGCCCCTGATGTATAGTTGATAAATGGATACTTTCTCATCTCGAGTTGAACGCTTATGAGATAATATTTTCGAGTGAATATTCTATAGGTAGATTTTTAATTAGGCTTCTGTAGACCCATCTGAAATGTACATATTATTATAATTTTTATTTAAAAAAAAGAGTCAAATTATATTGATAATGAAGGATTATTCTTTTGAAAAGAAAATATTAAGGCGTAAGCCCAATAATGAACAGGTGTCCTTAGTGGTACTATTGAGGGCATTCTTTCAAACTCGTATGTTTTTTTTTTTTTTTGACCTTTTAAAAAAAATTATAGAAAATGAATAAATTTCTCACCAATATTAACAGTGAGAGTAAAGGTTGGAACTAGTCTCGAGAAATTTATGATTTGTATTATAAGTACAGTTATTTAGAGTCTCATAGCTGATTTCAAATTTATAATGTGAGTAAAAATTCAATCTAATCTCAGTAAATTTTTGGTTTCTGTATTTGTATTTAGACTAATGTGAGATGCCGTTAATCAACAATGTGTCCGTTGAGTAATTTCTGCTTAGTAAGAAATAATTTCATCAATGATCGTACGGCTACAAAGAGTCCAGACGTGCCACGTGCACAAACACACCATCGTCCGATAAGCTAAACAAACTTCTTCCCGAAGGAATGCGTCGAAGGTACGGAACCAAGTTCCGCCAAGTGACCATAAGGCCAGAACAAAGACCAAAAGAGTGAGCTAAAACTGTTAACACAAAGCCTGAAAATATTTAATCTCCAAATCACACTGCTATTGGCCTATTGATATTTCCTGAAATCATTTTACTGGAATATAGGTATAGGATTCCTGAAATCTGGGCGGGATCTTCAGGTTTGTAATTTCTGTTATTAATCTGTTTGTTTTGTCTGTTGGTTATATTTTTATGCAGATCATCTGTTTGATAAAATTCGTAACAGAATCAAGTAAAAGAAAAACGAGCACTTTCTTCAACATGTGTGTATACAGAGATTAAAAACTTTATGGGTACTTTTTCCTTATGGAATTGTTAAAATATTCCACTCTTGTAATTAAACTCGTAAATTACTTGTAGCTTTTCATTGATTAAAAAAAAAGCTGCAAATTTCCAAGCACGATTAGTTTCAATGTCAAATGCATTCCATTAGTGATTCATTGAACTGATATTTTTTGGGGCTTACTCCTGTTGGTATGTGAATCTGCTTGACTAGATCATTCCCAGCATGGATGCTAATAATAACATTTAGTTGGGTACACTTAGTTTTTCAATTGGAAAAATGAAGACTAAGTAATTAGCTGTAATTGTTGTTGGAATGAGTTGCATTTGCATTATAATTGCAGTGTTAGGGATATGAATGGTGCATCTTTCAAGTTTGCAACTTCATAAAAAAACAAAAATGCATATGTACATATTAGCTACTAGAATAGAGAGAATCATGCCCTATGATGAAAGAAGTCTATAATTATTTTTTTAGCATGTTTGTTTTGTAGAAAATGAAGTGTAATTTTTTTATACTGTGATTAAAATATTCAAGAATCACATTAGTTTTCTCACACCATTTCTAGATTTTTTGGTCTGCTTGTGGATAAAACAAGTGAATTTTTTCTTCCAAAATGTTTTGGTTGCAGATGTCTTTGTATATTGGTAATTTATCATCTCACACTCGCAGAGGTGAACTTGAAAGAGTCTTCCAAAGGTTTGGACACTGTAATGTCCGGGTGAAAGACGGATATGGGTTTGTGGTTTATGAATCTGCTCCAAATGCAGAGAAAGCTTTGATCACACTGCAGGGAAGCAATATCTGTGGGCAGCCATTAACTCTGATGTGGTCTAATAAACAGCCCAGGCCTTATAAAAGATTTTCAAAGGCTGTTAGGTCCTATGAGCCACTATATGGAAGGAGTTCTAATAGACGAGAAGATTATACTGATAGAAGATTGCATTCAAACAGCCGAAAAGATTACAAATTTGATAGAAGGGTTAATTCTGCTGATATGCTTGATGGAGACACAAGCTACCATCAGGACAATATTAAAGATTACATCCAGGAAGAGCATTGTGAATATAGAGAAGATTTGCCAGATGAAGGTGTGAATGATAAACCTGAACCGGTGGACAATGACAGATGGGCTGGACAATTACAGGACCAACCTAATGGCAACAGCATTGAAAATGGCATGGAACTAGACCGGTATGAATGTTACCGTGGATCTGATAGGAGGGACGAGCACAAAACCCATCACATGGCCTATTCTGATGGTTCTCATGTTCCACAAAGCTCTCAGGATGTACTGACGAGGGGTCATCTTTCTGAGGCACCTTTAGACCCTTCTAATCATTCAAAACCCCAGCTAACTTGCTACAGTTGTGGAGGCTCAGGCCACAAAATGCGAAATTGTCCCAGGCAAATTACCTCACAAAGAAAGTTCAAGAGGCTTGGGCATAGACATGATGATGACATTAAAAGAAGCAGTAGAGCTGAAAGAAAATTGGAAAGATATGAAGCAGGTTCTCAGAGAGAGCAGCGGCCTTATAGGGACTCTATATCAGTTAGTGGACTTGGGGATGAGGGGAAAGCTTCTGGTTCTGGAAGGCATCGAAGGCTGATAAAGAATAGGAGCTCCAGTGAGGCAAAGAAAGGTGTGAGGGCCAGAAAGGACCATGAAGGGAAGAAGCGAAGGAGGAATTTTGGATCTCCAAACAAACACAGTGAAAAGAAAGCAAAAAGGTCAGCTTCATTGTCTCTTCGTTCTGACTACACTGAATCTGGATCACACTCGACTTCTCGTTCTTCGAAACCTGTTCCAAAGTTTGGTTTGCACTCTAGATCGAGATTGGCATCTTCTAGATCATATTCTTTCACTTCTCATTCAAGGTCCAGTTCAACACCCCACTATTCTAGATCCACAAGCTCTAAGTCTAGGTCAAGATCGGACTCCCATAAATCCTTGCCTTTATCTGAGTCCCTTGGTGAGCCTTTACCATCCTCACCAAATAAGGAGCAGTCTAATCTGAAAGGAACTTCAGCTAAGACTGTTATTCCTGAATCTAAGGAAATTCTAGTTGAGCAAGCTCTACCTTGTGATGTTTCAGAGACTGCTGAACTGGAAAATAACACATTGGTGGCGAAAAGTGATAAGGTGGTTTCATCCTCCGAAGTGGAAAATGATATGGATAAAAACCAGCAGATGCAGAGGGATTGGAATGACAACCTGATGATTTCAACATCACTGCTTGACATTGCTAATCAAAGTACACATCCGTCTGACAAAGACACACTTAATGCTAGAAGTCTGTCTTCACAAACCTTGAAAGAGACAAGGGAACATCAAAATTCTGATGTATCGGAGATCATGCATAAGCCATCATCGATTAAGAACTCTAATTCAGAAGCTCCTGTCAGTTTACACTCTGCCTGTTCAACAAGCATATCCTCTGATGAGATGTACATGGTTCTGAAGCATTATGGCCTAGAACTTGATGAAAATAAAAGGAATTTACCTCCACAGGCTTATTTTGGTTCTGCTCGCTTATGGCCTTGGGAGATAATCTACTATAGGAGGTTGAAGAAGGACCCTATATCAATTGAGAATTATGCCAGGCGAGTTGCTCAGAATCAGGAATTTGGAATTTGTGATAAGTATGTAAGAAGCAGTAGTGGATGGGGAGAACTTGGTCAGGACTAATACTTGAAAGATTTTTTGTATGATAGCATCTTAGGTTTTGCTCGACCACACTCTGAGTATTGTTGGAACTATCTTGCATTTGGAATTGTATTTTTTGGACTTCACATGCTATATTTCTGGTGGATTTTCAAGGAAGCTTTTAACAGGTAACGTTGCAGATGCAGAGTATATTCTATGTGGTTATAGTCCTTCGCAAACTGTTTGAATTTTGTGAAAAAGCACTATGACTTTTCAGCAACTTATCTTTGTGAATTATGTGAAAAAGCTCTGGTCGTATGCTGAATATTAAGCAGTGTACAAATTCTTAATTACATGAACTTGAGGGGGAAAAAAAGAGAAATTTGTTTTACTGTTTTGAGACTACTTTTAAGTTTATTATCTATCTTAATTGCTGCAATTGTTTATTAGCTGACAGGAATTTTTCATATTAATGAAAGCAACTTATCTGCTCAAAGCTCAACATTATTTGCCTACATGGTTCTCAGTGTTTGTGACTGTGTCTTATTTTCAAACACATTTTGTGTAGAAATATCATTTGAAGAAAATGTGCCTTCAATAATTTGATATCTTAACCACCATGAACATTGGACTTAAATCTGTCTGTTGCCCAAACTTCTTGCTGACTCTGTTTATTAATTGATAAAAGTTGCTTTGGCTTAGCTTTTTATATGTTGTGTCATGTGCTTTTGATGTGGCATGTATCTAATGAGTGGAGTAGACCATCAAAATATTAACAAAAAATACCAAGCACAATAATTATTGATTTATCAGGTTTCTCTTATTGATTTTAACTATTAAAGAGGTTCGTAAAAAGTTGTGATTTTCAATATAGCATGAGCTATATATGCATATTGTATCCGATCTTACAATTTTGCATAAATATTCTTCAATTTCATTGATCTAGCAATAATTCGGAGTCAAACTGTGTGATGAAATTCATACACAATAATGAAATTTTTCTTGTATTTGGGATACCACTTGATAATTTTAACAGTAAGGTAAGTACATTATTTAGTAAGAGAGGTTGAACATAAGAAGAAACATCGAAATGAAAAAGGAAAATAGCTTTCACCATGTTGTCAGTAGTAAAGCAAAAGAAGATTCAATACTTAGCACTTATAAGTTTTGACCCATGTGCCTGAGTGTCAACAAATTTTCATCTTCTATATATATATATATATATATACATACATATACATATTTTTTTTTGTTCCTCAGAACTTTTTTAGTCCTATTTCTCTGTTCCCCTCTCTCTGGGGTTGTAGGGTTCTCTTTGGTAACCGGTTGCTCTTTGATTTCGGTGACATGCTAATTCCATGGTTGTGTTGGTGAAGCAAAAAAGCATTCAACTTATTGCTTCTGTGTGGGTATGGATTCATTTGAGTCTTTGCTCAACTTCTTCAAAAGCTGAGGGTTGATCAAATGGTCATTTGACTTACATCCTGTAATAACTATTTTAGTTGTCGCATGAAAAATTTGGAGGTTAGAGGTTATCAGCTACCAGAGACTTTCACTAGATAAATGACATTGATTTAACTAATTAGGTCAACTTAAGCTACATTGATTTAAATAATTGGGTCAACTTAACCTATGTAATTCTTTTCATATGTTCTATGGTTTTGAAAATTATGTTAGCCACAGATGAGAAAGAACCCTGAATCGAAGCCCCAGGTATAAATTGATAAAATTGCTTCATATTTTGTGGTTCATGCAATGGTCAAGGAAACTGCCATCTGATGTACAATAAAAGACAGTGTGGCTCAGTATTTTGCAGCTGCAAGTGCCCTCCATAGAAATTGATTTTAGTTTCATTCTTGTGATGCTGTGGTGACTTGTTTAGAGGATGAATGTACTACTTCACAGATGGGGGGTTTGAAAAGTTACTGTTCAATAACGCACATGGCATTTATCTTAAGATTTTCGAGAACTGGTGATGTGATGCAGCAGGAAACACTAACATCTTATTTGGTTTTGGGGTTGAAAGACATTTGCATAACCTGAAACCAGTACACGAATGATTAATGTTGTTTAATTGATGTTCTTTATGAGGATTTTCCCACTTCATGCAATTGACTCTGAATTTATTTTCAAGCCTCTTAATTGATTGCTTCTATGAGATGTTCTAATGGAGCAACTGATGCTGGTTTTGTTTACTTGTTATATGTGTGTAATCTAGATTAAGGGAGTTTGGTGTGAATACTTAGTAGCTGCACTCTGCTTCAGGTTGACAATTGGACGAAGGAAAAAGTAGCATGGCCTTCTATTGTTTCTTATCTGACTTAGATAAATATATCAGTACTGTGTGTGTGTTTTTTTCAGTCTTGTACCTTTCTGACTCAGTTGATCGTTTGCGGGCCTTCTGGTTGTGTGTCTATCAGGAAAGTTATGGCTTTGCTGGACAGTTAAATACATGACTCGCAGATCAATATATGGGCTCATACAAGGTAGAATTTTTTCTAAACCTTTTGTTATCCTTTCTTTTTGTTCTCCCTAAATAAAAGAGTTTGATGTGAAAACTCGAATGTTAACGAGGCATATCGTTTTAGTAACATTATGTCAATCGAATTGATCATGAAACTTAATTAGTCTTATCTATTTTAAGTAATGTACAGCCTTGATTGAAAAAGATGTAAGTGGAAGGCAGTCTTGGTAAAATATACACCTGGATACTTGCAAATGGTGAAGAGGATTGCAGGTTGTACGCTATATCTTGTTGATAATGATTTGTTGCAGTGTGGAGTATGTCCATAATATATCTTTTTCCTTTTTTGAAAGTAGTGTGTTCATAATTGAGCATGAATGAATATACTCGAACTGAATAAGAATAGAATGATTGTGACTGGCTTAATATTTTTATGCAATTATCTTGCACTGAAAATCTTCTAGGATTGATTTATATGAATGGTGTCTCTTTTTCCTGAGAGCATTTTGTTTAGGCTTTTGGCGCTATTGGTAACTTAGCTTTCAAGAAGAGGGGGAGAAAAGGAAACAGGGGGGCAGAAGAAATAGGCATTTGATACACATAATATAAATTTATATTATTCTAAAATTAGTTGACAAGATTGCCCCAACTTAGTTTCATAATATGCACACTTTTATCCCTCTAATTTCTTTTAAAGAATGCCCCCTTTCTTTTATTTCGCTCTCTTTATGTCTGCTAGTATCTGTCTGCATGATCTTACAAAGGTTCTGACAAATAACTGGTACTTTGAGTCCTCATGTGTGCATGTGAGAACATATGTTGTATGCTTTTCATTGTTTTATGAAGTTTATTTGAGCTGTGCATTACAGCATTTATATAACAACATAGACAATTAAACATCTGTCTATTATTTATTGTTGTTTTCGTTTTGTTCTGCTTAAGTATCAGTATAATGTCATGAGGTCTTTTTTTTTTTTTTTTAATGTTATGCTTTTAAGTATGAAATTGCAGAACTAATGATGTATATGTTTGTTTGAAAGAGAGAGAAAAGGAGGCATGTGGTGTGAGTTATGATAGGGGTTGGCAAGAATGCAAAAGACTAAAACAGAATTGAATGGGGAGAACATGGACAAATGTGAGAGTAGAGAGGAGAAGAGAAGAGAAGCACTTACCAAAATAGAGATGGCACCAGAAAGGTGGCTTTTAGTGAATGATGAGAAAAGAGTGTGAAAAGGAAGGCAAAATAAAGATTCAACAATACAAGGGGGAATTTAATTTTGTATTTATCATCTGACGTAATGCTCTCATTATTCTCAACCGTCTCAATTACTCATGCATTTATGTGTTATTAATTGTCTTTCAATCTAATATAGTCCCCCTTTTTCAATGCATGAACTACCCAACTCTCTTCCCCTTAGTTTACGTATTTACCCCTACGCTTTTCCTAAATATAACTTCTTTGACCTATGTGTAAAATATTTTCCATTTATATATTTTTATATCATTAGATGTTAATGCAATTTAGATTCTTTTTATATGTTCTTAGATAATTTTAGTGATATCTATCTAGTTCTGCCAAGACCGTTACTGTTGTAGATACATTGTGCTTGTAGTTTGAAATTGGTTCTCTCTTGTGAAGGCATTTCCAAACTCACCCTTGATATATATTTAGTTTACGTTGTTGACATTGGAATAGAAAATCTATGTGCTTCTGATTATACACATTTCAACTGAGTTGTCATTTCTAGTGAGCGATTCCTAATGCAGAAAAAAATGAGTTTTAAAGTAGCTTCACAGCCGTTTGATTTCGACATTTCATAGTCTTTTGGTGGAATGTATGAGCCAAAATAGTTTGGTCCTTGTTACCCTTGTTCTATATGCCAAGCAGGTGTGGGCCAAAGCCATACCAATGCCATCTTCTATAACTGCCTTTTTTTAGTACTTCTGTGACGGATTTTACCCATATGTTGGGATCAGGTAAATTCTCTGATTCTTCACTTTTCTTTTTTTGTACTTTCAGTTTCAGTTTGAAGTTTGAACCGAACTTTGTGGGACTGTCGCAGCAGCTGGTATGGCTGGCTGGTCAAATCAAACGGATGTAAGGTAATTCTTACCCACAAAATAGAACTGGAACCAGAAATCAGCTAACATGCTTATCAGAAAATTTGGGCAGCTGCAGTTAAACCAGTTTTCATAAACTTATGCTAAAGGGAAGGAAACTTAACCTAGAGATTAAGACATACACTGTGCCCATATGGCCATATTCTACTCTATATGATTAGCAGAAACGGATAGAAACAGAATAACAGTGCTATTTCAACTCCATCTGTTTGCTCTTGTAATATTCTTATTTATAGATTTTTTTTCCCAACTTTTTTTTTCCCCAGCAATTAGAGCAAGAAAAAATGGTGGGGAAATAGCACTACCTAGACCAAAGAAAGTAAGACAAAAGATTATAATAAGTCCTAGCAAGAACGATATAATTAGCTGAACACACTGAGACCTCCTACTTCAGCTCCTCCTTGTCTCGCGGGTATTGTTGCTGTTGTTGTTGTTATCATGGAGAAAGTCAAGCAAGACAGTGCTCTTGCATTTTGGGCATTTGGGATCATCCTCTGACAGCATCACATACATAAGGCACCTGGGGCACCCTACCAGCACCATGGACGTGGCCTCAGGGCTGTTTGAGTATCGAAGCATGTCTTCTTGGTTCTCTGACGACACGCAGGAGCTTGGCGGGGAGGTTGGCGACACTGTAGCCGATCGGCTTGGTGACTCCATGTTTGGGTGTCCCCTTGGAGGTGACAGGTTCAGCTTCAGGTCCAGTTTTGGCGCGTTTCCATTTCTGCGACTCATCTTTGCTGTATGCACACACCTTCTATATATCCCACCACCTGCCTGCAAGGAGACCCAAAAAAAAAAAAAAAAAAGGGGATCAATGATCATTCGGAGACAAGTCAGTGTTAAAGCAGAGTAACTCAAAACCAAAAAGTGCTTTTCTTATTACCTTAAGGTAAAAACTGAAAAGTGCTTTTGCCAACCTGGGGTGGGGGAAAGGAAGAAGAGGGTTCTTAGTCTTCTATGAAATATGAAGGGAAAACAAGAGTTGACTAAAAGCTTAAACCAGCACCATTCATCAACAAAATAGTTTTGTTGGTGTTGGTAGGATGAAGCTGAAAATGGGATTATATATAATGGGGAATCGAAAGGAGAGAGATGGGCTTTCTTTAAAGCTTAATTTAATTATAATGAAGAGGTGGAGGGTGAATGGAAGAGAGAGAAGGAAAAAAAATTAAGAAAAAAAGATAATTGAATTGTGGTATTGGTAGAAGAAGAGTGTAAATTGGAGGCCAGGAAATGTATTAATGGTGGGCAAAAATCCCTAGGAGTATGCAGGAGGAGCAAAAGAAAATTGGGTAAGTGAAAAAAATATTATTGCAATTACAAAGTGCAGCAAAAGCATTCATTCATTCATTGCTTTAGGAGTCGGTGTTTATTGTTTTGTTTCTAGTGTGTGAGTGAACCCAACGGCTTTTATGGCTAATACCCAGTTTTTAAAAATACCAACACCGGCTAAGAATTTAATATCGAACACCAACAATTTATTTGCAAGCAATCAAAAGTTGTGTAGCAATTAAACCCCTGCAATTTAAATGCCCAACTATAAGCCTTCTCAGCAAAATTGAAATTGAAATTGAAATTGAAATGGCAACTCACTTAACAGAAGTTAAGTTTCATAGAAAACACACAATCACTGTAGAATCAAGACCATTGGAACACTTTTTTCTTCCTCTTAATGAGAGTCCTGTGTGACATTTAATATTTTTGAAGTTAATTAAAGGCCCAGTAATATTATTTGTTAATTACCATTGACTTTTAATTCGGTGACCACGCAATCAGCATCACTTATACTGCCCATGTGAGAATATTAATTGTATTTAGAAGAACGTTTCATTTGACATTCATGATTTGATACTGAATTGAATTAATAATTAGATGGTGCCAAAGGTTTTCAACTCTTCCGATTAATTTGATTGCTTTACAGCTATCAAGGGTTTTGGAGGTTATTATTGATAAACTAAGAAATTTTTTTGGGGGATTTCTCGACCTTACACCCTTCGTATTTATTTTATAGTAACTCAACATTGAATTTCTTTGGGTCAGAGTTGAGAACGTATTTTGTAACATGATTTACATATTTTAAAATATAAAATATATCATCTTAATGAAGTCTCTCCATCGCCTCTTTAATCCTGTAAATAGAAATAAAATCGGCATGCATATCAAAATTTGGCAACCAATCTTATTGCCCAAAATCATGGTGTCAATTACTCTCTGGCTTTTCCAAGATTACCCTTGTTCTTAAGAGGGATCAAGTCATAAATTAAATCTCCCAACAAGAAAGAAACAAATTTTCTTTCTCAATTCTGGTTCTGGCCTAAAAATGACTTGGCCTAGTCCTTACGTTTTGTTTGGCATTTACATATATATATATATATTTGTAAAAGTCTATTAGTCCACGTGGCAAAAAATAGAACAGAAAAAATTAATAATAAAACACAGAATATCAAGAAAAAAAAAAGAAGGAAATTCCTTACTTGTCACTTTCATTTAAAGTATCCAGAGAGACTCAAAGTCTACGATCGGCTCTCAGCTATGGTTTGATGGCAACAAAGGTATATTTCTGAATTCTGAAAAAAGGCATGTTCTGTTCTCGGATACTCTTTGCTTTCATGCTGACACATGTATATTTTATATTCTGGTATTTTTATTATTTTCTCTCTCAATGAGGGTCTACAATTTTGCTAAAATAATATTTTTTTTATTTTTTATTTTTTATTTTTTTGAGGGCTAGGTTTGATTCGTTTGAAAGAAGAAGTTGTTAACCCACCTCAGCAAATTTTTATTGCCATGCTGCCCATGCATCCATCATGGCGTGAAGGCAGTAATGACATAATGAATTCTTAAAAAAAAAAGCTTTTTATTAATATGAAATTTTTTAGTCAGGTGTCCATCGAAATCTTGTGGGAAATAGTTGGGGGCGATATTAAGTTTGGTCATGATGCTTTTTAATTAAAATAAAATTAAGTTTGATCATGAAGCTGTTAGCCTTCTAGAAAAGCACTTGAGTGGGCAGACTATGAGGGGTCTAATGGGAGATTTTATCGGTCATTAAATAGGATTAAACCCATGTGATTCGTTTTTATAATGGACCCAATTTCCCATCCGCAGTGCATTAAAATTATTTTCTAATTGTCAATTAATTATAATATAATTAGAGTTAAGTCATAATTGTGTGTTCAGTGTAACTTGTCTAACAGTCAAAATTATTTATTTAATCTTATAAGTTTTTTCTAAAATTTTTAATGTTGTTTAGTTATATTTTTAATAGATTTTTTTGAGAATTAATTAAAATATTTTGTCTTTACTAGCCGAACTTAAACTTTAGGCTTTTGGAAGTAAGGGGTTGTAAATAACTTATTTAAAGAGTTAAATTATTTGAAATATCCTTAATTTATTTCACTAACTTGTTTTATTCTTTTTATAATATAACTTTAAAAATCTTGTCTATTAAAATAATTTTATAATACTTAAATAAAAACTCTCATTGATAACCAAACAAATAAACAACTCGACTTAAATAAGCTCTCTTTAAAAAATTACACCAAACAAAACCTAACCTAATGACTCCTTATTAAAGCTAATGACTCATTATTAAAGCTATTTGTATTCGAGAATAAATAAAAGATTGAATTATTATTACATTAGGTGCTTTTTGAATGGTTGAAATTCCATGTAAGCGCCATTTTCAGAGTGCATTCATGATTCATGTGTCAGATTTAATTTCAATTGTTGAAACTTAATAACTGATCAACGGCCTAAAATTTCTATCACAATTTACGCAAACTAATTTCAAGTTAATAAATATCTCAACTATAATGTCAATGTGATATTTATTTATGGCAAAGAGTGCCACTAGCAATATGATGAGGGACGTGACATTCTTAGAAGCAATTATTATTACAATTTTTTTTTTGGGAAAAGCAATTAATTTGCTTTTATGATTTGAACAACAGTTTTATCTTCTACACCAGAAAAGCATTTCTTGGATATTCATTTTCTCCTGTCAAATAAGCAAATTAAGTCCCTTCTCTTAAAGAGAGAAAAAAAAAGTGAAAAATTTGGAAGTAATGAAGGGCTGGAGCTCTTTTTGGTTAATATATAATAAATAGTAAGCTGCTTTCAGTTAATAGCTTTGATGAGGCGCCACCATAAGGCCAAAGTCTTCGTAGAGCTCATCTATCATCATTCCATTTTTTAATTTCGAAGTCAGCTTTGGATGAGTATGTATTTATATCAGCTTACTGGTAGCATGACAATAGGGCCATGCCAAAAATCATTGAAATTCGAAATACAAATTAAATTTTTTTCAGGTTATGCCCATGATGCTGTTATGTTAATAAAGAAATTCTAAGAAATTCTAACTAACAGTATAAATTTAGAAAATTTCCGTTGTGAGAGTTCAATTCATTTGGTTTTAAGCCATTAATTTTTGTGATCTGGCTGACTATTTTTCTGATTTTATTTTTAGTAGAATTGAATTTGGAGGAAAAAAAGAAGAAGAAGAAGAGAGAGAGAGAGATGGAGATAAGATTCATCACCTAATCTACGTAAGACCTTCTTCAATACAAATATTTATAGTTATCTTGATTTTGACTAAAAAGATTACATTGGGTATACTAATTTATATCACTTTCAGTTATTGAATCGATTATGGATTAAAGTTGGTCAAACTCTTCAATGTGAGAAATCTTTTATATTGAATTTTTGCCACATATATATATTTTTTTTCATGTAATATATTAATTGACATATGTGACAAGAACATTAGAGAGACTGATTATTACCCCCGATGACACCCAAAATTTTTCTTCGTTAATTAAACTGTGAGAAAATAAATAAATCATTCAAATTAAATAAATAAAAAGAAAAGAAATGTTCGAAATTATTTTTGCCGATTAATTTTTCAAGAAATGGCTGACCCTAATTTTCAGGATCTTCCATTAATTCATACATACATCGATATCGAGCTTTAGCAAAATTAACCTTCCATGGCTATTTAATCAACGTTCACATAATCAAATTCATTCACTGCAACCAAAATTTCCAACCATTTTTCAACATGCACAAGTCATTATTAACTAGTACATGGAAACTAAAATTTATCTTCCTTTAATTCTTAATAAGACTAAAAAACTTTTTACACCCAAAAGAAAAAAAAATGGATCATCGATGCAGCAATAATTATGTCCGTAAGTACAGGTATATATCCAGATATTACATCTTTTTCTACTTTTTTTTTTTTTGGAAAAAACAAATAGAGTACATTTATTAAGATTTGTTCAGTTTAAAAGGAGATCAGCATCAATTCATGGCAGATGAATTTTGAAGGCAAAAAGGACACCGTTCGAGAGTTGCATTTAATCTTAAATTCAGGCATTAATTCTTTTTACAATGGTGTGGTGAATTTATTTGGAAGACTGATGATTCTGATATGTAGTACTGTCGTGCGTTTAAATTTTGGGCGGCAACATTGAGTGAGACCGTTCCTTATAAAAGACTAAGAGAATTATTAAATTTTTATCAGCTAATAGAATTAATAATTTTGAGAGCCTACACTTTTCCTTTCATCCACTACCGAGTACTTCTTCAGCAATTTGAAACATGCGCACTTACTGAATTTAATTTCTTGCTTTGATCATATATATATATAAATTACTTATACGGAGCTTACAATTTCGGCTAACGAAATTGAAATGATATACAGTATTCTTAATTTTCAGAAAGTCAATGGTGGATTCACAAAATAAAATATTTTGAGATCAAATTATCACCATTAATGAAGCCTCTTTTAATTTAATCTCTTCATGCAGTTTGCTCACATAAAGTGCCATTATTGTCGGGAGATATCATACCACATGGCAAAGTGGAAGATTGTGCTGGGTTGTTAATAGCAGAATCAAATTAAAGCTTCCTCAAAGAAATCAAAACGGGGGAAATTATGTAATTATAATATATGTTTTATTGGGTTTTGAATACCCAAAAATTTTTTTAAAAAAGAAACACTACTTGTTTCAACACTCTTTTAAGCTACATTTAATAAATACTCCCTTCAGGTTTTTGTGCGGTTTCTTTAATACTTTGTTGTAGCTAGCTAGTGAAAATAAACATAAATAATATTATATTTCTCAACAAGTGATAAATAATAGCTAGCTAGATAGTTTTCATTCATTAATTGATACCAAGGATTGATAAATAATCCTATAAATTATACAATTGATTTGTTTAACAGATGACCCCAGTACTTAAGACTGAAAATAATGGGAAACTATTAATTGAAATAATAATATGGTGATACTCAATAAACAGTACAACAGTTATGAAAATGCAACTTGTTTAATTTATAATTATAGACGACCAACTCATGCAGATTCAATAGCAATGATGGAGAATATGTACATTGGTTTAATATCATTAATTGTGAACCCAACTGCATTATTCAAGTTCTCAACTCTTCCAACAGACACCAGGAGTTGTTGTGTTTTATTTATTTCCCTTGTTCACAGTTTGAAGGGTATTGAATCAGTAACCTTGGACAGGTAATTATGTGATTTTACATGGTGTACACCATGTTATCTGGCTATTATTTATTGCAGCCTAACACTCAACTAATTTTTACATTAACTGATTTACTATTTAACATGCATGTTATCCTGATTTCACCAGGTACTAGGAATTATATATCGGATGCAGATATGATATGAAACCATATATTTTTCTTGATTTTAATATTAGTATATATCGATCGGGTCCATGATCAAGTTGTGTTGCCTAACTTGATCACCAGAAGACAAGAGATCCAATTTTCTCCATCGCAACACATCAAACCTAAACTCCAATGTTAAATATATGGATCCGGATTCTCTTACGATCACTTATTCTCACAATTATATAATTAGATGGAGGTAGATATATTTATCATCTACTAGTATAATTAGAGTAGATATCTCTCGAGTATTTTGTGAGGATAAAATTTTGAACTGTATTTCATAAACTTGATCTAGGATAGTGTCATTCTAATTTTTAACATGAGTAGTATTCTATAACCCAACTTATATTTAGTGAAGTTCCATATCATATTTAATATGGTAAAACTTGTATAAAGAGATTCTTTATATAAAAATAACCAAATTTGGACTAATTATAAATAATAATAAACTCTACATTGTAATAAGTTATAATTTTTCTACATCGCTTTTTATTCTATAAAAAAAATGTTAATTAACAAATTAACCACTAATTACTTATTCGTAAATCAAGAAATAAATATCAGTATGAAAAACTACTTTTTTATAGTATTGCAGCAATCTTACTAATTAATTTATAAATAAAATAATATAAAGCTTTTTTAATATTCTTACATCTTACTAATAATTTTTTTGTGAAATATGAATTTGCCAAATTAATCATAAAAATAAAATAATTTTAATTAGTTTTTATTTTATTTTTAAGGCTATTTGATAAAATTATTTTTTTCATTAATAACTCCAAGAATATTATTGCATGGATATTATTGTAAAAGCAAAGAAAATGCAAGGGTAGGATTCTTATATAATTACTAGCAAGAGTACTTTGAGACATTTTTTAAAATATAGGGAATAAACAATCACTTAACTAAAAAATTAGTGACTAAATGAGCATTTACCCAATGCAAAATATATATGTTATATTACACTAAAGATTTACAATGTGATAAAATATTTTCTAAAGTTGTTATGGACAATGATATATTCTTTAAAATTATAACTCAAGTGTTGTACATTAATTATAGAATTTATGTTGAGAGAAAAAAATTAAAGAGATTACAAATGTTTAAACTTGACTTTACATATTCCTAATATTATAGAAAAATATGTGTACGAGTTTTTAAAACTATATTTATCTCTTTTATCATGTCTATATATTGGATTTGACACATTACACACTCCAATAATTAATTATTAATATAATGCATACATTACTTTTATATCAGCTGCGTTAAGGGTAACTAAGTTAAAACAATAATTTTTACAGCTTTATCTCTATTAAGTTATAACATTTTCAAAATAATAAAATTAATTTGATTCCAGCATTATGAATGTAGAAAAATTTTACTCTGTGTGTGTATAGTGTGCCCCGACATAGTAAATTTTAGGGCATATTAAAAACTATATTTATACTAAAATATGTCATGATTTTAAAGTTTGATGTCGACTAGACTTGGTTTTTACCTGTATATTATACGTATAACTAACATTAAAATTCTTGTGCTTGAAGTTCATGATAATTGTACTATCTGTCTCTATATTTATTGATTGATCCTCTTCACTTTGGTCTCAAAAAAGGAAAGCTGTATTTTTCCTTCTTTCTTACCGACAAAGCTCCTCTTGTAATTGCAGTGCATGTGTACTTATGTAGTAAAAGATACAGACAGGATAAATGTTAATAATTTCTTAATGTTTATTTCTGATCCTATCTTAAGCCCCAAAAGCATCGGTAAAAAGGATATATCATTGTTATTTAAGATAACCAAAGTTTTTTTTTTCTGGAAAAAAAAAATATCCATTTGCATTTGTATGAAATAATTGTACTTTTCTTTTTGAAGATATGAAATTTTTATAATTTATAGATAAAACCTTGAATAAATTTCTCAGCCTCTTCCTTATAAATACATGTATGGCATTTACTGACATGCCTACTCTTTAGCCGTTCAAAATGGCGAAACAGGAGCATTGAAGAAACGCCATTATCGGATCAATTTCATGCGCCAACAAACCCAGCAAAAAAAAAAAAAAAAAAAAAATTAACATGCAAGAATTCAAATGCATAACTGCTATTAATATGAACATTCAAGTTTTCTGCAGTAGATTTTAATTGTTATTTATTTTAGACTGTGTTTCACTTTAAATGAAATCAGAGAGTTTAATGATGGTTTCAAAGTTTTTAAAGCAACACACACATATAAGTGGAAAATCCAGCTGCATTTTCCTATGAGATCTTTTAATGTTTCCATTAAAAAGTTTTGAACACCTATATATATATATATATATATATATATATATATATATATATATTTATTTATATATATTTACCATTCATTTTGAAAATTAACCCATTTGATTTCTTGTACATGTGATTGAATTAATCTACGTTTGAATGGGTAATATTTAATTTAAGTACGTAAGCTTTTATATGTACTAAGACGGGTCCCAATACCTCGCAATCAAGATGGCATAAAAAAAAGTACTTATTTTCATTTGAACAGCGATCGATTATGGATATGATGAAGATAAATTAATTTTAACAACGGCTTTGAGTACTTGACAACTAAATTGTCGGATTTTTTTGTTCTTAATTTAACTCTGTGATGAAAAAAAAAGAGTAAAGCGTCCTCGCAAATTGCTACTCAAAAGTATTGTAGGGGCTAAATATTTATAACTTTTTATCCCTTGCGAAATACAAGTGAAGTAGGGGCATCTCTCATTTGTGAGGGTTATTTGTCTGGGCATGTATTTCATAAAATTTAATGTAACCATATAAGTCTCAGTTATGTATATCTGATTGTAAGTATTAGTGTAATGTCTGCTGTAATAACAATTATAAATATCTGTGCAATGCAGTAATCTAATGCGTAACCAGTATTAAAAAAAATACCAATATTAATGTAATAAGTAACTCTAACCAAAATCTTTGTACTATTAGAACATTTTTACAAACTATTCCAATTAAATTATGACACAACTGTTAAATTTTCTTTAACATATTGACTTCAAATTAAATACATATGTAATGGGATTTTATTAAATATTCTGTGCATGCTTAGAAAACACCTCCCCATATAACTTTCTCAAGAATCCCACTTAGATTTCAACATATTTATGGCAGAAGCATATGTTTGAATTGACATGGTTAAGAAGATAATCCATGTTTGATTGCTTTGCTTGTAATGGGGATGTGTTTGATCAATTATCACCAAAAAAAAAAAAAAAATCGTCCATTTAAAACTACATCAAATGGATTTTTGCACACGTGTAATGTACGTCATGTGACTGCACATGATAGAATATCATCTAACAAATCTTTAAACATAATTAGTTTAGAATCCTGAATTTTATTAAAGTCTGAAAAATCTATAAACTTTAAATAGTATAATGTCATTACATTATTAAATTATATAATTTAATAATGTTCATGGTCATTACATTATTAAATCATACAATTTAATAAAATTTTCAAAATACATGTTAAAAAAATACACATACACACACTAACAGTTGGTGGCTTCATAGAATATTAATTACATTTAATGTTGCGCAAGAAATGAATAGGTAGGTTAGGTCAGCAACAAGAATTCCAGTTTGGTAACATTTTAATTTTATTACTGCTTAATTGAGGGATGTTCTTAAATATCAGAATAATCAACAGATACAACAACATTTACTAATTGAAATTAATAATTCCAAATAAAGGTTGTTGAAGATATAACTATATATTCACCTTCAAACTTTTAATTCGAAGAATCCTTGAACTTTAATTCCCCCTTCAATTGAGGATTTATTAAGTATTGGTAGTTAATTTATGTTGGGCATGCAAGAAATCTTTAATATTGACAGGCCAAATTCAATGAGCCAAATAAATACACGTGTGAGCCCTACAGAAACAGTATTCATCAAGATTAAATTAGTTGGTTTGCCACATTACTTTTAGATAAACAAATTTCCAGAGATTGGAAAGCCAGCTTGCTCCTGGCCTTCAATGGCTTAATGTTTCACAAGAATTTACTGCCGAATTTATAGGCTGTTAAATTCGAAGCACCATGAATATGGGTGGATTTAGAAATTTAATTTATTCAGAGTAAAACCACTAATAAAAATTAATAATTTATAAAATTAAATATGAAAATAAATAATTTTTTTTTTTTTTTGGAGCAGGTTCAATTGCCCACACTAGCTTCTATGCACAATCGCCCCTATCATAAACAGAACAAAAGATATGGTCGAAAACCATCCTTCAATATTCTCCAAATTTATGGAAGACAAGAAGTTGGATAACTCTTAAGTGGAAGTAAAATTGTTTATATTAAAAAATTTAATTTACAGCAGTAGCAAGCCCATAAGATGAGAGCCCAGGCTCAGGGTTTCAAGCCCAAATAATGAGCCCAATCCGGAACCGCCCAATGGGCCTCGTGTATGATTTTCAATTCCGCATATGACTTGAATCAACGAATTGTTAGAATGACATTTAAAGCACATGTGACAATGAAAGAATAGATTTTCGATTTAGATATTAAGACTAGATATAAATTAAAAAAAGAGCAAAATCAACCAAGTATGTGGAAGCAGATTCAATCGGCGCGTTTTGTCTTTAAATTTATTAGTTGCTCTAGGACAAAAGCCATTCAGGTTGGGGGGACAGATTTTTTATTATAATAACATTACATTGTCATAAAATATTATCAGAAAAAAGGAGGAGAAAAAGCACGAATAAAATGGACTTAGAGTCTAATTATATTTAAATAAAGACGACTTGTCGTCTATCAATTTTTTGATATACTACCTGTCCAAAAATATACGAATAGTCGGCTGGGGATTCTTCTAAGAGACGATTCGTTGTCTAAAAATATTTTACGTAGATGATGTGCCTTTTTACTAATTTTCAATTTCATCGAATTCTTGCTTTCAAGCAATTGCCGTAAATAATTGAATCATCCTCTCGAAATAGCGAAGAGCCAACGAGGAGCAGAATGGGCAACGCTCAGGCACTTCCTGCAAATCCTCGCTTCGTTTCAGCCTCCAGGTTTCTTTCTTACTTCCTCTCTATCTAAAGAATCTTTACATTTCTTCATATAAATGTTGATCAATATTTTGTAGGTCGTTCACTCAACATGATCTCGAAGACCTCAAGTCACTGTTCAAATCACTGGCCGCTCAGTCACAGAGCAATGGCCGATACATATCTCCGTCAAATTTTCAGGTTCTTTTTTATAACCCCACTTGCTTTTTTTCTTTTTCTTTTTTTTTTCCTTCAATTTCACACCCACCCATTTTCTATCTTTGAGTAATTAATAGTTTTAAGTTGATATAATTTTGGGTTAGGCATATTTTGGACTCAAAGGTGCTCTTGGGGAGAGAATGTTCAATTTGGTTACGCGGAAACGAAATGATCACAAACTCACCTTCGAAGACCTCGTTGTTGCTAAAGTAAGTCCTTTTGATTATATTGACTGCATAGAATGAACTGTTGATAGGATTGTTACTTATGTTTCTTGTTGTATGTTGCAGGCTACTTATGAGAAAGGGACAAAAGATGAAATTGAAGAGTTTATATATCAACTATTAGACGTTAACGATGATGGAGTCTTGGGGAGGTAAAATTATAACCAGTTGTCCTCTCTAGTGATTATAAAAGCCTTATGATTCTGTAAACTGTTATCGGTGGTCTTTGCATATGATTAGTTTTTGAACATGCATCCAGATTGATGTAAAAGGAACTTTTTGTCGTTAGTGTTAGCGTAGAGAAGAAAAGATATAATTTTCCTATGGCTAGAAAAAGTTTCCCAGATGGCACAAGTGGAAAAAAAGTAGGTAATGACACAAAATAGAGAAATGAATAATATGAGAAGAGTTTACAGGATGTTATGTTTGTGATTCTTATTTTATGTTTATTTCTGAATTTTTTGAAAGAATAGGGTAAAATGTAGAGGTTTATGGGGTAATTTGGACTTAATTTCACAAAAAAAGCAAATGTAGTCTTCTTACTATTTTTAGATTTAAGCTAGCTTTTGAAAACTCCCAGTTACGCATATGTTCTTAAGATTCTGTATTCATGTTTTCAGAAACAAAGACTTTGTATTCTGTTTTCAGAAACAAAGACTTTGTATTCATGTTTTCAGAAACAAAGACTTTGTATTCATGTTTTCAGAAACAAAGATTCATGTTTTCAGAAACAAAGACTTCTTTGCAGATTAGATATCCATCACTTCCTCTATGATTTAATTGTTTTTTTTTTTGTTTAAATTCTGTGTAAGGTATTTCTTGTTTGTTTGGGTTTCTCTCATTATTTTCTTTTATGACGGATGTGAAATTTTCGGAATCCGATGTCAGGTCAGATCTGGAATCTGTTGTAATTGCAATGTTGGAAATTATATTTTCCATGAAAATTTCTGAACATGGATCGAATTCCCATCAGGACATTGTAGATGTATTTCTAAATGCTGCAACATTGTCAAAGAATGGTGAAGGAAGCAGTAACAAAAGTATGTCTTTTGAGGATTTTAGGAGTTGGTGTACTCTTATTCCTTCTGCAAGGAAATTCCTTGGAGGCTTATTGATGCCACCAGATCCAGGTTCTTTGCTTCTTCTCAGTTATTAGTGCCTATGCTTATTACTTAATCTATTCATTGCTTCTATCATAGGGTGTACCTAAGTAAGCTATAGGCATACCAACTCCACTTGAACATAAATAATTACAGTACTATTAATAATGTGATGACAGCTTCTAATTTCATCCATTTGCTTCAATCAACGGCCTCCAGTATGCTTGGTGATATGTAATGCTTCTTTCCCACTGGGCACATTACTTATTTTTTCTTAGGTTTCTGTCTATTTCCTTTATAGTGAATACAGTGGTGCTTGTCTAACTTACAGAAGCTGAATACAGTGGTGCTTGTCTAACTTACAGAAGCGATTATGATTATTGTTTTAGTGTGCTATGGTATGGGCGAAACATGTTGTATTAACTGGCATTCTAACTTTTATGTATTTGGGACATCTAATCTTAAGTGTGATTGGTTAGTCCTATTTAAATCATTACGTATTGTGTAGGGAGACCTGGATGTCAAGTTCCTCGATTGCTGTGTTCAGAGAATGTTCATTCCAGTATGTTATTATTGAGGAAGGAATATGCGTGGCATATAGGAGGAGCTCTTTCTCCACATGAGTTGGAAGAATGGAAGCTTTTGTATCATAGTGCTATGAATGGCTTAAGTTTCAACACTTTCTTGGGCAGCATTTTGTGAGTGGCTTTCTTTGTTCATGAAAGCATCTGATAGCAATGCAGATGCCGTTAGTTTCTGATTTTGAGTAGTCTATTGTCCTGAGGCTTTTGAAGGAATATGCTTTCATGGACCTATTTTCCTGAGCATTGTTGTCAAGTACCTTCTGCCTTTTTACTGAATTATCTTGGAAAGTTCTCTATCAATTCTTGACTGTTCATAACCTGCATTTTTTGATGTCTCTGCGGATATGCTAACTTGCTAAGCGATTGGTAGGATGCTATAATAAGGTATTGGATGCCAAAGTTCTGTAGACAACATCAACAATGCATGCGTATGACTTTTTATGGGTCAAATAATGATACTACCTTGAAGCATTTTTATTTTTATGTTTCTTTATTTAATTTTCCCCTTTTCAGCCAAGGAAATAGAAATGCTAAATAAATACATATGTATGCTAAAGTACTTTCTAAATAGTACTTTGGAAATTTTTTAAATTGGAGTGGATGATAACTGTATGATTGAACTGCAGGAATGGTGAAGGGTCAACTGTGTTGATTATTAAGGACAAAGAAGGACACATATATGGAGGTTATGCTTCGCAGCCATGGGAGAGACATGGTGATTTCTATGGAGACATGAAGTCTTTTCTTTTTCAGCTCTATCCAAAGCTAGCGATTTACAGGCCTACTGGAGCAAACAGTAATCTACAATGGGTATATGTCTACTTGTTCTCATACATGATGGAAAAGCTTAAATTTAAATTAGACTTGCAGTTTATAGTGGCTTTACTTTTGATGTTGTTCAATAGAATAGTCCATCCAGTAATTGAAATGAAGCTTTGCTGGCATCGATTCACCAGATAGATTCATTGTCTTTTAATAATGGTGCACTATTTGGATAAGACTTTTGGCAACATAGCGATCTCATTTACCTAGGAAGAAATTCTGCATGTTTGGAAATGTGTTATTATTCGGCCGCTTTACATTGTCTACTCTGGAGGAATTTATGATGAGATTGATTATGGCTAGCATTTGTTGTGAAAAAATCAACTGGTTAAAGGGCTTTGCAGTCGGTAATGTAAATCTGCGGCAACTCATTCATTAGAGATATACATGACTGGGTCAAATATCTTTAGTTTCAGATACTTCGCTGAAACTTGTGTGTCACAGGAACACTTTATATTATTTTTTGCTAGGAGTGTTACTAGTGTTGTCAGAAATAAGAGTCTGCCTTTCCAACTAATGGGTTCTTAAGTATTATAAAACGTCCTTCCCACTGAAAACAAACTCCACTTCAAGAAATTGAGGCTTCTATAAATTTTACCAGCAAACACAGGTAACGAGGAGGGCTTGTGAAGATAGGTCAGTTATCTCTAATATTATTGGAGAGCTAGATGGTTTTGCCACTTTCTTCTTTCCGCATTTTGACACTCCTTACTGAATGTTCTTAAGTGAACTTTTGGTAGATCTAGTTTTCTAGTAGTGAATTTTTCACATTACAAAAGCCCCATTTTAAAGAACAGGTCCAAGAACATTTCATTGTCAACCCTTAAATGGGTTATTAAATGCAAGGCCTTATTTTATTTTATGAGTGAAAACGCACCCGTTTTAACATTTTGTTCTTTGGTTGTGTAATGAAATTGCTTAGTCAATTTTGCACATATGCAGCTGACTTTGCTGTGTGTTCCCAATTATTTATGTTGCTATCAACCTTGTATGGTCAGTGTGCAGCAAATTTCAGTTCAGAGAGCATCCCAAATGGCATTGGTTTTGGTGGACGTGTTAATCACTTTGGTCTTTTCCTCTCGGCAAGCTTTGATAAAGGGCATACGTTCACTAATACCACATTTGGCAACCCTTGTCTTTCCAAGACCAGCCAAATATATCCAGAAGTGATCGAATGCTGGGGAGTTATTAAAAGAGCACAGCAGGAGAGGCAGGATGCTCTCAAGGGTACTGTACTGGAGAGATTTAAGGAGGACCGCCATATGCTCAACATGGTTGGGCTTGCAAATTCAAGTGAGTAATGTTAGAAGGTTTTCAACATTGTATAATTGGGATATCCCACTTTGTTCCTCAATGATCAGAAGTCATCTTCTGGATGCTGTCTGGCCTTTTAAACCTCATAGATATCTGCATGTAACTTGTCTCTGGTTTTTTTCATTGGCTACAGTTTCAGATAGATTTTACTATATATTTGCTCTGGTGAAAAACTATGTTCTGTATTAGGAGGTCAATGATTGGTTACCTCTTTGCGCCCTTCTATGGGGTGGCATGGGGCACATGCACTGATGTACAGTTTACTTATGTAATAAAAAGGAGAAAAATTATCAGCTATATATCCTTAAATTACACCCTTATTAAACGTGTAGACACTTTTTAAGTGTATCATTCGTATACCTTAAGTTGACAAAACACTTCTGTAGTCCACCAATCTGTTAATTTCCGTTAGAAAGTTAACAGAATTGTGGTAAATTGACTATTTCGTTCTTAAAATTCAAAATGAGGTAAAAAGATAAATTTATCCAAAAAATTAACTTAAATTTTCAATACATTATTTGTTTTATTTTGTTATTAACAATACATTTTTTTAATTAAAAAATGAATTATTAATGGTATATATATTAACAATTATTTATAAAAAAATATTCATATTATACTATAAAAAATTATTAACAACATATTATTTATAATTATACATATTATACAATAAAAAATTTCAGTTGGAGCTTAGAGGAGTAGATCATAAAAAATTTAGGTTCAATTTTGGAAGAGTAGATTCGGTTGTAAAGTAATTTTTTTTTAGCAATTATTAACAATTATCCGATAAATGGGATGATATGTCTTTTTTTTTTATTAAAGTTTTGTCTATCTTAAAAGACTTACACTTTATTATGTCGTGACTTTGCAAACTAATAGCTAACTGACGGTGAATTACGAAATGTTTTGTTAACTTAGAGTATATGAGTGATACACTTAAAAAATATTCACACACGTTTGATACGAATGTCATTTAAAGATATATAACTGATAATTTTCTTTAAAATAAAACGAGGGGGAGTATATGATGTTTGATTTGACAATTACCTCCTTGTACACATAACACACTGCAGCAGTTGAAATACCATTTTCAAAGATAAGTGTTACAACTTCTCACTACACTTCCATTGAGAGCGGGGTTTTCAATATTTTGCTATCGTTGGAAGAAAATATAAAGATAGAATTACCATCTTTGCTTATGACTTACGGGTTTTCAATGCTAATTTTTTAGCAAGCGGCTCTGAATACACAGAATCGAATTTGATGATTGATTTTCTAGCTTCCAACGTCATAAAAAGGCTACCGTTTTACTGGAATATCATGGCATTACAAGCAACATGGATCCAAAAACATCAACCGCTGAGTGCAAAAACTGCAAAAAGGTTGTTAAGAGTGGTAATTCCCCAAAAGAAAGGCAGCATTATCTCACAACAAGCTTTTCACCGCCATGCCCACACAGCATCAAAGCATGTCATTCATAGGACTGACCAGTAAATAATCCCGATACTACAATAATATGGCTGAGATGAGACACCATTGTCCTTTTGCAGCGATGCGATCAACTGAACTGAACCGAACCTAGTCTTGATGGAGGTTACAGCACAACCACACCAATCAATTAAAATTCAATCCCAACAATAACAAGAGGATATTAGAGGCTAATTCCAGCGTAATTATTCCTAAATTGTGCAAACTAACAATATCAATAAATAACGCACATAAGATCAAAAATAGCTGAGGCACAATGTACCCATTCAATATAACATCAAAATTGTTCCAACAAACACAAAATTATCCATGAACATATTCGCCAAAATCAAAACATCAAATTAAGTCTTTAAAAATGAAATCTAACAAACACCGACCAAAACCCAACTCTCTAAAACCTCCTCCTGGCTCCAGCAAAGCCGCCACGCCCGAACTCAACTCCTGGAGCAACCGGGTCGACCCGAACAAGACCCGGGATCTCATTCATACCAAGAGCCTCAAGCATGTCAAGAGTCTCCTTATCGACCGCAATTTGATCGGTCTTGATGGCACTCTCGTCCGGGACAAAGTCCATGCGGCGCTCGCGCTCCTCCTCTTGGAGCTTCAACGAGATGCCCCGAACCGGACCCTTCTGGATCCGTTTCATCAAGTGGGTCGAGAACCCGGCGATCTTGTTACGTAGCCGTTTTGATGGGATGATCGCCACTTCCTCGAGGATCTTCTTGTTCGTGTGGAAGTCCAGGGTCATGCGTGAATAGTAACGCTCGATCACTTGGCGTGAAGATTTCTTCACTGTCTTTGTTCGGACTCGTCCCATTTTGGTTGTGCCGCTGAGAGATTGACAATGCAGAAGAAGAGAAAGAAAGCTCTGTGCCCGTGCGTGCTTTGTGCAGCGTTGCCCAGGTCGGTTAGGGTTAGGGTTTTTGGTGGGTATTTATTATTTATAGTGCGTCTGTTTCGAAGGGGCTGTGCTCAAGGTGATTAACAGCCCAAGATGAGAATATTGGGCCTCGGCCATAAGGTAATGGTGCCCAATCAGGGACGAATGATTTCGGTCCGTTTACATTTTTAAGGAGATTTTGACACGTAGCAAGTATCATTTTGTATGAATATGATTAGGAATTGGAGGTTGTTATGTTACATCATCATATATGTAAACATAACAAAAGCCTTAGGAATTTTAGTTTATTTATTTATTTTTGAACAAGTTTTGGTAGTGTGACATATATTATGATAGGCTAATTTGAAGAATTAAAATAAAAATGGAATGACATATATTAAATCTCTACTTATGCCAATATATTCTTGAGTGCCGTAGTAAATGACCCATGGGTCGTGCTATAATAACTTCATCCGAATTGAATTCTTCACAAATGGCTTGGCCAAGATCAACTTGCAGATCGGCCACAATAACTTTAGCATCATGTCGGAGAAATAGTCTAGCTGTGCTTGCTCCAAAGCCACGGTTTTGTTCTTATACATATGAGTGGGAATTCGCCCGGATTTGATGCTAACCTACGGTTTTGTTTACGGTTTTTGTTAATCGCCCACCTATTTGATTATTGAATTAATGGTTACATTAATTCGCACGGAATTAATGGTTACAGTTAGTAATAACCAAAATGGATTAAGTTTTATTTCAAATATCAAATGTCTTGGGGCTTGAGTGCTTGTTAAAAAATGGCTATCCATATGAGCCAGAATCTAAATAAATTATAGGGTGTCGTTTTTCTGAGTAATTTTAGGATATCGTTGCCAAGTCCTTGAAGGGGACAAAAAGATTTCACTTTTGAGTTCATGCTCTAAATACTGCTTCAAGTATAAGCCCGTTGGATACGAAATGTTTGACACCCATCGATGACTTTCAAATTTTTGAATTTGGAGTTTATTATTTAAAGATTAATGTGTAATGAAGTAACATTTATTGTTTGGTCCCTCCCCAAAAAAAAAAAAGTAATCGACGTTTATTGTTGCCTCATTCTTCGTCGTTTGTTTATGCGAAAAAAAAAAAAAGAATGGCGATTTTTATTATTTGTATCTATTTATATTTCTTTAAAATCTAACTATTTTTCGGGCCAACTTTGGTTCTCGGCTCAAACTAGGCTTGGGGAAATAAAAATTTAGATTTTTTCCATTAAAATTATATTTGCACCATAAAAAGCCTCCTAATGAATTTTAAATCAATTCAAAAAGTTCTCCTAATTTTTTTTTTAGAAAAAATTTCAAAAGTTCATAAAGATTATTTTGATCCTCCACATCGACTCCATTTTTTCTATGGTTTAGTTTTATTAATATCTATATGTATGCAAAAAATTTAATTTGTAGTTCAACTGTATTGTGTAATCATAATTTAAAAGCCTAAAATTATAGCGCCTTCAATTATAGATTCGAAAAAAAAATTATATTTTTTCCACCAAAATCATATTTGGACCATAAAAAGGCCCTCCTAAAGTATTTTACATCAATTCAAAAAGTTCTCTTAATTTTTTAAAAAAAATTCTAAAAATTCATGAAAATTATTTTATACCTCCAAATTGACTCTCCTCTTTTCCCGTGATTGATTTTCATTATCTACATGCATACAAAAAATAGGTTGAAATTCAACACCATCATGAGACCACTTTTTAAAGTCCCAAAACTGTGGGCTGTAACCTTGGTTTTCAGCCCATATTGGGCTTAAAAAAAAAAAAGTGTTTTTCTGCCACCAAAGTTCCTTTATGGATCATAAAAAAGGTCTCTTAAAGACTTTTCCATTAATCTAACAACTTTTCCTAATCTTTCATGATTATTTTAATTTTAAAAAAATATTTGAAAGTTCACGGAAATTATTTTAGGCCTCCAAATTTACTTCCATTTTTTCTATGGTTTAGTTTCATTACTTTATTAAATGATAGTACATCACTGAGTTATCTCATCATCTTATCATATTGATGTGGTGGGAAAATTTTAATCACTCACACACACACACACACACACACACACACGCATGGGTGTGAGATAACTTCTTGATGTTTTGCCATTTAATATTTCAATTGATTCATTAGGTCACCATCAAATTTATTTTTAAAAAAATTAGTATAACTAAGCCTTAGTAGGCTTTTTTATCACCTTAACATGTTGAATTGGTAGAATAACCCCACATAGGTTTTTCTCAAATTGGAGTTATCTTATGTGGCTTAAATGAGAAAGCAAAAATTTTAGAATATACTAGAGGTAATATAATGAATTGATGTATATATGACATGTATATTTAAAATTTATATAACTACCAATTGTATGTTAGTACTTCAAAACAGATACATATATGCCGTAAAATGTTTTTTGTATGATTGACATGATATTTTAAAAGCATTTTAAAATTTTTTATTATTCCTCAAAAAAATTAATTATCAGTAGTTTTCCCAATAGTTAGAGGATACATACTTAATTAACTGAAAAAGAGTTTGTAAGACAACTTGCTCATCTTTGATAATGATTTTTTTCCCCGATTAATTAATTAGATGTAGTTGTCTTTATCGACTCAACTTACTTTTGATTAAATTTTGTTAAATATTGTACATTGGCTAAAGGTCCTAGCAAGTGTCGATTCTTAGAGACTTTGATAATCATTCAACTGAAAATAAGGAGCTCTTCTTCAGTGACTCCAACTGCCAGAAGGCTTTGGCCGTAGATCACCACATGCCTTCTAACCCGAAACATTCACAAAATGAAATTCAATGAACTAATTAATTAAGGAAGATTTATCCAACACGGTGATAAAGTCATCATAGCTGATGTTCAAGACGATCTTTGCCGAGCACTTTGTAAGGAATTGGGTTCAGATGAACTAATTTCTTATGTTTGTTGCAATGTCACGAGTGATTCGGATGTTAAAAACGTTTTTTGTTTTACCAAGTTTGTCAAGCTAGACGTTATGTTCAACAACGCTGGCATAATAAGCAATATGGATCCAACAACTTTGGACACCGATAATGAAAAATTAAATAGGGTTTTGGGGGTTTATGTTAATGGTTGTTTTTTGGGATGCAAAGCACACTGCTAGGGTTATGATGTCAGCTAAAATTAAAAGCTGTGCTTCTCTTCACTGCTAATCTTGCTACCGAGACTATTGGCGAGGCTCTGTATGATTATCTCATGTCTAAATATGCAGTGTTAGGGCTTATGAAGAACTTGTGTGTGGAGCTAGGGCAATATGGCATTAGCGTCAATAGCATTGCTCCTATTGTCATTGCGACACCATTTTTCCGTAATGCAATGGGCATAGACAAGAAGACGTTTGAAGAACTGCTTTATGCATCGGCTAATCTAAAAGGAGTAGCGCCGAAGGCAGCGGATGTGGCGGAGATAGCATTGTATTTGAGTAGTGATGAGTCTAGGTATGTGAGTGGACTTAATAATGTGGTTGATGGAGGTTATAGCATCACCAATTGGTCATTGACGATGCAATTAAAAATTTCTTTTCGTAAGTCAAAGTTTGTACCTAAAAGTAACCGTCCAATAATCGTGCCTCCAAGAGCTGTCCAACATGGTAGCATGCAGTTTCACTAGTGGACCGAATGAATCATTGAAATATATGAACTTTGTTTGTTCATATATTACATATTACATATTACATTAATTAAATTTGTTATCAATGTTTGTGCAATTTTATCTTTTCATTTTTTTTGTAAAGAAAGAATCATCTTTTGTCTATTACAAAACATGTCATGAGCAGCTTCTAGTTTGAATTTAAAAGGAAAATCTAACAAAAGAAAAATGTTAAAGAAATTAAAGGCTAATAGAGTGTAGACAACATAATAATATAGCAATTCAGAATTATTTCGTTACTGTTCAATTAACGCTATAATCCCAATTGAATTTACTAATTTTTTCATCGTTATATTAAATTTTATTGTTTAACAATTTTAACTATCATTGCTGCTGCCACTGCTATTACCACTAATAATAATAATAATAAGCATCCACATCAAATTGCAAATTTCAAATGACATGAACAGAAAATAAGAAAATCCTAATACAAGAGCTAAGAGATGAGACAATAAGAGTGTGTTTGGTATATTGTATTGTATTATGATGTATTACATTATTTTAATACTGGTGCATTGTATTATGTTATATCAGACAAGATTAGCGTGTATTATAATAATGTTGTCATAAACGTTTGATCTTTACACTGCATCAGTATTAATTTTTTATAATTAATTTAAATTATATATTTTATTATATTATTATTTTATATTATTATTTATATTCTTATAAATTTTAAATTAATATTATTCAAATTTATTTATATCTAAATATTTATTATTATTTATATTATATTATAAATTTATTAATAAATTATAATATAAAAATAAAAATATAATATTATTGAATAATAAATTATAATATAAAAATAAAAATGTTATATAATATTATATTAAATTAAAATTTATATTTATTTATTATTATTATAAGTATAAGTAAAAGCAAAAAGCAAACGTAAAAGAAGGAAAAAAAAACCCAAATTGCAAACGCAAAAGAAAGAAAAGAGAGAAAAAAAAAGTAAGCTAATGCGCCAGTTCCTTAACCCATGTCATTTTCTTCCGAACATGATAATAATATTAACTTAATGTGAATAGTAATTTAATACCTCCTTAATACTATAACCAAACACTTCCTAAGAGTCGAGATTTCCATCCGAAGGGTGCTTATTGTTAGGTAGGAACCATATTAATCCTTGCATTGGCCCAACAGTTTTGGACTATCTAATTCTTAGGCATCAAGCCCAATGGGTCACCCCGAAATTAGAAAAATAAATATTTATTTTCTTAAATCCTAAAAATATTAAAAAAAATTACTGAAATTAATAATACATTTAAAGTAACTTTTTTAGAGGTACCTTTCTACAACTAAACTAAGCTAGGAATTCGAGACAGAGATAGAGGAAATTTTGATATTTAAACTTAAAGCTTGTTCAATATCTTGACTGAAATCTTATTTTAACTTAAATTCATTAAATATTTTAAATTCTTTTTTTTAGTTTAATGAGATTATTTTAGTTTTGTGGCGTTTTGTTAAATGTAAATAGACTGAATAAAATTTCTAAATTATATTTTTTAAAAAAATCTTTGTCTAATTAAACTAAGTAATGATACTCACCATATGGCTAAAACCCACTTGAGTCCCCCTGAAGTCGAAATAATTTAAAAAAAATAGTATAAATAATTAGCATAAATGGGGTTCAAGTAAAATTGAATTTATTGGTAGAGCGAGTATCATTTCTCAATTATTTTAGTCAAGCCCATAATTTTCCCCTAAGTTAAACACAAATTGATTTGATTATTGGAACAGATGTAAATGTCAAGGAATCGATTCCCTTCACACCAATCGCCAATCACCAATCTTGGAAAGGTATTTCTTTTGTTTGCATGAATGGGTTTGGGTGGGGTTATGATGTGTTAATTTTTTTAAAAAAATCTATTAATTAAGTCTATTAGCTCATTATTAGAGCTAGTAAAATTTAACACGACTCATTCATCTAACACAAACATAACACATTATTAAGTGGATTATATCTTAGGGTTCAATTTTTTTAACCCATTTACCCGTTTAATAACACCATTATAATAGTGTTCTATTTTATAAAATTCTAGCTAGACTTGAAACTCAATTGTATAAATGTATAATATAAAGGTAGTTATGTGTATTTTTTAATATTGACACATCATATTATTTAAATATATAAAGAAGTGATGTTTGTGTTAAATGGATATGCAATGTTTGATGTAAATCATGTTAAATATGTATTAAGTGGATTATTGAGTTATTCATTGCTAAGTGGGCCATGTTGGGTAACATATTTTTTTGTTTGTGTTGAATTTAAGTTTAAATAGTTTGATATGATTATTATATGAGTTATGCTTGAGTTAGCCTAAATTTGACAAAATATGAGTATGACCCAATAAAAATATGGGTCATGAGAAAATACTCTCACTTAGCCACCGGTAATAATATGGTTCTCCTGCAACACGATAAAATTTAGTAGTGGTTTCGAAAGTCAATCAAGTTTGATGTTGCAGTCGGCTTCAATTGTGCGTAAGCAATGTAGAGTTTAGATGAATTTTAGTTATTGCATTTAAAGAATAAACTTGTTACGAAGAGGCACTGGCTGATGTTCATGGGGCCTTGGACAATAATTGGGAAATGATACTACATTTTTTTAGAGGATAGCAAAGTATATTTGGAGTGACCCCCTCCTATTATTTTAATTAAATAATTTTTATTCTTATTAACTCTCTACTTTTAATAAAAAATATTTATATATTATTTTTTTAATAATAACATGCACCGTTCATGTGGTGGTTCACACCACTAAAATTTAGATTTCGAAAATACCTCTTAATTTTAAGCATATTTATTAATATTATTTTTTTCTCAAAAAACTTATGATATGGTCTTTGAGAACAAAATTATATTGTCATTGGATCAAATAAACTGACTTCACTTATATAATTTTTTTTTTACCTACGTGCCATCAATTCATCAGTCTATGCAAGCATCAAATTCCCCGAACAATTATAAAGGAACAAGGCTACGTTACAGACTCTATATGTAACAGCTCCGTGCAAACTGGCCTTGCATCAGCTAAGTTCCAAGAACTTTTCCTCTCTCCTGCAACGCGTGGATGCTCCCCATTTGCTACGTTACATACAGAGTCTGTAACGTAGTAAGGTCCATTATAAAGCAACGCAAAGTCAAAAACGGCCACCTATACAATTATTTGGAAGAATTCAACTATGTAATTAATGGCTGGCCTTTCTGCACCATGGAAGTCGCTTTCATGGCCAATGTTTAAACACGCGTCAAACAAAGCCAGCCATGTGTTAAAATTTAAATCGCAAGACCCACCCCATAAAGTTAATCTCACACAAATATACTCAACAACAGTTTCGGCATTTTAGTTCAAATCGCAAAAAACGACAATGAAGATTATCAAGAGGACTGATATCCGGACAAAAAAATTAGGGAAGATGGCTATAAAAAAAACTGTAAATCATTAAGAGGACTATAGATTTAGTTGGTTTATTGACTTATTCATTTAAGTTATAATAAAATAATATTGACCATATTTTAAACTGTCGCCATCTCATCGCCCTTGCGTCCATTTATCATTTTTCAATGCAAAGTTTCCCCTGAGATTTTAAAAAATTGATTAGTAAGTTCTTAGTTTTCTATAAATACCACATAAAGAATCAAGGAATTACCCCATAAACCATAGATAGTGTCTTGTATCTAACCCCCTCTCTGCTTTTAATTAGTTGCAGGTTTTTGAAGAAAAGATGAACGGCCCTTCCTCTGCAACTCCCTTCAAAAGGTAATTGGCTACCACTTCCAGGATTTTGTACCCTGCAAAAAAATACTAAAACAGCATTTGCGTTCTCTTTTTTTTTTTTTTTTTTTTTTGGTTCTTGCTATCAAAAAAAATGGTTGTCACTCAATCTTTAATATCATTTTGCAATTGTAATATTCCAATTCTAGGTTAGAAGGCAAAGTGGCAATCATCACCGGAGGAGCAAGCGGCATCGGAGCAACGGCGGTTGAACTCTTCCATGAAAATGGCGCCAAAGTTGTTATTGCCGATATCCAGGATAAGCTTGGCGAAGACCTTGCTGATAAGCTGGGCCAAGATGTTTGCTACATCCATTGTGATATCTCAAATGAAGATGAAGTCATCAATCTCGTTGATACGGCCGTTTCTAAATTTGGAAAGCTCGATATCATGTACAACAATGCAGGAATTCTTGACCGCAGCTTTGGGAGCATTTTGGACACTCCAAAGTCTGATCTAGAACGCTTAATTAATGTAAACACAATAGGTGGTTTCTTAGGGGCCAAGCATGCTGCAAGAGTCATGGTGCCACAGCAAAAGGGTTGCATCCTGTTTACAGCCAGTGCTTGTACAGAAATTGCAGGGCTTGGCTCCCCTGCTTATACGATATCCAAATATGGGATTTTAGGACTAGTAAAGTGCTTGGCAGCAGAGCTCGGACAGTATGGAATAAGAGTAAATTGCGTCTCGCCTTATGGTTTGGCGACAGGAATGTCGATGAAAGGGGGAGTCGATCCGGCTTTAATAGAATCGTCAATGAGCCAGATGGGTAATCTAAAAGGTCAATTTCTAAAAACTGATGGCATTGCAAATGCTGCCCTCTATTTGGCAAGTGATGAATCAAGTTATGTGAGCGGGCAAAATCTTGTTGTGGATGGAGGATTCAGCGTGTTGAATCCTACAATTATGAGGGCTTACGGTCTTATCAAGTAATCAATTGGAGCTTTAATTTGTAGATGATGGAGGATGCCGTACTCTGCTGCGTACGTGTAAGCATGCATTCATTTTGAAAAATAATTCACAAATTTGCTTCCAATTATCATATTTGAAACCACATTTATAATAGTTCAGTTTCTGGCAAATCCATTACTACTTCAGCTTGTTTGGCCTACTATTATGAAAAGAGCTCGATTTTGTTATGTGTATGTCTATTGGAAATCTTATTTGAAGATATCACGGACTCTCTGTGCACTAATACTTCTTGCCATTTTGTCGGTAGGCCTATGGTTTGGCCACATGTTTTGACATTAGTGGGAGTGCATGCGCGTATTTTTTAAAGATTTGGTATTCTACCATTGTATTATTTTCTATTGGAGATGAAGTAAAATTTATGTTTTAACGACTAAGAAAATATAACCACTCAAAACAGCAACAATCTTTGTTAAAAAGAGAAAGACTGTTGTATCCTGGCCCTGCTATAAGCAGGACTAAAAGCGTATTTGTATGAAAGTTATGATTCCAACTTTTTTTTTCAATGGTTTGGCAACCCAAATTTCTACCCCAAGAATCTCAAAATTCTAGCTAGATTTTAGTATTTTACCGACGAAATCAAGCAGACTTGGTACTTTAAAAATAAAAAATACACTTTTAAAGGCAAATTTCTAAATTATAATATGAGTAAACGAAAACAGTAATCTTACATTTCGACTGAAATATCTATAATTAAAAGGGCTATAATTAATAACAAAATTAAATTAGAATATCATTGTGTTGGAAGCAAGTAAATAACTTCCCAGACCACGTGTATATCCCTTAAGGCAGTCAACCTCTGAATTAGTCAAGCCAACTTATCGTTTGGTTCGGTGATTCAACCTTCAATCAATTCAATTTCTGTATTTTAGTCTTCCACGAAATTTCTAGGAAATTTCCCTACCCACAAGCTGCGGTCTTTTTCATCTACCAATCTCAAAGTCCTCAGATTGATAAAGTCAGTATATTCATTTTTTTTTCCCTATAAATTATGGACAAGAGTGAAGGAAATAATCACCCTGCCAAGTGAAGGAAATAATCACAAGCCAAACCTTTGCTTTTAACAATCTTGATTGAGTTTCAGGTTTTTGAGGAAATTTTTTTACACAGGCTTGTAGTACTACTGCAGCGGCACCCTGCGAAAGGTATCAACTAAGCACTCGGTAAGAATTTACTTCAGCTTTGTTTAATTCCCCCACCCCCCACCACCCCCTTTTTGTTTGTCTGTCTATTGCGGTACTGCTGTAAATCTGGAGAATCAGAAATGGTTTTCAAATGCTTGTCCCTCAAAATAGACAATAATATATTGCCAACGTTGTCATCCTATTATAGGTTAGAAGGCAGAGTGGCAATCATTACTGGCGGAGCAAGCGGGATCGGAGCATCCGCGGCTGAGCTTTTCCACAAAAATGGAGCCAAAGTTGTCATAGCCGATGTGCAAGATAATCTTGGCCAAGACCTAGCCTATAAGCTAGGCCGCCAGGATGTCTGCTACATCCATTGTGACGTATCAAATGAAAGGGAAGTCATCAATCTTGTTGATACCACCGTTGCTAAATTCGGAAAGCTCGACATCCTTGTCAATACCGGATGCAGTATTGAGTATCGTGGCTTCGTGAGCATTTTGGACACCCCAAAGTCCGATCTAGAGCGTTTACTGGCTGTGAACACAATTGGTGGTTTCTTAGTAGCCAAGCATGCTGCAAGAGTCATGGTGCCACGCCGCAGAGGTTGCATATTGTATACAACGGGTACAGGCACTACTGATTGCACGGAAATTGAAGGTTTGTGCAATATTCCAGCTAATTATTATGGAGTGTCAAATTTTGGGATCTTGGGACTTGTCAAGAGCTTAGCGGCAGAGCTTGGACGATATGGAATAAGAGTAGATTGCGTATCGCATACTTATGGCTTGGCAGTGACTGAAGCGATAGCATCAATAGCAAACGCTGCGCTTTACAATATGGCTAAAGATGATGATACAAGTTATGTGAATAAGCAAAATCTTGTTGTCAATGGAGGATTCAGATGAGAGTTGTGAATACTACCCTCTTAAGAGAGCTTTCAATCGATGAAAAAAATTTCTGAGTTTTTTAGCTTCATTTTTCTCATATGTCAATTCAAAATTATGTGAGAATTGAATAATATAATTTTGTAACTCAATCTCTGTTTTTTTTTTTTTGGGTTCAAGTAGCATTATTAGTTTGGTAAGTTGGGTAATTATAAAACTGCATTTATTAGAAAAGTTAGTGAGTGAAGCTCTTAATTTCTAACACACATTTAAATTTTAAAAAAATGAAAAAAAAATACAATGAAATCCCACTTTTTATATTTGTTGCTTTCCCTGAATGAAAATTACAAAAAAAAAAATGATAGTAAGGAAGAACCATAGAATCTTAATTTAATATCATTAAAAAAATTAAATTGTAAACATAATTTTTTCATAATAAAGTTTTTATTATTAAATAATTTATTTTTTTCATTATTTGATTATTAGGAGTTTAATTAAAGAGTTTATGATTTTCCAGCGTAAAGAAATTTTATTTTGGTTAAATGTTTGTCCTTTTATATAATTTCTTATATTAGAACCATCGCTGTAAAACTGTCGTTTTATGAGCATATTGAAGGCCTAAAAGCTAATTGACAAAGATTTAAATGGATTAAAAAAACTGTAGTATTAGAAGGCTATCTACCTTACATCCCCTGCAACAACTTTGGCCCAAAATTTCGTGGAAAAGTTGAACCGTCGTTCTAAATAACCATTATTATCCCACTTGTTCCTTGAATCGAATGACAATTCCAAAAATTATTTACAAAAACTGAAACACAATTGCAACTCTCATACTATTTGTATTTTGATAAAACTGTAAAGGAATACCATTTTGATTCCCTTCCCTCCTTCAAACCTCCATATTTTGCCCAAAACTCAAAGGTGAAATATCATTTCATTTTGAAAAGAAAAGAAACAAAATAGAAACTCTAGATGAATTTTAAAATTAATTCTATCAACAACATGGATAATCAAGCTGCTGGTTTTGAAGAGAATGGAAAAAGAGACAGTGAACAGTTCGTGTGATCTGGGCTTACTGTTGTTATTGTTAAGAAAAAGAAAAATAGTGAGCAAATTAGTTTTAGGCATTCAATAGCTAATGGGCTTGTAGCCCACTGATAACCCATAATTTAAGTGTGTGAATTTGATTTTAACATGTGTTGAAATTCTATTTATTTCTCAATTTTAAAAATTAACTAAAGGTAGATCTCTGTCTCACTAATGTGAATACTGGATTAGATTCCTTCCGGGATTTTATACAAGGGTGAAAATTTAGGTTGTGAATTAGAAAGATATGTTCCAAAGACCTGTGCGAAATATAATTATATTTTATTCACCTAGCTGGTTTGATTAAACTGAAATGAATGTAAGCGGACCCCATCAGATGATATAATTTATAAGTCATTTGACTTTTTTTTAAATCAACACATGTTAAAATCAAATTCACACACTTAAATTATGGGTTATCAGTGGGCTACAAGCCCATTAGCTATTGAATGCCTAAAACTAATTAGTATTCCTTAAAATATGAGTTGACATGAGTGGTTGGTCGATCCTCACTCTTTAAGGATAAAGTCTTAACTAAAGTCACTATTTATATTAAGACTTTATCCCTGAACAGCTTGAACTCCAGTATGAGTGAAGATTAAAGAGTGAGAGTGAAACTTACATCAGATTGGTGAACCACTCATGCCAACCCAACTTTGTTTACATTTGACTTTTATTTTTAAATTCCTATCCGAATTTCTAATTCATTTCTCTTAACGCTATAAATCCATACAAGAATGAAGGGAGAAGGGCAGCTTTTACTTCACTCTCAAACTTTCACCTTTGAGTTTTTGAGGAAAATATGGACGGTGTACTCTCCGCGGCACCCCCTAGAAGGTAACTAATTAGTATTCCTTTACAGTTTATGGTCCAAGACCTCAAATAATCCTGAGAGAAATCAATCCGGGTCTCTAGTTCTTAAGAATGATTTGGTCTTGTTAATTGTCATTCGATTTCAGGTTAGAAGGCAAGGTAGCAATAATCACCCGTGGGGCAAGTGGAATTGGAGCAACGACGGTTCAACTTTTCCACGAAAATGGAGCCAAAGTTGTTATAGGGGATGTCCAAGATAGCCTCGGCCAAGCCCTTGCTGATAAGCTAGGCGACGGTGTTTGTTACATCCATTGCGATGCATCAAAGGAAGATGAGATCGCCAATCTTGTTGATACAACAGTGGCTAAATACGGCAAGCTCGATATCATGTATAACAATGCAGGCATCGTTGACCGTGCTTTTGGGAGCATTTTGGACACTCCAAAGTCTGATCTAGAGCGCGTACTGGCCGTTAACACAACTGGTGCTTTCTTAGGAGCCAAACATGCTGCGAGAGTCATGGTGCCGCAGCACAAAGGTTGCATACTGTTTACAGCTAGTTCTTGTACGGAAACCGCAGGGCTTGGCTCCCCTGCTTATGCAGTGTCCAAATATGGGATTGTAGGACTAGTAAAGTGCTTGGCGGCAGAGCTTGGACAGCATGGAATTAGAGTAAACTGTATCTCACCACATGCCGTGGTGACTCGAATCTCAGGTCTTTTTGACCGAGTGGATCCAACAGTGATGGGGGCACAATTGAGCGAGATGGGCAATTTAAAAGGGCAGGTTCTGAAAGCAGAAGGCATTTCGAATGCTGCTATCTACCTGGCTAGTGATGAAGCAAATTATGTGAACGGGATTAACCTTGTGGTGGATGGAGGATATAGTGTTGTCAATCCTACCATTATGAATATGTTGAATGATGCCAAATAAGTAATTGTGGTCTAAACCTTGCAGCCGGTTAAGTTGGCTTTGCTTTGTAATTTTTATCAATTTGAACCAGGATTAATAAAGTTGGTCAACATTGAAATTTCTTTTTTTTAAAAAAAAGAAAAAAAGTAAAGAAAAGGACGGAAAGTAATTGATGAGTTGCATGGCGATGGAATTGAAGATGCAATACTCACCATATTTAGTAAACACATTATTAGGCCTAATTTTTTTGAATTATTCAGAAATCATACAAGTCAAGTAAGGCGTTCTATTGAAGAATTTATTAAGCACAACAAGAAACGAAACTTCATCACCAAGATGTTCCAACTACTGGAATAAAGTTAGCTGCCCTCAGAATTGTAGGATTCACGACACTGGACTAACGAAAAGGGGGCCACGCAATTTACTCTTACACAGTTACACCTAGCTGTCCGAGCTCCACCGCCAAGCGTTTAGCCGTTGGTACAATATTATACCATTGCCATGCCCGATAAAATAAAATAAATAAATAATAGGCAGTTGCCATGCATTTAAAAATCATCAATTAAAAAATTAAGAATGTCATGTGCTGTGGTAAGTTAGATGTTTTTACTAACCTTTTAGAAGATATAATTGATAGTTATTAAATATAAATATAAATTAAATTAAATTTTAATTATATATTATTATACATGCACTGTGGTAGAATTTTTTTTTATGTTACATATATAACGTTATGGAGATATTTTATAATACATTAAAGGTGCTATTTTAGTTATAAAAAATAAATAATATCATGATATATGTACATTTATTTTAAAAAATCACCATGCAAGTGTAATTATATTAATTCAATTACACATTCCTATATGCGTTAGTTAGTGGTATTATTTTTAATGTATTATAGAATTATCATGAATCAGCATATTAAACATGGTGTATTCATTCATTTAACTGCACATTGGAATGGGAGATCAAAAATTTGAAGCTAAAAAATTTGTTAGTGAAAGACTTCATTTACTACAATTTTATCACATTAAAAAAAAGAAAAATATACAATTGTTGTGTAATAAAATTGTAAAAGACACAAAAAATTAACACTTAATATTTTCTTTTAGAATAAGTCCTTTTTTTTTTTAATGGACTCTGAAATATAAAGGAAGTAATGACCAACTTATTAAAACATCATTGAAATTTTGACTATTTATCTTTTGGGTAGGTTCAATGAACACTTCATCTAGTATTGGGTAGACCGCACACAATAACTCTCTTAACTTTATCATATCTTTTGTATCATTTTTTTTCTCGAACAATCCCAAAAACTTTTTTAATTATGGATCTATTACTAGACATTCAATGCATAATCTTAGCATTCAATGTGTATTCCTAAAAAAAACTCATTTTCAATTATTCAATCATTTCCTTTTATCAAGTTCAATGTTAGTCATGGTTATATCTTAATTAGGTAGAGCACCTCATTAGAAAAAAATTCCTACCATTACCATGGTAACAACATGGATAAGAGCCGAAATAGGAGTATGTCCTTCCATGGCATTGAGTAATCATACACGAAGAGGGAATTGTGTGGATTTAGCAACTAGCCTAACAAATAATAGAAATGCACACAAAGCAACAAGTAAAGGTTAAGCTCATTATTTTAAATCAAGTTACTCAATATTTCGAACAAATCTGGAAATTTGAAACTGTGTGTTAGCCAATAAAAAACTAAGATCCCTAATAACAATCCAAAATACCCTGCACGATTAGTTATGAATGTTTTTTGACCTTTTTGACAAGCGACTTCCGTAATAGGTTGTGTGAATCAAAACTCAATTAATAGATATAAGAGCACATTCCAACTAATTCCTTAAAAAGAATTGTACAAAATTTGAACTTGTAACTAATCTTGACATGAGATATATAATTGTCACATAAATAAGAACCTGAATTCTAATTTAGTGATTAATAGTGGATCATTATAAATAATAGACAATTGAAAAAGCTTTGCACCTTTTTTAACATGTTTTTTTGGCCATTAGATTAAAACTCATTTAAGAATTCACCTTAAAGCTGACATGAAATTTATTTGATTTTAAAAATTGATTAATTATTATAGGTCTACTATGATAGTAAATTACTTATTTATCCTTTTTTCTTTTAAATATGGTGTTCATTTATTGTTTCTTAACTCTCTGATGTAAGAAGAATAACAAGACTTAAGAATAAAAGATTGCAATCTCAAATTAATTTACAATTGATAACAGAAGAGAAGCACTTTAAAAAAAAAAGTAAGCATGAGAAAAATATTTTATTATTATTATGGGACTCATGTTAATTAATTAATTTAAAAATATTTTATGCCAATTTTAATCTCAACATTTCATAAGTACCTCTAATTTAGTAGTTAAAAAAAAAAGTGTCTCAAATTGGGATTAGGATTTTCTCCTGATCTGAGCATTTCTGATCTGTGTCACCTGTATTTTAGTGTTGGTAGATGATTAAGATTTAATTATTTTTAATTTTTAATTTATTAATTACTAATTATATTAACAGAATTTACTCATATAAAAATCAGATCAGAAGAGAATCATGATCAATCATTCAATATTGTGCTCTTCAAACCTGTCTCTTTACTTTTATGTTGCCCCATCTCGATAACCAGTGCTGGCAACACTCGCTTATTTTTTTAATAGGTGTGGAGAGAAATTTAATAGATTCAACTAAACTCACCCTTGTAAATCACAATAATGAAAAATTGACCCTTATCACATCTTGAATTTACAAATCATACAGTTATGAGAATAAAGGATAAATGCAGCAAACAACAACATCCATTACTAAAAGCTTTAATAAGATGCCAAGGACTTAAATTCTTCATCATTTATGGGGATTCAGAACGCTGAATGCTCCATCCACCAGTCACCACAAGGTTGAGCCCATTCCCATAACTTTAGGTAATACCTATCTTACATGCATGTAAGATATATTCCCCTCACATGAATAGTATATGTGCACTGTTCATATGAGGAAAATGTATCTTACATGAATGTAAGATAGAGAGACCCATAACTTTATTTGCATTTGTGCTCCAAGCTCGGCCGCCACGCTTTTGACTATTGTTATACGGGAGTTAGTTATATTTAATGGAAGTTACATCCACTCATATAAATAATATATGGTGTGAGGTTCACGTACTATTTATATGGGTGGTATAAGTTATATTAAATATAACTTAATATTTATCCTATTATATAACATAAATTTTATTATATTGTAAATCTCAATTTATCTTTACTTTTATAGAGAAAATAAAAAAATCATTAATTTATTTTTATTTTTATTTTTTAATAAAAAATAATTTAAAGTTTATATTAACGTAAAAATATTTTGAAAATTTTTATTTCACCAAAGAGATAGTTTGAAATTTATCCTATTGAGAAACTGTACAAGTAGGACCCTGCAAATTCCGCACAAGCACTGGCCACTAGCTGTAAACGATATGCAACCTGTAATTAAAGATAACGATGGATAATAAATTAAGACTGGTGGTGGGAGCACAGGAAGATGAGAGAAATTCATTCCACTCTCTCTTCATCCGATCTTTTTTTTTTTCTCATCTTTTTATATACCAAATATTTTTATAAATTAATAATTAGTTGGATTCGTTTTTGTCTAAAAATTTAACTAAATTGAACTAGATCAGTTCAATAATTTATAAACCAAATGCAAACTAAACTTATGAATTGAAATTTGATTCGGTTTAATTTGTTTCAATAAATTTAGTATTTTTTTCTTTTATATCAACTATATTTTATAGTCTTTTTGCCTAAATTTAATTCTTTTTTTTATCTAATTCAATTGTAATAATTAATTATTTATGTTTACTTGAAAATATTAATATAAAATAATATCATAACAAAAAAGTATTATTGTGAATATATAAATAAATAATTTTTCTTTTTTTTTTTATTCAACAATGAACCAATTGAACTTTTCAATTCAAATAATAAAAAAATCGATCAATTTATATACTTTTGAATCACTCAATTTTTATTATCCAAACTGCACCTATATAAGTATATATTCTGATTTGATTCGACTCAATTTAAGTAAAACCGATCCGAACCCACCGCTACTCGTCCTCTTCATTTTGGATTATTGTTTAATGAAAGAACTTGAAGTATCAAAGACCCAATGAGCATTTTTTAAGCTAAATTCGACTCAAACGAGCATTAATTGTCGGTTGTGCTATTTAAAAAAAAAAATTCATCTTGAATATTTTGTGTCCATAGTTTCTCGTGCCACTAATTAAAGATAGGGTTCAATTCTGCTGGAGTATCTTCAACGTAGGGCGGCCCAGAGTGAGAATGACTTGTCGGGTGGGCGAGAATGAGATCGCTTTTGTTATGGAATATGGCGACGGGAGAGTGATGGGCCACATGGGAAAGCGAAATCGCGAACTTGATCAGCATCCCACATTTGACGTCTTCATACCGTGCAAAGTCATAAAATGTCAGAACCAGAGAACAGTTGGGCAATTGTATGCATGCATTAGTCATTTTTATTTAGGAATTTAATGACAAATTTTCGGGTACAATGTTTGTTAACAAATTGTTTTTTTTTTTCAAGTTTCACTATTCCGTCAACATAACCAAAAAAAAAAATTTATTTTATAAGTTGGGTGGCACTATTTAAACTTATTAATTTTTTCGGTACACTCTCTTTTTAGTTAAGAATTTTATTATCTATATAATTTTTTAAAAAATTACTTAATTATTCGTTTCTTTCATTTTTCTCCTCAATTTCATAAATTCACATCAACTCATTTAGATATGTTCTTTTTACTATAAATAATTGATATCACTATTTAAGAACAATGAAATTTGCCATTTAAATAATCATAAATAAACTTTTATTAGTCATAAAAGCTAATAAATATAAAAAATAAAATTCATATATATAGAAAACATAAAATATAGATATTATATACCAAGAAAAGCCAAAAATATAAATTTAAAAGAGAGCAAAATTGAGTATTTAGTTTGTATAATGTGAGAGTAGAGAGAGAATACATAATTGTAAATTAGAAAAAGAAAGTGATGGATAATTTTGAATTTTTTTAAATTTTTAATTTTTAATAACGAATTTATTTTTTTAATAGGCATGGAGAGAAATTTAATAGATTCAACTAAACTCACCCTTGTAAATCACAATAATGACAAATTGACCCTTATCACATCTTGAATTTGCAAATCATACAGTTATGAGAATAAAGGATAAGTGCAGCAAACAACAACATCCATTACTAAAAGCTTTAATAAGATGCCAAGGACTTAAATTCTTCATCATTTAGAACGCTGAATGCTCCATCCACCAGCCAGTCACCACAAGGTTGAGCCCACTCCCATAACTTTATTTGCAATTGCGGTCCAAACTCGGCCACCACGCTTTTGACTATTGTTATACGAGAGTTAGTTATATTTAATAGAAGTTACATACACTCATATAAATAATATATGATGTGAGGTTTACGTATTATTTATACGAGTGGTGTAAGTTATATTAAATATAATTTAATATTTATCTTATTATATAAAATAAATTTTATTATGTTGTAAATCTCAATTTATCTTTATTTTTATAGAGGAAATAAAAAAAATTCATTAATTTATTTTTATTTTTTAATAAAAAATAATTTAAAGTTTATAATAACGTAAAAATATTTTGAAGATTTTTATTTCACCAAAGAGATAGTTTGAAATTTATCCTATATAGAGAAACTGTACAACTAGGACCCTACAATTTCCGCACAAGCACTGGCCACTAGCTGTAAACGATATGTAACCTTTGTGTTGTGGCATCATGACCCTTGCAGCATGTTTGGCTCCCACAGCTACGATCAAGGATGCTCGTACTATTGTACATTATACCGAGCTTTCCAGATTTAGCCACTTCAGTGTCAACAAATTAATGATCTCATCTTCATTTGTTGTTAAATCACAATAAATGTAACAAACACCTTCCACTAGCTTCTCAGCAACAGCAGGGGCTTGACCAAGATTATCTTGGATGCAAATTAATGGTAAATTAAGTGTTATTGATTAATTTGATGGACCCAACATTTCAAAAATTCCAAGCTAGCTAGCACGCATGAATGTGCAATAATCTAAAATTCAAATAAACAGTGTGATTCGTTATTTACGTTTTGCTTTCTCTACTGCAAAGGCACTGTTCTTCTACTCCCAAAAATCTTGAAACTTGCAAGGGAGAATTTGGTAAATAAATCTAAATGTGAAGATTTGGGTTGTTCGTTGAATTCTTTCTTGAGTTGTTTTTTTTTTTTAATAATCTCAATAGTTTGGTCCAACTTCAAGGCTACAGTTAAATAATAATAATGCGACATCTTTGGTAGTGTTAGTGCATTGCTCTTTATTTATTATATTGTCGTAATTAGTTGAAGCATACACAATGAATTAAGTGTATATATATCATCATAATTAGTTGAAGGGTTCGACCATATTGAATTCGCTCTACGGTGAAACACTCTTTCATACCCACACAATCAAAGTCATAACCTGTTTTTTACCATTTATCACTTTACTTATATGATTATCATTCATGTTTTATCTTAGAATGACTCCAAGGTGAGCATGACTTTAGTTAAAGTATACACAATGAGTAAATAGAAAATGGAGCAATGTTCCAAGATCACCCAAGAATTTTCCAATCAAAATAAAGCCTAATATAGAAAATGCTACGGATTAATTAAAATAAAAAACAACAATTATTTGAATTCCTTAAATACAAAGTTTGATAACCAAATGAAAATTTGCCAAATAAATCACAATGACAGTGAAAGTCAACATTTATCTTGCATTCTACTACTGACGACTGGATTACTTTCTGAATTTGCGAATCAAACACATCATTGCAATAAATGATATGCCAAAGAAACTCCGACATCCATCACCAATTGCTTTGATCAAATGAAATCGACTAGCAAACTTCATCAGGGAAGGATTCGCAACGCTGAATCCTCCATCCACTACAAGGTTTAGCCCAGTCACGTCGCTCGCTTCATCAGTAGCAAGGTACAGAGCAGCGTTTGCGATGCCCTCAGCTTTCAGAACTTGCCCTCTTAAATTACCCATCGCGCTCACGAATGCTTCTATTATTGCTGGATGAATAGAACTACTACTCGTTATTCCAGACACCAACGCATAAGGCGACACGCAATTTACTCTTAAGCCATACTGTCGAAGCTCAGCTGCCAAGCTTTTGACTAGGGCTATAATCCCATATTTGGACACCGTATAAGCAGGAGAACCGATCCCTGCGATTTCTGTACAAGCACTGCCTGTGAACAATATGCAGCCTTTATGCTGTGGGATCATGACTCTTGCAGCATGTTTGGCCCCTAAGAAGCCACCAATTGTGTTTACAGCAAGCACCCGATCTAGATCTGACTTCGGAGTGTCCATAACGCTAGCAAAGCCACGGTCAACTATCCCGGCATTGTTGTACATTATATCAAGCTTCCCGTATTTAGCGACGGCAGTGTCAACAAGATTGGTGATTTCATCTTCACTTGTTACATCACAGTGGATGTAACAAACATCTTCCCCTAGCTTACACGCAAGGGCTTGCCCAAGATTATCTTGGACATCGGCTATAACGACTTTGGCTCCATTTTCGTGGAATAGTTTGGCCGCCGCCGCTCCGATCCCACTTGCTCCTCCAGTGATGATTGCCACCTTGCCTTCTAGCCTGGGATTGGACCAAAATGGCAAATTGTTATTGAGAGTCAGTCTGGTAAATGGGCCCCTTCACCCCCACCCCACAAAAAAGAAAAAGAAAAAAAGAAATAAAAGAAGAAAATTCTAATTAAGATAGCTCTTTTGATCCATAGCAGTACTTGCCCTTCATATAGCCCTTTTTAATTTTTATACAACTCTTATTGAACAAAGTATTTTTGTCTAGCATAGCGCGATTGCGTGGAATCACTTATTAAATAAAGCATCGTATACGGGAGTAATGTTATGCTAATTGAATTGTGAATATACCATCAGACTCTAATTTTGATATTTAGGTGATGGTGAGATCAGTTTTGTGAACGGAGCAACATGGGAGTTGGGAGGACGCTCACATCGTGAAATTATGAGTTCAATGGTACCGAATTCACCATCCAAAGGACAGCTTTCTCTTTTTCCGTTGCCCCACAAAAAAACTCGCCGGCCTCAACACCAGGACTGTATGCTGGCAGCCCTTTTTTTTTTTTTTTTTTTGGTTAAAAAAAAAAAACATTTTGCAACCTGGTGGCTGTTTTTGAAAGAATAAATGTTTATGAAGCAAAAATTTGGTATTGTACCTGAAAAAATTTGATTTTTTAAATAATCATGTTTAGAAAAGTTGCGTTAGGTTGCTTTAATAAATTAATATAAAATATGATTATTCAAAAATCAAATTATTTAAGAACTATTTTTAAAGTGAATTTACCGAATACTTTTTGACTGTCAGATTGTTAAATAAATGATTATTAGGCAACCTAAAACAATCCCCAGCATGCACTAAACCTACTACAAAAAAAAAGAAAAATAATTCGTACTTTTGTTAAATACTTGTTGGGGAATAATTTATGAATAAAAAAAAAAATAACAAGTGCCGTTTGTTATTTACCTTTTGCAACCTGATGGGGAAGCACCATTCATCTTCTAGCTCCAGGAGAATTTGAAAAACAAACGTAAAGATATTGGCTTGTGGGTTAAATTCTTTCTTCAGGCTTGATGGAATTTCGTTTTATAAATGCCAATTTAATACAGAGAAGGAAGTTACTATTTATTGAAAGCGCACTTTACTCACTTCGAGTCTCTGGGACATTAATTATAAGTTCTTGAAATAGTAATATAGGTGTAGGTGGTTGGATTCAATTAAAAAATTAATTGACTGCGTATGTGCATTGTTTTGAATTAATTTTTATATATATTTTTTTTATATAAACTGATATATTATAATAAAAATTCTACTTTTCTACTCTCATATAATATTAAAAATATGTTTGTTTTATTGGTATGAATGGAAGATAAATTTTACTCGTATCTAATTTAATTGAGAACAAAATCTGAGTCACAACCTAACCCATGAACTCGTGAATTGTGCCGATGGGCTCTTAGCCCATTGGCATGTTTGTTCAATACTTCAATAAAGGCAAAGATGAGTAAATATCTCAACTGACTTGAAAATCTTCTTCAATTTTTATTTTTTTAGAATTTTACCAACTTGAGGAGCTGTTCATTTTCATAAAGGTTATGTACATTATAAGGATATATGTTTGCTATTAAATGCATGCGGTTCATTAACCAAATTATCATGAAGGTAAAGGGCTCACGCGGGAAGTTCAAAATGGACAGTATCATGTTAGTGGGTGTGTTCTCCCATATTCAAACATCATAATTGATTATTACTACGTTATATCTTAAAATAAATTATAATTATCTTATTCAACATAATAATAGTGCATTATTAAAACTTTTTGAATAATGTAGACTAGACAATAATAGTTTTAACATTATAGGGATGTCCCGCATTTTTGGATAATTTTGTGAACAAAATAAATAAGTTTTTTTAGTCAATATACGTTATTTATTAAATGATGATGATGATTTATGTCTTAAGAAGTAGATAAATTTGTCCAGTTTATGAATTATGCTTCAATCATTCAATTTATAATTTTTTTAAAAATAATAATAATAAATGGGGTTCACTCTTTCTTTTTTATTTTACTGCAAATATGACTGCACACTAAATATGTTTCTGTTCATTAAATCCGCCCTCAATGCTTCACAAAGTCATTAGTCCACCCAACGGTTAGCTTTTATGTTAAACTTAACTATTAACCACTTCAACAATATAAAAATATAATAATATTGTTATTAATAAAAAATGACGAAAATTTTAGCCCACATAATATGGATTATTTTGATACAGTGTTGATTAAAATCTTATTACACATATATAACATAAAAATGTATAATTATGATATTTTTAATTGTATATATACATAGTTAGTAGCTGAAATATATAAAGCTGTTAGGAAATTGGTGGGGGAAGCGAAATCACAATAAAAATGAAATTAGAAGAAAATAAAGAACATAAACAAAGAGGACACCAGAAATTACGTGGTTTGACTTTTAACTTACGTCCACAGGTGAAAACAGAATAAAATTATTTTACTAGTGATATGAGGATTATAAATATTGTAATATTTTACTCACTACCTAGAACCCCAATAAACTCAATCTCTCACTCACCGAACTTACAAGAACTTTATAATTTTAAATTTTTAAAAATCACTCAAGCTCTCTCTTTTCTTTCTCACAAAAATTGGACCAAACAAAAGGAAATGGGAATATAGCCAAAATTGGCTATTAAAATATTACTTTTCTTTCTTTCTTTTTCCCTGTCAAGACCCTCCATTTTTCTTCTTCAAACTTCTTTCTTCTTTTTCTTCTTCAAGTATTTCAACACCACCAAAAATGACTGGCTGTATTGAAAATGTTGATGGTTTAACACCGTCCATCTAAAAGAGTGGTGCCAACTAATTTTATTTTACTATCTCAATTCTTTAACTACAAAGTAACTTAAAACAAGAGAAATTAATTAATTTATTTAAACAATGGTGAGATTTTTTTTTTAAATCATTTTCCCCCAAGTATTACGGCTTTAAGATCACAACTAGCAATCAAACTCAACGTTTGGTTTTGGAATAAATTACTTTCGGATGAGTCTAGGAATTAAAAAACTTGTTCAATTTTGTTTCATTCGATATCACGGATCAAATACGAACTTATTATTTGAACAGAGTTTTTTTTTTTTTCCCGCCCATATGGGAAAAAATCTTGATGAAATTAACTAACTCGATCAAGAATCTGGGTACTGAAACATTCCGAGGGAGGGATTGACAATAGTGAAACCTCCGTCAATGAAAAGATTGTGTCCACTCACATACTTGGCCTCATCACTAGCTAGATAAAGAGCTGCATATGCAATATCTTCACTCCTTAGAGTCACACCCTTAAGGTTAGCCACTGAATTCATAAAACCTTCCAGATCCTCATCGGTAAGCCCAACAAAACTGGTAGCCAAAGGTGTTGCAAGAGCAAAAGGTGACAAGCAATTCACCCTAATCCCAAATTGGCCTAGCTCAACAGCAGCATTTTTGGTGAGTCCTAAAACGGCATGTTTTGCACAACAGTATGCATGTGAGGCAGCGGCACCAACCCTTGAGCTAACGCTAGCAGTTGAAATAATGCTGCCACTGCGAGCCGGAATCATGACGCGAGCAGCATGCTTGACGCCCAAGAAAACTCCGGTGACATTTACACTCAGTACACGCTCGAAATCGGCCTTTTCGTTGTCAATTATGCGGGTCTTGTTAGCGCCGCCTATGCCGGCGTTGTTGAACATTATGTCCAGCTTGCCATAAGTTGCAACGGTTTGGTCGATTGCATTTTTAATGTGGGATTCGTTTGTGACATCGCAATGGACATAGGATGAGTTTGATGTGCCTATGGATTCAACAACTGAATGGCCTAATTCTTCCTGAATATCCGCAATGACAACTTTGGCACCCTGCTGGGTAAAGATTTTTGCAGTGCATGCACCAATTCCACTGGCTCCTCCGGTAATAAAGGCCACTTTGCCCTCTAGCCTACACAATTCAGATGCAAACCTTGAAATGTTAGATTTTCTTCCAGGGTTTTACATACTAACTTACTTAGAGATCTTTGTGCAGGTAGATTCCAATCCAATGAATTATCACTAAAAAAAAAAAAAAAAAAAACTTGAATCAATTCTAGGAGGAAAAAAACTCGTTGAAAGTAGGAGAATCTTTTTAATAGTAAAGGGATTGTAATTGAATCTGAAATATGAGGGAGAAAAATCCATAACAATTTTGAAATCTTGATAGATATTTCTGTCTACTTTCAAATTGAATGGAAAAGAGCCTTTCTCTATAATTTCGAGTCAAACTAGTAGATCTCAAAATCTAAGCCATTAATTATGTACAGTCCTGTACCATTAATGTTTTAAAGTGGAGTGTACACAAAAATTGTTACTGTAAACTAAGGATAGAAAAAGAGTGCAGATAGCTCGAGTTCTTGCTCTGAATAGAAAGATATTGGTGACGAATAAATCATTTGTGTACGTTTTCTGAATTAGTACTAAATAAGTGTCATAAGCATGAGAGGAGTAGCTGTTGGATCTGTTGATAAAAGAGAAAAAAAAAAAAACACTGAAGATCAAAGCAAAAACTTGATTTGGTTTGTTGTGACTTACCTTCTTGTGATTGTAGACAGAACCGTTGACCTAGCCATTTTGCAGAGAGGGTCAGAGAGAGAGAGAGAGGGAACTAAAGAGTTGATTGTATTTCTCACCGGTGTATTATATTATAGAAAAATTAAACGGTTGCTAAAGATTATTATTGGAGGTGGCAAAAAAGCTCACCCGCACCGGACCCGGCACATGCGGTCCGGATGTATGGAATAAGCAGACCCGGGCATTGATTTTCAATGCCCGGATGCTTCCGGGCAGGGGTCCGGTTACAGCACCAAAACCCCGGAACCCGGACCCTTACCCGGTTTTTTATTAAGTAAAAAAAAAAAAAAAATATATAAAATCGAATTTGCTTTGCCAGTTTGCCCAATTGCCCAATTGCCCAAAAACCCAACCCTGAATCGCGAGATACCAAGTCACCAACAGAACACACACGCTGAAATCTCCGACTGCACCTCCCTCTGTCTCACCACCAGCTACCACCACCCACCGGCACCGATGCAGTGTTTGACTGCGCCTCTAGCCCTCTACGAACCTCTTGCCTCCCTCGGTTAACTCTTTTCATTTCTCGCAGAGCACAACCGTCACAGAAGGATTCGAGAGGATCTTGTTGTTTCTGAAGCTTGGGCCTGAGATCAGTCTTGGCTTGGCTCACTTCCTCAACTTGGTCCCAAGCCACCTTACATCCACAGAGGTTTCATCTCCTTGGCACACTTGCTTTGCTTCTCTCACTTTTTGCTCTATCATTTCCGTAAGTTTCTTCTCTCTCATATGCGTTCCCTTGAACTTGGCCATTCCCTTCACCTTCACTGTTTCTTTCTTCGAACAAAACGCATCATCGCTCGAAAATCTCAAAAACAAGAACGATTCTCGTGTTCCTCGTCCTGCTCCTACTTGTGCCGAAAGAGCACCTAAAGATGCCATCGATTCCATTCAATTTGCTTCACGATCAACATCAACGGACATGTTGATTTTCATTCCATGATCGGTTTTTATGTTATTTTATTTCCAAAAGCATTAATGCTTATCCACACCAAGTCACCAACCACTAACTTTGGAAAGTTGAGGAGGCTACAATGAAAGGACAGAAAGTTGTCAAAAGTCCTAATTAACTCATTAAAAGAGAAATGCTAAGTAGCGAGAGGAACGAGAGAAGGACGAAAGAAACGATATTCTTTTCCGTCGTTTCGCTTCTCGTTTCTCTCGCCACATAAAACATTAAAATAATAAAAAAATAAATAAAGAATGCCGTTTATCAGAAACCTTTTTCACTTTTCTGTACCACTTTATTGCTGCGTTCAGAGAGAAATCAGAAATCTTATCATCTTATCTCCCAACCTTGACTTTCCTCTCCCTCACGCTCACGCTCCTCTCTCCGTCCCGGCTTGCTTCTCTGTCCGTTCCGGCTTCTGGCTCGCCTGACCAGCTTCTGTCTCCGTCACGCTTGTCTCACCCTTACGCTCACGCTCACGCTCCTCTCTCCCTCACGGGTTCCGGCTTGCTTAACCAGCCAGCAACCGCTCACGGTTCTTCTCCCTCACGCTTGTCTCTCCCTCACGGGTTCCGGCTTGCTTAACCAGCCAGCAACCGGTCAAGGTTCTTCTCCCTCACGCTTGTCTCTCCCTCACGAGTTCCGGCTTGCTTAACCAGCCAGCTTTGCTTCAACGAGTTTTTAGTGTTTTACTTTTAGCGGGTTCTTGAAGTTAGATGTTCAAATGTTGTTTGCTTAGCCGGTTCTGGGCATTTCATGTAATGAATGCTGTCTTTGAATCGTATCAGAATGTACTTTTAGATTCTTCAGGTTTTGTTGAAGATTACTAGCGTTAATGTTTACTGAATTAAAATTTAATTTACATAGCGTAAAATTGCTTTTATATCAACTGCTGTGTATGTAGTTTGCAATGAACTCATTGTGTTCCTTGTAGTGAATCATTTCTTTCTCCATTCATTTCAGCAGTTTCGAGTGTCACTTGCTATTTGCAAGTCTCAAAGCTACTGAAAGATTTTCTTTATTTATTTTCTTTAGTAGTATACTCGAGAAATCTTCATGCTGATTGTGATTGATTAAATATTTAATTTTTAGGAATAATTGTGCTGGCATATATAGCTGCATATGCATCCGTTTGTTGACCCTTTCATTTAACTAACTTCCGATTTAATAAATAATTAACCTTCTTTATGTTAGTAGCTAGAGCTCCCTTATTATTATTATTATTATTATTGTGGTATCGCAATTATGTGGAGGTGAATATCTAACTTTTCACATCCGAACACTGGTCCTTGACCTTGTAAAGCAGATTTTGAATGACAACAATCATCAAAGGAAACACTTTTCTTCATGCATTGATAGGCTTCAGTCCAATTATTCCTCAAGAGCAAAAGAATGGATACGATTGACAATTTATCACATGTTATCTTTCCGCTCGAGAGCATGCCTCCACTCAATCATTTATTTTTCTAAATTCACAACATAAAAACTAAAATTCACAACATAAAAACTAAATTCACAACATAAAAACTAAAGTTGAACAAGCTCAACAACTTAACTTATTACATTGCTTCAATTCCATAAGCTTAAATTGACAGGAACCAGAAATTTCAAAAAAATGTTCAATAATGACAGGAACCAGAAATTTCAAACAAATTGACAGGAACCAGAAATTTCAAACACCCGCAAAGATGACTTCTTTTTGAAAAAAATATATATACACACGGGTACAAATTTCAATTTCAAAACTGTTACAATTTCCTCATCATATACGGGTACAAATTTTAATTTCAAAAAAATATATATAAATCTCTGCAATTTCCTCAACAAAACTGGTACAAATACGGGTATAAGTTTTAATTTCAAATAAATATATATAAACCTCAGAATCATTTTGCAATTTGTTCTTCAAAGATTGATCAAAATTGATTCTTGCCCATTAAGAGTAACACATTTGCATTTTCAACTCATTCGATCGATCTAAAGAACAAAACTCCAACTGACAAAAGTTCTTAAATTAGATCCAAACTAGAAAATATCACACAACTTGTTAATCGCATAATAACCACAAAATATTAAACCAAACAGAACAAAACCGAAAAATATAAGTGTCAAAAAAATAAATGAAACAAGAGCGACAGCATAACCGAGAGAGGGGGAGGCCGCCTCAAGTTGCTTTGTTCTTTGTTCTTTAAATGGAAATGGAGCAGCCGTGAGCTAGCTGTTCATGAAAGGTCGGGCCGGAGAGGGAGGAGGCCGTGAGCATTCGTGAAAGGTCGCTGGAGAGGCCGCGAGCGCTTGTTGGTTGGCTTTGCCGGAGAGGGAGGAGGCCGTGACCGATTGGCTTGCCGGAGACGGAGGAGACCGTGACCGATTGCCGGCCGGAGACGGAAGAGGCCGTGACCGGTTGCTCTAGCCGGAGAGTGAAGAGTGAAGCGAGTCTCGTCGGAGAGAAAAGAACGCTAAGAGGAGAAAAGAGAAAACTAGTGAAGCTGCAAAAAGTTTTACTACAGCGGCTTTTCTTCATTTCATTTTTTTTATTTTTTTAATGCTTAACGAGGGGAAGGAACGAGAGGAGAAACGGCATCTCGTCATTCTCGCTGCCTAGCAGCACTCTTAATAAAATCAATTGCTGTCAGAATTTTTTCTTTTTTTAATTTTAATAATTCCATGGTTGCTTCTTTGCTCATTTTGGATTTAATAATAATTGTTTTGGTTTTGGACAATGTTACCGGGTTGTTAATTAAAAGTACACTTTTATGTATGCTTGAAGTTGAAGCTGAAGCTGAACCATGAGGGATGCCTCCACCCAGTGCTTTGAAAGTGCGGACTGAGAAAATCCGGGAAAAAAC